>OX352773.1:15578913-16778913 GCA_947095535.1 Poecilobothrus nobilitatus | reverse complement strand
GAATTCAGTCAGATTTTTCGGAGCGATCTAAGCCACATTTAGTTTAGTTTTATTATAGCTAATAGGTAATATTTTATAGCTATAATACGATAAATTGTATTTTTATTTTTAAACAGAGATCAATCAAATAAGATATTATGGTTTCAATTTATTTTTCATATAATTATTTTACGATATGTACGACATTTACGATATATTTACAATATGTCATTAGACAATTTGTCATTAGATTTTTACAATATGTCATTAGACAATTTAACAAAAAAATTTTCAAAAAAGTCAAAAATTAATTAAAATTAACCTATTTTTTTTTTTTTTTCTTTTCCATTTATTTTTTTTTTCTTGCATGTTTAATGTCTCTTACGAATCTTTAGTGTAGAGTATTTACGAGAGTTCATTCTTTTTATACCCGTACGATAGGATCGGGTATAATAAAATTACTCCTCCGTTTGTAACACCTCGAAATAAGCGAGCTAGATATACCTTCAAAGGTATGGATCGGATCAGAAAAAAATTCTAAGACTTTTTGTCCGTCCTAGAAATTTTAAGAGCCATGTCCGTCCGTCCGTCCGTCCGTCAGCACGCTAACTCAAAAACTAAGAAAGCTACAATCTTGAAATTTACACAAAATATTTTTGGAGTAATTTGTAGGTTCCCTATTTTTTTTGGTTGAGTTTGGAGCAAGCCTTAGGGTAGCTCTCGAACACCTAACTTTTAGATCTCCACATTTTTTTTGCAATAGAGCTATGAAATTTTAACTACTGATAGATCTCACAAAAATATTAATTTTATTTTTAATAACTTTTTTTTGTAGCCCCACCCGTTACGGAGCTACAGCTCCCCAAAGGTTCAAAAAAGCTCTATATTTAAATTGTTATAGCACAAGTTGTATAAGGTATATCTTCATTTTGAAAACGCCAAACGATTACTACTTTCATTAGCTTTAAAAGTATATATACAATAAATATATATTTTTGGCATGCGGTGTCTTAATTTACCGTTATGCGAAACTCAAATTTTGCAAAATTCTTTAACCCTTCCATCTTCTAAACGGTTAAAGTTGGAAACTTGAAATTTTGACAGAAGTTAGATCTTTGAAAATTAGTATGAGTCATTTCAGAAATTTTTTTTGTATAACTCCCCGTTTAGGAGCTGTAAGGGGTCAAAAACTGAAAATTTCCTATTTTTAAACACCTGTAACTTGAACACCTGTTAAAATTTTTTTGAAGTAATACACAAAAATTAAAGCTCCAACATTATATTTTTATTTCTGTTAACAACTTTTTTTAATAATATAGGGTTACTTTATAATTGACGAAAGTGTTACTTGATTTTTTCAAATTTTCTAACAAATTTCTTTAACGAATTTTTTCCATTTTGTTTTA
The DNA here is from genome assembly GCA_947095535.1 of Poecilobothrus nobilitatus. Lineage (NCBI taxonomy): Eukaryota > Metazoa > Arthropoda > Insecta > Diptera > Dolichopodidae > Poecilobothrus > Poecilobothrus nobilitatus. Next base: position 16,777,528 of record OX352773.1, on the reverse strand, counting down.
CTCGATAATTTGAAATTGTTGAGGATATAATGCGCAGTACATAAAAATGTAAATAAATATACAACATAACGGTTGCTTGAAGAATTTTTATTTATATGATATTGATATACATACATACTTATATAATATAATGTTTATTTACATATCGTATATGTCACTAGTGAATGAATGATAAGAGTATAGATGTATATTATATAGCGCCGTATTTACATACACATATGTATTTTATTGTACTTATAAGAAATTATTCTGTCAATGGAATATTTAAATATAATATAATATAATATTTAAAATTATATTTACTGTTTTGTACTTAGTAAATTTAATATACATTTACCGCTTAGTATTAAATGGTACTATAGAATATTTGAAAAAGTTTTGGATTGATAATCGTTATGTGGAAGGTTAGAATCTGCTTTTGAAGAATGTACATATAAACATATAGTTTGAATATATGTACAACCCATAGTTCTAGAAATTATAAAATTCACCCAAATTATTTTAAAATACTAAAATATTAAAAAAATAATATTGTAAGCAGAGTGACAGGCTGTGAACATACTAACGGTTCGTACGGGTATCTAAGAGTTGACAAAGTCAACTGTATTCTTCCTCGTTTTTATTTTTAACTTCAATATTAATTTATATAATATGAAATTATCATTATTATTATTATCTAAAAATATAAAAAATGCACAGCAATGGCTACAATTTTTGGTAATATTCAAACAAAATTTTTCATTTCTTTGGAATAAGTTATATTTTTTTAAGCCACGGTTTTTTTTTTTTTTTTTTCAGTTTAACAGTTTTCCCAAAAGTCAAAACCAAAAATACTCTTATGCAGATAAATTAGTCAAAGTAAATATATTTCATTCATGCTTATACCTATCAATAGTTAAAAATTAAAAAATTACCCTACAAACAGATAAGTTGTTCATATTGCAAACTTTTAACGCAGAATGAAGACTAAAAAATGGATCCTTGAAGCAAGCCAAAGTTCCACCAAAAATGTGATGACATTGGACTTTATTCTATTATACATATTATGAATAAAATTAAATGATATTGTAACAACGAAATGTTCTTTTTTTAAATCATTAATTTTATTCCTTATTTTAAAATTTTGTGTACGTTAGCACAATTTAGTTAAATGTCAACCATATGCATACTAAATTTTACAATATATTTATAAATTTACATATTATATATGTTATAAAATATTTATATGAAGAATTAAGAGATATTATATAATATGGTTGATTACAAATATTGCTTATAATATACACCAAACTTTTGTGGTTTTGAGTCTACTTAAAACTCATAAATTTAAATTTTTATTTCTTTTGATTTTTTTTTGTTTGGGTTTTAATAAAGCTTATTGATGTCCTGGAAAGTTGAAATTGAACAAATAAACTTAATACATATACATAAATACATGTATAAATACTTTCCTATATGATTATGCTTTAATGGTAATAGTTGAAATTCAATGATAATATTGTAATATAGAACCAAATTGACTCTTTTGTATAATTTTAGTGGTAGTTTTTCATTAAATTTTCCAAATGTGTAAAAATAAGAAAGAAAAAAAAAAAATTAACAAAAAAAAGAAAAGTAATTTATTTTTTCACAATCCATTATAACAGTTACGCTATTGGATAAAGACTGCCACACTTTATTTATGTATATTGACATTGTGTATTTTTGTATTTTTGCGTGCAATGGAAAATCAGTGGGAATAAATGCTGTTTGTTAAACACTAAAAGATTTGAGGGGGTTGAAATTAAAAATGAAAAGAAAAAACTGCAGCTTCCTCTAAAAGTCTAAACAAATTTTTTTTCATTGAAATTATATAAAATCAAAAAACGGTTTGAAATTTTGAGTTTTAATGTGCAAAGTTATATAATAAATTGGCTTCCGATTTATGAGGGGAGGGTTACAATTTTTTTTTATAAAACTCCATTTAAAGTAATATTTTTTTTTACGGCCAAATATTACTGCCCTAATACAAAATCATATTATTAAAATCTCTTATTGTAAAATCTCTTACTCTTAGTAAAGCATTAAAAACGCTAAATTCGAGAAAAAATTTTTTTAGTCAAACTTAGGATTTTCCACATTTTATAAATAGCGAAAAAAAGAAAACAAACCTCATTTATATAAGTATTTTATTTATTTTTTTAATATTTTATTTTATTTTTAATTTTTTTTCTTTTTCTTTTTATGTATTTTCATTAATTTTATACTTCAATACATTTTATATATAATAGTAAAGTTTATGTTTTGTTTTTATTATTCATTGTCCTTGATTTTCAGAGTTTCATAAATAATGTTAAATATTTATAATAAAATAAAAAAAAAATTTTTTAGTAATAACTAATTAAAATATTAAATTTTTACCGTTATTTCAATATCAGGATTTTATTCATCTTAATTGTAAACTGTACTTATTTACTTACATGAGCCTACAGTATATTATGCATAAGGGTAGTTTTGTAATCAACCAATAAAAAGTTCTTGTAATTTTCCAGGATAAATTCCTTTATACAGTGTTGGTGTAGGTTTGACAAAATGGGGTATGAAATGCGTGAGGAAAATAGAATAACAAAAGGGAATTGGATAGTAAATTGGAAATGAACCTAAAAAGGCCCTTTTTAAATAACTGCACATTTAAGGATGGAGCATAATCAACGGAAGGAAATACATTAGATGGAAGCACATTTCACTATTCTAGTGGTTCAAATTTTCTTTAAAGATCACACTGTTGTTTCTAGCACCTAGAATTCAAATTGGTACTTAAAATGGACAAGGTATACATATTTTGAGGAGTTTTATAAGAGCGATAAGACCACTAAATGAGATAGTATTCTAAATTAGTGATTTGCATCCATCTTTAATAATCCTAAATCCAAAATTTTCATTTTTTATGATAGGTAGACAGATAGACATAGATAGGCATAAGCAGACTGATAGACATATAACCAGTATAGTAAAAAAAGATACCAGTCCCTATTGACTGTGACTTGAAGTTTGTTTGTACTTTAATTTTATTTTTATTGCTATGTTTTTTTAAAAAGGATTTTGTGCGGGTATTTTTTTTTTTATTTATAAAAATTTATTCTTGTAATTGGATTTAAATTTTTTATCACACATATTAAATTGGCAAGATTAAATATAATATTGAAAATGAATGCAATTATATATATTATGCAGTTTATTATATTATATAATAATTAATACATAAGAATATAAATACAGTAAAAGATGTTTACAGAAATGTAGAAGAATATAATATCAAAGCTTTACAAAAGTTGCACTAAGTGTTAGGTATATGATAATCCTAGTCCTAGTGCTATTATAGACAAAAAAAACGTTGGCAAATAATAATTTAGAACTTAAAATTTTTTTATGATTGTTGGTGTTATATGACAACTAGTAATCTAGATAGAATACGTAGAGGGGTTCAAATATGATGAAAATCATAAATCACTCAAAAAAAAATTATTAACTACACGAGACAGAGTAACTGAGAAACATAAGGCAATAGGAAATTTAGAATATTTCTATTTCTATTTGCCTATCAACTATAAATTTATTTTTAGGAGAAGAAAGAAGGGAATATTAAAATATCTTTACAATTATGGCCCTAACTGTACATAATTTATTGTTTTTAGCACATTTCCAAAAAAAATTTTAAAAAATATGTCTATTAGTTTCACTCTGTCAATTCGTGCGTCTGTTTGTCCATTCGTCGGTCTGTCCGTTCGTCCGTCTGTCTGTTTACAAAACTTCTACACCCTTAAAGATAGAAAACAAAAATTTAAACCATGGGTAGGTCTCATAAAAAAATAATGTTGTAAAACAACTTTTTCATATACCCCCTACATTCGGAGCTACAGCCCCACAAACTTTAGTCCTATTTTAAAATTCGTATATCTCATGTTCTATTTAACATTTGTTCAATCTGAAAACACCATTCGACTTGAATTTTTTTTACCTTTATATAAAATTATTTAGGCTTTTTAAATGGTAAACGGTACGGTAAATTTAAATACTAAATTTATCGTACCGTTTACCATTATGTGAAAACCAAATTTTAGGGTAAGAAAGAACTTTTAGAATTTGTATCAGTTTCCTCAAAAATTTTTTTTGGATCACCCCCTGTTTATGAGTTATTACGGCTCAAAAATTGAGAATTTGCTTTTTTAAACACCTGCCAATACACATTTTGTTTGGCAAGACAAAAAAAATTAAAGCTCCTGTAATATATATATTTACGAGCGTTAACGGTTTATAGGATTATCCCTCAAAGTTCCAAAAAAGCCATATTTTCATAGGTATATATCTCAGTTTCTTCGCAATCTTACAATTTACAAACATTAGTCTTACAATCTAAAAACGCTATAAGCCCGGACATTTTTTTAGCTTTATAAAACAATATGAAAATTGTGCAATACTTTGTAATTATATTTAATTATATTTATAATTATTTATATTTATATTTACCGTTATGTGAAAACTAAAAATTTTTTGTACAAATGCACCTGTACAAATTTTTTTTCGGCAAGACAAAAAAATTAAATGTTAATATTAATAATGGAAAAAGTTAATACTAATAATGGGAAATTACAGTGCAATGATGAATTAATAATCTTATTAATTACAGCTATTAATTAACATAATATTATGTAAAAATATGATGTTAAAGTTGAAGATACAATTTTTGTGCCTATAAAGAAACTTGTGCCTACGTTACAGGTGTCTAAAAATAGAAAATTTTTAATTTTTGATCCCTAATAACTCTTAAACATTGGCAAACACAAATAAAAATTTTCTCAACGGGTGAACAAAAATTTATCATCTCTTAAATATTCAAGAAGGGTAATTTTAAGTTAAACCTAAGTACAAATTTGCAAAGAATTGCATAATGTAAAACGATTTATAAAACTTAAATATTGTCTGTTGTTTTAGATTGAAAATTTGTTAAGCAGAATCTGAGATATACAGAATATTATGAAAATCGGGTTATAATCAACTTTGATGAGCTGTAGTCCGTAATGGGTGAAGCTATATAAAGAAGAATTTTTTAGAGGTCTATTATAACATTGTTCTATTTTAAAGTGTAGAAGTTTTGTAAAATGACAGAAGAACGGAGGGACGGTCGAACGGACAGATTGATACTTTTGTAAATAAATTCTTTAAATTTGTTTTTTGTAAAATGTGCTAAAAATAGAGAAATTATTAAATAGGAAAAATATTAAATAAATTTTATTCGGCTTTTTAATATTAAAGAATAAATAAATATTGTAAAAAAAAATGAATAGGAAATCGTAAAATATTTTTTTTAAATTAATATTAAAAGAGAAAGAGGCGAAAATAAAGATAAAAGTCATTTTTATGGAGTTTTTAATATGGAGATAATTAATATTGTATCAATAACACGGAATTGTGTATATGTGGATGTATAAAAGTGTATGAAATAAAAATAATAAAATTTTTAAAAGAAAATTGTGAAGGTTTACACTTACACACTATATGCATATTGAAATTTTAATTTCAAATTTAGCATTACAATGAACATTTTTATTCCACATCAAATTTAAAGTATTTTGCAATTAAATATAAACACTCGTACTTTTGATATGGAAAACTATTTTTGATTAAAAGAAAAGTTTTTATGGAGCTATTATTGGTTTGGCAATTAAATTAAGTTAAATAAAAAAAAAAAACTAATTACCTATTGTATTTTTTTCAAACGTCATCAGTTATATTCAAACAACTATTATCAACCTTAACCTTTTAATATACTAAACAAAATCTAAATATTCAATACATAAAAAGAAATGAAACAATTTTCAATATTTTAAATCAATAAAATAAAAATTGTTAAAGTTTTTTAATCAATAAATTTTAAATATAATATGTAGGATCCTAATAAAAAAAAAATTGCATATTTTTTGGAACCTAATTGTTTACATAAATGTAAACATTTTTATTTATTTATTTTATGCCAGTCGCTGTAGGATAAATAGGTAGTAGTCTATATATTTTAGAATCCCCGCCCTGTTAGGCTACTGTTATTAATTTCATGTAGTAATTGTAATATTTATGTTAAGAAATGATTTGACCGAGCCAATTTGAAACCGAAACTTTCGATGATAAGACGATTATTTAAAAAACTGGCCATTGGTCAGATATTTAAAAATACTCGAATAATTAAACTTAATGAATAAAACGAAGCCTAAATGTTAATATTGTATGGATTTAAATTTAGAAAAATTGAAACACAACAATTATAAATATTATAAAACTTGTAACAATTGAATTTTGAAAATTAAATAATGGAGTAACAAAAAAAAATTGCTTTTTAATCATTTAATTCATGGATATTTTATTCTTTAAATTCATTTGACCAAATCTTTTTCTTGACATTCTTTATTTTAATATCTTAATACAAAAATGATACAAAAGAAAATTAAAAATAAAATAATTTAATCTTTAAATACGAACTAATTCAATTTAATTATAATCTTTAAAATTCTTTTTTTATTTCTAAAACGTTCTCAAAAGATCGAGTACTTCATTTTAATTTGGGGTCTTAGTTATTTTATTTTGTAACATTTAAATAAATTTAATTCTAATTACATGTGATGATAATATCAACCATTTTTACCATATTAAGTGTTTATTTTAATATATTGAATTTTATTTATTTATTTTTTTTTTTTGTTTTATTCTTTGATTTTTCTCTTTCTTTTTTCTTAATTTTAAAAAGAACGAAGCAATAATCAGTCAGCCAATCTATTCCCAACTTCTGATATTTAAAAAAAAAAAAAAAAAACACAATATATTATACTTATTCTGTTTATAATTTTAAAATATTCTATTACAAGACATTATCAACTTAAATTTTAAATAGAAATTAAAAAGCAACAACAAGGACAAAAAAAAAAAAAGAAAACGAAAAGAAGGAGAAAAAAAAAAATCTTTAAAACAAGACACAAAATACCCAATTTGCAACAATATCTTTTACTGCAAATCTTTATTTTAAATTGTAAATCTAAGCGACATGTTGTGTCTTTTAATTCAACCATTTGTTCTCCAATTATTTTACGCTTTTTTTTTTTATTTGTTTTTTTTTTATTTTTATTAATTTGCTTAATATGTTGATTTTGTTTAAAAAGAAAATACGCGATTTAACTATTGATTTTGTCCGTTTGGTCAAAATAGTTGACACAACATTTAAACAAAATGCAAAGTGACAAGTGTTACCTACCTACAGTAAAATTTTTAAAATCAAATCGAATATTATAACAATGATATAGACCACTAAAAAAATATTGTTGAGAAGTGCTACCTTCGAAGATGCAACGGTTTACAGTTATTATAGTAATATATCTTAGAATTAACAACTTATTCTAACTTAACGGTTAAACAGAGTTAAAATAAGTCTAAAAAAAAAGATCTGATAAGATCGGATATTTTTGACAATATTGTATTGGGTATAGTTAAAAAACAATTCTCAAAAGGTTATTTTTTCCCTTACGGTACATTATTAAAAGGTCAACTTTAGATTATAAAACTATCTTTTTAAAAGATCTTACTTCATGATACCTTATACTAACTAAAGATCCTAATCTCATGAATTTATTGCAAATCTTGATTATAATTATTATAATATACCTATCGAATCTAATAAATGAAATCATAATCAAAAGAAATTAATCGAAATCAATCGATATTCGTTGTTATATTAAAAAATATCGTTGTTCTTTAATATATCCTATATAATGGGTTTCTGAAATTACTGTTACGGTAAAATTCTGTCAATTTAACTTATTTGCTTCCTCTTTAATCCTAATGTATTATTGTATTGTAACCGTTTGATCAAAATTCTATTTTATAGAGCTACTATAAATGGAACTGTTGGACAAAATATTTTACAAGTTGGAAATGTTTTTCCAATATAAGAATATATAAATGTGAATATGTGTGTATATAAAAAATACAGATTGTACATCAAACACATTCAGCTGGAGAAGAAAATGTTAAAATTTCATCCAATACAAAAGAACAAAACAAAAAAAAAAAAGAAAAACTAAATATTTGTAAGATTCTAAAAGCTATAAAGTTTTAAGTTTTAATGTTTTTCATTTTTTCTTATGTTTTTCTTTTTTTTCTTTATCTTGTCGAACAAATCACTATATCGTAACTCTAGGAATAGTTCATTGAAATGATGCAGTCTAACAAAAATAACAAGAAAAAAAAAAAAAAAAAAAACAGTATGATAAAGAAAGGAAATTAAATTTACTTTAGAGTTTGTTTGTTTGTTTGTTATGATGAAGTCTATGATGAAATTTTTGTCTTTGCTATTGGTTCAAATATTTTATTTTTTTATTTTTGGTGAATTTATTTGTTCCGTTTTTTCTTTTTATTTTTTTTTTTTTTTTTATAAATTTGTCTCTAGAAAATTGTGGTTACTATAGTGAGGATATCATTAAAGTTAATCTAAACTTTATTTTTCGGTTATTTTTGTTTTTCTGGTAGTCAGTGTAATCATTTCGTAGCTCAACATTGTAATAAAATCAAAAAAAAAAAAAAATATGTGTTTTTCTTTTTGAAAGATCCTTAAATTTCTTAAATAAATTTTCTTATTATACAGATTACAGGGTATTATATTAAAATTAAAAATTTTATTATATTTTTATTATAAAATTATTATTGATTTAAAAAAAAATTATAAAAATTATATCCGTAATTCCATGATATATAGATATTATTTTATTTTCATTTGGTTTACAAAATATTTGTAATCAATCGTATCGAAATAAGTTCAGAAGAATTTTATAATGTAAAAATTTAAAATTTTCATTAATTTTTTCTAATCAAGTTGAGTGATTTAATTAGGTGGAATGATTTTTTAACGTCCTTTTAGGATAAATACAGATTCCTTCTACAACGGTACGCGGTGGTTCCGAAATTTTTATTTATGTCATACTTTTATTACGACAACGACGTATCGACGCTGCACCGTTATTTAAAATGCCGTCCTCTATGATATTTTCTTTTATCGGGAAAATATTTTAACGTCATCATGTCGTTAAAACGTGAAAAAATACGAATACGTTGCTGACACGATACGTCATCATCACAGTGTCACCGCTTAACGAAATGTATTGGGAATTGATTTTAAACGGCACAGCTGACCATTATTAATAAATTTTTAAAGTGCAACTAAAAGCGTATGTAATTTGAAAAATCAGAATAGCACAAACTTTTCTTTATTTTCTAATTATATTTTTTCAACACTATTCAATTTTAATCATTATTTATAATTGAGCTTTTCCAAAATTACAGAAATGTGAAATAAAGTAGAATACTTTTAAGTTTTAACTATAGGACATTTTATAGAATACAGTCTTAACTACATATAGTTATAGAAACCACTTTTTAAGTCCAACATAAGTTTGTTAATGCATTAAAAACCACGTTTTACCTCTTTCGACAGTATTATATTATTTTTAACTTTATTCTGTCACATATTTTTATTGTTACAACTATTCCCCGTAAATTTACTTATTGACTTAAACAACTATCTGACTGGTGCAGTACTTAAGGTGCTGTGCTTAAGTCGCTAATATTTTAACTGAAAGCTTTCAGGTTGAAAATTCAGTCATATCAAAACTAAATTGTACAACAATATATAAAATTAATTAAATAAGTATTATGACCCTGACAAAATCTTAGCGTAGTGGGTCTAGAAATTTTTGCAATGGCAGTTTTTTATTTTTCTTATGCAGCATCACTCTGTAATTTATTGTATGGTATGAGTACAATAAATCCAAAATAAAAAAAAAAAGTTTTCTTTTAACAAATAAATTAATAGTTAAATTTTATCTGTTGGTTTTTTTTTTGTTTTTGTTTTTTGTACTTATTTGAATAGTAGTTATATAAATAATAGTTGATAATAGTACGTAAATAGAAAATAGAAGAACTATAAGATTGAATCTCTCTATCTATTTCTATGTCGCTTTGAAAGACGATGTTGTCATTGTTTAAAATGTTAGAAAATGAAATGCAAACACTCATTAAGCACCTCGTTTATACTTAAAAAAAATAAAAAATTTTTTTATTTTTGTATTTTGTTTGGCTATTTTATGATCATAAAATCTAGAAGAATCAAATCTGCTGTTTTTTTTTTTTTTTTCTTTTAGTTGTTTGAGGTTAGAGATTCTCTTCTTTAATCCAATAAAGAATTATAAAAATTTTAAAGATGTCTTTATATCTATAAGATTATAAAAACATTTTATAGTTTCCATATTTTTTTTTTTTTTTGCCTATAAAAAAAGTTACAATACTATCATAATAATATAATAAATTTAAAATGTTCACCTCTGGACTTCCTTGTATAATTTAATAACTTAATGTAATAAAGAAAATGTATGTATGATATTTTTTTTAAAGCAAAATCTTCAATTAATGTATGAGTTGACTTAATTGATAAGAGATGTTTTATAAAAAGGTTTGAAATCCGTTTCTTTTTTCTTTTGTTAGTCTAAGTTGAAAATAAATTAATTAAAATATTAAATATGAAAAATGTCGCAACACACTTTGAAATGATTAAAAGTTCTCTTATGACTGCAAAAACAAAAAAAAACTAAGAATTAAAGCCACTTTAAGTACTTAAATTTATAATTAAGAAGAAGAAATATAAAAAATTTCAAAGAAAGAATAATTATTATAAAAACTTGGCAGGGTGGACGAAGATATATATACCCAGTTTTAAATTTGCAAAAATGCTAAATTCTTAGATCCTAAAGTAGCTGTCCTACTTTTTCTTTCATTTTTCACATTATCGACAACAAAATTTCTGGAAGAGGCAGATAAATTATTTTTTCAAAATAATGTAATAACCTCTTAATGATTTCAACTTGAACTTTTTAAAACTTGTTTAAGATCAAAATTGGAGATTAGAGCTGTTTTAGAATTTTATCCTGAAATAATAAAATAATTAGATTAGCATTACAAAGTTTGTTGTTGTGGAAAGCACTAATTGAGAAAGCACCAATGGGGTATTATTGGATAAAATAACTATAAATATTTATAATATTATTCTTCTGCTAAAATTATCTTAATGAAATTAAAAAATTATGCAAAGAAGCATTTAGGGGAATTAGTAATTTGACATAAAGATTTTGCTAAATGGATCACTCTCGTATTAAAACATAGCGTTGTAAATCTATTTTCCACCAGTTGAGATTGGGATTTATATTAAATAAAATGCCAAGCGAAACAAAATCAAAATATTTTGTAGCTTTTTGAATAAAATGTACGTAATCAACAACAACATGATATATTTGTTTTTGGTTTGAGATAAATCTTTTTTAGTTCTTAAGATTACTTTTTTAACGATATATGATATATGATAACGATATATGATTACTTTTTTAACGATTAACGATAACATGATATATTTGTTTTTGGTTTGAGATAAATCTTTTTTAGTTCTTAAGATTACTTTTTTAACGATTATTTTTTTTTAATAAATATTACAATACTTTTAAAACTCGGAAGTAAATCGTTTAAGAGAAAAATAAGACTTATAATAAAAATTTCAAGATTGCGAAAACATTTTTTAAATAATTGAACGTAAAGTTGTTAAGTTTATTGGGTTGATGATAGTTTTGCTGAGAAAAATAAATGTGAGGAAAAATCTTAAAGAAAAACTATTTATTTTGTTTTCTTTTTAATTAGTTTTTATTTATTAATGATTTTGTAGTCTATTATATCTGATGCTGCTATCTGAGATATTCATTAGAATTTACATAGTGAGTAATTAAAATATTTTCTAAAAAAATGTTTGATTAAAAAAAAAAAATTTTTCTGAAAAAAAAAAAAAAAACACAAATTTATTGGAAAATTTATTATCAAACTTTTATTATTTTATATGTTTTTTTACTTAATAAAACAAAAATATTAAATTTAACTTTAAAACTTTAAAAATAAAATAAATGCCAGTTATTTAAAAAAAAAAAAAAAAATTATAATGGGAATTTTTTTCTTGTGTTATGAAAAAATTTTTAAATTATTTTATATTTTTTTTTTTACGCAATTATATAAACAACAGTATTTTTAATTATCGCATCTTCTTCAACTATTATTTTTCTATATTAAATATTCTACTGTATCTAAAAGTTTTATATTATTTCTGTTTTCTCTAACTCATAGAATTTCTTATAATCAATAAGAACGATTTTTTTCTTACAGCAGTAATTTTGATCGTTTCAGATAGATATCCTTTTCAGTGTTAAAATGTTATATATAATATGAATTCCATAATATGGGAATGATTTAACAAAAATTCAAAAATTTACTAGAGTCAACAGAGTTGATTTCAATATCAAAAAAAGCAATGTTGTTTGATCATGCCAAAAGTAGCAACTCCTATTCCTAATCTTTAGAGAAAAATTTTACAGCCCTCAACACATTCTAACATTCTGGCAATCGAGTTAAATCAGAATTCATTTGTTCTATTCAAAGTTTTCGACGAGAAACCAGATCGCGTAACACAGTGTATGGAAATTCATTTGTTATGCGCACGTAGCGTGGTACCATATGCCATTTCATATATTCTCTAAAGTTGGTAACTGTATTCGATCAAATGTAATTCCTGCAGATCGTATATTAATAACTGTTGCAATAAAATTTACAGCTATGTGTACGATGTAGTAAAGTTTAAGAAAAACATTAACATATTTCTTCAAAATGTACCTCCAAAAATTTTCTACCCATCCTCTATAATTCTAAATTTCCTAATTTCCATTTCTACAAGAATCTTTTCGATCGTCTTTATCCTTAAAGCCAAACGTTAGATTTGTATGAAAAAACCTATAGTATGGATTAAAAAGGGTGGTTTTGATTGGAACAACGTATACGCAGGAACCTCAGCTATATATTCGGAGTAATTTTTGAAGTTTCCCGCACCAACCGTCGAAAAAGAAAATTAAAATATTTCCTAAAAGACAAGAATTATACATTTTCATCTCCAAATTAAATATTATTTACTTATAATTTATGTTGTAGAAATATTTTTTTTCCCAAGAGTGGTAGTACTTCTGTTCTTATACGCTTGCACTGTATTATTACAAAATAATCTTCTACCATAGAGAAAAGTTTACTAAAATTGTTTCATCTTTATTGATATAGGATTTACTTAGATCTTCAGAATTTTAAAGAATTAAAATTTAAATGATTTCCGTAGTTTTTCAATTTTCCCACATCCTATCGATTCGACTCAAATTTTCAAAGTAAAACTTTCTTTAAGAGAAAGAAAACAAACTATTTAAAAATTTAAATTTTCCTAAAGTGTTAAATAAAACTTTTTTACTTTTTTTTACAATACATTTTCATTAAAATTTTTCACACTAGAACCGAAACTTTTTTTCATTAAATAATTTTATAAAACTTCCACTGCATTAAATTTATGTTAAAAATTATTAAATTGTAAACTATTTGTTAAGGTATCCAATTTTTTTCTTTAAGGAACAGCACATTACATAGAATATGAATAGCTATTATTTATAGAAAAATGGGAAGTCATAAAAAAATTTTTTTAATCAGAAAAAATTTAATAATTTCCTTTTTTTTTGCTTTCTTGCAACATGATATACAAAATTTTTTTTATTTTAAACATTAAAGATCTTGTTGACTCCTGTTTGGAACAAAGTTTCAAAATTATTTAACATTGAAAATCAGTAAAAATTTTTTTACATTTTTTTTTTAAATTTAAGTACGCGATGTATTTTATTTTGTTTTCATCTTGGGGAAAAATAAAGTAAGTACAAATTATATTAAACCACTGAAAACTCTTCCGAAAAATGACTGAAATTAGAGTAGATGTATCAAATTATTACATTTTGTTTTTTTTTGTACTCGGAAGATGAATATAATAATATGTCGTTTAAAATTAAATCTGGTACCTATATAATATTATATTTGATGACATTATTATTATTCTAAAACTCCTCTAAAACCAATCAAATTATAGAAATGTTCAACAATAGCGGGATAGATGATAAAGATTTACATTTTTGATTTAAAATTTCGTGGGTTGATAAGATAATAAATATTGTAGTTTTGAGCAAAATAGGTTCGATGGAGATTGTAAACTCGGTCAAAGAGAGAAAATTAAATTACTTTGAACATGTAATGAGGCACCCAGAAATATATCACTTACTTCATCTTATCTTACAAGGCAAAATTAAAGGAAGAAGAGATCCTGGCAGAAGGAAAATTTCATGGCTGAAAAATCTTAGAACATGATTTAACATTTCTACAAAATCCCTATTTAGACCTGCTGTTAATAAAATTCAAGTAGCCAACATGATAGCCAACCTTAGTTAGCGGATAAAGAAGAAAATCCCTCTAACTTTCGTAGAATAATTGATTGAGTTCTACTTTCTCTGGAATAATTGTTTTTTTGTTTTTTAAATATCACTTATAGAAAATTTAGACCTACTGTTAATAAAATCCAAGTAGCCAACGTTCGTCAGCGGATACTGCACTTAAAGAAGAAAATCCCTCTTTAAAACTTTCCTAGAATAATTTACTATTTAATTTAATATTTAATTTTATTTCTTTTATTTTCTCTGAAATAATTTGTTTTTTTTTTTTTTTAATATCACTTATAGATAATTAAAGTTTCAAAAGTGATTTTAAAGCTCGTAAAATACGAAAACAGTTAGTGATTCTTCTTGTTATACCGACTAATGGGTGTAGGTGGATTTAATGATTTAACAATTCAAATACAAAAATATTTGGAATGTCTTGATCATTATTTCGTAAATAACCATCTTCTTAAGGACAAAAAACATTGACTATATTTAAATTGCGACTCTATTTTCGAAAGAATACCCATAATATTCTTTAAAAAAAAAATTAATAAAAAACTTTACCACAAATTCTCTATTGAGTCAATAAATTCATATTTAAAAATCCACTGAATATTAACGATAAAAAAAAAGGGTTGAAAAAAAAAAACACTAGAACATTTTTTTTCTTATTATTCTTTTCAGTCACTTGATTAGTTTTTGTCATTTTTCTATCCAATTTTATAATATCCTACGTTATTCTTATAACCAACCACCTTCGTCCCACAATAAATTGAAAGAAAAAAAAAGTGGATGATAAAGATGAAGAATAACAGAGGTTAAAATAATCAATTGTAGAATAAAATAAATAAAAAAAACAACAACAAAAAAAAGGACAAAATGTTATAAAAATGAATTCAAAAAGCTATAAAGACTGACGGCTACACAACTAATAATAAAATATTGAATATGAAAACCAAGAATAAAAAAAAAAAATAAAATAAAAAGGATAAAACAAATAAATAAGGACAATGTTGCAAAAAATTCATAAATTGACAAAAATAATGCATTAAATTTTATATAATTTAATTTATTTGAGTTTAATAAATTTTTTTTAAGCTGGTAAATACATAGTAGCCGTTATGCAAAACTGATTTTCTATATAAAACAAAAATATCAGGTTTGTACATTTTCTTCATTTGATTTTAATTTTTTATAAAATTCAATTTTTTTTCAATTTTTAAGTAATCATCCGATACTTTTTAGAAAAAAGAACCTCAACATCAAAATAAAAGACCTATAAAATTATATTTTTTTATTTATTTGATGACAATGATATTGGCAACATTGACGGTATTTACCGATGTCAAAAGCTTAATATGAAAGTTTATCTATAACAAGTGGAATTGGCAAACATTGAAAAGTTAAAAAATTTGTAAATGAAAAATTAATGCAAATTAGAACTAGGGTTAGGTATAAATAGAAAAACCATAGCAACACAATCATAACGTATCGTAAAACTAGTTTTATAATAACTGACGGACATAATATTTAAAATTAGTTATTTAATATTCTCAAAAACAAAATGTTAGATAATATTATGGAAAAAATCCCCTTTCCTCTTTTCTACATTTTTTTTTTTTGTACTAAATTAAAAATTTTGCCAAATGAGCAAAAATTCAGAAAGTCCTCTTTGTTTTCACTTAATTAGAAAGAAACAAAAGAAAAAAAATATATCAAAAATTTATGACAATAAAAACGGTTTCTCTCTCTCTCTTTCTTATTTCTTGTTTTTATTTTCTGTTTTGTGTTTCATTAAATTTTTAGCTACCCAAAAAGAAGGGAAAAGAAAAAAAAAAAAAAAAACCAGAGTAGCGATTTGAATCTAGGCGAGATAATAATCTCGGACTTTTTTTTTTATTTTTTATTGTTGTATGTTGTTATCTTTCTCTTTCTTTTTTACATAAGTAAAATAAAGTAAATTTTATTTTTCAATTTTTTTTTTACTGGTATTTTCGTATTTATTTTGAATGGTTTGGAGTTGGGGTCAACTTGATTAAATAAATCGGCCGAAACAGCAGAATTTTTTAGTGTGAGTTGAAACACAAAAAACAAAAAAAAAAAAGAAATCGTATAAAAACACAATGTTGAATTCGAGAATATGTTAAGAAAAAGGGATGAATAAAAAATTAAAAAAAAAAAGGAAAAGTAGGATAGAGACAAAGAAAATCTTTGGGAACGACTATAAATTTAACAGTATGTAATCAACTTTTAATCTCTGTTTTTCTTCTAAATACATATTTTTTTTTTCAACTTTTTGTCTTGTTCTCCAATGGTTATTTTAATTTTTGGAAAATTTATTATTGGCGAATTAAAAAACTGTAATTAGTAGTATTAGATTAGGTTTACGATTGTGATACATCTGATATATTTATCTAAACTTGAATTTAATTTATCAATTATTAACTATTGCAACTCAAATAATATATTTGACATTCCTGCTTAGTTGAGGTCCTTAGGTTCAGATTTCATTGGAATATAATAAAACGAAACTTTCCAGTATAGTTTTGAACCAATTTCTTAAGACAAATTCTAGTACAGATTTGTTCTAAGACATTCTAAGTTGAAGATAATTCTTTATTGATGTTATATGTTCCGAAAAATCAAAGCAGTTCTATTAAATTGTCATTAGTACATTATTATAATAAGGTAAAACTAAAAAATGGTAAAGAATGGTAAAATAAAACTAAACTACAAATAATATTTCAATATCCCACATTTTAGTGCAAACTAGACTTTGATTTAATGAATAAAATGCTAGAAGAGTACAGCTGTAACAGTCAAATCAATAAATGGCTATTCAACATTTCCGCTGTTGCTGCATTCATCGGTATCACTTATGATATACAAAATAGTCAACAAAAAATAACATAAAGACAACCGGCTTTAGAAATATTTTACAATTTAAAGAGAACCAGGTTGCAACTTTATACAGATAGAAAATATGTGATATGATACTATAATTCGATTAGAATTTATTTTGAATAATTAAATGAAAGTTTTCTTTCATTAAATCTTTAATTTATTCCGTACAGAATTCCGGAACAGTATCATTGCTTATATCAACTGTAAAGAAGTATTGTTTGGTGTACGATGAACCACAGTCAAAAACTAAATTTTCTTTCATTATTTATACTGTGGTCAAATGAAATGTCAAAGTGAAATGTCATCTTCATTTTATAGAGTTGTTTTATGTCTAATAAGCAAAGACCGGATCTTCATGCATTTAAAAATTGCAAAATATGCACATATATATGCACCTAATATTATGAAAATATGCACTTTATATGCATTTATATCCCATAAATGGGTACATGTACATATAGTTCAAAACTTATATGTTCAAAACTGAAATAAATTAATAATGAACAGTACTTTAGGGTTAAATTTATATTTTATTTTAGGTTTTCTTTAATTAATTCGAATTTGCTGCAATACATATAGCCAAAAAGCGTAAACTTATAATACAAAAAACTTCAAGTTATACAAATATAAAAACAAACAAACAAAACAAAAAGTAACATTATTAAGCAAACTAAACTAAACTAAAAATAAATTTCTAACTTTAGATAAGTAAATAGGTACGTAAGTTAATTAAGTCAATTGAGAAGTTTATTGCACTGGAAAACAATGTGGTGTTTAATATTGTTTTCTGACATATTGAGTCTTCTATCTGTAACCAGCTGCTTATAGCTTGAAAAACTTTTTTCTACATCTGCTGATGTAATTGGACTATATTTATTGGATTGATTGGACTATAGAAACATAGTACTGAGTAGTTATATGAAGTTTAAAAAGACTAGCTAATTTTTATGTGTACAAAAATAATGTCGTGATTAACCGGTAGATGAGATATGTTACGTTTTATATAAATTCTTGAGTGGTCATCTATCGGTAAAAATGATGACATAACCTATTCAACTGCATACATGTCATTAAATTTATATAAGCGCTACAATTTGTATAAATGTATACGAGTTTTAGGGAATAAAATGTAATTTTAGATCGTAAAAATCAATTTATTAACTTCAAAAATGGGAAAAATGCAAGAATATGCTGCTTTTAAATAAATATGCATTTTAAGCTAAAATGGAGAAAATATGCAAATATATATGCAAAAATATGCATTTGCATGAATATCCGGTCTTTGCTAATAAGGAACAAAGATAACAACCTTTTGTTAGGAGAATTTCTTTTGAAATTATATTATAATTTTCAATATTTTAATGCTAAATAAATAAATTTATACCATCCTAACTATCCTATAGTTTTCCGCATTAACTTAAAATATTAATTACTTTTTTTTTATTATGAGTTTATTGGATTCTTAGAAAACTCCAATAAAATTGGATTATAGTTGTAGATGGGTAAAATGTTTTTTATATGTTTCAATAGTGGTTTTATAAACAAAGTTTTATTAGGTTTTTTTTTTTTTGGGTTTGTAATTATGAAAATAAAATTAAAGAATAAAAATAAAATATAAAATAAAAAATGTTTATATTTGTGCAATAAAATATTTATGATTTCCAATTGAAATTCAAATAAATTAACCATAAATGGTTTTGATTCTAATGTTAGATGACGGATTCTTGTATTTTGTTCGAACTTTAATTTACGATTTAACAGGATAATTTAAAGTGTCCTTGTTTTTATAAATAAGGAATATATAATATTGAAAATGTATATTCATGAGTAGAATATACACAATTTAAAATTGATTATTAATTTATTCATTGTTTCCGGAAGAAATTTATTTATTTATAACATCCAAAAAAAAAAAAACACGGGAGGATTTATTATTTTACAGTAAAAATTATTAGCATTTAATAATTGAAAAATTAATTTTAGGAACGTATATAAATTTTCCAATTTTCTTTTTGTTTTTACTTATTTTTAACAGTTTTTGTCTTAATTTTAACAATTCGACTATATTATGAGTTTTCTTGAACTATAGGCAAATTTTAAATAAAAGTTGAAAAATATATAGCTCAATTTTCCAAAAAAAAAAAAGTTAAATCCAAAAAGGACGAAATTAATGTAGATGTTTTAATTTAATTATTTGACTTTAAATTTTATAAAACGAAAATAAAATAATTCGTCTATAACATGACAAAGTGGCACATCTTTGTGCAGCATAATATAATCAATGTTTTAGTGAAATAAATGGTTTCAGAAACTGAAGCTTAGTCAAATATGATTAACAAATGACTTAGTGGATGGTCCTATGCTCTTTATAGGAGTATAAAGGTGAAAAAAATGAATTCTTCTTTTTACGAATAGGTATATAGATGGCAATTTCGAAACGGATCTAAAAGGAGCTTTATTTTAATTTTTTGAACTCATTATAATCATGCTAGGCTTTATGCAATGCACATTAATTAAGTCTTCTCAATTTCTTTCAACAAAAATAATCAAAGTTAAATGAGTACCTATAATATTATACTCTTAATAACATATTTATAACATATGTTCAAAGTTGGATGTTCAAATCTGCTGCTATTAAATGATTGTTAAAGTAAAAATTACTAGAGAGATGTAACGATAATTCAATAATAGTATGATTTGAGTTAGATTCACTTATACATTCCCATTTATACCTTATTTGTTGTATCTTTCTGTTATTGTATTCTACTTCAGTATACGAATTATATAAGATGTTACATGATTTACTCATAAAGATGAAAATAATAAAGAGTACAATTTTAATTCTATTATAAATTGCAGTTCTAGATCTTACACTCATATTTTAAAAATTTAACGAAAATGAATTTTAAATAATAAAATTACATATACAATTGCAGGATTTTGTTCCAAATTTAATTGAATTTAAATTTGATGAAAAATGAATTTATTAATAAATTTTTTATGTAAACAAATTTTCATAATAAATTTATAAAAATTATATTTAACTTTTAATATTATTAAATTCTATTAAAGAAAATTTTAATAAAAAATATTATTAAATAAAAAAAATTGATGATACACACAACCCCGTTTCACTTAATACTTCTCATAATAAGCACACCACACTTTTTAATCTACTGTATTTTCAAATATAAAAACAATCTGTTATACTTTTTTATATCCATATAATCCATTATTTTCATTTTATTACAGACTCTTAACAACTCACACCTCTCTTGAAACAGTTAAAAAACTCATACAATATAATAATGTAATGCGTTCTTACAGTTATTTTAACGTTTACTCTAATCCTCATAAATCTATTGATGTGACAAAATATCTTAAGAGAAAGCAAAAAAAAAAATTGAATAAAATTCATTTTTAAATGATTTGGAAAATTACAAATCCTTTTGTGAAGATAAACATTTTTTTTTTTTACTTCTGGTTTTCCATACACCTACCCTTCACTATTATTTCATAATTTTCATTAGAATTTTGTTTACATCATATTCATCAAATAAATTTAATTTTTACGTTATCTTATACTCTGCATATCCAGCCTCACAAAACATTCATATTGTGTATATAAAAAAAAGTTTCACTTTTTTTGTAGACTTTTTCATATATATTTTTTTTTTTTTTTGAGTACAGAAAACAATAGATGAGTTCAAAAAATGACATAAAATGGCAAATAAACATCCTGTTTTTTGTTTTTTAAATATTTTGAATAAAATAAAGGCAAGAAGTGATTTTTATGGTTATTACTATAGCAGTTTTTAAGTTTTTCAATAAGTATCACATTTTGTAAGTGTACAGTGTACTACTCTATAAGTGTTAATATTATACTGAGAAGTTTACAATCAAACCTTTATACGTCCAATTTTCGTCTAATCATAGTTGTTCATTTAGTACCTCATCCTCCTATTCGTTTTAGCGATAATTTTCGCCGGTTAGGTGTGAAATGTTAGGCAAATTATTTTAATCTTAAGTGAAGGTTATTCAATTGTCTAAAAACTTATCAAAAAGCACCATTCATTTTGTTCTACCAGCATGATTAATGTTATAATATCTACTAGTTATCTTGGATTGTAATAAATAAATCAAGTCTTAGAAAAATAATTTGAATTGCTAGATAGAATTCATTAATATGTACTAAAATTTAAGAATTGAGATGTGATTGAAAAAAAAAAATCGGTTTCTATAATTTTTATTTTAATTTAAAAAAGAAACCGGATTTTATCACTTCAAATTGTCAATAAAAATTTTAAATATTTTAGAAAAAATTACAACAGACCGTTACATATAAAAATGATTCTATATGGTTATTTTAATAACTGACTAAATATTTAAAATATAAGTCTATACAAATATGAGGCACAAAAATGGCAAAAAAATTGAAAAATAGGAGGAAAAAAAAATATTTTTACACCCAATAAAGCAATAAAAATCACATATATTTTAAAAACTCTAGTCAAAAAATTTTTTTGTTTCATTCTAAAATTTCAAAAAAATGTTAAATTTTTATCTTTAGGCTCACTTTAGAGTACGTAAACCTTTTCCAGAACCAGTAAACTAAAATAATTTTTGATATAAACAAACAAATTAAAAAAAAAAAGGTTGATCCGGTTTTTTTTGGAAAATGATTTCTTAATGACAAAAAAAATTATTAAGTTAGTTTTTATTTAAAAAGAATTTCTGCAAACAAATGAAGATATTAAAACGATTTGGTTCAAAATTTAGAGACTTAAAAGTTATTTTGGTGACACTTTTCAAACTGCCCCTAGAATAGAACTACGCAACTACACAACTACTTTTATTACTTTTATTTTTTCTAACTGAGGCAGGAATCTTCCAAAGTCACTAAGAATATCACTTTTGATATAGTACCAGATTTTTACTGGTTAAATTCACCTCATTTTCTAGTTAATATAATGTAATGAAACTCTTAACTGTCCATGCAGTATTCTGACTAAGATTTAGGGATAGGAAATAGTATGACAGTAATGCGAAAATTTTGAATTCACAGACTCGGATTTTATGGTAACAATAAATTTGTTTATTATTATGATTATTTCGCTAACAACGAAGAAGCCATCTACAAGGGATATTATAACCACTGGTATAGATCCATTTGTCATATTATTATTGATATTATTTTATCAATCAAGATTACGATATTATTATTATTTTACGAAAACTACTACTTTTCGTATGTCGTTATGTATATGACCTGACAATTATTAAAAGCCAAGAATATCCGATTGGAAGACCGACCACTTAACCGCTATTCCATGAGTCAGATGAATATTACATTAACAAAAGTAGTTTGTGGTTTGACTTGTTATTACTTACTAGAATATAGAAGCCTTTTCAATTATTTTTTAATGATAAATTTTTAAGATTTTTAGACAATAGACCTAGTCTCAAACTAAATAAGCCAACTTAAAATTATACCTACAACTTCTACAAACTTGCTAGAAAAAACAATATGTAAGTTAATAACTATATAGAAATTTATACTTACCAATTTTAGAAAATATTACTTTAGAGTTCAAATGCCGGAATAAAAGTTAAAAAGTCATATAAATAAATTATCAAAAAAGTAGGTTAATAATTCAAACAACGATAAATTCAATTAATTAATTTTTTTAAGTGTTCAATTAAATCAGAACTTCATTTTCTTTAAAGTTGTGTTTACAGATTTCTTTTGAAAAAAAAAAAACACTCAATAAATTTGATTGTTAGTAGTGTAAAAATCACTTAAACTCCCACTGCTAACAGGAAATTAAATCTATTAACATTTTTTTCCTTAAAACAAATATTTTAGTTCCATTTAATTTTTTTTTCTTCTCAATCTTTGCTTTTAGATAATTTAAAAATTCCTTAAAAACATGTTCTTTTAATTGAAAATCACTTTTACAATTTAATCGCTAGTATTTTGTACGTCTATAAACAATCAAATCATTTTAATATAATCATAATGCAGTTATTTTTTATGATAATTGTTTTCTTTTTTTTTTTGTCTCGTTCTATCTTTGTTTTTTATTTTGTTTAAGTATTTGCATCTAAATCAAATATCATTGGCTATTGCACAATAGGACAATAAACCGTTAAAAAGACACTAGTTTTGAAGGGAAAAAAAAAAATTTTAGTATGTTTTGTTGCGTAGGATTGAAAATTTATTACTACTACTGACAATAGATTGAAAAACTAAAGTAAAGTGAAGAACTCTGTCGTCTGTAAACTAAAACATTAAACAAAAAAAAAAAGATGTACATGGTCTGTTTTATGTAATGCTGTTTAACCTATTTTTTATTTCTTTAAAATTTAAAATTTTTTTGATTTTAAATAAAATATATATGGATTTGATAGAGAATATCTAAGAAGTTTTGCAAAATGGAATCAATGATTAAGTTACTAATATGATTTAAATAACGATTTATATATAATCTCTTTCTGTACGCTCATTATCTATACTCATATATCACCAAAGGTAGAATTTAAATTTTTAGAATCCTGGTTCTATCGAAAAGCTGATAGATAGCTATCCAATGACTTCTTTCATAAGAAATTACCTAAGTCTTTCTGGGAAATTACCTAAACTTTGCCATTTTGTTGAAGAGTAATTCAGTCATTTGAAGAGTAATCTTAAGAGCAGCATAAAACTGAACGAAATCAACTAATTAGACGGTAATTGGGTCGAAAGATCTGCACGTAAGAGTAATCAACAGCACCTCTCCGCTTTTTCTTGCACACAACATAGCGTGAAAAACAAAGGAAATATTATTATTTTTCCACAATTCTTTGGTATTAATATTAACTAAAAAAATCTTTGTCGTTTAAATATCTGATAAACAGAAATGAAATTTGTACAAATCATGAACACATTATTTAGAAATCACAATAACATACGACATCATTTAGAAATCACTCTTAAATAAATCGAAGATAATATTATTAGCATAATAGAGGTAGAACAAAAGGTTAAAGAATTAAAACTATTCAAACTTAATGAAGCAGAACTCATCAGATATATTTAAACAAATATTATATTGCAGATCTATTAGACAAAAATCCTTTTAGAAAATTGTCAAAAAATCATAGACAATAATAAAATTTTGAATTACAATTTAAAATTTATCCCAATCTAGAAATATATCCACTATCATTTATATTATCTTAATCTATATCAACAACATCTAAATAGAATCACCTATATCAGATATCAATGATATTTGAAATGGGGTACCATTTAAATGAATCATTTCAAAAGTGAATCATTTAACAAAGCACAAAAAAGAAAATAATAAAAGAAAAAAAGAAACAAAATAAAGGAATGAAAACGAAAATTATTAACTGACTGTCAAAACGATCTCAAACGCGCGCTTGTAATGACAGTTATTTCATAACCCCATAACAATAAACCTGATATTGTATTAAGAAGTGATTTTTTTTTTCAAAAGTCTTTAAGAGCGAACCATAAAAAATCAAATCAAATTCAAAACAAAAAAAAAATTTAAATAAGAAAATAAACGCATAAAAAAAGAGTAAAAAGGCCATAAAAAATGAAAAATTTTTCATGTCCGGTCATAAATTTCCAATTTGTCAAGAGACTAAAGTTTAAAAACCAAAGATTTAGTTTTCAATTCTTTTATTTTATTTTGTTTTGATTTTTTTTTTCAATTTTAAATTTAAAATTGAACGCATTTTTCTGTGGCTTATGAAACGTTTTTATAGTGGTGGCTTTTGAAATACAATCGTTTAAAAGAAAATCTGTAAGTTGGAAGAAAAAAAGTACCTATAGACGTACATATATAAAAAGGTGTATGAATAAAACGGTATGCAATGTGATTTTGAATCATTTTTTCAGGTTATTTATTATGAAATAATTTCTATACTGAAATCAGATTGTCCGTCTAACGATTCAACGAATTATTCAGATCATTTTAAAATCTTTTTGAATTTAACATTAAGTGGTTATCATAATATGTAAACCAGCACTAATGTCATGTGATGAAAACAAAATATAAAACAAATATTTTCATCATAATAAAATAGAACCTAACGTAATATAAAATTAAATTTTTGAGAGAGAGCTCAGCTTTATTACAGACCTCTTCCGTATTATTACTATGGATGGTACTCTTCCTTGTCATTACTTTGGACTCTGAAGATTAGTTTAAATGATTCATAAGTGATGGAGTTTGAGACTAAAAATAATATAAAACCAGAAAAAATAAATAAATTTCAGAATTCGTAGGATGTGTGACAGCTCGCAATAGTTGGAAAATCACTAACAAGGCATGATAAAAGAGGAAGGCTAGTTTGTGTCTAAAGAATTGTACAAAAAAAAAATCTTGTGAAAAACTTTTATGAAACTTTTCTTCAATGCCAAAAAAAAAAACGAAATCACTTTTTAATCGAATTGTGTCTGTACTAAATCCTTAAGAATTCTAATTCTCTCCTTAAGTTTTTGTTAGATTCAAATCATAATTGTTTGATTTGAATTCAACTACAAACCATTATTCTTTTATTTAAATGTGGAACAATAAAAAAGAAACGGTAAGACATTGTTAGAAGAAACCGTAAAGGTAATTTTAGTACGCCCAAGCAAAATCAACTAAATCAGTTTAAACAACTTTGGCAATGCTTTGCAGTAAAGACAAATTTCCTTCAAAATATAACTGTGTTGTATGAATGGTACGTATACTTGCTATAGCTTGATAATATTTTCTTATATTTTAAATAAGATTTAAGATCTCGAATAAGAATTAAGTTAAAATTACAATAATTAAAGTTAGAAATGAAAATGAATTTGACTAAATTTTTTTAAACACTAAAGTTTTAATGCTCACTAAATAAAAGTTTATAAGTTTTACGATCTTGTCTTCAAAAATTAAAAAAAAAAAAAAGTATTTATAGTTTTAAACTCTAGAAGTAAACATATTATTTTGTTCAAAAATCGACAATAAATGGGTTAATATTTGACAGGTTCTCAAACATTCTGTTGAATTATGCCTAACCTCAATTTTAACTACGCTATTGCAGTTATTTTATTAAATTTAAAGTTGGAATTTACATTTTTTTTTTGTTTTTTTTTTTTTTTATATTTATTGAAAAGTCTGGAAAAAATGGATTTATTGAGATTTTGACTTAATTTTTAATATTCTGTGTTTCTTTTTTTGAAAAACTCTTGGTGGTTTTCTTTACCCGTGGTTAACGATGAAAGTCAACTTAAAACGATAAATTTTTAATTTTATGTTGACTTTTATTTAAAAAAAAAAAAAAAAAAAACTTGAAATAGTTAGATACTATAATAATATTTAAAAATACCTTTTTAGGTTTAAATTTCTGTTATTGGTATAATAACAAAAAAAAAAAAAAAACATACATAGGTATTTACAGTCCAAAAAAGGCAAAATGTGAATTTGAAGATTGAATTGAACGTGCAACAGCGAATACAACTAATTTCAATATTGATTGGTATTATGTTATAAAGGTAACATTTTATAAGACAGTAGCGATATTTATATCATGTTATTTTGATAAATTTTATCTTAAAAGATGCATAAATTTCATGATTAATTGCTAATAAATTTTAGTTTTAATTTTTTTTTTTTTGTTTGAAAATGTTAAAGATTTTTTTCTTTTTTTTTTTTTGTAACTATGACTGGCTGTCATGTGAAAATTGAGATGCGTTGTTTTGTTGCTTCATAAAAATTCAAAATTTAGATTTCAAATTTGGATTTTCACTTTTTTTTTTCTTTTTAAATAATATTTGAATAAAAAGTGAGTTTTACTGATTTGTATTTACTGAAAAAAGATTATCTATAGTAATAAAATTATAATAAAATAAAAATAATAATTTAAATAATACAATATTATATCTTTTATTTTATTGTATAAAATTAAGCCACTAGAGTAAACCAAAATAAATATTTTTTTTTGGTTTTTAATATTATTACCAAAATTGTTGTTTTTGGTTTTAAGTTTACCAATTTTGTCCAAAATAAAACTTATCTATTAATAGTATCTATAAGATATTGAATTGAAAATTAGGTTAATAGAAAAAGTTGTGGGATGAAAGTATATAGATTATAGATAGTAAATGCTACGGTTATTTTATCTGCACATCAAATTCTGATAAAATAAGATTTGGTTGCTTTTTGTCGTTTTTTTTTTTAATTTATACATTTAATATTCTTTTGGACTACTTTGGAACTGATGATAACTATTTAAATATAATATATATATTACTTAACTTTGTATATATTTTTGCATTTCCTAAAGTAAATTTAAAATTTGAAGATTTTTTTAATGCTTACAGATCGAAATTTATTAATTAATTATTATTTTTATCTATTTTTATAGACTGTAGTCAAAACAAAAAACTTTTAAATGTTTTTAAATTTTGATTCGTCTTATACTTCGCAGATTGATTTTGATAAAATTTTATATAATAAGTATATGACTAATCGAAAATTTTACACCATGAATTGTCTAGGCAACACAACAATACGAAGTCCAAGTAATGTTGTAGGACGAAACACTCCTAAAATTTTGACTTTAAAATGTTAATAAGTATTTTAATAGGGCGGTATGGAATTCTTTTAATAATATTAAAGTTTATGTGTCATTTCAAATTTATGTTTTGTAACTCCAAGTCAGAATAACATTATAGTTTTATGGTATTCCAGTATTAATCCTATCGACATTTCCCAGATCAATTCAAAGCGATGTGACAAAAAATATCCAAAAAACATAATATGTGGTGTAGTTATTTATTGCTGAAAGAGAAGGAAAGAAAAATACAAGAAAAAGTGGCTCTGATATGAAACAAATATTTTGACTATGGTACATCTTAAAACCATGTTAGTCAACAAAATAAGTATTCCAGTGAGCAAGATCCAAATGTTTTGAGTCCATTGTAAAGAAAGTCATTTTGAGTCATGTTGAAACACAACATTAAGTAAAACTTTAAACTCTTTTTGCTTTTATAGGTTTATTTTTTCATAAAATAAAATTCTTTCAGCACCTCACTGGATCACTGGTCATATAATTAAAAACTCTATTTTAAAATATTCGAATCTACAGATCTTACTTATATGCACTATGAATGTGAACTGTTTAAAACAATACCACAAATTTTCTTCCACAATTTTCTTGGAGTAATATTTTGTTATATCATATTCTTTTATTATACTTTAGAAAGTTTTCAAGGAATATCCTAAAAGTACTTGTTATGATCAGTCAATATTTTCTAATTTTACTGGTAAAACATAATACATTCGGAAGCTTTTTCTTAATTTTCTTCCTACATTAACATTATAATTTTTGTCAATTCAAACTTGTATTAAAAATATGGTTTACTTTATCTTTTCGTTTCAATCTAAAATTCTATCCAGCTGTTAAAAATATGGGTTAAAAATTGTGTTAAAAGATATTTTATATACAATATTTGTATATTGCTATAATTTTAACCAAGTTATTCTAAAATAAATTTAATTTTTGTACAATTATTTTCTTGAATAACAATTTCTTTGAAAATTCAACACAAAATACTATTACAATATTAATTTAATAAAATTTCTTTATATTTCCCAACTAGCAACGTTATTACCAACAATCAGAATTGAATTAGTTATATGCAAATTTTCCGAGTACAAAAAAAAAAAAAAACAAAAAAAAAAAAAAAAATTTAAAATTTCCCTTGATTTTGCTTCAATTACATGCATAATTTCGCACCAAATAACGTTATCTATATAGACAAGAACAAACCTATGAAAATATTTTTATGAATTTTTCCAATAATAATTTTAATACATATTATTTTGTATTAAATGTTATATACAAAAACAATACGTTAAAGGTAGAGGACCTAAAACATTTCATAGGTATTTAACATTAAAAAATTAAATATGCATAATTTTAATGTTATTTTCAAAGTTAATTTTGATCCCCTCGATGCTTTGTTATTATTTTGATACAAAAAAAAAAAAAAAAAAAAAAAAAGGAACGAAGGAAAAAAAGGAACATTAATTTCAAATGTTTACCTTCCCACCTACTCTTCATTAATATCAACAGTATGGTCACCTTATAAACATTATTTGTCTCTTTTTATACGTATAGTCCTCTTTTACCAAAAAATTTCTTTTTTTTTGTTTTATTTTTGTTATTAAAACATATTGGATCATAATTGCATTCCATTGTGCTCATATGAGTCCATGTAAATTAAAATATGAGTCTCAATATTATACTTACATATAATAATATAATTAAAAATTATATTCATTGTGAATTTGTATATGTTTGTTATCGTGAATTGAATTGTTAGCGGAAAAAAACAAAATAATATAAAAAAAATCAGAAAATAAATTCAAAATTTAAATTCAAAAAGTCCACCAGGCCACCAGGTAATTTAATGACAATATAGATTGATTTATAGAACCTTAGGGAAAATTTTAATTAAAATGCAAAAAATAAAATTGAACTTAAAAAAAGAAAATTTTATTTTGGATGAAAGATACAGAAGTAGTTGAATGTGTAAAAGAATGAAAAATAAACCAACCGTAAGTATGTGGAATTAAAATGAGATTTTGTACAAAACATAAATTGTTACACAGAAAATTCTTAACAAATTCTATTTGACATTGCATAAATTTAGGTTTAATACTGTTATTATTAGAGAGTGGAAAATACAACGAAGAAAGAAAAACTGTGTTAAATAAAAGGTAAGTATGTTGAAAAGAAATTTTCTGAGTTTACAATGAATTTTGTTTTTTTAACTTTAGGTGAAGAAAATATTTAAAATAGTTCAGTACATTATGTTCAGTAAGAATATTTTTTTTAGTTGCAAAAGAGCTTTTTGGAATAAAATGTTCGGTATAAATTAGTTTTTAAGGGATAAGTTGGATATTTCAAGATTAAACCTATGTACCTACAGTCTACTTTTCAAAGCTAGGTTAACCAAAGTTTCGAAAAACAAAAATTATTGAATTAATGCACTTAAGAATATTTTAAGCGCTTTAGGTAACTTCAATTTAATTTGATTAGAACTTAAGAAGAAAATGGATCCAATTTATAAAACACAAGACTTAGTAAGGTAAACAATTTTCTATAACCTGGTTTCATGAAGTCCAATCCTTAAGGAAAGCAAAATCATAGAAGATACATTTTATAAATTCGATAATAAAATATTCAGAAGATCTTCGATTCGAATATATTAAATTACATTGAAAAGATTTTAGGTAAGTCATTAAATAGCAAAGAATTTTCTATGTAGAAATTTCTATGATAAATAATTGGCAAGAGCCAAAAAAAAGATGAAAATTTTATGTGAACAAGCCTCATACACTACAAATCATCAGATCAGAAAATTTAAGTTTGAAATAAACAATATTGACAAACCTCTGATCAGAAAGAATATAATAAATTCTCTAATGTAAACATTATACAAGAAAATTGCATTATTGTTGAGTTGTTTTTTTTTCTTCCTTGCCACTCCAATGTGGTGTGTTAATAGGGCATCCACTAAGTCATTTATTATTCATATTTGACTAAGCTTCAGTTTTGTGGATCAAAAACTTCACTTAGCCGGTGATTACTCAGCTGTATTATTGTTGAATATTAATTCATTACTTTCTTTCTTGTACATTATTCTTTCAAATAACAAGGAAAGTACTGTCGAGTTATAGGTTGGAAAAGCAAAGAACTGTAGCTAGGATGGACAATGTGAATTCTAGGTTTTAGTTTTAACAAAATACAAAGAAGAAATCCAAAAACATATTAAAATAAAGGCAATGAAGAAAATAATATTAATTGGTTTAGTAAACTTAAAAATAACTTAAACTCATATAAATGATTACGAGTATGAATCACTATGACGTTTTGCGTATCATAGAAATAGAAAAAAGTAAAATCGAAAAAATTAGTATAAGTAAAAGTATTTGACGAATTAATTTTCTAAAAGAGCTAAAACTTAATCTCAACTTACTATCAATTCTAAAAAAAAAAAAAAATAAATTAATCCGAATCCCGACCGCATCTAAAAATTTGTATGTTAGATATTATTGATGACTTAGAAGAATAAGAGGTGATCTCAAATAATTGAGAGCATAAAATAGCGTTATGGAAAATTTCAAACTAATGAAATAATAAATTACTGTTATAATTGGGAAATAATCATCATGGCTTGTTATGCTATCAGAAATCCCGACCGCATCTAAAAATTTGTATGTTAGATATTATTGATGACTTAGAACAATAAGAGGTGATCTCAAATAATTGAAAGCATAAAATAGCGTTATGGAAAATTTCAAACTAATGAAATAATAAATTACTGTTATAATTGGGAAATAATCATCATGGCTTGTTATGCTATCAGAACTAAGAAAATAAGATAAGGAAATTAAAATAACTTTCATAATACGTATTCAAAAATGTTTTTTTCTTTGCTATATAAAATATGGGTTATCCTTTCCTGTATAACGGGCTTAAGTATTTAAAATGTGATAAAAAAAAAAATGCTATAGCAAAACTATTTTTTTGTTAATAATAAAAATTGTTTTAATTTTTGCATTAAAATTTTTCTGTTATACATAGATAAATCCTTAAACATGTTAAAAATAATATAAATTTTGTAGCTGCTGTTCCTTTTATATAAAATATTTATTATTATATAATATTATATGCGTCAATAAAGGTCCTAAAAATACAAAAATATTTTTTTTTTTTTTTTATATTTTTGAAAACAAAAACCATTTTGATAAAATATCCATTTGTATATTTATTTAAATTATTGTTTGAATAAAAATAATATGTAGAATTATGATAAAATTATTCGATTAAAAATCGCATTCATTTAAGTATAGATGAATTCCATTCTGTGAACAAAAACTATTTATTATAATATTTTTATTATATATCTATAACTAGTTATTTTTTATAATATTATGTATTTCTGCTGTTTGTATATATTTTTATTATTCAAAAACTGAAAATACATCAAAAATTCAAAATATTATTCATTTTTACTAATATTAAAAAAAATTTTTTTGGTTGTAAGGATTTGAAAATTTTTTTTTATTTTTCATAAATACATACTTATAATCCGTAATTCCAATCCAATATATTGGTTGGTATGTAATAGTATTAAAATGCGTAACTGCTCAAAAAAATTTATATAGAGAAACAAAAATGAAAGGAAATAACTGAATCTGTTATGAAAACATAATAACTGAATCCTGTAAAAATTATTGCAAACACTATTTTTTTTTTTTTTTTTTTAATTAAATGCAACACAAAAGCGACTACAAACAATATTATAAGTGTGGACATTTTAACAAAAAAAGAGGAAATAATAAAAAAAAAAAAAACAACTTTTATTATAAATAAAAAGAATTTTTTTTTGGCATAATATTATTTTGGGACTATCTTGGTTTATTGGTAAAGGTTTGAAAGAATTAAACTAATATTAAGTACAGAGATCAAAAAAGTTTAATTAGTGTTCATTCGGCTGTATTATATGTTTTCTTAAATACCTACATACGTAGTTCAATTTTCTAAAGCTGTCTTTCTGACTGTCGAAAAATAATATGATGACTACGACTTCAACACTTTTGGTTAAAAAAAAAACTTCCTCTGCCTCTTCTTCTTTCATTGACTCCTATATATTTATAATATACCGCTGGAGTATAGAATTTTCAAACAAAACCTATCTAAGATAAATTCGATGTTTCAGTAAATCTCAGTAAAATTCAGTAAAGTGATTATTCTTCATTGGTTTAGATCATCTTCATTAGTATATTATGTTCTTCCCTTATTTTCTCATTGCATAATATATTTCCTCTAAAGTGGATTTTTGTGACATCTAGATTTGAAAGTTCTTATTGATAGTTCAAGTCGGAAGTTGTTTTATTATATGTATTCTATTGATGTCTGTTCTACTTAATTATAAAACTTTATGTAGCAGATCGGTAACACTACAATTTGGCCAATTAAATTCCTGTGTAATGTAAAATGTTCCTTATATTAAAAATAAAAATGCTTTGAAAAAGAGATTCACTATTTACCTTTTGTAATGTTACCTCTATAAGTAAGGCCATTTAACATGGTTATTTAACTTCTTGTTAAACAAACATAATTAAAATCTCTATGGTCCGAATCCCAATTTAATGACAAATTTTGGTACCAC
The DNA here is from genome assembly GCA_947095535.1 of Poecilobothrus nobilitatus. NCBI lineage: Eukaryota > Metazoa > Arthropoda > Insecta > Diptera > Dolichopodidae > Poecilobothrus > Poecilobothrus nobilitatus. The sequence goes on along the minus strand of OX352773.1, from coordinate 16,744,003 downwards.
TTATCACAAACAACATGAGATGGGTATAAGCTATGTAACAACATAAGATGGGTAACAACATGAGATGGGTTTAACATGAGATGGGTATAAGCTTCTAACTTATTGTGTTATATTTATGGTAGGCCATTGGTTGGTTTAAAAACTTTAAAATTTTTATTTAAAATTAAATCTAGAACTTTCATAATCAACATAAATTTTTAATAATTTTACAATACAACACAATTTAATGACAAAAGATCACCCATAATGACTTAAAAATTTTTTTTCATAAATTTTGCACAAAGGTTCCAATTTTGTATAAATTTATTCGGTACATAAATAATATTATGTATGTATAAATGTATGTACTATGGAAATATTTAAATTAAAAAAAAAATTTCAAAATTAAAGGTCTTCACTTAAAAATATGAGTTTTATGATAGAACCGAATAAAAGCATAAATGATGCAAATAAATTGCAAAAAAACAAAAAAAAAAAAAAAAATAAAATTGTGGGTTTTAATGATGAAAGCATACTAAATTTGCATGTCTGATGATTAATTTAGATGTTTTATTGAATTTTTCTTTTATATGTTATACACACAATAATAATATGTTGTATCTATAGGTTATATTATGTTATGATTATTTTCATATTTTATGTTTATATTAAAATGTATCCCCATTCTTAATGATTATCAAAACGGCAAATGGCAAACTTATATTTATTTTGTATATTTTTTTTTTTTGTGTTTTATTTTGTATGTTCATTAAGGTTGAACTAACTTTAGTTTTAATGTAATCAACAAAAAAAAAAATTCAAAAATACAATTATTATTGTGTAATAATTTTCATAATATTCATAGGGGTATTTAAATATTAATTAGGGGGTTAACGGAATGTGAAAATATTTATTTAAAAAAAAATTACCAAAAAAAATATTTTAATATAATATGTATTATATCATTAAATATTAGCTTTAAGTATACTTTGTGACTATCTATTTGTTCGTTAGTTCACTGTTAGATTTTAATTAAAGATCTTAAGATTTTATTTTGTAATTTTTTTAAAGTTTAGAGGAATTTTAGCATTTAAAAGTTCAAAATGTTGTTAAAGAAAATGAGGTAAATTTCAAAAACATTGGAAATACTTAATAAATTAAATATATTTTCGAATAAAGGAGGTGCATAAAAAGCAACTGATATAACATCGTAAGAGTTTTAAGCAAATGCAAAGAAAACAAGATCGATGAAGAATTTATTTTAGAAAGAAATTAAGGAAAGATTAATACCGGCAAAAAGAAGAATGAATAATTTTCAAAATTCCGCCAAGACAAAATTCTTATAAAAATCCCGCTTTTTAGCACATTTCCAAAAAAATTTTGAAAAAATGTGCTTATTAGTTTCACTCTGTCCGTCCGTCCGTCCGTCCGTCCGTCCGTCCGTCCGTCTGTTTACAAAACTTCTACACCGTTAAAGATAGAGAAAAAAAATTTTAACCATAGGTAGGTCTCATAAAAAAAATAATTTTGTGGAACAACTTTTTCATGTAGCCCCCCCCATTACGGAGCTACACCCCCTCAAACTTTGAAAAAGCCCTATTTTTAAATGCATATATCTTATGTTCTGCTTAAGATTTTTTCAATCTGAAAACGTCATTCGACAGGTATTTCTTTTATCTTTGTAAATTAATATCAAAATTATACAATTTTTTTAAATTTAGTATTTAAATTTACCGTTATGTGAAAACCAAATTTTGCATGATTTTTCTACTTTCATAACTCCGGCACGCTTCTAGATAGAAGCTTGAAATTTTGAGGCAAGAAAGAACTTTTAGAATTAGTATAAGTTTGCTCAGAAAATTTTTTCGGACCACCCCCTGTTTATGAGCTATTAGGGCTTAAAAATTGAAAATTTGCTATTTTTAAACACCTGTAACTTAGGAACCTGCACACATTTTACTTCTGCAAGATGTAAAAATTAAAGCTACAATAATATATTTTTACGTGTGTGAAAGGTTTATTTTAGTTGTAAAGGGTTCCAAAGTTGCAGCTCTTCAAAATTGTAAAAAAGCCCCATTTTCAGATGTATATATCTCGGGCTCTGCGTAATAATTTTGCAATCTAAAACCGCCAGAAGATTGAAAATTTTATTATCTATATAAAACAATATCAAAATTATGTAATATTTTGTAATTTACGATTTAAATTTACCGTTATGTGAAAACCACATTTTGCATGAAATTTCTTTTTTCATAACTCCGGCACCCCTTTAGATAGGAACCTGAAATTTTGAGACAAGAAAGAACTTTTAGAATTAGTATAAGTTTCCTCAGAAAATTTTTTGGTAACGCCTCCTCTTTAAGAGTTATTACGCCTCAAAAATTGAAAATTTGCTATTTTTAGACACCTGTAACTTAGGCACCTGTAAAAATTTTTCTTCGGCAAGACATAAAAATTAAAGCTTCAATAATATATTTTTACGTGTGTTAACAGCTTTTCTTAGTTATATAGGATTCCGGACTTACGGCCCCTCAAAATCTCAAAAATGTCCTATTTTCAAGTTTTTTCTTATTACATGAAATTTTCAAATTTTTGTGTAAGTCACACTTCTAAACAGTTTGTATTGAGTTTTGGAAATGTGCGCTTTTAAAAACCGTTGGTTTACATTCTACCTTGTTTATTTATAATTTGATTTGTTTTTTATTTCTTTATTATAGGAAAATATGATAAGTAAATCGCAAAAATTTTTTTTTATAAATACATAACTACATAATATGGAATTTTATTATTATTATTATTTTCTATATAAAATGAAAAAAGAACATCTAAATAAAATTAATTCGGGGGAATTTTAGAGTTGATTACAAAATCAGAAGGGATTATTAGAGTGGTTCAATTAGGAGAGATTTGAGAATTTAATTCAAAATCAGAGTTATATACATTCTTCCAGAATATTTATATATTATATTATATTATATAAGATGAAACTCTCAAAAAAAATTAACAGCTTTTGTAGTTTTTAATAAATAAAAAAAATAACTAAAAAATATGGGATCTTATCTTGCCGGGATTTTGGATATGGACCTTTCGCACAAGACCCCTCATTTTACTGTAGTTATTATCATCATTCCATTACGTATTCATGATTCAATACCAACTTTACCAAGAAGTGTAAGAAAACAATATCGTTTGATATTAGAGTGATTAAAAAAAGTGCTTCCTTAAAATACCAGATTAGAAAACTCATTTGAAATATATTGATTTGTGATTAATAACGTAATTTGTGCATATATTTAAGGATACATTAAAAAAAAAAGGTTGTAAACTAACTATAACTTAATTTAAACGCGAAATTTAAAAAAGAAAAAAACTAACAAAAAAAGGTAATAATAAAAAAATTTTGAAAAAAATTCAACCTAGAAAAAGAAATGTTTTTATATGGATTTTATATTTTCCAAACAAGAAAATAGAAAAACATTTTAAGCTGCATAGTTAACTTTTTATTTATGAATGAACAACATGTTAACCATTTTTTGTGATTAAAATTTTACTTTTGTGTATAAAAAGATCAAAAGTTCTATGGCAATTGGCTGTTTGGCTACAAGTACTAACTGCGAACAGTTAGAAACTTCTTATAAATTATAAATTCTAGCCAGGATTGGTTGACTTACATTTTTTCGATATGCCTACTTAGATATAGAGATAGAGTGGTATAACACCTATCATCTAAATGGAAAATGAGAGTTTAAAACAGATATTCTAAAGTTTATATTTTAAGTAAAATATCTATATCTTAAGTAAAATATCTATGTCTTGTCTAAAAAAAAAGAAAAATATAATTTTAATAAATTCATCATAATATATAGGTATGTATGATCATAATGTCATTTTTACATATTATTTTATATTATTTCATTAAAATTAATTTTGTCTAGATTTGTTAGATACAACTTTCAGTTTTTATACTTTGAAATGCTTTCAAAAAAATTGGCTTTTCTATAATAGTAGTTAAAAATTAGTAAAATTCATCTCAAGTTACTCAATAAAATTGATTTTTTTTTTTATACTCTTATATAAAAAAGATATATAGGTATACCTATTCAAAAACTAATTCACGAAATCATAGTTCTTCAAATTTTTGTTAAAAATCAGTATAATGACCTCCATACAATAAAAATTGACTTACAACAAAAATTCATGTTAAAAAAAACAGAACAAAAAAAAAATAGTTTTTCATGTAAAATTTTTAACATTTTTGTAACATTATATTAACATAATTTGAATTTTCTTTCTTTTTTATTAAACCACCAGTTTATATATGCAAATATTTATTGTACTTTAAAACCTTATGTTCTCTACTAAACTGTCAGTACATATTACAAAAAAAAAAAGAAAAAAAAACTACTTTGACCCAATTTGACCTTCCTTTTAAGGAATTATTCACAAATTTCAATAAATTTCAAAGTTTTCATGTTCCTGGCTAATTTACAAAATAAAATTTGAGAAAAAAAATATCTATTTTGTTTATTTTACTTCATTTTTTAACTTCTTATATGGTATATGAAATGGTAAAAACTAATCAAGAATCATATCATGTCACAATTATTTTAATAATATATAATATATATATATATATATATATACTGCAATATTGTGGACCAATAGAATTATAAAAGTCCAATTTTGAATACTATGAATGAATATAACAGAGAAGAAAAGAGACAATGAAAATAGAGACGCAAAATTTAATAGAAAAAAAAAAAAAAAATCTCATTTGCGAAAATCATTCAATTTATATGAGCTTATGATATTTTAAGAAAATTAAAGTCAAAATCACATTGAGTTGAACAAAAGAATAAAAATATATAAAATTGAGGTTTTACCGTTATCATAATAGACAAAGTTCCATTTCTTTTTTCCCTAGTTGTACACCACTAAAATAACATAGTACTGAAGTAGATATCGGTCTTTTTTAATATCTCATATTTCAATTATTATCCAATTCTTATTGTTTCTCACAAAAACACAGTTTATTTTATATCAGATCAAATATAATTCTATAAAATCGTTTACTATCGAATATTGTATTATTTTTCGTTTCTGGGAATATAATTTTTATAATAAACCCATTGTTACAGACTAAATAAGACTTGAGGTGTTAAAACAGAAGGTTAGTCTCTTTGAAGACATACCTTTAACCTATATATATACTAAGTTTGATTGCATTATGTCTTGGAGAAGTTTAAAAACTTTAGTTAAATTTTTAAGTAGATAGTTTATCTTCAGAAGCATTTATGGAAAAAATTATAAAAACTATTCGAAATATAAGTCATATACATGTTGTGGATTTTGTCTCCATTTTAAATACTTCTGTCAGCATTACTGCTTCTAAGAAAGTAAATGTCTGGATAGCATTTATTGCTGGTAGTTCATCTTCGGCAAAGCAATATACTTTTTTGAATCTGTGCCGTGAATACTCTTTTTTTTTTATAGCTTCTTCATGTCCGTCATTCTCTTTTTCAATTTTCTTTAAGTGCCCCATTAGCCGGCAGTGTTCCTATTACAATTTTCATTTTATTTTTATTGGATCCTATTAGTTTTTCATAATATCTTTTCGGGTTATAGTTCCCTAGAAACTCCTAGATACATTATATTAGATAATATTAACTTATACATCAATTTTTTATTAAACATATTATAAAGAGTATTTCAGGAACTGAACAGCGTAAGAAAAATGGCGTAAGAAATGGAAGTGGATAGGCCACACGCTTAGAAAGCCAAAAGAAAGCATAACACGTATGGCGTTAGAGGAGAACCCTCATGCAGCTAGAAGTCGCGGCCATCCCAACATCACATGGCGCAGAACAGTTCAACAAGAAATGGCTGAATGTAGCATCTCCTGGGATGATATTAAAATATCAGCGCGAAAACGCGTGAGATGGAGGTGTCAACTGGAAGTGCTATGCTCCCAAGAGGAGTAAGGCAAAAAAAAAAATTATAAATGGTATATACCTAAAATGCCAGTTGGACAAAATTTAAAATTTAATTAAAACTTACATTTAAGAAAAACATTTAATTTCTTCTTTGAGCATAGTTTATTTTTCTAATTTAATATCCAAGTTAAGATCAAATTGGAGATTAAATGAGTCACATTTTCTCTTTCTTAACTATTTTTGAAAATTGCATATGCATATAATATGTACATAATATTATATTTAGGTAGGTAAATAAAACAATTTGGAAATTGATATGAGTTTGATGGAAACATTCATGGGTGAACAAACATAATAATAATATTATGTAGGTACTAGAATGAGAACCTAACGACAGTTAGCATATATTATATTGTGTACGTTCTTTAAGGAAAATGAAATAAAATAGAAATCATGATTTTGATGACTTTTCATGATGCCATGAAATGATAAAAAGAAAATCTTTTTTTGTTCAAAATTTTTTATAAGCAATTTTTATTATTTTTTTTTTTTGTATTTTTTGATTTTTTTTTTTTTTGGAATAAAAGTAACGCAAGACAGTTGGAAAAATCTTTTTTAGTATTTGTAAGTTATCTAAAGTTGGGAAGGCGGCTTTTTTTTAGGGTAATTAACATAAATTTTCGTTTATAATAAAATTGTGTCATTTTGTAGGGTAATTCTAGCCGATTTTCAGGGAATACACTTTAAAAGTATTTATAACTTTACATAAGCTTGGATAACACGAAGTGATAGACCATAGAATATAACATTAGTTTTATATCAATTAGGTTTTTATCAATAAGTTGTTTTGGGTTTGAAACTAATATATTGATGATGATAGTTGAGCTAATGAATAAGTAATCACTTGACACTATATAGGCTTGGAGTACTTTCATCCTCAAACTTAAAATTGGTTCCGACAAGTATATGAATCCCCACATTTGAACTTTCTTGAGTACTATGTACTTAATCGCTCGGCTATCCATGTCCAGATATTATGTCATATAAGAAAGATGAAACAGTTAATATTGATTATATTGATTGATTGATATTATTAATATAATAAAAGATGGAATAAAAATCCTCAATTAAATTTTTTTTTTAAATTAAGATCTTTTAGTTGAAGTGATCATCTTCAAAGTATTTTTCTATCACTTTTTATTTTATTTTTATTTTCTTATGTTTTTTTATTTAAAAACTTTTTCTTGTGTCCATTCAATTAAAGGTACCTTTAGAATACAAAAAAATATCTTAAATTTCTTATTGAAATTCATGAAATTCACATCATTTCATTGTAAATAAAATTGTAAAAAAATCATCTTATGGATCTATTATATATATTGGAATCATAGGTTTTTTATGGTATTTTAGATTTTCTTATAAATCCCAAGATACGCAAAAATAAAAAAAAGAGCAGTAAAAACTTAAAAAGAGAATTGCAAAGAAAAAAGATGTAGTACATACTTTTATAATAAAATAACGAGACGTCTGGTATTTTAAATTTATTTCTGTTGACCTGGATTAAAAGTTTTGAAAACTCTGTTTATTTATTTTTTATTTGTTTTGCTATTTAATGCTACTTACCTTTTTAGTACAACTAATCCATAGGTAAGAAAGTATATATAAGATAAAATGTCTTACATAGATGTTATGATAAACAGTTTTTCTCAAAATAACAAGGGCATTGAAGTCAAGCATATATTTTGATAGAAAATTGTGAGGAGTTTTGTGCTCTTTAAAAAATTTATTTTGGGAGGATAATCAAGTTGGGAGAATCTCGAAAAGCATCAATACCCGAAAAATATGCCAATTCTCAGAATATTATTTGATGTTAAACAATTATAACAGTAAATCTGATGTATAGAAGGAGGAGAAAGTTGTTAGGTGGTTTAAAGGAAAAGACTGAAACTGATTATAATCTAAGTTAGAATTAATAATTTGAAAAGGGTTTTGAAAAGAATATTTTTAGAGTAATATTATTGTCAATTTTTAAAAGTACTTATGATAGGTGCAAATAACATAAGGTGCCTAACACATTGAGCCGCACGTGTATCACCAGTGAACATTACTTAAATATTTCAAAATATCGTGCTCACCAATGAACATAAAAATAAATTTGCGTTAAGTCTCTCATGCATCACTGGTAAACATTGGGTCAATATTTTCAAAAGCCCGAATTAAATTATTATACTGTTTTTTACTTTTAAAAATATTCACCGGTGATACATTGGGACTTAACGCAAGTTTGTTTTTATATTCACCATTGAGCGCGGAATTTTGCAACATTTGGTTGATGTTTACCTGATATACATGGGACTTAACGTAAGTATTTTTTTATATTCACTGATGAGGGTGGGACTCAACGTGAAAATTATCATTTTAGGTTCCTTTTGCTAAAAATTTAGTAGCTTTATACATAACCCATTAAAACGAAATGTAAGGGGCGAAATATAAATAATATTTATATAAGGTTGAATTTAATGTTTTATTTTAAGTTTCATACAATTTTTTTAAAGAAAAGTTTTTTTTGGTCAAGAAATGTAAGTTGAGACTTTATTCAGTACGGACATTACACTTCTGCTTTGGAAACAAATTTGGTGCATGCATTGAGACAATCATAAAATTGAATCCGTCTACAACTTTTGCTCAATAACTATGTCTTTTTATTGAAATTATTTGATGAAAGTGAGTCTTTTATATGTACGTTAACTGCAGGGTTTACACGTTTTTAATAATCAGTTTAAAATAGACGAACAGAATTTTTATATTATAAAATAAACTTTGAGAACCATTTATAATCCTCTTTTTTGATATCACATTTCTAATTTTTATTTTAGATGAATGAGAAATCATCCATATATTGAGAGCATGTATCATCAACATTATCAATAAAAAGAAAAATAAAAAATTAGAATAGAAGATTGAGGTGAAAGAGAAGAAATATTAAGATATAGATAATTCCCTGGATAATGCTATTTTACTTAAATATTACAAGAGACATTGATATCCAAGATACTCTAGAAATAATTCTTAAAAAGAAAATAATAATAATAATAAAATTTACATAAATATTAATAAGAAAAACAACAAACATTTGGATATTGATGAATATAAAATGTTGATGACATATCATCCATTTGTAATATTTCTAACTAGCTATATAAAAATTCTCCATTTTTAAATAGAAAATCCGGATGTTTCGTGTAACATTAGCAATATAAATTTATATATTCTTTTACCTACTTAATAGATTAGATTTTGGTTACTTTTTACTTATAGGATTTGAATTTCAATAGATTTACTTGTTGTCGTGATGAAGAAAAAGGAGATAATAAATTCAGCCTGGGAATTTGAATATTATTAAAACTAGAGTATATGTGGGAGAAGAAGTTGTCCATTGTTGTTTTAATTTTCCTTTTAAAATTTTTTTCTTTTTTAAGTATAGAAAATCTTCATTACAATGAAGAATATGATGGCTAAATAAAAAAATTGAAATTTTGAAAATTTTAAAGCTTTAATGGTTTTAAAATCTATTTAAAATTTTATTAAGTTTCTTAATAATAATAAAAACCTTCATAAAAAAATAGCTAAAAATTATGATTCAAGAAATTTCATAGTTTTGGATATTAATTTAACTTTTGGTTGTCTGAAACTAGTTTTTGTTTCTCTTACTTTTGAATTTTCCACTGCGGATATTAATAAAATATATTTCTATTGGATTCTATTAGTATTTAGGTCTTTTTTCAATCATCTACAGTATCATACACTGATGATTTCCCTCGACTTCATGGTTGTCATTTATCAATAAATACAATGCAAAAGAAAAAAAGAAATATCAGAAAAAGAATGTAATATCTTTGGTTCCATTCTCTTCACTGACCGCTAGAAACCTCCTTTATGTAATCTCCACCAAATTTTGAATGAATGCTGATCTTATAGTACTTATAATAAGTATAGTATAGTATATAATTTTGCTACTTTATAATATTTACTTATATATGATTCTTATAGTAGGGACAATTTAGACCATTTTTATTTTCTTTTCCAAAAAAATTTTATTTTTGTATTAAAGAAATTAAAGTTTTTGCTTGAGCTATTTTATATTTTAGTAAAAACTTCATTGATATTTCATTCTCATGAAAAGGTCAAATTTCCGATAAATCAGAAAAATTGTAACTGAAATTCAATCATATCAAAATATCCTTAAACAAATACTAGTATTTTGAATTTTATCACAAGTATATTTTTATTTTATCATTCATAGCTATGTCCAATTTCAAAAATAAAAAATCAAGCAATGAATTTCCTACTACACTATGCCAGCGTCAAATAATTACATGGTTTCTATCAGAAATTTTTAATTTTGCGTATATATATACATTTTCGTTCTTTTCTTTTTTCAAATTTTAATATCTAACAATTCCCCAATCTTCTTACCAAATTAAATTAAATAAGCAACTGATAACGTTGATGATGACAAATTAAAAAAAATAAAACATTTTCATAAAAAGCTCTAACAAAAATTTCCATTTCTTCAATACAAAATTAAAAATTTACTTAAATTTTTATTTTTCCACCGCTTGAAGAAAGAGCAAACCTATGTTTAAGCCATTTTATCACTTAATAACAACAAAAATTTTTGGGATCTACACATCCGCAGACAGCACTAATTTTTTTTATAGCAAAAAAATTAGTACCTGGCCAATTCAAATGACAATTAAAATAAAATTTATTTTATACTTTTTCTCTTTTTTCCAAAAAAAAAAAGAGTCGTAAAAAACAACAAATTTTTGGTCAAATGAACCCATCTTATGGTCATTAAATGGAAGTTATTTTGTTTTTTTTTTGTTTTTGTTCCTATATTCGAAACATTAGTCGTGTGTATCTGGATTCGTTATTCCCTTGATATTATCTAATAATGAAAATAAAAAAAAATTACCGTTGATTTCCTACCTTTAAGGTGAGGTTTTATGTTGATATTCTATTTCACCTTAAAAAAAAAAAAAAAACAACAAGAAATAGAAATTTAATTTTTATACAAAAAAAAAGTTGTTTAGGTGTTAATTACAAAGTAATAAAAAACAAAATCCCAAAAAACCGATCAAACCGTAAATTCAAATTTCATAAAAAAGTTTTTGTTTTTTCTTCCTCTTTTTCATTTTAAAAAATTTTACAGGTGACAAGTAAAAATGTACACCATATTTACTTAATGGAAAACCAATTTTATTATTAAAAAAATATTACAAAAAAAATTTCTATTAAAATATTTTCCGCATAAATGCATTTTTTTGTTTAATTTTTGTTTCTGAAGATCCCTTAGAAAATATTGTCCCTTGTCGATGCTACCTATCTAGTATATCAATATTGCTACATGCAATTACCGCAACTCATTAGTGAATATGTCTTTAAAATTGAATGTCATCATCTGTCATCAAATTTTCCAAGTGCTTTCGGTTTAAAGTAAAATGAAATTTTGAAGTTGTCACTTAATAATGTGGCAGCAATGAAGGATATTAAGATTATTAACGAGGGAATTATCAAATTGTGTTGTAACATTATTAAAGTAATTTGCTAGCTAGATTTAGTCATTCACCTAAAAATTACATAAAAATCTATAAAACATTTTTCTTTTTCTGTTTTAATTTTAAAATTCAAAAATTTCAATTCTAAAATGTTTTTGCTTTTTTTTTATAGATTTTTCTTCGTTTTTGATGTTTTTCCGACAATTTTTTATCGTGTTGAAAGTTTTTTTTTTTTATTTTTTATTCTTAACACCCGAAAACATTTTAGTGATCTGTAGTTTTTATTGTTGAAAACTTCAAGTAACAGAAGAAACGTGTTGTATAGACTCATTTATGGGATTAAAAGCAATAAACACTTAATCGGATTGGATCATTTTTGATTTTTTGGAAAACATTAAAATTTTTTTGTTTAGCATAGATCATTTTTTTTGTTTTTGTGTTGTTATTGTAAAATATTTTTCATTAAAAAACAAAATAAAAAAGAAAACAAAGAAAATATAATTGTAATAAAACTAAAAAAAAAAACATATTTAAAAGTTTCTTCAAAAAAAAAAAAGAACAAATCAAAAAGATCGTTTGTTTCTAAATTGGAAATGAAATCGTGGGAAATACACAAATAAAAATAAAATAGTGACACCTAAAGTGATGAAATATTTTGATTTTTCATTAATTAATTAATTAAAACATAAAATTATAATCATATATAGTATAGATAGGTTTTCATAACAAAACACGGCTATATTTTTAGATATTTGATATTACGGTGGCTTCTGTAGTATAAGAAAAATTTAAATATAAAAAAAATAAATCAAGAAAAAACATTGGAACCTGAAAATTAGAAAATATCCTAATTATCCATTATATCATTTAAAACAGGCTATATAAATATGTAAAGAGTATACAGTGAATCAAGGAAAGAGGCCTTGGTGACCGAGTGGTTCAACGCATTGTTCATTAATCTAAGAAGTGAGTGTTTAGATTCCATATAGTTCGCAAACATTCCTAATGATTTCTCTTGGTCCGAATTTTTCCTAAAATTTAGTGATTACTGATGCGTTAACTTTGTTTCATCGTTAAAAATTAATCTAGGCACATTTGTAAAAGAAAAGTTCTTCATTTTTTTTTTAAAATAAATTATGGCTAATAAAAACTGGAACAATCATTCTATTAGAAATTAGAGGAGTCGATAATGGTTCAAATGTTATTAGCCATAAAATAATTCATCATAATTCATATAAGTTTTGTAATAACTGAATATTGTAATATGACAACACAAAGTATTGACCAGTCAATTGTGTAAAAAGTATTTTTGTGGTGAGTGCATCATCATCTTTTAGCTTCTTTCGAAACGAACTCTCGAATACCTGAATATGTAAAAATAAATTAAAATTTCACGTTTTTAAATATTATCCGCAATAGCTGTTACTATGCTATGGAGTTTATGGAGTTACTATGCTATGGAGAAAAATTAGTTCTTATGTGTTTTGTTTCACTTAAAAATCAACTAGTAGTTTATGTTCTTGCATTAATTTTTGTGGCCTTGTAGTTCTTGTAAATTATCTTGGTTAGTTTTATTTATATAATTTAGATTTCATTTAACAGCCATACCAGTTTGGGACTTACTTACTTCAAAAAATAGACAGAAATTGTTTCATTGACACTGACAGCAATGACAGTTACCTATTATAATCATTATTGACATTTATAAAATAATTATCAAAAAACTGGTCTAAAACTTTATAGATACTTTTTTTATTCGAAAAATAAAAAAAAAAAAACCAAAGCAACTTCAACAAAATTCCGAAGCATCAACTAATATCTTAATTATGATCATGAGTCAAAATAAAAAAGAAAGGAAAAAAAAAGAAATAAAATCGAACAAAAAAAAAAGACTTAGCTAAGCAATCTATGATTCTTTATTACCTTTACTATGTACTTCTTAACAAGAAGAAACTCAAATTTTATTGTTGAGAACAGCACAAAGATTTATTGCCCATTAAAAATGAATTTGTTTTTTTTTTTTGAGAAGGAGCTATTTTTGAGAGGAGAATTTTCAGAAACTCCATCATTTATGATGAAATTTCTCAATTTGATTAGAGTTTTTTTTTTTTTTTTTTTGTTTTGAGTATTTTTGGAAAATTAGAGTCATAAAAAAGTAATTTCATTGCTTGTATGTTTTTTTTTTCTGTTTTTTACAATCATAGAAAAATTGAGGGACAATAATAACATCAAAAGATTCATTCATTTATTTCACTTGATTTTCTTATAATATTTCATTATAAAATTTGTTCGCATGTTTCAATCTCTTGTTAATTTTTTATTAGAGTCATATTAAATTTAACAGGAAGGTTCATAGTGTTCTCCTATTAACATTTTAGTAGAAATTATCTTTTTTACTACAGTAGGACATTTTTAAAAACATAAAGAAATATTAGATCCATCCATTTAAGACGTCAACTAAATTAAACTCATCCAATTCTTCCATAACGATGAAAGGGAGGTGAAGACTGCAGATACTTACTCAATTTAATAACTTAAAAATTATAAAAGAATGTTGAACAATAAAATGAGTTATTGTATTATGATGATGATGTTCAGTGCTTCACTGACTATTGGTAGATCATTTAATTTAAAAAAAAAACAGACACGGTTCTGCATACTGCATAAAAAATGAAAAAATCAAGCAACAATGAATTTGAACTTTATCCTATAAAAGACTAGGAAGAATGCAGTAGAGTAGACTGTGACAACTCTGGAATACCCCCATAAACATAAAATATACTGTTTCTATAAAACTTGATCATCGGTCGATTATTATTATCGAGATATATTATTTATGTAAATTTTCTAATTGTATGACAGCTACACAAACCCTATTTCCCAGAACCAAGCACATTTTACCGAAATTATTGGTATAAAAGTTGATTTACGAAACAAACAATTTTATAAAAGCAGGATAGTAAAAGTTTCAGAATTCTAGCTTCTTTATTTGAGTTATTGTGCGAATGAACTGACAGACGAGCCTGGCTAAAATCGACTCCGAATTTTATTCTGATCCAATTCTTACACTTGAATTTGTATCTAGTTCGACTCAATTAAAGTGTCACAAACATAGCGGTAAATTTATTATACCTTTGAGCATACGTATATACGGGTATAAAAATAAAAATAAGAAGATAAGCAATAAAAGTTATTTGATGTGGCGGAGTTAAATGTTGTTGCAGAACAGAAAAATACAGGAACCAAATTGAGAATAATGTAAGATTATTTAGCTTTAATTATATTATAGGTTAGTACAGTAATTTTACAGCAGGGAAATTCTTTTATAATAAACACTTATTATAGTTATATAGAATTATAGAATATAGTTTCTCTAAGAGAATGCCCAAAAAAAAGAATAATAAGAAACCTTAAAGTTTCCTAAATAAAAATATTAACCATTGAACAGCACTTTAGTTATATATAGCTTAGGATGATTGATCTTGTGGCTATTTGAAATTAATTCTAATACTTTTTCAAAAAAAAAATTTTAAAAGAAATGAAACGCAAAATAAGTATAACTTCGTCCTAACTTTTGCAAATATCAGATTCTGTGAAACCAGGTCTGTAAAAGCAAGCACATTTTTCGAACGGTTCCAATACTGTTTCTTCTACATATGTATATGAAAAAAAAAAAACAGAATAAATTATCATTGAATCCTATGACTGATTTTTTGAAATTTTAACTGGTATATTTTTTTTTTTATTACTAACTTGTCTATTTTGGGATGAAAAAGTTGTTAAAAATCTTGGTATTGCTTTTATTATGTCTGATGATCATTTCCTCTTTAAAACAAGGTGCATATATCTGATATTATGTAAAATAGAAAAAACAAAAACGAACGAAAAAATTTTTTTTTTAAATTTTAATACGACTTTTATACGTTTTTATGAGCTTCTCTTAATTTAAACAATTTTTTGGTTACGTTTTATTTTTTTTTGTAAATTAATTGGAATTTTACGAGTTCAAAGTACTTAGTAGTTGTAAAAATTTCATAATAAACTATAATAGTTCATAATATAAATTTAACAATTTTGATTTTGAATTTTGTTTGAAATATGGTTATTTTAAAATTGATTGCAAAAATAATTTTTTGGTTTTGTAGAAAATAAGGAAGTTTAATGAAAATCTGTTTATTACAAATAAGATTTTGTTATTTTTTTTTATTAATTTATAAATATTGTTACTTAGAGTACGTATATACAAGGTTTAAAACAATCAAATAATAAAGAAGTTAAAAAGGAATGCTAAAAATAATTGGATTTTGATATAATAAAAAAATAAAAATGAATTTAAAATTAAAATATACTTTATGACTGATGTTTAACATCAATAACATTTTTAATTTATAACAAGATTGTGAAAGTATCTAAAAACTTGGAATTGAAGAAAAAAATTTTTTGTGTTTTTTAGAAAATCAAATTAAATGAATTTTAAAATCAATAACATTAATAGAAGGAACAAAAACAAAAAAAAAAAAATATATGGGGTGTCCTTACGGATTTTAATTTTTAAATGAAACCATTAAATCGTTAAAGTTAAAATGACTACTAAAAACATATAATATTCGGGGTAACTTTATTACACTTTATTATAAGACTTCTAGAATGCTTCTGATAGATTTTTTTAGGCAGCTCCTCTAAATCTCCAATTACAAAATCCCCTAATTAAAACTCCTCAATTACAAAATCTTTAAATTCGAAATCCTCAATAACAAAATCCCCAAATCTTAATTTTTTTTTTTTTAATGCATTTCTCTACACCATAAATGTGGACAGGAAATTACACAGCCTTTTCTGTTCAGGCGTGGCTGTAAATGTCGTAAGGAGGAATAACTCTTACGACATGTGTGGGATTCGAACCCACACTCCCTCGGTGTTTACAGCGTATTTTATACGCTTTTACCCACTAGGCCACCGAGGCCCCAAAATCTTCCAAAATGTTCCAAAAACAAAAATTATTCCAAAACCTTAAAAATTCAAAATCCCTAATATAAAATCTAAAAATTAAAATCTCAAAATATCAAAATTGTTTTAAAGCCATTATATAGATTATATGTTAAAAAAAATGTTTTTGGGAGGGATTGGAAGAGTTGGTTACAAATTCAGCATAATAACAAATTCAAGTAATTTATTTAGTGTGTGTGGGTTTGGAGCCAAAGTTCCTACTATTTGAAATGTTTTGTTGTTGAATAATATATGTACAAAAATAATTACAAAATGTAGGGGCCTCGGTGGCCTAGTGAGTAAGAGCATATAAAATACACTGTAAACATCGAGGGAGTGTGGGTTCGAATCCCACAAACATCGTAAGAGTAATTACGAAATGTACAGCCACGCCTGAAAAAGGAATGGCTGTGTAATTTCGTTGTTACATTTATGTGGCAGGAAAATCTACTAAAAAAAAAAAAAAAGGTACAAAATGTTTCAAAATCAGGGTGATACTCTTTTCAGGTATAATATGTATGTGCAAAATTTTGAATTAGGGGTGATCCAAAGTTTTTTCTTCAAAATTGTTTTTGTTTCAGATTTTTTTTATGTATCAAAGTACGGGATTCCAAAAAATTATATTGAATTTGGGATTTTTGATTTTGAGTATTTTGGAACTTTGAAATTTTGGGGTTTTTAATGTGGAGATTATTTTGACTTTTAACTAATGGTTATTTTTATATTTAGAAATTACATTGTTACTGTTCTGTTCCTGGTGAATCTGCATTCTTATGGATTCCATGCTTCCTTTCTTATACAGGTTCAAAACAACTAAATTTTTCTGTTTTAGAATATTTTATAACAATGATCAACACTTATAGTTTATTGTCACCTTTGTATCTATCTATATATGTATGTATGTTTTATTTTAAAGTTAGAAAGTTAAAAAAATTTAACAAAATTTTCATAATCGAGACTTTAAGTTTTATAAATTTGTTTTTTTGTTTCTGATTTTTTATCGATAAAATTTTCCCATAATTCATGATTAATTTAAAAAAAAAAAATAAAAAAAAGAATGTTCAATTCATATATTTAAGAGATAAGCATAAGATAAATAGAATGAAAAAATTCGATTCGATTCATTTCATCTGAAGGATAAATCTTTCAACAAAAATCAAAATAGGTAGTCTTTAAAAACAGATTGATCTTATATCTAATAATAACCACCCCACAAAATGTCTCAAAAAACAAACACAGGAAACCGTTAAAAAAAATAAAATAAACGATAAATGATAAAATGGGCTGTCCCAGATACCGAAAGATTTATTTTATATATTTTATATTTATATTTTGTTTCATAAATATCAATGATGCCCTTTTGTATAATAAACAATAAATAAAAATATGAAAAACAAAACAAAAATAAAGAAATCCATGTTTATGTTTTTTTCATTTCTTTGAAAATACATCACGTCACATAATACACGAACATATAAAAAACAAAAAAAAAAATAAAAAATGTCCTCCTCTTTAACTTTGCCTAGGCTTCCCTTTAAATAATTTATAATTCAAATTTTTTTTTTTTCTAAGTAACTCAGTTCTTTTTTTTGTTTTGCTTGTTAAAAAAACGAAGCCATAAACATAAACAAAATTGGAAAATATTTATAATGATATCCCGTCTGGATGCTTCTTATTAAAGTAAAGGAGAACACCAGTCATAGCTATAACTGCCATACAAACATAAACAAGAAAAAAAAAATTAAAGGAAAAGAAAGATTTTTAATATGAGCATTTTTTGATTGTTTAAATGTACGATAAAAGATTTTATTTTTTTACCATCTTCTATCTCCTTCTTCCTATTGATCATATAGATACACTTGATTGTTAGCAAAGGAAAACTGATGCATGTTGGAACACTTGGAGTTGGAAATTGTGAAATTTTAAAGATAGAACAAGTATCCTCTTCAATATTGACAGTCGACTGATAGTCTCACAGTATTTTGTTAGGGATGACTTCTACAGGGGGATTGAAACATCTTTAAAAAAAAAAATAAAAAAAAAAAACAAAAATTCATATTAAAAAATTTAATATGAACACAATAATATATTCCTCTTTAAAATGTTCAATATATCTTAGGATAGTTATTTTTAATTTTTTTTTTTTTGTTTTGGTTTTTAGATTAAACGATGGTAGTTACTTCCAATACTGATGTGATACATTATTTTATTGGCTTTTAAGAATATCAAAAAAAAAATTGTAAAAGGGGCAGTCATTGCTTAAAAGCTTACATATGTACTACATTTATGGTTAAAATATTGTGCAAAATAAAAAGAATTTTTGAGGTCTGTAGATAGAATATTCAAGTTTTAATGTGTGGATCACCTATATCTCATTTTGACAATGAAAACGCATCTGGGTTTTAAATAAAAGAAAACTAAATTAAATGATGAAGGAAATAATTGATAACACTTGAGAGAAGCAGTAGAAGTCTATTAATTGAATTCATTTTATGAATGTACAAAACATCCTTTAAAATAAAAAAGATTAACTTATGATGCAAATGTAGAAAACTAAGATATTTCTATTGTCTTTGACCTCCATCCTTGTCTAAAATTAGATTTTGGTCATTTAATTACTGTAGCAGACATACGATTAAAATAGAAATTTTGAAGCCAGTCTCTTTTGAATACTCTTTCAAACTAGCTGTGGATGATATGTTTTTTACGTAATAAATATATGCATGACCGCCATAATTTTTCAATAGAGTCTAACCATATGATCTATATCATCATCTAACATTTTGCTCTTATAAACACAAAATTGAAACAATAATTTGGTATATGTATTTTGTTCAATACTGTAAGTTTAAAAACAATTTTGTTTTTTTATGATTAAAATGAAGAAATAGTGCGGGAGGGCGAATAACAGTAGCAGTAAAACACGAAGATAATTTTAGTGGTAATAGAATTTGTGTAGTAAGGAAAGACTAACAGAGAACTGAATATGTTTTTTGTTGGTATGATAATATGTCTATATGATTCTTTGTATCTTTTTCTTGTTATATTTCTGATTTTTTTTTTTAAGGATGATATGTTTAGGTTTGTTTAATATTTTTTTGTTTTTTACTTATTATTTTTATGTCCGGACAGAAGTTAAAGAGCAGTAAAAAATCACATAAATACATTTTCAAAATTGGTAATAAAAATTTATTCGATTTCCAAAGGATGTATATTGAAAGTAAAACAACGTGACGATATTGCTGGTTAATTTTTTATTTTTTTTTGTTTTTCTCTTTCTTTTTCTGTCTTTAAGATTTTTTTTTTTATTTTAATTTTTTTTTGTTTTTAAATATTAACAAATAATGAGGGGGAGTACAAATTGTTTTATAAAGTTGGAGTAAACTAAAAAGTTTTTAAACTAAATATAAAAAAAAATATATTTTTGGTGAGTTTTGTTTCACAATCAGAAATAGACAGAGTACTTATTCAACAATTATTCAAAGAGTTTCAAAAAGTCTAAGGATTTTAAAGGGAATAGGTTCATTATCATTTAATCTCATCACCATCAAATTGCGAATTTAATTTAATCCCTTTACGAATCATAAATATATGAATCGAGATTCTCAATTAATTGTTATCCTTTGTTCCTAAGTTGTTATTTCAGTTAAGAAAAACCTTTCTATAACATAACGAAATTACAATCTAACGTCATTATAAGCTCCAACTAATTATGGTGAGGAAGTTTCAGGGAAAATTAGTAGGTAAGGATTCAACAAACTTAATTGGCATCATATTTTAAAAATTTTACTCCAACTTCTTGGTGTTAAAAAAAACAACAAAAAAAAAAACAGTATAAAACATTGTATAAATTTTTGAATTCAATTCTTTTCAATTTTCTATTATTAAAAAATAAAAATAAAAAATCGAAAAAAAAAAAAACTGAAGTTACGCAAAAATCAACTGCACAAAACAAAGCGCAAAGTTAAGAAAAAACTTAAAATTAAAAAAAAAAGAAGAACAACATTATAACAAGATTGATTTATATTAAGTGTTTTTCAAAATTAATTTATTTAAAAATCCTGACAGGATTTGTTTTTGTTCTTACAAGAAAAGGGTGGCATGTAACCATTTTCCCATAAACAAAGAAACAAAAACATTTTGTGTTTCTTTTATTTATCTCATTTTTTAAGAGCTTATCTTTATTTTTTTGTAGTTGCTTCATTTTTTGTTTCTTACTCCATTTTTTTTGTCTATTTTTAAAAATGTGTGTGTATATATATAAACATTTTCGCATTCAATTTCGAGGACATTTTTAAGCTTATCAATCAATTATTCTAATTTATTTATTTGTTGTTATTTTAGTTTTTCTATTTTTTCATGCATTTTATTTTTTTTTTACTTTCTTTTTTTCTAACAACAACAAAAATAAAATAATATGGAGAAATTAAATTAAATTAAATGAAAATATGTATAAGGATATGTAAAATTTTAAGATTATTTATGTAATAATAAATGTACGTTAAAAAAGTAATATATTATGTATAAATAAAAAGGACATTTTTAAAACATTGATAGGTTATAGAATAAAATTTAAAATTGTTGTTATTGTTTTTATATAAAAAATTTTGTTTTTCTTTTGAATTTTTACCGATTTAAAACAATTATTGTAAACATTTATAATACACTATTTTTTTTTATATAAACACGATTATAAACATTTATAATACAAATATTTATAATCGGAAAAAAAAGAACAAAATATATCAAACGTTTTGATTTTCACAAAGGGCTGAATATTGTTGGTTATCTTCAGATTAGATTGTTTTTGAAGGGGGACAAGTGATACTATGACCTCCTGATGAAGATCTATTGTGCTTCCTTCATTTTAGTTATCTTTAAATTAAATGGCAAATAATAACATTAAAAAATTTTAAATTTGGAATTTTTACAGCAGAAACCGTTTAAAACCATAACGGTTTGCTTAAGATTCAATATGGGCAAAAATTGTAATATACGACAAACTGTTTTTCCTGTCTTAAATTAATCCTTAATTTTATAAAAAAATATTATTGATTATTACGACAATAATATTCAAAACAGAAAAATCAATTTTCTATTTATTTTTAATTTTATAATTTCAAAGGTTGGGCATTGAAGATAATTCAATTTTCAAACATATGATACCATAGTTAATAATAATTAAACAAACTTAAAAAGAACGAAGGAGAAGATTTTCAGATCACAGTTCAAATAATTTAGACAATTTCTCACAGTTTAAATGTTGTCCTTCAATATTGTTTTAAACGGTTATTTTACTGTAAGTTTAAATTTTGGTAGAGGTTTGTAAAATAAAATGGATATCAGAATAGTATTTTCCATTATATTCAAAAATAAAGGCAATTAATAAAATTAATTAATCCCTATATGACCTGTATATGAAGTAATATGACACGGTTTATCATGTCGTTATTTTTAATCAGTTTATACATCCATTGGTCTAACTGTTTAGGATCCAATTGATCATTGATCCCATTGTCCAGTGGTACAGAGTGGTGCAGGTAAACTATTTTATTGAACAGTTCCATAACCGGTTCACACTTAATGGTTCTACTCAATCATTTAACACTTTATAAATAAAAAAAAAGATTCAATTTTAATTTTTAATAACTTTTTATTCAATTTATTTCTTCCCAATATAATGTGTTAGAAATAGTTACCATAACTTTGGATTTATTGTCCGGCTTTTTACAAGAAAATCTTAATGTGTAAAACTCTCACCTATAAAATAAATCTACTATAATTGTTATGACTACCATCAGTGCCATCTCTCTTGCATTATTCCTATGGCTTATTTATTTCAGTTTAAAACAAACTAATTACAGTAACATTAAATTTAAGAAAATTAACACAAAAAAAAAAGGTAAAAATAAAAATTAAATTAAATTACAAAAACTTAAGACTAATTAAAGTTATAAAACAAAAAAGAAAATTAAGTAATAAAAGCTGTTACCCTAACCAAAAATTATATTAATTAGGTTATACAAAAGTATTGAAAATTGGTATAGAATAACAATAATAAGCTGAGTATAGAATGCCAAGGCAGAATCTGAAATAAGGATATTTTAAGTTGAGATTTACTCAAATCTAGATTAATTAAATTCTTGTGGCGATTAACTAACATAAACATTCTGGTAATGGGCTCATTTTTCTCATAGATAGTTCGATGAAAGGGCACATAAATGAAGTTTACAGATCGAAAGCGATTACTAGTAATTGTGTGATTTATAAACTTATTTTTTATAAAAGAGCAATCAATATTGTCTTTTATAACCTGTATAATAAACACAATATCAGCTATTACCCTTCTAGAACTAATAGAACTTAAGTTTATTAACTTAAGTCTATCAAAAGACGGCGGAAAATTAATTGGATCGAACCATTGCAAATTGCAAAACGGAAACCTGAGAAAGTTTTTTTGAACAGCTTCGATTCTATTATGTAAATTATATAATGAAGACCAAACAGAACTTGCATGTTCAAGATTAGGCCAAACCAAGGAGGCATATAATGATTTAAGAATGCATATGGGTCATTAAATTCCTTAGACCACCTTTTAATAAAGCCTAACATAGAATTAGCTTTATTAATAATTTTATGTTAATGATCAATAAACGTAAGTTTATTATCAAAGAGTACACCCAAATCATTAAATAAAGAGCGGTTTTTAATTCATATGCCATGAAAATTATAGTCCGCAAGATTAGAATTAATGTTTCGAGTGTATGAAACTGCGGCACATTTATCTACATTTAAGCTAGGATTATATTAAGAACATACCAGTTCCAAAAATAGTTAAGATCATCTTGAAGAAGTAAAGTATCTCTGACGCAAAAAATAATTTTTAAAGATTTTCATATTATCATTTTCATTTCATTTCAACATAATAATTTTGTAATGTTTTATTATTCTAGTAACATCATCTATTGAAAGTATAAAAAGAAGTAGTCCAAGATGGCTTCCTTGAGGTATACCAAAATTAGAAATAAAAGATTTTGAAATTACATTTCTAAATTTGACTTTATAATTTCGGCTGACTAAATAGGATTCAATCCATTTTAAGAGTAAATAAGGAACGCATAATTTTTTTTTAATTTTAAGATATATCTAAAGAACTGAAGATTATTTCAGATATATCTAAAGAACTGAAGATTATTTCTTTTTAGGGACATGTAAAAATTCTTGTCTTTTGTTTTAAAAAAAATTTTTTTTTTTTAACTTAAACAAAATTGTAAGGACGTAAAAAAATGTTAAGACTTTAGGTATTAATATTTTTCTTTCTTTTTTCAAAAACTAAAAATTATTAATTTTTTTTTTACACCCTATTAATTTTTCAATCTAAATAATGAATTTCCTACCACTTTCCTACCACTTAAAGTAATTAAAAATTCTTTAAAATAAAAACATAAATTATAATTATAGTTTTATTTCAATTATCACCACTTTAAGAGTTTTCATTAATGACTTTACTACATTAATACTGAAAATCTTAACAACAAATTATTTAAATCCTATTTTACTATTTTTTTTTATAAAACTTTTAATTAAAAGTTTTAGCATAGTTTCTAAAAATGTTTAAAAATGAAAATTGAGTTGTCATCTACTAAGTACTTTTTAATTTATTAAAAAGAAATAAGAGTATCTATACGTTTATTTAATAAAAAAGTATATTTTTAAACTAAAAGATATGTATAGATGCTTATAATTTTATAAGGAGCTATTTGGTATCTCATCCATCAAACTCGTTCAGTTCGAACTTTTGATTTTTAAAGGAGGTGCACATCAAACTCGCTTAATCCGAACTTTTGGTTTTTATAGAAGGTGCACAGTCTTTTATACTCGTCTATGCATTACGAAAAACTCGCAATATAATAAAAATCTGTAAGTTTTTGTATATTGGAGTTACCGAAGGGAATCTATGTAGATGAAAGAATTGAAAAAAGAAAAATAATGAACCAAGCTTTTAAATTATACCAAATATAGGTACCATATCTGTACAATATTTCACAAATAATAAATTTAAAGAAATTCGAAATTTGTTTTAAAAGTAAATTTTTGAAAAATTCGATTTTAGTAACAACTTAAATATAACTACAATTCAATGTCAATTTTGATGGGTAAAAAAATAGCGCATCTAGATTAAGCAGATCGAATCTAGATTTCAGAATTTTTATGCACAATTGACGAAAAAACAAACAATTATTTTCTTTTTTGTTTTTGCTCGAAAATTTTTAGATCAAATTAAGATTTATTTTTTATTTTTTTTTAATATTATTTGTTTATTGACATTTAAACAAGGTCAGACTTCAAAATTTTTTTCTTCTGACCCAATACAAACAAAAAATATCAAAAAGTTAATTTATTTTTCATGAGCGTGTGGAATAAAAAACCACTCTAAATCTAAAAAAATGCAACAATTATCAACATATAGATTTAGGCTAAAAAAATTGGCTTTAAAGCATTATGTCATTATAGAGTATTAGCATTATGTCATTATTATAGTGACAGATAACATAGTAAGGTCGATTCATTTATTTCTGTGTAGAAATTTTCAGATCAGACCAGTTTTATAGAAAAAAAAATTATTTTAATTGAAAAATTCTTTTTATTCAACATTGATTGTAGATGTCCTTTATAGCCAGAGTTTTTTTAGTCGCTTATATAACGCTTATATTCAAAATTTTTAAGTTTTACATAAAAAGTCGTAAAATATATGATTATTTTGTCAAACTCTTACTAAGCACATCTTCTGAAGGATAACGTCAGCGATAAACAAAAAATATAATACTGATAAAATCAAAATATCCTATTTATAGATTACAATTTACCAAGTTCTGTATTAATAAATAAATAAATTAATCTTATTTATCGTAATTAGTACATTTTCAAATAAATTAAAAAAAAAAAAACAGCAAAAACTTACTTTAATTTACATTTTGACAAATTCATTGTAAAAAAAAAAAAAACACTTTATACATAACAATTTATTTATTACTTATTAACTTCCTAAAAAAAAAGAAAAATTTCAAAACAAAAAAAAAAACAAAAATTTAAGAAAGTTTATCTCAACCTTATGTTAGGCAAATAAAAGAAAATGAAAAAAAATTCAAGGATTTTGAACCTTTTTCTTTTCCATCCTTAATATTTTCTTTTTAATCGCTTTTGAATTGAATATAATATTAATATTTTATTTTATTTCCGTTTTGTATTTTGTTTTCTTTAACAAACACATAATTACCTATTGAATATTTTTAATATTATTATAATAATATTCTAATCCAATTCTGACAAAACAAAGAAAAAACACAAACAAAAACGATATTCTTTTTTAAAAGTCAAGGTTAAAACTTAGGGTCCTCCAAAAGCACACAAAAATATAAAAACAAAATAAGACATTGAATTTCTATTATAATATTATAAATTTTATTTCATTTCATTTCGATTTAAATTTTTTATTAAAGGAACATTAACAAAAAAAAAAAGGACGTTATCCTTAAAAAAAAAAAAAAGCAACAAGAAGTAAAATACAAAAAAAGGGACGTAAAAGAACATAAAAATAAAAACAACAGTAAATATTATCCCAAATACTAAAATTTTAATTTAATTCACCTTCAAAATAAAGTTACCATCTTAACTTGGGAAATTCGATGAATTGATTTTCTGTTAAATAAAATTTTTCCTTTTTATCATTATTTTTATGACTATTATTATTAGCTAAAGTTTTGTACAATTATGTTGACTGATTGAAATACAATTATATCTAATAATGTTTGATCTTTTGCATTATATTCTTTAAAATATCTTAAACCTAATTAATTCAAAATGATTATATCTTGCAAAATTACCACAAGCAAAATTGTATTTAAATGTATTAAGTTTTAAGGTAACAGAGGTCTTTTCGAAAATTCTAGTAATTTTTCTTTTAATTATTCTTAAGGACGAAATTTATAATAACCATATTATATTATTTATCTTATTGAAGTTATTGCGATGTAATAAGATACTTTTACACAAACATATTAAATAAGAGCTTGATCTTTGTGATTGAATGTATTTAGTTTAAATATTTTCTGTCCCTTTTCTTTTAATATAACTGTTATATAATAATGATATTAAACAGAACAAGTATACATCGAGATAATATTATAAGAGATACAAAATTGCTTTGCTTTTAAGAACTCTCACAATCTGTTATTTCTAGAACAGTCTGGTCACTCTATCTATATTATATACTATTTTTATATTATTCTTTCCTTTTTGTTAATTTTTTATTTATTTTTTTTTTAAATATTAAAGCTTTAACATTTTACAAAAGATATCCGTTGTCTTATATTATGTTGGAGACTTAATTTTCTTTATTATGAGGACAAAATGAAAATATAATAAAGTTATCCGACTACTTTTCTGACACTGTTAAAGAGTAATGTACTTCTTTTCTTTTGTTATACACAACAATATACAAAATATAGTAAATCCATTAAAAAATCATATCAAATCCCATATGTTTCATTTTCAATTTGTTTTTGTTTCATTACGTTTTCTTTAGGTGCGTATCCTTTTAGTTCTTATTTTGAGAATTTTTATTTTTGCCTTTTATTTTGACAGCCAATTTTTAAAAAAAAGAAACATAGTTACATGTTTTAAAATGGGTATTCACTTAAAGAAAGTAAAAGGAACCCGTTTTTGTAAAAATGAAAATTTTTTTTTTTTTTATCTGTTCATACAAAGAACTGTAGTGATATAAAGGACAAAAATAAAAATTAAACGGAAATAAAGAAAACAATCCTTACGACTTTTGTTTTATATAATTTACAAAAAAAAAAAAGTACATTATGTTTAATTTCATTTTCCTTGTTGAATTTTTAACTTTGTCAGTAAAAAGGATAAGGACCGAGTTTTTTTTATTTTATTAAAGAAAACATAACAAATATATTAAAAGATAGAAAATTTAAAATAAAAATTTCAAAATCCGCGCTGTTCTCTCTCCTTATTTTTGTGTTTTTATATCAATGAACGAAACGAAATAGTCTTAAAAAGCTTTAATAACATTATAAAAAAGTGTAGCATTCCTGAATGACATAATTCATCGACGTCAACACTAGAATATGAAAATAATTACTGTAAAATATTTGAACGTATGGAAAGTAACAGTATTTTGTGTATAATAAAACATTTTGTGGTTAATAACGTAGTTAATCCAACAGACTATCAGTTATGTGGAAATTTGAATTGATTTCTACATATTTATCCTAAAATTGAATGGATATGGAATATTTTAAAATATGTAATAGCAATTGGTGTTGATTTTATTTCTTTATTTGATTTCTCATACTCTTCGCAATAGAGTAATAAAGTTAAAGTTTGTGACTTTGCTCCGGTGGTCTTTTCCTGTTTTTATCAAATAAGTAGAGTGAATTTTTTTTTCTTGTTTCATGTAGCAGCACATGCAGATTCTAATCCTACATAATTAAGATTATCTTTTATTTTACAATATTTGTGTTCAAAAGGCCTCCTTCTCTAGAAAACGTAATGTAGTCAATATCTTGTTTTAAAAGCTCAAATTTGTAAGATAATAAAATTCCTATATAAATATCCACAGCAGTCTTTTAATATAACTTAGTTATGTATTACTTTTATTTTAATTATTTTTGAGGGGGCTCGGTGGTCTAGTGGGTAAGAGCGTATAAAATACGCTGCAAACACCGAGAGATTGTGGATTCAAATCCCACACACGTCGTAAGAGTTATTCCTCCTTACGACATTTACAGCCACGTCTGAACCGGAAAGGCTGTGTAATTTCCTGTCCACATTTATGTAGCAGAGAAATGCATTATAAAAAAATAAATAAAAAATAATTATTTTTGATTACAACCAAAGCATTATATAAATACATTTTCTACGATACAAAACAACAACCATACATACCATTCATCTATCAACTTTTTTTTTTAACTTTTTTATTTATATGAAAAATAAAAGAAAATAATATGGAAAATCTGAAATTGTACACCATTTGGATATGAAATAAAAAGCAGATAAATTTTAATTTTTTTAAATAACATATATTATGTCTTTTTAATGTGCCGTTATTTTTTTTTTTTTTTTGAGAATAATACGTATAGTATCTGTGAGGATATTTAAAAGTATTAAAAACATATCCCATTTTTTTTTTTTGTTTTTGTTTTTTTTTTTTTCTTTTAATATATGAAAAAATATATCTAAAATGATAACAGAGGGATATTTCCCTATAATATAGGCCTAAACCTTAAAACGCATACACATACATACCTATGATATAATATAAAACTTATATATAATATTATATAACATTATATAATATTGTTAAAATATATATGTAGGTATGTATATATATAAAAATTGGCTTAAATTTTGTAACCATCGTTTCGTTTCTGTCATTATTATACAAAAATATATTAAAAATTTTGTTTTACATATTTGTGTGTATGTATGTATTTATCGAAAATTAAATCACTATATGTTCTTATAGCATTTAGGATTTTTATTTTTTATAAATAACAAAATATTAAAAATATTAAAAATAAAATAAAATCGAAAATAACGGGATATCGTTGTAAAATATGTCACAGTTATAATAATAATATTAATATTTTATTTTTGATTTTATTAATTGGATAACAAATCCGATTATTTTTTTTTTGTTTTTTTATTATTATTTTGGATAGAATATGGTCAGTTGGTTGAAATGATACCAAGTGATTAAAAATTGTTTTTCCAAAGTATTAAAAAAAAATATTTTGGTTAAATATAATAAACTTAAGGATTAAAAACAAATAAATAAAAAATAATAATAAATATATTATATTGATAGGAATGAGAAAAATAAAGATAATATACATATGTACATATGTATATAAATATGAATATAATAAAGCTTCATATTATGTTCAAATTTTGGTGAAATAACTTTTTCAAAAATATTTAAATTATGATAAATTACTTAGAAAAATGTTGACTTAATTTTTAACAAATTCTGAACATTTAGTCAATAACAAGATTTACTATTAAAGTATAATGTATTTGTTGAATTCTTTTATTTAATATTATCTACTTACCTACAGACTTTATAAAACAGACTATTCCAAATAATAACTCTTAGTTTTAATAAATATGGAATAACATATCTGCCCATTTCCATATTGCCCATTTTTAAGGTAAAACTCATTAATTTGGTATTAAAAAAAAATTATCTCTTGCCTAAATCAAACAAGACAGTATGTTAAAATGTAAAGATTTTTAAGCGGTGATATTGTGTAAAAAAGATGGGTAAATTCTTTTTTGCCATACAAAGTTGCAGAAAGAAAATTGTTGCATTAAAAAAAATGTCAGATACTTTTCTGTTATCACTAACTAAATAGAAATTTTATTAAAGCGACCATTTACCAAATTAACAAATCTGAATTTTATGGCATACATAATACCTATTAAACGAGGAGGTATGTATGCATAATGTACAAACATTTCTTCCTCTCAAGGTTTCAAATTGTATAATGGATAAATTTGTTTTTAAGGTTTTATCAGGCTCTATATTCCCATACATTCATATTAAATCGATTATTCTTGTAAATTTATTAAATTTTATATATTAATTTTATTCGCAACAGTTTTTTTTTTATTTCAAAAATTTCTTTATTGAGGATTACAAGGCTATTGACACCAAGTTCAACTATTAATTCTTGTACAGAGAACTAATCTTAAACATTATATCATATATATGTATTTAGTGATAGGAGTTGCGATGTTTCATTCATAATCAGGATATACATGTATGTTATGGAGAATTGACTAAACAATTGGGAGTATATCAAGTATTCTATTCGTATAGCCTTGTCAGAATAACAGCTGTTTTGCAGTTGAGCTGATTCAATTTTTTCACTCCTTTTACTGTTCTCCGATTTGGCGATTTTCACCTGTCGTTATTTGTTCAATGAAACCCTATAATATTATGGTCTTTCAACCTTTTTTTTCTTGAATCACCATAATATGAATCATAATAATATTTTTGTTTCCAGCAAATTTTTTTTTGTATTTTATGTTTTGACGAATGCTTTTTTAAAATATAAGAATAATAAAGCGTTCGTTCGTTTAAACTTTTATTCAATTTCTTTGAATTTATAATCAATTAAAGCTTTTGAAAGTTATTAAATATGTACATACACATTAGTTCATTAACCATATTACTGTTATGGTCTTTCGATTATTAGGTACCTTAAATCTCAAACCAATTTACAAAAAAAAAAAAGGAAAACCTTTAAAAAGAAAACTTTAAAAAAAAAAAAAATTTAATAAAAAACTGAAAAACAAAGAAAATCACCATCACCAGACACAAAAGAAAAAGAAAAACACATATTTTAAGTACTTAAAAAAATTCTTATTTTTTTTTTTTTGTTTTTAATTTGTTCCATAATTATTTTTCATAACAGTTTTTTTTTTTTCAATTTTTTTTTACTATATTATTTATAATAATAATCATAATACATTATAATAATAATAATAATAATAATAATAATAATTATAATAATAAAAGTAAAACATTTTTCTTCTTATAGCAAAAAAAAAAAAAAAAAAAAAACAAATTATTTATACTTATATAAAATTAAAAATAAAAGTTATCATATATATAATAGGTAGGTACTACAAAAAAAAAAAAAAAAAACTTAAAAATCGATAATTATTATGTATAATATATGTAATATATATATTGTAAATATCAAAGATACATAATAATATTTTATAGTCTATTAATATAATTATTATTATACCATAATATTAATAATAATCATTTAAAATTAATTTTTAATTTTTATATTAATTTTTTTAATATTTATACAATATTTATAAAATAATATAATAAAATTTAATAAAGTTAATTTTAATGTAATAATTAATTAAAAAAAAAAAAAATAAAAAAAAAAAAGGTTTAATAGATATTAAAAAATAAAATATTCTTCTTAACACAGACTTTTATACAATATTTTTCTTTTTTTTTTTTTCTTGTTTTTTTATATTTATTTATTTATTGTTTGTAGGTTTTTTTTTCATTTTTATACTATAATATTTTTTTTTTTTATCATTTTGTTGTTTTTTTTTTTTTTTTTCAATTAATATTTTTTTGTTTTTGTTGGTCTATATAATATTATAAAAACACATTAACTAATTATTATAATAATAATCGTTTAAAAACTAAAAAAAAAACTTAAATTTGTTATTATATTTTTGATAATATTTAATTAATGTAAACAGACGTCCTTTAGAACAAAAAAAAAAAAGAAAAAAACAGAGAAAAAAAAGAAAAAGAGAAAATTAAAATTAACAGGAAAAATTGTTATGATTTAGTTTTGTTTTTGTTTTTTTTTTTTTAATTAACAATATTATTTTTTATTTTACATATATATATAGTTT
The DNA here is from genome assembly GCA_947095535.1 of Poecilobothrus nobilitatus. NCBI lineage: Eukaryota > Metazoa > Arthropoda > Insecta > Diptera > Dolichopodidae > Poecilobothrus > Poecilobothrus nobilitatus. The sequence goes on along the minus strand of OX352773.1, from coordinate 16,712,064 downwards.
GATTTTTTTTTTTTGTTTAATATATCTATATATATATATATATATAATTTTTATACATAATAACTACTTGTTTTATTTTTTTTTTGATTTTTTGTTTTTTTATATTTTGTTTTTTTTTTTGTATTTATTTTTTTGTATTTTTTTTTTTTATTATCTATACATTAATTTTTAAATTTTTATGTATGTATATATAAATTTTATATTTTGTTTTTTTTCATATTTACATAATTTGTTTATTTTAAATTTTATTTAATTTATTAAATTTAATGGTTTTTTTTTTTCTACTAGATTTTCCTTTTTTTTTGAGTTATTTAATTTTTATATTTAATGTTTTTTTTTTTTTTTGTTGTGTTTTAAAAACAATTCAAATTAATTTAGTGGGTAAATAGAAAAAGAAATTATTTTCTAATAATTTTTTAGTTTATTTTATTATGTTATTTATTTTTATTTTGTTTTATTTTTAATGAATGTTTTTTTGTTTTTTTTTTTTTTTTGCCTTAATAAAATATGAATAAGAAAATAGTTTCATGAATTTATTTTAATTTATTTCAAATAATTATTATTATTTATTTTTTTACTTAATACCTAAAATTTTACTGTTTTTTTTTTTTTTTTTGTTTGTTTCTGTCATAAAACAAATGATTTCAGAATTAAAATTAACCTTGGTTTACTGTCAGTAAAAATTTTTGCTAAAATGTCAAAATCATGAATATGATAATATCGATTATAAAGAAAATGTTGATAAATATTTTTGACGTGTTTTTTATCAATTTGTTGATGAATAAAAAATTTTTAAAAATCATAGCAACCAATGCATAAAATTTTATGCGATGACTGCGAACTACAAACAAAAATTTAGAAAAATGTTTCCAAAATAAGATGATTATGGTTAGACATAATATTTAATAAAATTTTGAAATCATCCATTCGGAACTGAAGTAATAGAAAAGGAAATTTTCGTTGTAGAGAGAAGGATAATGATAAATTTTTTCAAAATGGCGTATCTCCATGTGAAGAGAAACTGTTAAATAGATATAGGAATATTATAAAAACAAAATAGTTTTAGATATATGAAGTGTGAGTTAAAGCACTATTAAAAAATTATTCCATTTATTTTGATTATTTAATGGGATGCAATAAACTTGATTGTAGTTACTATAAATTACGTACATTTACTTACTATACATTCAGTTTACTGTAAATCTTCAATATTTTTCTGTTACATATAAGAATACGATAATGTTCATATATTTATTTAATTATAATAACAATCAATTTATATGGGTGTGAATTGTTCATTTCTTTTCATTGTTTTAACAATCAGCAATTTTTTTAATCAAGAACTTAATTTCAGATATCTGATCAGTAAAAATTTAATTTTTAAGTATAAGTAAAAAAATTAATTTTTTACAATGCTTGACATCTCCAAATCTACTCGGAGTCGTAAAAAATCAAAGGTGGTATTGAGTCATAGCTCAGAAGTTTTAATATAGGTGGCATCCATTAAATAAGTCAACATACGTAAGAACTTAATTTAAAATAAAAGCATTATTTGCTGAATTAAATATTTAATATAATTAAAACCCATAACATATCATTTTATAATTTAATTTTTAAGTTTAGGTATAATTATTATTATTATTAAAGGATAGGGACTCAATTGGTAAATGGTTAATTAATTACAATATTAATTTTAATTCATTAATTAATTAATTATTAAAAGCTATCACAATATAGAAAAAAAAAATGAAATAATTTTCTTTTTGTTTTATGTTTAATAATAAATTTTTAATTTTTACAAAGATTACAAAAAAAAAAAAAAAATGTGTTTCGTTTTTTAAATATTTTTTAAAGTATAATTTAATTTATTTTTACATTCAGCCTTTAGAGAACAAAAAAATTAAAATTTTTTTTTTTTTTTTTATTTAAAGGAATTTACCTATAATTAAATTTTTATTTATTTTATTTATTTTTTATTTTTTTTTAATTATTTTTATCATTTTTTAAACAGAGAAAAATATTATTCAATATACATATATATTTATTAAATTACGGTGAAACTACTCTAATTCGAACGGTGTCTAGCTATCTAACGGTAAATCCTTTTTATCTTGAATTAAATTTTTGTGTGTTGAACAGATATTTTTTCTAAATTTCTACAATTCTAAAAATTTTTCAATACGAAAAAATTTTGTTTTTATTGTACGAAAATCGATTTAGAAAAGTTTCACCTGATTTTATGTTTTTTTTTTTTTTTTTTTTTTTATCTTCAATGTATTAGTAAAAGTTATTTAGTTTTTTAATTTTTTTTTTTTTATTTAATTATTATTGCTTTCTGAAGACGCGTTCATTATACATAATATTTTACATTTACACATTTGTTTTAAATTTAATTTATTTAAATATTTTTTAATTTTCTTTTTTTTTCTTGTATTTATTAATTTTTATTTTATATACCTATACTGTTTATTTTTTTTTTTCGAACTTTTATTTTTTTTATTTGTTTCCTAGTTTATTGTGAAAAGGTTTGGAAACCTTTTTTAACTAATATTTTATTTAGAGTTCAGTTTTTTTTTTTTGTTTTGTGAAATAAATTCTTTGTTTTTTTTTTTTTTAATATACCTATTATTTTTTTTTGCATAATTTAGTTTGTAATATTTATTGTTTTTTTTTTTTTTAATTTAAAATACATAATTTTTTATTTTTTATTTTTTATTTTTATTTTCATACTAAATTTTATATTTAATTTAAAAAATTTCTATAAGAGAATCCCTTGTTTCAGTTATGTATCATTAAATTTTATTAAATTATTTCTATTCTCCATATTTTATTAAATATTACATTTTTTTTTTCCTTAAAATTTATTTTATTTATTAGGTTGTACCTATACATTTTATACTGAATTATCATAACTTATTATGTAATAAAGAAATGTAAGTAGAGCTGACTGATGTTCAACAAAAATTTCCGTTCCATTTTGATGACTTCATTAAAAAACAAAACAACAAAAACAAAAAAAAAAAGAGATTATCTTGGTTTAACTGGCATATTTAAAACAAAAAATTAACATAATATTATTATTGAAGGAAAATCTTATTAACCCTTTAACAGCTATCGGTTTTTTTTAATTATAACAAACATTTTATTGATTTGTTTAGAATATACACCCATAACATGTTAAATTTGTGATACATATCACAAAAATTTGTCATAGAATTGGGTTTCGAGCCATAGAGCTTTTGATTTTGTTTGACTTGTTTGATAAAGTTTAATTTAATTAAAAATTTTGGTGATAAGTTTTACAAGTCAAACGTGATATAATATATGGGTGATAGTTTATATTTTTTAAATACATTGGCTGGAAAAGATTTAAAATAGTTTAAAAATAATTTAATAAATTAAAAAGTTTTTAAAGTAAAATAAAACACGAATAAGGATTTTATTTGAAACACAAAAAATAAGGATTTAACAAAGGATTCAGTTAGACAAATCACAAACAAAGGATAAAAATATAAAAAATAATATAAGATTTTAAGGTAAGTATAACAAAAGTTAAGATATTTTGTTATGATTAGGAAAAGTTAAATAGGATTTTTTAACACAAAACAAAAAAAAACTGAAAACAAACAAATTCTAAGTATATGACACATACATTCATACTAAGGAAAATATATTTTATATTAAAGTTTGACAAAACATTACAATTAATTAAGGATCTCGTTTAAACAATCACTCTGAATTTAACATTTAGTTTGGATTGAATAGGATTTTTTGAAGGTTTTAAGACGATCACAAACATATAAATGATATAAGGATATTTAAGAAGGAATTTAGACAAAACACAAAACAAAGGAAGTTAGACAAAAACACAAAACAAAGGAAATTAGACAATAACACAAAACAAAGGAAATACAAAGAATATATTATTAGACAAACACAGTCTAATTTCTTTTTTTTTTTTTTTTTTTGAAGGATATATAACAAATATAATATACAAACACATGGAATTTTTTGATATTTATTGGATTTTAGGAATATAATGATTGGAATCTTGTTAGGCAAGGTTTTAAATTAGTACAAAAAACATTCACACAAACACAAACATTAAATATTGTTTATCACAAAATATAAGGATAAGGATAATAAGGAGGAAAAATGTAAATATTGTTAACGAGTCACAAACACAAATGGATACAAGTGGATAAAAAATTTAATTTTATTTCGACTATAATATAAAATAAAAATCAGAAAATTTGGTTGTTTGTTTAAAATATGCTCAATTTACTATTTTATAATCTGAAATATAATATTTTTACTTTTTTGAAATTTATATACTTGAAAATATTTTTGATTTCCATATGCCATTTATTATACTGCAAAAACATCAGCCTTTTTTATAACTTTAGATAAAATCAACTCAAAAATTATTAATTATTTGATGTTTTTTAAGTAGCTATTTTATATTTTCTAATGTCTAAAATATAACTCAATTTATTGAGTTATAAATTTGAGTAACTTATTACTTTGTATAAACAAAAAAAAAAAAAAAAAATTCTTTCCGAAACTCGAAATTTACAAAAAAAAAAATATGTAAAATGTAAATTAATCTATGACGTCATGTAGAAAAATAAAATTCAGTTTAATATTTATTGGTTTATATTTTTGTTAACATGACTAAAGAATTTATTTTATTTATTTTATTAATAATTTTTTTTTTTCTTTCGCAATATTTTTTATATATAATTAATTACATATACATCTATATCATCTGTATATACTTATATAAATAAAAAAAAAGGAATCTAAAAATTTTTTTTGAAATTTATTTTTTAAGAGACTAACTATATAACTATTAGCAGAAAAATTGTATACATTTAATTTCATTATTTGAATTATTGTTTTTTTTTTTTTTTTTTGAGTTTTTTTTTTTTTTTAATTTTTATAGAAAATTTTCATAAAATTATTTTGTATTAATTTATATTTTTTTTTCTTCTATTTTATTAATATAATTATTTATTATTTATAATATTATAATAATTTTTTTATATACAGTAGTTTTATTTTTTTTTTTTTTTATATATTAAACAGGATTTTATTATTTCTCTATTATACATTTATTTTTATTTTTGAAGTCTTAAAATTAAAATTTTTAATTTAATAATAATTATTTTATTTAATATTATTTATTTTTTTCCTTTTTTTTTAATTTTTTATTATTGTTCCTTCATTTTTTGTTGTCGTTTTTTTTTTTGCCCAATTTAATTTTGAAAATATTTGCATTTTCTTTTTTATTTTATTTTTTAATGTTTATTTTAAAAAATGCCTTGCTTTTTTATTTTTTTTGTTTTAATTTTGACAGCTTTTAAATTTTTACAGTCCTATTTGATTAATTAAATTTAAGTTAGCAACATAAATGGTATATAGATCGCATATAATATTATTCAATAATAATATAATATGCTTAGCAACATTATATATGTATAGCAACATTAGAAACAAAAAACATATTAATGGATATTTTCATCATTGTTATATTTATTGTTATTTTTTAAGTTTATTTTGGTTTTTTTTTTTAATAAAAATAAAAATAGAAAATAGGTATTTATTTTAAATTTAAATATTATGTAATAAATTATAAATTTCTAGATCTTAAAAATAATTTTTTATTTTAAATTATTATAATATTATATGTATATATCATTTTCAATTAAATTTTCTCATTAATTATTTAATTATAATAATAATAGTTAATGTTATTAAAGCAACGAGGTGTTTTTTCTTTTATATTTTTTTTTTGTTCATTTATATTAATTATAATATTTTCATTATTTTCATATTGTTGTTTTTTTTGAAAATATTTTAAAAATTTATTTAAATTATTATTTTTATTATAATTTTTTTTTTTATTATCCTCTAAAAGTCATACATAAACAACATGCGGTTTTGCAATTGTTCGTGTATCTGGATATTCATAATGATCAAATTTTTCATATAAATGTTCTGGTTCATCATTTAATGGTTCTTTTGATTGTATTGTATCACCCCATGGTTTTAATGCACGATATTCATTTGCAATTGCTTGTGCTGCTAAATATCTTTCCAATTCTAATTTATCAACTGAACCAACATTTGTTGTTGATTGTTGATGATTAAAATGATTATTATGATTTAAATTATTATGTAAATTAATTGTATGTTGATTATGTTGAAAATGATTATTATGTGGTAAATGATGTTGCATAATACGATCATGTACATTAACAATTGTTTTAACAGAACGTCTATCACCACCTAATAATTTTCTACGTTTTCTAACAAATCTTAAATAAAATAATATACTAGCACCAGTCATTAATACAACTAATGTACTTAATATTGCACATACAATTGTAACAATATGAGCTGGACATGATATATCTGTTTCAGATAAATTTTTTAAATGTTTACGTATAATTTTTTTATCTTGTAAAATATTACAACCAATACGATCTGAATCTAATATTAAAATATTTAATTGATTATTATCATTTTGATTATTTCTTGTTATTGGATCATTTTCATTTTGATAATTTTGTTGAGAATCACGTAATTGTAATACACTACCACCAACACCACCACCACCATCTAATGATAATAAATCATTATTATTTGTATCAGTATTTAAATCAGATGATGCAGCAGCGGCCGCAGCAGCAGCAGCAGCTGCTGCAGCTGATTGACTTTCTTGATGTATTAAACGCCATAACCATAATATTGAGCAATTACATTGTAATGGATTTTCACCTAAATATAAATGTTGTATTCTATCAATTGGAAATTGTACAGCATCAATTGTTTGTAAATTATTTCCTTTCATTGATATTTCAATTAAATTTGGATTACCATGGAATAAACGTAATGGAAGTTCAGTAAATTCAGTATTATCATTTAAATTGATTACTTGTAAATGAGTATTTTCAACAAAAGCTCTGTAAATAAAGAAAAATATATGATATATAATGAGTAAAAAATTTTGTTTCAAAATATATAAATAAATATATTAGATAATATATACATATATATATATATATATATACATAATATTATGTAGTTTGAATAAATTTTTGGCTAATCAAATAATTTCATATGTAAAAATCACATTTTAGAACATTCAAATAACAATAACTTAAAATATTAGAGAAAAAGAAAAAAAATTTAATATACTTGTCTCTTTCATTCTTTAAAAATAAAATTTTTCAATTTGCTTCTCAAATTTAATTAATAACAAAATTTCAAAAATATATTGTGAAAGTTACGTTTAATTAAATTTCAATTTTCAATCAGTTATGTTATACCCAAAATTATCCTGAAACTAATATTAAACTATATTTCTATCTCTTTCCATCCTTATATTGCATTTCTTCTAATTAAAACTAATAATAATATTCTGCTCACGTTTCAATACCATATTGAAGAAAAATAAAAAGAAATAAAAATATTGTTCCATTTTCTTCTCAAAATATATTATTATTAAATTTTATATTCTTCATGTATAATGCATTTTAAGTATGTGTGCAAGTATATGTTCATTTATCCTTTTACCTAGTTACCTAGTTACCTGTGTACCCATTATATTCTATTAAAATTTTTTTTTTTTAAACAATTTTATAATAAACTAGGTTAGAATTTTGTTACATAGTAGAATTTCAAAATTCTCAAATCAAATTTTCTTTTTTTTTTTTGTACTCTATAGTAAAATCACAGGATATACAGTTATATTTAGCAACAGTTTTCTCTCATACCAATTAGATAAATAATTATTGCTTAGAAACAAGAATATAATAAACTATTAAAACTTTACAAAAAAAAAAAAAAAAAACAAAAAATAAAAAAAATAATTTTAAATTCCACTTATACAGTTATGAAAATTAAATTGAGAAAATTTTTCAAAGTTTGAATATTATATACATAATATTGTCAAAAGTTATCTGATAACTCAAAATATTTTGATTAAGTAGGTAAGTATAGGTAGGGACTGTACATGCACATTTAGGCCAGTTTAGGTCCATTGTGATATTCTGGATCAGTATTTTTTTCTAATTAAACTTTTGAGAGCTTCTTACAAAGAACTATTGATTAAGTCCACCTCCGACAGATTGATAAAGAACTATTGATTAAGTCCACCTCCGACAGATTGAAAAGGTTATTTAAGAAGAATTTCTTCAGAAATTATTTTCTTTAGAGCTAGGCTTTACATTCTCTTTAAAGCTGGACACTTTCTGTTCATCTTTGCAACTTCTGGAAAAGTCAATTCTGTAAATGACAGCTATTTAACCTTGATAAACTCTATTTATATTAATTTTTAGGTTATAGAAGAAAAATATTTTGAAAAAAGTTCTCCATTTTCATTACAACACCAAATAAATTTTAATTATTTCTTTTAATTTTTACCTAAGACCTGAACCATATTGCATATATTTGTGAAGAGCAGTTTTATAATTATTTTTTTGTTCAAAATAGTTAAAATTTAAGGAAATTATAATTAATAAGGAAAAATTAAAATGTATTGAGCCTAAACTGTGTAAAGCTTGAAAATAATAGAAAAACAAACGACATCTAGCGGGAAAAAAATTTTTAGAATACAAAAATTAACAAACGGCATAAAAAAATATAAAGAAGAATGGCATGAAAATATTTAATAATTAAATAATTGCGGAAAAAAAATTTGACGATAGTGATGTTAAATTGTGAATACCATACCCCTGTGGATAAAAATCAAACATTCCGAAACCCTTATACTACAAAATAAGAATTTTAATTTTCTAACTTTTTTTTTTCAAGATAAATTAAAGTTCTGCAACTTTAAAAATTGTAATTAAAAATTGAAACAAAAGTAGAATTGAATCTTTTTTGAATAATATAATACTCGTATCTTTAGTTAATGCATAAATAGGATTAAAAAAAAATTTTCAACCTATGAATCAGATTATATAAGAATATGGGATTTTGTTGGCTTCCCGACATGTCATTCAAGTTTAATATTTAAATTTTATTTTATTTTTTTTTTTTTGAAATGCATAAATGTTAAAATGTTGGAAGAAGAGTGCATCATTCATTTTTAAAATTAATTTTTGTTATCACATAAGTAAATATGTACTTGTACACTCGTATGGATACGTGTAAGTGTATATTATTATTGTACTTAGTTTTTTTTTTGTTTTTGTAGTTATTAAAATCAGAATATGCTCTTATTTTTAGGATATTTTTTTATTTTATTAATATTTTTAAAATGTAGTTTTGGTTTTTGTTTTTTTTTTTTAGCAGTAATTTATTGTTTTTTGTATATTATGATTTGGTCGTTTTTAATTTCATGATCCAAGGTTCACACAGTTTTTACTATATTTTATTTAAATGACATTAATTTCAAGGATTTTGATTGAATTAAATAAAATTTTACTAATGGTGAACTATTGCCATAGTGGCGGATTAAAGTTACAATGAGAAATTGTGTGTTTTTAAAGTGTCGTAAATTCTATAGACTTAATTTTCAAATCAATGGAATAGTAACAAAGAGCATATAGGGGAAGTAATATGACACAAATGATACAAAAACAACCCAGACAAGGTATTTCCAATAAATATAATATATTATAGTATCCTATATTAACAAGTAATTCTTAATCTAAGTCTCAATCTTAATAATACGTCATCTAATCTTTAATATTCATTTTAAATTAATTCTTACCCTTACCTAATGAATAAACACATTAATTGGTAGACTAAAGATTACGGGTTCCAAATCATTGCTATTGAAAAGATTTTTTAAAAAATATAATTAAATATTATATTGTTTTATTTGGAAAAATATTGTAAAGTGGTTGGAGGTGTAAATAAGTTCATCTTAACAAAATTTTTTTAAATTTATTTGATTGATTCTAACATTATCAAAAAAAATTCGCTGCGTTGATCGCGACACAATTAGTGTCTTTCAAGCCCACCTTCACGAAAATTATTAAAAATTTTTAATCTCCATTTTTAAAAAAGTAATAAATACTTTTTATTTTAAATTATCGTTTTTATTAAAAAATTGTACAATAATATAATATGTTCCATAGATAATTGATCCTCTATTGTTAGTTATTTAGATAAAGAAGAGGTTTTTGAGATACACTTAAAAAGCCTCTACTTCTTCTACTTACAAAACCTCTACAGTCAAGTAATTGACGGCCTAGTAAAACTAATAATTTCAGAAACTGAAGCTTAATCACATGTGAATAATAAATAATTTAATGAATGCCCTACGTTTCTGTTTGGAGTGGAAAGTAAAAAAAAAAAACTTTTCATCTCTACTGCTATTTTAGATTAGTTTTGGATTGAAACAAGTATATATACATTTAAAGTAATATTGTTTCTTTTTAAAATGACGAAAATTCAAAAATACAGCATCACCCTCTGTTACTATAAAATATACAAAAATTAAACAAAACAATACACATGTATATACATATATATACGAGTGTATGACATTATGTTAGCTTCATCATTTGTATTTTAATTTTTTTTTTTTTTTTCTTAGTTTTAGAATACTAATGATGATAATAAAAATAATAGTTATAATGTTGATAGATAATAATGTTTATGATTATGATTAAAATTATGGTGCCGATTTTGATATTGATGATGTTGATATGTATTTTATAAGAAGTATTTTGTGTTGTGTTGAATTAATTATGTAAAGTGTTCAGAAGAATTTAATTAATTAAAAACAAAAAAAAAAAAAAAAAAATGTTTATAGATACAAATGAATATGTACTGATGTACTTTAGTAAAGAAGTGGTTGCATATACAAATAATTCAAAATAATATTTTATTATGTACGTACATACACTTTTAGTGTATATTATATAATATATTAGTATATATACATAATATTTATCTTATAGTATTACTCTTTATATAAACTTTGGCAACATATTTAAATTATTGAAAGAAGTGAAATGTTTTCCTAAAAATACAAGAACAAAAAAAAATTTTCATTAGAGATCCTTGAAATTTTTTTTTTTTTTTATTGCATTTTGTTTTGTGTTTTTGTTTTTTTTTTAAAAAGAAATTGTGGATGCATTTTAATCACTCTAAATTTACTTCATATGGATTAAATAGTGATTAAACAAACTAAGAGAAAAAGAAAACAAAAAAAAAAAAAAAAAACAAAAATATCAAAAACCTTAACGAGTGATTCTATCTATTGAATACTAATTACAGATTAAGGATTTGTTTTACATTTACAGAATATAAATTAGTATAATATGCATCATATTTACATAAGTAAGTAAAAGTGTGGGAGTTTATTATAGGTGAAAAATTATGCAAAGAATGAATTTAATATGTTTATTAAAAAAAGAGTTTATATATTATATACCTATTATAGTTTAAGACTTATGTTTAGATAATTTAATCGTTAGTTTTTCTGATGGATTTATAAGATATGAAATCCTTAAAATATTATACTTTTATTTTATTGATGGAATGAATACATATTTAGTATAAATGTAAATTCAAATTAATATTTGGGTAATGAAAAATAAATTGTTTTTGAAATTACAAATTAATTCAGAAATATTTATTTTAACTCGCTAATGTTAGATTATAAATAATTGGCAATTAACGCTCTAAAAAAATCTTGGAAATATTATTATTATTTTTTTTTTTTTAATGCATTTCTCTGTGGACAGTAAATTACATAGTCTTTCCTGTTCAAGCGTGACTGTAAATGTCGTAAGGGAGAATAACTCTTACGACGTGTGTGGGACTCGAACCCACACTTCCTCGGTGTTTACAGCGTATTTTATACGCTTTTACCCACTAGGCCACCAAGACCCCATCTTACAAAAATATTATTAGTGACAACGATAAAATATTGTCTGAAAAGTATAACAGAGATGTCAAGCTTCAGGCTTTTGTAATTCTAAAATCTGAACTCATTGCAAAAGAAATGGATGCAAATGTTCCCTATTTTATGTTCTACAAATATATACATTTGAAACGCCAAGAACCATGGCAATTCTTAAGATACTCAGCTCATAGATCTTGTTTATAATTATAACCTATATTATTATTTTTGATCATTTATAATACCTATTATTTATTCTAGAACTCTTTCTTTTACACTTTACTAACATTATCATAAATCTTCCATTTAAAATCCGTATCTCCCAAACCGTATTAACAAATGAGATAAAACTCATAACAAATGAGATAAAAAGTACTGCAAAATAAAACTGAAAACATAAAGATTAGAAATATTGTAAAATTCTGAAACTTTTTTATTTTACAATAACTCATCATATGACGACACCCATTTTTAAAGAAAATATTTCGATATTTTATAACTTTACACCCGCCGTTTTAAAACGGTAAAAGAAAAATAAAAATACATGATACTTATTTAAAAGGAGATTTCTTAATCTTTTGAATTTTTTATACATGGTCTAGAAAAGGGAGTTAGATGCTAATTTATTAATAGTCTCCATAAACTTAAAACCCATACAAAAAAAAAGCACCTACTGATAAGAGTTTATGCAGTGGTACATATTATTAGTGTGATTAATTAAGAAATTCCTTGTGTATTAACCCATTTTATACAGCCGTTACGTTTTCGCAACAACAGCTTTGAATTTAAATAACTCAAGTAAAGATAAAGATATTTTTATGTTTATTTTTTTTTAATAGATCTGATTTTTTTTATATTAATAAATGGAAAATTCTAAACTATATTCAATTAAAATTTATCTTAACGTTATCATTTTTAATTGTTGAAATCCCTAATATTTATGATAATATCCTATAATAGTCTCAATTAATTAAAAATAAATAAGTAAATTTGATCGTTATATTATTATTTCGTTATTTAATAATAAACTAAAATTTTCATTATTAATTCATATGTATACGTATATTTTTATATGATTGTTCTATTGAATTAAATATAAGCTTTTCCTCTCATAATTTTTTAAAATCATATTAACATTAATATTAAATTAAATATTATTCATTTATTCAAAATTAATTTAGTTGAAAATTCTTAAATTATAATTATGTGTAGATACTTAATTAATGATACATAAGGTAATATTTTGAAATTTTTATCAATTTTTAACACATAATCAAATATCAGAAAATTAAATAAATAAAATTTTACTTATATGTAAAATATTTTAATAACTGATTAATTTTTAAGTGTAATTATGTAAGCTTAATTAATTTTTGATTAAATTTATATAAAGTTGTAAAATTAAATAAAAATATAAGTAAAATAGATTTCTTTTTTTGAATTTTTGTATGCTCCGAACTAGCATAGAATAATAATTTTAATAAAGGAAGATCACCGATCAAATCAAAAAAGAAAGAAAGCTTGTAAAATTCAACGGTAAAGTAACTTTTCCTATGAAAATATAAGATGCTTTTAAAAGAAAGGATTTCCAAAAAATTAAAATTAAAAGGAAAGAAAGGTGATGAAAAATATAGGAAATTATCTGAGTATTCTTGGTATTCACAAACTATTGTCACAAATTATTCTTTATTACAAATCACTAACGAAACATCAGGTGTTCACTGAACTCCTAACGAATTAAAATTTCATGTTGGTATTCACTACTGGAAACGTTCAAATGGTAATGAAACAAAAATAAAGAAACAAAATAAAATGTAGAATTTTAAATTGTAGTGTTCGCAGAAGTGCACTTCGGTGTTTACTCTAAGAGTGTTAGAGTTACTCTATGACAGATAAAGTCGTTACGAAATTATTGCAGTAGAGTTTATCTAACTCATTACTTTGACATAGTTAGCAGAGTTAACATTTTTAATTCTACACAGGAGGATAGTTAACGAGTGTTAGAAATGTCAAAGGCTTATAAAATGCTCTTATTGTTTTTTTTTTTTTATTCCAAATTTTAATATTACAAACTTACATATTAAAATAATTGTAAACGAATTCATTTCAATTCAATTAAACTTATAATAAGTACTTGTTAAAATAAAATTTTTTTTTTTTTTAAAGACTCCATTATTTGTTTTGAAATAAATAAATGTTCTAGTTTAATTTTGACAGTTAAAATTCATAATTAATTCTAGTCGTTTCGAAATGTGAGAGTAAAGTTAACTTTACATGTGAGTGTGGTAGTCATTCCTATAAACGTATAAACTTTACTAAGAAACGAAACGTTATCCATTTTACATAAGTTTTGTAAAAAATAAAACAAGGTAGAATGTAAACCAACGGTTTTTAAAAGCGCACATTTCCAAAACTCAATACAAAGTGTTTAGAAGTGTGACTTACACAAAAATTTGAAAATTTCATATAATAAGAAAAAATGTGAAAATAGGACATTTTTGAAATTTTGAGGGCCGTAAGTCCGGAATCCTATATAACTAAGTAAGGCCGTTAACACACGTAAAAATATATTATAGAGCCTTTAATTTTCATGTCTTGCCGAAGAAAAATTTGTACAGGTGCCTAAGTTACAGGTGTCTAAAAATAGCAAATTTTCAATTTTTGAGGCGTAATAACTCTTAAAGAGGGAGTGTTACTAAAAAATTTTCTGAGGAAACTTATATTAATTCTAAAAGTTCTTTCTTGTCTCAAAATTTCAGGTTCCTATCTAAAGGGGTGCCGGAGTTATGAAAAAAGAAATTGCATGCAAAATGTGGTTTTCACATAACGGTAAATTTAAATAGTAAATTACAAAATATTACATAACTTTTATATTGTTTTATATAGATAATAAAATTTTCGATCTTCTGGCGGTTTTAGATTGCAAAATTATTACGCAGAGCCCGAGATATATACATTTGAAAATGAGGCTTTTTCGAAATTTTGAAGAGCTGCAACTTTGGAACCCTTTACAATTAAAATAAACCTTTAACACACGTAAAAATATATTATTGTAGCTTTAATTTTTATATCTTGCAGAAGTAAAATATTTACAGGTTCCTAAGTTACAGGTGTTTAAAAATAGCAAATTTTCAATTTGTAAGCCCTAATAGCTCATAAACAGGGGCTGGTCCGAAAAAATTTTCTGAGCAAACTTATACTAATTCTAAAAGTTCTTTCTTGCCTCAAAATTTCAAGCTTCTATCTAGAAGCGTGCCGGAGTTATGAAAGTAGAAAAATCATGCAAAATTTGGTTTTCACATAACTGTAAATTTAAATACTAAATTTAAAAAAATTGTATAATTTTATAATTTTGATATTAATTTACAAAGATAAAAGAAATACCTGTCGAATGACGTTTTCAGATTGAAAAAATCTTAAGCAGAACATAAGATATATGCATTTAAAAATAGGGCTTTTTCAAAGTTTGAGGGGCTGTAGCTCCGTAATGGGGGGGGCTACATGAAAAAGTTGTTCCACAAAATTATTTTTTTTATGAGACCTACCTATGGTTAAAATTTTTTTTCTCTATCTTTAACGGTGTAGAAGTTTTGTAAACAGACGGACGGACGGACGGACAGAGTGAAACTAATAAGCACATTTTTTCAAAATTTTTTTGGAAATGTGCTAAAAATAAATTGTTTTTGTGATGAATAATCAAAGAATATCTGTAAATTCTATATAGAATATAGTTAAAGAATTGCACGACTTTAATCTAAATATAATAAAAGACAAGTTGCTGCTGCTGAGTAGCGTGCCCTACTGTTATGTTAAATGTTAATTTAACAAATGTTATACTATGAAAAGAAAGAAAGGTACATCTGATATTTACCCATATAAAAGATAGAAAACAATAAATATTATAATGTTATGCTATGAAATGAAAGAAAAAACAAGGCAGTGTATAAATCAAAGTTTTTAGAGGGTCGTATTTTTAAGTAGAACATTATAAAATTGCAATAATATTTTTATTTAAATTTTGCTAAGTAACATTTTCTTAATTTTTTAAAAATTTTGCCATAATATAGTACAATTTTAGAATCAGAAGTTTAGCCCATAATATAGATATATGAATAAAAATATGGGTATACATATATTAGATTTATTATAGATTTATTAATTTTTATATAGGCAACAGTTATTTATATGAATGAATGGACGGTAAACATAAACGAACAAAAAAAAAATTCAGAATGTTCTATAGGTTATAATTTATATTTTTTAAATAGACTGATGAATAAATTTAATATTTAAAAAAAAGAACAGAAAACAAAAAAAAAAAAGTAAAATGTAATACTGCGAAGAAAATAAAAACGAATAGAAAAAAAAGAGAACAAAAATGTTACTTTGATTGTTTTTAAATATTTTTAAAGAAAAAAAGAACTGTTAAAATGTTATGATTTTAAAAGAAAAAAACATACGTCTGATATTTACGTACCTACATAACAGATAGAAAAAGGAAAAAAAAAATGTTATGCTATGAAAAGAACGAAAAGTCCATCTGATATTGAGGTACATAACAGATAGAAAAAAAGAAATATCAAAATGTTATGCTATGAAAAGAAAGAAAAAACAAGGCAGTGTATAAATCAAAGTTTTTAAAGGTTCGGATTTTTAAGTAGAACATTATAAAATTGCAATAATATTTTTATTTAAATTTTGCTAAGTAACATTTTCTTAATTTTTTAAAAATTTTGCCATAATATAGTACAATTTTAGAATCAGAAGTTTAGCCCATAATATAGAGATATATGAATAAAAATATGGGTATACATATATTAGATTTATTATAGATTTATTAATTTTTATATAGGCAACAGTTATTTATATGAATGAATGGACGGTAAACATAAACGAACAAAAAAAAAATTCAGAATGTTCTATAGGTTATAACTTATATTTTTTAAATAGACTGATGTATAAATTTAATATTTAAAAAAAATAACAGAAAACAAAAAAAAAAAAGTAAAATGTAATACTACAATACTACAATATCTGAATAAATTTACTAAAATTAAATTGTTCATAAAACTGAGGAAACTTTCACAAAAGCTATATTTTTCTACTTATACCCGTCGTATGACGGGCTTTTTTACTAGTATACAATAAAATAAGAACTTACTTAAATTTTTTTTCTAATTTATTTTATTTATTTAAATTTAACACAACAAAAATAAATTATATTTTAACTTATTTTTACTACCTATATAAAAAAATTTTTGTTGTCATCTAATTTACTATTTGATACAAATAAAAAAAAAAAATTCCTCTTCACTTTACAAAATCTCAAAAATTACGTAACAAAATTCAAGAACGGTAAAACAAAAATAAATTAAAAATTTGAAAGAAAATAAAAACCGTTAAAACAACTGTTAGTGAATCCCGATGCAACATAGTTGTTTCAAGTTAATGAATACCACCCTTATATTGATTAGAAATAAATTATTAAATATACAGTGTGCTTATTATAGCTCTATATTACTATACAGTTTACTTATCAGTTGTATTTTTCTTCGCGAATCCTTGACGAATTTAACAAATTTGTGCTTTAAAACTTAAATTAATTTTGGGTGAATTAAATTAAATTCATTATCTATATTTTGTTCTTAACTAAAAAAAAAAATTCTTTTTTCAAATTCCAGTTAAAAAAAATATTAAGCTAAGTGTTCATCAAAATATGAAAAGAGGATTTCTGTGAAAAAAAGAAAACGTATCATTTACAAGTATAGAATTTATATTCTGTATTATTATAGATTCTGTATGACTCTATATACCAACATTGTTAGAAGATAATCCAATGTTATTTTCAAAATAAAATCTGCAAAGATTTTTTAAAAGTTAATTGATTTATTCGGGTATTATACGGGCATTATCAAGAAAGTTAATTTTCATACATGGTTGTAATAGTATCAATATAGAAATTTTCAAATAAGAATAACTTTCCTATGCAGTGTTTAAATAACTTAAATGACTTACAAAAAGTTAATATTTTTACTCTAACAAAACCTAAAGTTATAAAATTGGCACTTAGAACTCTTTAAAACGTAGCCAAGGCCAACAACAATGTCAGAATCAGCAGAGTAATTGACGCTCATGCTTAATTTTTTGCAAAGGTCAGTCATTAGACTATTGGTTGAATGACGATCTCTGTACCTGTATTGTTGGTCATTTCATTAAGCTAACTTTTTAGAGTCAGTCATTTCAAAAGCTTATAGTTTACATTTTTTTCCATTACTTTTGAATGCACAGAAAAAATAAAATCCTCAATAGAACACTAGCCAGAGCGATCCCTTATAATAACTTTTTTGGTAATTGGAGTGACATGAGTAATCTTCTGTTGGGTGTAGGATGTGTATCCCCGTATTTTTGAACATGGTACATGTAGTAAGTGATACCATCCGGATCGGATGATTTTTTTGTATTGGAAATTTTTTTCAAAATTTTAATTAAATATGGCCTAAGGATCTTACAAAATGTCTCATAAAAGAGAATTGAATAAATATTTGACGAACGACGAAAAATTCAATTTTATTTTTTTTTTTTAAATTTAATTTAATTTAATATTATTTTAAAATGGGACAAATGAATAAGATACGAAAATTTAAATTTCCCAGAAGACATTTTTTTAAAAAATTTAAATTTGAAATTGTAATTTGTGATTTTTGTCTTTTTGGGGCAAAAAATGATCCCGAAATCTAATTTCATAAATTTTCTTACATTCATTAAAAATATTAAATATTCAAATAATTTTTTTGTTTCTTTGTTTTATTAAAAATAAATTTAAAAATTTAATAAATTAAGATTTAAAAGTTTTTTTATGTTTTTTTTTACTATAGACTTTTTAAAGTTTTATGCAATCAAACTAATGTAAAATTCAAAAACAAGAAAAAAAAAAAACAATTTTTCCTTAGGAAAATTTTAAAACAATGTCAATTATAAAAAAAAATTTATTTTATTTTCGTAACGATTTTTTAGCACATTTCACTCTATCCGTCCGTCCGTCTGTTTACAAAACTTCTACATCGTTAAAGATAGAGAAAAAAAATTTGAACCATAGGTAGGTCTCATAAAAAAAATAATTTTGTGGAACAGCTTTTTCATGTAGCCCCATTTATTACCGAGCTACAGCCCCTCAAACTTTGAAAAAGCCCTATTTTTAAATGCATATTTCTTATGTTCTGCTTAAGATTTTTTCAATATGAAAACGTCATGCGACAGGTATTTTTTTTAACTTTGTAAATTAATATCAAAATTATATAATTTTATTAAATTTAGTATTTAAATTTACCATTATGTGAAAACCAAATTTGCATGATTTTTCTACTTTCATAACTCCGGCACGCTTTCAGATAGAGGCTTGAAATTTCGAGACAAGAAAGAACTTTAAGAATTAGTATAAGCTTGCTCAGAAATTTTTTTTGGATCACCCGCTGTTTATGAGCTATTACCGCTCAAAAATTTAAAATTTGCTATTTTTAACGGTAGTGTTAGTGTTAACGGTTTTGTTAGTTATAAAGGATTCCCGACTTACAGCACTTCAAAATTCCAGAAAAGTGTTATTTTCACTTATTTTCTTATTACAAAAAATTTCTTAAATTTTATTTTTTAAATTTTCAAATTTTTGTGCAAGTCATAATACTAAACAGTTTGTATTGTGTTTTGGAAATGTGCGCTTTTAAAAACCGTTGGTTTACATTCTACCTTGTTTTTTCTAGTTTTCTTTTTTTTTTTTTTAAATTTCAATTAAGAAAACTAAAGTTTTAATAAAGAAAATTAGTTTATTTTTAATTGTCATTTTGTAATAAAAGGGAACGAAAGGAAGTCAACTGTGATAAGATTTATTATAAAGAAAATATTTAAATAGAAAAAAAAATGAAAGAGAAGAAATGATAAGAAAATTCTGTAATTTTTTAATTTACATTTTTCAACTTTTAATTTTTTATCAATTTTGTAATTTAATTTAATGTAAACTTTTGTGGGAATATTGACAAAAAAATTGTGAAAGAAAAATAATTGATTGGATTTTTAGTAGAAAACATGACTATAGAGTTTATTAATTATTTTACCGAAACAATTTTGTATTATTAAATAATTTGGGTTACTGTCACAAGCCTGTGTTTTAATTTGACTGTATGTTACTTGACTCTATTTCATTTGACTGTATTTCATTTGGCTGCATTTTTTTTAATTAGACTCAACAACAAATCATTTAAAAGAGTGATGGCTGCTGACTCAAAAATTCTGCTAAATAAATTATTGATACTCTGATTTTGTAACCATCTCTAAAATCATCCCTAATTATATTATGTTTTAAATATACAGTAAAATGAAAAACAGTCAATTGAAAAGCAGCCAAGTGAAATACCAGCAAATCAAATACTAAATAATACAGAGAACTTGCAGTCAAATGAAATAAAGACAAATGAAAATAATGATAAGACAGGAAACTTTTAAAAAATACAATGAAATGACACTACAGGCAAATGAAATACAGTCATAGAACACGCTTCCAAATAATTTAATGTTTTCATATATATGTTTTACTTTGAAGAAAATTGCACAGGAGCCTAAAAATAGCTAATTTTTTAATTTTTAACCCCCAAAAAGTTCTTTAACTGGGAAAAGCACAAAATTTTTCCTAAAAAATTATGCTAATTCTGAAATATTTTTCATCTATCAAAATTCCAAGGTGCTATCTAAAAGTGTTCCTGACATGTGAAGGAAGCAAAATTATACAAAATTTTATTTGAATACAACGGTAAATTTAAATATTAAATTGCCAAAAAATTGTGTAATTTTAATGCAGATTTGTAAAAATAAATTTCTGAAGTTTAGTGTTTATAGTTTTTCAAAATTTGAGGCATTGTAAATCCGTAATGGGTGGGACTAAACAAAATAATTTTTCTGCAACAATAAGTTTTTTAAGAGACTGTAGTGAACACAATAATATTTAACCATATTTTTTTCAAATACAATATTTATCTTACTTAATATTACAAAACCTAGCCATGGTTAAAATTTCATTGCTCTATTTTGAACGATATAGCAGTTCTTTAACAGATGGATAGAACATCACAGTGAAACTAATAAGTAAATTCTGCAAGTTTTTGTTTTGATAAATCTTCTATAAAGAGTGTAAAAAGTGAGATTTTGATCAAAAAAATCATTTTAAATAGACAAGTCATTTTGGCAGGTCAAAATTTCAAAAAATTTCATAACAATTGATGAGATCAAAAAATTTCATAACAACTGATGATTAACTTCTTCAGTCAATTTCTTGACTTAAAATCTGAAAATAATAAAACAACTACACATGAAAATTTTTTAAAGTGAAACTTATGTGCCATGTTAGTTTTGTTATTTATTTGTAAATATTTTAATGAACTCATGGTACATAACTTAAATCCTTCATAGAATATTATTATATATCCTTCTTATTGGCCATTGATTTTTTATTAAAGACGATTGTAATTTTACATAAGAATTTTAGAAAATAAGAAGTTGAGCTTTAGCAGTTTGTTGAAAATTATTTAGAAGATATTTTTCAAAGTAAATTTTATTTACATTAAAAGTATATTAAAATCTAGTAAGTAGTTGTTAAAAATTGAGATCAAATAAAAATAAAATGATGCAGTTTTTTCAATTACTATAGAACAATTTTAACTCAGTTGAATTGGGTGTTTGTATCTTTTTTTTTTTACGAGGGCTGGTGGAAAACTCGAAAATCACCAAGAGGTGCACGTGCTTTCTCGGGGTAGTGTTGGACTTTAACCAACCAAAACCACCCCCTTTTAAAACCAAACTTTAGGATGGAACCTTTAATACAAAAGTACAGCTTGGTTTTGGGGATAGGGATGTGGGAAGGATAATTGCGGAAATTGGAATTAGAAAATTTGGATTATCGGGGTATAGGTAGGAAAATTTGGAGGGACATTTTGAAGAAAGATGTTAATGTTCTTCTTAAACTTAAGTAAATCGTACACAAAGGAATTACCAACTTTAGAGAATACATGCGATGGTATATGGTTCCACAAACAGGACGTGCGCATGATAAACGAATTTCCATAAGCTTTATTTATAAGATAACGAATTTCCATATCTAATAAAAATCTGAAAACTATCAATAACATTAAGATCAGATAAATTTTATATATTGAAGAATGAAAATTAACCTAGTATGAGCCCTACTAACTTATCTATATATAATACAAGTATAATATTGTATAAATTTAAAATTGAAGAAAATAAATTTATTAGGTATGTGTAAAACTTTTATTATTTTTTTTTTTCCCCTTAAAATTTCAGACTGATTTGAATTATTTTAAATTTAAACTTTAAATAAACTAATATTGAAAAAAAAAAAAACAAAATTTACATCCTTATATCTAAAAATGTGTTCATTGAATTGAAAAGAAAACGAAGAAAAGTTTTTTCCTAAAAAAAATAAAAAATTTCTTTAAAAATTAATTCTTTATATATTTACTTAAAAAGATATAAGTTTTTATTTTAATGAAGTTGCAAATATGAAAGTTTTCAATTTTCTTTTTTTATACTAAAATAAATATTTATTGAAAAAATTAAATTAAATTTTGTTAGTTATTTTTTTTAATAAGAATCGTGCATATAATTTTTAAACAGTTGGAATATTAAAAAATGAAAAGAAATATTTGAAGGGGTTGTCCCTCTCTTATAATCAATCTATAGAAATATCAAAAAAATCAAAAATGGAAAATTGATTTGAAAGAGGAAATAAAAGAATAAAATTTAATTAAATTATGAACGCAATTTCTTGATACTTAGATAAAGTGGAAAATCTTTTGATTGATTTGAATTAAATAAATTACATATTATCTTCATAAAAAATAAAAGATCATAAAGCAAAAAATTTTTCGAAATAAAATATTAAAACAATTTATCTATATAAAAACAAAACTTTAGATTGACGTAAATAAGTCTAGAACTATAAATTTAGATTATTATTCTAAAGAGGTGTAAGTAATATTGCGTCATTAGATTTATTGTGCTCTCCCTATTAATACATGTTGTGGATTTGTCTTCACTTAAAATATGTCTGTCCACTTAAATTGTTGCATTTGAAAAACTAAAAATCTGTAGAGGGTATATTGCTTGCAATTAATCTTCGGTAAAGCAATGTACTTCTAGATGCACATATCTTCTAGAACTAAAGATCTTCAGTTTTTGAGTTTGTGTCCTGAATATTCTTTCTTTCCTTTAGAGAATCTTAATGTACTGTCATTCTATAATTCAATTTTCTTAAACTGACAGTGTCCCGATAAAAAACCTGTTAGAGTTTTTCGTTTGGTTTTACTAAACTCTATAATTTTTTCATATCTTTTTCACTTTTTAGCTCCCAGAGATATCTTGTTTCCTAGAATATTTGAGCCTGCATTTTTGATTCCATAGTCGCATATTTCAATTGACACTTCTACTTGAAATATACTAGGAAATTTCTCCGATGATTCTGAGAACTTTATTTCGTCAAGAAATTTTTCTAAAAGACAAACAATTAAAATGTAGTATGGGTATTTTATTAGCATAGTTATATCCTCTTTAAGTGCTTGATATTTGAATTATTAGATGAAAAATAAAAATTTTAAATTTTCTTATACCATATCTAAAAAATTAATTAGTATCTATAGTTTAAAAAAAATAGATAAAGCATTCAGTAAGTCTATATCCTCATATATTGGTCTTGTGCTTGATATAATCCTATTATTGTGTCTGGTGATGAAATCTACTTTCCTAAAATTAGCATTAGCAAAAAAATCTTTACGTGATCTTTATAAGAATGAACACCATCCTATTTATATCCTTAAAAGTTTAAATTTTCAAGCCAATTTCAAAAATGAAACAAAAAAAAAATTTGAAAAAAGTTTGCTTAAATTTGAATAAAAAAAAACTCTATTCTTTTGTTCAAACTATAGTAAAATATCAATAAATTATATGTGCACTTTATTTACTTATATATGTATACAAATATGATTACTAATAATTAATATTAGCTAGTTTAAAGTTGGTTTATTGTATCTTGAAGATTACATATCATTACTCTCAACAAAATAATCTTTAATAAAATCTTTTTGTAGAAACTTCTATTTAATGCTTAAAAATCAGGCTTTTTTTTCGCAATACAATAAAATATAAAAGAATACTTAACTGAAGAAATTTTTTTTCCTAAGAAGTCAGTACCAACTAGAAAATACTGTGTAAACCTAAAGCACAGCACGTTCAGATTAAGTAAAAAAAAAAATAACAGAAAACTTTATTCTATTCTTAACACAAGTTTCAATCCATTTAGCATTCGTTTTTATTTCAATACTTGAAAGAAAAAATTATTTTAAATTTTTTTTTAATAAAATGTTCAATATTCAAATCACATACAAATTTTTTTCTTACTGTTTATTTTTTCCTTGATTTCTTCTTTCTATTTAAAAATAAAAAAAAAAAAAAATTTTGCAATGTGCAGTTGCAATGGTATATGCAATAACAAAAAAAAATTCTTTTTTTCTAAATTTTAAGTTATCATTTCATTTTCAAAAGATAAAATTTTTTATTAAGATTTAGTTTCCCTTCAGACTTCTCAGACAGTATTAATGGATAGACGAAGGGGTTCTTAGACTAATTTGTTTTAAATGTTGAGAAAATTTGAAATGATGTTATGTTAAAAAAGCTAAAATATAGATTGTAAGTAAGTAACATTGCAAACCTTTGATGTAAATTTATTGTGTTGTACCTATTATCTACGTGTTGTGGAATTTGCCTTCACTTATAATACTTCTGCCAGTGCTACTGCCTCTAAGAAAGTAAAGGCTTTTTAAGGGTTTATTGCCGGCAGTTTATCTCCGGGAAAACAAAATGCTCCTAGGTGTCAGAAGCTCACTCCATAGTTTGTACGTAGTAGAGGTTTTCCTCTTCAATTTTCAATGCTTCTTTTAGTTTGTGTTTAGCTATGTCAGAAAAAGGTTCGTACAGGAAGTTTAAGCTCCTTTTTTAACAACTCGGTTTACTTCCTAATTTCTCTAAATACCTAGGTGGCCAGATACCGCGTAGATAATACTTTATAATTTGTTCCCAAGCGGTTTAGTCAAAAATATGACATAAGTTATTATTAACGTTTTTTACGTTTTAGTACGTTTTATTATAACAGTATATCTTAAGATTCAGATAATGTTATCTAATATACGAAGTAATTTAAATGTAATGCTATTTGTTTTGTTTTGTATTATTACAGTCTTCAATTAAAATGATTTAATATTTTATTAGTAATTGCTGTAATATAAATAAAGAACGGCGTTTATAAGAAAATTAATAAAATTAACATGATCAGGACAATGTTTGTAACCAATATAGAGTAATTCACATATTATGTCCGAAGGAAAAATACAACTTTGATATAATGTGAAATTTACGTTTGGTTGGTTCCCTAACAACACCACATATAATTTTTAGGTATGTATTAATAAGCGTCTTTGGATTATATATAAAAAGCATATACTGGCTAAATAGAATAAGTAATGGATCGATAGTTTCAAAAAAAAAGTATAGAAATTAAAACTTATTAAAGATCATAAAAATATTGACGACTTAGGTATTATGAAAGAAAATAAAAAGGAACATAATATATGAATCTTATACATTATACTCACAGTTTGGTACTAAATCCAAATATAGTTTAAGATTATCTACACTAGATACTATTTAAGAACAAAAGCATTATATTTAAATAGGTACCAAAATAAGTACAGTTTTCGTATCAAAGAAAGCACTTCAAGTATCAATGTTGTATTTGGTTCATATCAAGGAAATTATTAAAATTTTCTGCCTATATCAATTATTTTTGATTTTGATCAAATTTCATCACTCTAATTACGATGTTGTTTTTACTTTCTTATATAAAATTATCTATAGGTTATAGTTTATAAATTTTCATAATGAAATATGTTTTGATAACATATCGTACAGGTGGAATATTATTATGTCAGTGGCTTCTATAACTGTAATTAATTTTTTAATATTTTTTTTTTGTGCTTATACTTCTGCCACATAAATGTGACAAGGAAATTATTTCTAGGTGTGGCTGTAAAACTTGTAAGGCGGAATTATTCTTACAACGTGTGAGGCATTCGAAACTACATACACACCCTCGATGTTAAAATCATAGATTATCCCTGCAAAAAATCAATTGATTACTTAAGAGATGCCATTAAATGAATTTGCATTGTAAGATAAAACAAATTTCAAATAAAAAATTGAACTTATCTCTTGATTTAATGTATTTACGACATTTAAAATCTTTGAATTCTATTCTATTTTATTTTCATTTTTGATATTTAAATAAATGTTTAATGCATTTAATTCTCAGGGATTTTTCTCAAAAATATAAACAGCCTTAAGAGAGTCTGAAAAAAGGAAAACAGAGTAAAACTTAATAATAATAGCTATCTTTTTAAAAGTTTTTTTTTTTTTTTTTTTTTTTAATTTGAGTTCCAAAGTAGAGTAATCGGTATGCAAAAAAAATTATTCTATTGGAAAAATTTTTTTTAAGATGGAATCCTTTCATCCTCAAAAAGCCGTAGAAATTTTGAATTGAAAAAATTAATTTAGTCTCAAGGCACCGAAAATATTTTATATTTTAATTTTTTTTTTTGACTAAGGGGAATTGCAAATTTATTCGTAAAAAGCAGAAAAAAAGGATTTCACATCTCCTTTGTTCAATGGAAAAGTAGGAGTAAAATTGTGGTTAAAAAAATTCAGGAAAACAAAAATAAGAATAAAAATAAATAAATTGTTTAGTGTTCTGAAATGTTTTTGATTGAATTTTTTTGTACTCTGTTTTTCCCAATGAAATATTTGAGAAGACAACCATATTTAGGGGAGAAAAATAAATTACTTAACAAAAAAAAAAAAAAATAAAACAAATATTTGTTGCACTCTATAACTTCAATTTCATAATAATAAAAAACACAAATGTTGAACTGGAGTTTTTTTTTCCTCAATATATTCGTACATTCAAAGAAGATGAAAGGTGAAAAACCTGAACAAAACTTTTAAGTATTTTTATTTTAAAAGAAATTTAAATTTAACAGAAAGTTGCACTATAAATACTTTTTATATTGAAGTTTTTCTTTTTTTAGAAAATTAATTTATTTTTAATTTCTTTTCAGTTGCAAGAGATCCTTTTTTATTGATTTTATTTCAATAAAAACAAAATGAGTTCTTTTTGATATAATATTCTTGAGCTGATGAAATGATACTCGATGAATTTGAATTTATCTTTCAAAAAAATGTTTGTAGTATAGTGGTGCAATATAATACAAAAGGTTTGGTAAACATGGCCTAAATAAAAAGCGTTTCGATTATAAACTGCTCCACTTTTGTAAATGTTATCTGTATAAGTCTATTCTGTTTTTGTTTCTTTTTTTAAATTCCTCTAGGATTAAAATTCAAAAATTAAATTTTTCTTTTATAACTTTTAAACCTAATTTTAGTTTTTGGAAATTCAAAGTTTTAATATTTTGTACCTTGATTTTGTACCAATTTTGAAATATAAAATTATTCAAAAATTTTCTAAATGTTTTTAAAAGCATTTTCAATTATAAATCATAAATGAATTTCTATTTGGAATCTGATTTCTATTGCTATGTTATATATCTTTTGTTCGTTTTTAAATACAACTTTTAATAAATCCTTCAATATTTAATACAAAATTTTAAAAGTATCTAATTAGAAAGAGATAAAATTGAATAAAATTTTGCTTCAAGCCTCAAAAATATTTTTTCTATAATTGAAAAAGATTTAAAATTTAACAATTTATTATTAGATTACAAAAATTAAAATAGGAAAATGCATTTTTTTTAAGGCAATTTAAAAAAAAAAAAAATTCAATATCCCATGTAAATTTTGCAAAAAAATAAAATAAAAATTAACATTTTGAAAGTATTTTAATATCATTTTTGACTATAGTCATATTTTGATATCCTTTCTGTTTATTTTATAGCAAAAAAAAAAAAATAAATTCTTTTTATTGGGTTATTCAGAATTTTAAAAGCTTAAGTTTTTTTTCAATATAAATTTAAAAGTATCTTTATTGACTACTAAAATAATTTAAAAGGATCTGAATTTAAAAGGGTCTACTAACAATGATTACATTAGAATTATAATTAAATATTATAAGTAGTTGTTTTTTTTTTTTTGCATTTTTGGTGACTTTTGTATATTCGTGAAATCTGGCACATTTTTGTAAGTTACAAGAATGTGATAACATCAAAACTACACATATTTATAATAAAAAGTTAATAAAAATATTAAAAGTTGGTTAAGTTCTTTTAATTTAGTATGACGATAATATTTTTAATAGAAGCTCTTAGGTTTATCAATAAAAATACTCAAAGGGAAAAGAAGTGAATTCGAGAATAAATAATGATCATTAGTAGATTTTCTTTTACATGTTTATGAAGACTAAGCGAACGTTTCAGTTACACTTGGACTCTAGGTTCATAGTGCCTTCAAAACGTAGGAGAATTTATTCGAAAATGGTTCTTGTTTTAAGTTTCCTTAAATTTGTACCACGATATGATACCGTTCTGACAAAAGAAGCTCTAAAATCTTCTCAGGTCTACGTCAGCGAGTTCACATAAATCTTAGAAAAAGAAATTACCGAAATATTTTTTGACAGACCCTTCCGTGTTTTTCTTCACAGATTGTAATAGCTGATTTATAAATTTCTCCATAGATCCCCTTAGTAAAATATATACCTATTTTATTAAGAAGTTTTAATTTTTTTTTCTCAAAATTTATTTTCAATTAAAGGATACTGTTAAAAATATCGCTTAGAAGTTACAATAAAATGTCAAGAAAAAAAAAGTAAAATTTGGTTTTTTGTCACAAATAATAAAAAAAATATCTGCAAAAAATAAACTAAATAAAAAGAAAGAATATCCCATATTATATTCTTCCCATTTCCTGAAGAGTTTACCCTATTATTTTGAAACTTAAGCGGCTATAAACAGTTGGGAACATAATAATAATATATTATATTTAATGTCAGATTCCTTTTGCACAAAGTACAATAAAAACAAAACTGAAGGAAATGGCAAACAAATAAACATCCAAAATCGAAATGATTGATAAGTTCATCATCCACAAAAAAAAAAAATTATTTATATATGGATAATGAATATAGAACAACAAATTTTATTTAAAAGAAAACCTAGCCCAATAAAAAAAAAAATAGAAAATTCTTGAAACTAGACATAATATAAACACCAGTTTTTTCTCACAATCTATACTTTTAATTCAAATCTTTAAGACCTCCTACAATGTGTAGAACTTTATTGAAATACACAGTAAAAACAGATGTAAATAATGAAAACAAAAAAATTTAAAGGATTTTCCTATATTTATGTATCAAAATATTTTTCAAAAGGAAGACGAAAAAAAAAAAAAGAATTGTAAACATTTTCAAAATATTGCATTTACAGAAAAATAAACAAATTTTTTTTTTTGCATTTTAACATAAACAGTACCTATATATAGTATTATATACGTATGTATACACATCAGTTTCTATATAGAAAACTCGAAAATTTTTTGAAAGAAAAATTTTGTATATAGAAAAAAATTTTTCCTCTAGCATTAAACTCTTGTATTACAGTAAAATTTGGATTATTATCCAAAATACAATAATAATTTGATATGAATATTGTTAAATATATAATATCTGTATATAATATCTTATTATATATACATAATAAATATATTTATGCATCTTATATTGTATCATTATATAAAATATGTTATAATGTAGATGGGATGTCTAATGCAATTTTGTATAAGAATTAGTAAAAATTTTTCATCCATTTTATCATCTGGATAAATCATACAAAAACATCAGGATAAAATAATAGATAATTGTTTGTAGTGCATTGAAATAAAATCAATAGACCGTATTCTAAGTTCTAACACTAAAATATGTTTTAGAGTAGATAAGCATACGATGTGAACGGGAAAACGGAAAAAGAATATAACATAGGAAAAGGATCAAAAAATTAAATTGTGGATAGTTTTTTTTTTTTTTTATTTTTCTTGAATATAGCAAATAATTCATTTCTAATATAATAAAACTGAAAATATTGCCATTTGGTTGATTAAATATCATTTTGTTATAAAGTGCTGTTTCTCTACCATTGGATGAATTGAAAAATTTAATGAAAGATAAAAATTATAGAAAATAAAAGCCAAAAAAAAAAAAAATTAAAATTAAATTTTAGATGCTTACTTAACAGTTTGGTTTATAATAATGATATTATAATGAAATTCAATTCAATTGAATTATTTTAAATTTATTGTTTAGTCAAGTACAGTTATATAAGCGTTTCGAAAAAGAATCTAAAATCGAAATCCTTTTAAAGAAATCATACATAATTATTCACAAAATAAAATTTTGAAACTCTAACAAAATCATATTTTTGTCTATTTTTTTCTTTTTCTATTAATATAAAAGCTAGAATTTATTTTCGGATTCATATTGTGCAGATTTTTCGAAAAAGGAGCATATAGGATATTCATCTTTATAAGGAGCATATATGGCATCAGATAAGTTTTTTATTATTTATATTTGGTTATTATAAGCATCGCAGTATCACTAAACTGTAATAATTATTAGTACATTAAACTATCGATTACAGGGCTGCTTCTATTGTACCAAAGTATGAAATCCAAATATATTTTTATTATTTGTGCGCCATCTATTATCTTGAACAAGATTTATATTATTTTTATTTTACTATACAGTATGATATTAATAAATAGAATATATTATATACAATTTTATACAATCTTCAAATTTATTAATTTACTATAAAAACCTGATTTTGTTCAATACTGTAAATTTTTTTAAATCAAATGAAAACTATTACAAATTTTTATTTTTCTTCCATTGAAAAGACGTAAAAGTTCTTTGTTAAAAAAATTTTATGAGTGAATTGAAAATCAGGTCAATACTATATAATATGTAATCTGTCAATTTGAAATTTGCAGTTGATTTCAAATATTGAGATGATACAATTATTGACTTTTAAAACGAACAGTTTGATTGAATGTGATGAAAAATATTTATTGCACATATTATTTGATATTTTTAATAAAACTTTAAAATTAAAACTTTAAGAATTGGAAAATATGTTGTATTAAAATCGTTACACAATAAAGGAAAATATATATGTGAGTTTGTCTACTCTAGGATACTTGCATGAACATAATAATTATGTTGTTTCGATAAAATTTAATCATTTAAGTAACGAAAGTATATTTATAACAACTTTCGAGTTCTATGACTGATACTCGAACTCGTTGCTCCGAACCTACAAAATTTTACAGAAATTATTGCTATAAAACTTGATCATTTGATCATTTGGTTTTGCAAATTTTCAGATATTTAATTTGAAGTACCAAAATAATGTGAAGATATAAATTTCATATTTATATGACAGCTAGTCTAACCTTTCGCATTAGAGCAAGCAAATTTTTCAGATGGCGTTGGCATAAAATTAAAGTTCTTTGAGAAAATCAATTTCTTTGAGGTTATTATTAATAGCTAGGTTATAAGTAATTAGATATCAGATAATGTTATGTTCATATAAAAAAATAAGTTGTATAGCAGATACTCGAATTCGTCCGGCTGACTTGTAGAATTTCAATAGCAAAACTGTCATTTATGTAAAAATTAAATGTTAAAAATTTAAGAATCGTAGTTTTATTATTTTTTGAGTTATCGGATGGATGGATGGATGGACAGGTGTACTCTTCAAAAAAGCCACAGAATTCAATTCTGAGCAAGAATTTAGAATTATATTTTTCCACATCTATCTTTTAAAGGTATAACAAACATGGTAGCAAATTTATTATACCTTTAGAAATATGTTCCTTGTGAAATAAAAACGATGTGATATGTAGTTTTAGGAATATAAAAAATATTGATTCTATAACTAGATTGGATCAAAACTATTATTTGATTTTAGAATAATGATTATTTCGTATTGAGAAAATCCTCGAAAATATAGACTGTATTAAATTTGACTCAAATTCGTTTATTGATGGTTGAAATCAAAAAATTTGTATGTTTACCTACATGATGTTTTTTTTTTTGTATTAAATAATATCATTAAGTATTTCTATATTACATATATATATATATATAATAATAATAATATATAATATACCTATTATAATAAATAATATATTTTTAGTTAAACCCTACTTTTTCCGGTTTTTGTTCTAAGGACTGTTTAATTATCTAAATTGGATATATACTGAAGGGGATTCATTGTAGATCGTCGAAAATAAATTGAAAAATATTGTAAAACTTCTAACATTAATTAGCCTATAATAACATTTTGACTCGATCGGTAAACTCTTTTTGTCTTCAGGGGATTAAATTATACGACGTTTAAAATAAATAATTTAAGTAATGTAGTCATCAATTCAAAATAAATTTTCAATAATTTTCTATTTTTGAAAAAGAAACTTGTCTGCTAAATCAAAAATAACAGGCGGTAACTCTGACAATACAGTAAAAATTTTAATGTATATATTATATAATTTTCAATAAAAATTTACACATACATATTATATTATAATATATACATATATGAGTAAATTTCTAAAAGTTGTATTGAACATGTAGAGAAAAGTCCTTTTAAGAAAATATTATATATCTTTTGTTATATAATTTTGAATGCTAGTTTAAATATTTATACTTTCCGTTTTTCTTTTTTATTTTATTTTTAGGTGTATTTTGTGCTTTATCAAAAGTATTTTATTTTACTGTATTTAATTAATCTAAATAAGGACTTATAGGTCGAATACTATTATTAATTTATACAAAAATATTATTTATTTTATTTATATTAATATTACGTACATAAATGTAATGCAATATTATTGAACCACCAATTAAAAGTTTTTATACTTATTATTAAATTATTATATTTATATCTATTATTTATTTTGTTTATATTATAATATATTATATTTACACTATATTTTGTAGCAAAGGGGATTTGTATTGAAATAATAAAACTTGCTACCTGTGTAGGATTTGAACACGCACTCTCTGCAGTTAATAAGCTGCATGATTAACCATTAGGCCACCGAGTCCCCCAGAATTTATTTATTTATTTATATTAATATTACATACATTAATGTAGTGCAATATTATTGAACCATTGGCTACTAAGGCCATTGTAGGTTTTTTTACTATTATTAAATTATATACTAATATTATTTATTTTGTTTATATTATATACTATATATTTACATTATATTAGGTCGTAAGGGGAGTATATAAAGAAAAAAACTTACGACCTGTGCAGGGATCGAACACACACTCCTTCGGTTCATACGCCACACGCCTACCCACTAGGCTACCGAAGCCTATTCCCCAGAATATTTCTTTTTGAATGGTATAAAATATTATTGTGATTGCATACTTTTAGGCAAAAAGTAAATGGAATAAATTAAATTTTCGGAAATTACAAAATTTTGTTTTCCTGTATGTGAAAAATGATTAATAAAATTTATTTTAAAAATTATTAAATTTTTTTTTTTTTTTTTTGATTTTAGAAAAAGGGTACTATAAAGTATATAAAGTAAATACTATAAAGTAAGAATTTAAAAGACATGTTTATACTCGGTTTCTTTCTTCTTTTATGCTTTAAAAACTTTTTAGAAATAAAACAAATTTAAGTGATTTTAAAGGATAGAAGGTTAAAGATTATCTTGAGTGTTTCACTAGAATATAAAATATGTTAGCATATAACAAGAATATGTCCCATCTTTAACTGCAAAAATAATGCATCAGGTCAATTAATTTTAAAAGGACAATTACTATATACTCAAAATATAAGAAAATACTTATATTTAAGTATACTTTTAATAATAGCAAAATAGTTAATTTAATTATTTCTAATAAACATCATATCAAACCTACCAAATAATATAAACCAAACCTACAAATGATCAACTTCAAAAAGACAAAAAAAATGGTAAAAATGTAAGAAATTTTATAAAAAAAAAAAAATTGACTTGGTTTTTTGAACTTGTCAATTCAAAGGAATAGGCTTTACCATCCAGTCATTACTCACTAAATCTTAGTTTACTCACTAAATTTTAGTTTACTCACTAAATCTTAGTTTACTCACTAAATCACAGAACTCGTTTAGTCAGTAAAAAAAACAAACTAACAATTTCTTGATCTATATTTAAAGAAGAGGAAAAAAAAAAAATTATTATTAAAAATATATTTATAAAGTTTTAAGTATTTCTCACAAATCCATAAAATTTAAAAGACTTGTCTGAATCGAATTCCATATATAACTATACGCAAGTATGATAAATAAACATTTAAAAATTTTTTATTTTGAATTTGAATAAATTTTATTTTTAAGTATTTAATGAAGGATTTCTATAATAAGGTAGTCACATACTACCTAACATTATTTAAAAAAAATTCTAATACATTCTTTCTATTAGTACAATTATTTTTTTTTTATTTCTACAAGTAGGTAAATTTCAATTACCTACATTTTATTATTGAATTAAAAAAATTGCACATTACATAAGAGTATCTTCAGATACTTAATATTATAGTAGATGAAAAACATTAAGTTCGAGGTTATATAATATGAATTGCTTCAATGAATTTTAAAATACAGCAGAAAAAATAAGAGAAGTAGATGAATGAATGATAAATTGAAAAAAAAATTACAAAAGAAATGAATTTAGGTTAAAAATCTTTTATATATTTATTTTTCTTTTTTGTATCTTTATCATAAAAAAATGAAGCCGCTTTTTATATCACTTCAGAATATTTTTCTAATTTTTATATACCTATTATTTTCACATACGTCCTCTTTTATAACTTTTTTTTTTATTCCATTCACATTTTGATGGATGTGCAAATTTTTTGTTTCAATTTTGAATGTTCTGCGATAATTTTCTATATATATATAATATGAATATATATATATGAACCAAAGTACTATAAACGTAAAACAGAAATAAAAATTAAAAATCAGATTTACCTTGAATCAATTTTAATAAGTCGTTCCAAACGATCCAAATGTAATTCTCTTAAATGGAAAAGATTAAGAAATGCTACAGCTGGTATTTGTGTAAATCGATTTCCACTTAATGATAAGTACGTCAAATTTGATAATTTTGATAGTTGCTGAGTTGGCACAACCTGTAACGAAAAAAAAAAAACAGAAAATATTTTTTTTCATTAATAATATGATTATTTATTTTGATTCTAAAAAAAAAAATCAGTCAAATATTATATCAAAATATTAAAAGTGATATTAAATTAAATTTAAAATAATAAAAATTATATTTATAGAGTGACAAACATTTTAGAAGTACATTAAATCACATGCTTTTGCAAAAAAATAAAAAACAACTGGCTTAAAAAATTTAGAATTTATATGGACATTAAAGATAACATTAAACTATAGAATTTCTAAGATGGCACAACACAGTTTATGAAAATTCATTTCGCATATGCATCATATCAAGTTTGTTAAATCAGATGCTACCGCATGTGTTCTGCAAAGTTGGTAACTCATATAAGTACGCATTTAGTAAAGTTTAAGAAGAATATTAACATCTTTCCTCAAAATATTTCTCCAAACTTTCTCACTCATCCTATATAATCCTAAATTTCCTTAAAACTCTTTTTGCCAAGAATTCCCATACATCCTTATCCCATAAACCAAACTATATATTTGTAGTAGAGTTTCCAACTAAAAATTTAGTTGATAAGGAAATGAATTTGATTTGTTAAAGTTTAACACTCACATACGGATAACTTTTGAAGTTTTCCACCGACCCTCATAAAAAAACAAAAATCAAAATTATCATATTGGTACCCATACAAGTATTATCCAAAAGATAGGTTTCCAAATATTTTGCATGAAAAATAATAAGTGACACATCCTTTTTCTCTTCTATTGTTTCATATTTATATTTAGTTAAGCATATATCTATACAGAATATTATATGTATATAGATGGCTTATTTAGTCAACTATTTTTATTTTAATTTCTTCTAACAAAAACAAAAATATCAATTGTTTCTTTAAAGCAATTCACAAAGTTTCCCTATGACATATTAAAAAAAAAAAAAAACTTTTTATTAATATATAATTAAACTAAAGCATTTCTTGTTTTAAAAAAAAAATATTTTTTAACTTTTTTTTTAGTAAAATTTTAAATTTTACATTGCTAAAATTTTCTAAAATGTACAAAAAAAAAAAAAAATCTAAAGAATTCTATTAAATTTTTTTATTTTTTTATTTTTTTTTGTACCTACTGTAAATTCTTAACCTACCCTATGTTAAAACACATTAATTTAAATGAATAAAAATTTATATTCAGAACACAATCAACTCTATTTTCTGCTCCCTTTTTTTTTTTTTTTCTGTTTGTTAATTTTATCAAAAGAAAACA
Source organism: Poecilobothrus nobilitatus (assembly GCA_947095535.1). Taxonomy (NCBI): domain Eukaryota; kingdom Metazoa; phylum Arthropoda; class Insecta; order Diptera; family Dolichopodidae; genus Poecilobothrus; species Poecilobothrus nobilitatus. Next base: position 16,675,632 of record OX352773.1, on the reverse strand, counting down.
AACAAAATTGAAATTCTTTTAATTACAATTAACGATTGTTTTTAATGAGTTCATCTTCAAAATTAATTTCAAAAATAAACATACACAAAATGTATTTTATTTTTCTTTCTTTTAACCCAATTAAATTTTTCCCCCTTTCATTTTATATGTATAAAGAACAAAACAATAGAAATAACCTGATTTTCTATTATTTTTATGTTTTTTTCTTTCTCTGTTTGTCTCTCACACATTGAAAATTCAGTTAAAATTGACAAAAAAAAAAACAAAAAAACCACCACATCAAAAATACCAACCTTATTTTTTCTCCAAACCAACCCAAATATATACTAACCAAAAAAAAAAAAAATTGTTTAGTCCCACGAAATCCGCAGAATTAAACTAAAATAAAACTTAAGCCCCAAGTCTCAAACCCTTACCCAAAAGCACTTTAATTAGAAAATAAAAAGAAATAATAACAAAAAAAAAAAAAAAACAACAAAAACTGTGAAAATTCGGTGAATTTGTTTATTCAACTCTTATTAAAAATTTTTCCATATGACAAACTCAATATTTCATGACATAAAATATAAAATTTTTCTCACATACATTTTATGTAGATATTAGTATACTCTCATATGCGCATATGTTTATATACATTTTAAAAATATTGTTCTACGTTCTGCAACATTCTTTTGTTAAATTTAAATTTGTTTGTAAAAAGGTAATTGAAAAATTTGTGTTGAAAAGATAATTGCGGAAATGTGTTCGGGAGTGCGCCTGAATCCCAAAAAAAGAAAAAAATCCCAATAATACAAAATCTCAAATAAGACAAAATCCCAAAAACAAAAATTCCAAGTTATTAAAACCGAACAAAATAACCGAAGAAACTATTAATATTTTTTATGCATTTATCTGACTCCTAATTCAGATTTTAGAGTTGGTTAGAAAATCAGAGTTTCAACAATTTGTTTAGCGGGCGGAGCGGAGCCCAACTATTTTAAAATATTATACACCTTTTACAGAATATTTATACATTATGTATATGCGAAATTATGAATTAGGAAAGATTTTAAAGTTGCAGTCAAAAATCAGGGTTGGCCATTTTTTCCGAATATTTATTTAATACGAGATTCTGAATCGAGATTTTAATACACAAGATTTTAAAACACGGGAAATTTTTTTAATTTTTTTTTGGAAAATATTTTGCGTTTTTGGTTTTAGGGAGTTTCGTACAGCTATTCAGTCATTTAATGACTCGACAAGAATTTTATTCAAATCCAAAATAAAATGATTTCAAACATTTAATTTATTAATGTTGCTTTATATTTCTAACAAAAAAGAAAAATCTTTTTCTAGATAATAATAGAAAACATAGAAAGCAATAGAAATGACAATGTTGTAGCTTTGTGATGTTTAATTTTATTGATAATTAACATTATTATAAATTTGAAATTAATTTTTAATTTGAAAATGAATAAATCTTATGATTTTATAACTTGGAATTTTGTAACATTGTGATTTTGTAGCACTGGGATTTTGAAATTTTGAATTTTGACTTTGGAATTTCGGACCCAACCCAATTTGTTCCCTTATTTTTTTTTTTATTATTGTATTGTTTTTGGACTCAACAACTCTTAAGGTTAAAATATAATAATGGCACTTGTATTAACACTTATTGGATCAAAATATAATGTGGCTTTAAAACGATAGTTCAACAAATAATTTGGAATAAGTATGAGAATGTACTTTTTCGAAAAACAAGAACTGATTCATTTTCAGCATAAGTATACGGAAAGTACAAAAAGGATATAGGATATTTTGATAAATATTTTATTTGACATCAGTACGACATCACCTACTAGGAGTATGTTTTAATGGCGTTGTTACATGAGGTTTAGTTAGTTTTTAGTTAATAATTTTTTTTTTTTGAAACAAAAATGTTGCTGCAACTTTTTATTTTAACGGTAATTCCAAGTAAAATTATTTTCCTTTTTTAAAAAGAGTTATGTATTCAACCAAATTTAATTAAAGTAATTACTAAATGTGTATAATTTTTTTAACCTTTTTTTTTTAATTTGGAACATTGTGAATTTTAAAAATTTTTAATTAAATTTTTTTTAATTCAAATTGGTTGCACGCTCATTAATTTATTGTCTGGTGCAACATTTTTGTTCAACATTAATTTTTTTGGTTTTTTTTTTCTTTTTCATTTTCTGTAGAATTTAATGATAATGTATTTCTGTTTAAAATGTATATTTTTATAGATTTAATTTCAGATTTTATTAAAAAAAAAAAAAAATTACAATAAATAAAATAATATTATTGCTTTTGTACATAATTATTTATTATTATTTATTTATTTTATTTTGATTTTTTTCTTTTTTTTGTATATAAATTTTCAAAAACGAAATAAAAATTGAATGTTTAAATTGGGAAATTAAAAATTATAAAATCATTATGTGTTTTTTTAAATAAATAAATTAATAATTTATTTTAATTTATTTTTTATTAAATTAAATTAATTGTCAAGAGAAAAAATTAATTTTTATCATTTAATATTTTAAAGAATTTGTATATAATTATAGAAAATAATGTAAAAATTTTACAATTTTAATTTCAAAATTATTATAAATTATGAAAAATCATTAATTATGTATCTTTAGATTAGCTGCCAGCCCGATTGTTTTTTAATTATGTTTCGAATAAACAAATTTCAATAAAACTAATGATATTATTCTGTAATGATCCCGATTACCATTCAAAGTATTAAGACATTATTTTTTGACTTTTGAAAATATTAATACTAATTTTATGTTGCGCATAACTAAGATATTTCTTAAACCTCTAAGTCTTAAAGGTTTAAGATACATCATATCAGTTGAAAGGTTAAAAGAAAATATCTTCCAAATTGCGGTCGATTATCCTTTTAAGTGTTTTAGTTACATAAAATTTAAAATTTTTTTTTCTTATTTAAAATCATCCTGTTTTTAAACTAATAATCACATTACAGCTTCTGATTTATCTAATTTAAGAATTATCTCAAGATATTTCTTTTAAAATATTAACCGGCATTATGTAGTTAGTGCAGAAATTTATAGTAATATAATTTTTTTTATCTATATTTTCAAAATGCTTTATTAACACCTTAACGGAACTGATACCAATAGAGACTATTACAGCATTTAATTAGTTTTATTTAATTTTCCTTTGCTCAAAGCTCTTTGCATTTTTAGTTTTAATTTAAAAATAATATCAGAAAAGTGTGTAAAATATAGAATATAAGATTGCATTTTCATTTATACTAGATTAAATTTTAAATTGCAAATGTATACGATTTCAAAAATATCAATACAAAAATCCATAAGCAATGATTTTTTCTTATTCTTAAGTATGTTAAGCCATTACTTAAGTTTAATAGAATATTTTTTTCTTCTCATTTTTCATACTTCACTATAATTTCAATTTGGACTGAAATTGAATTCTTATAAAATAAATAAAATTAAACTAAACTATCCAAAAACTAAAAAAATAAAAATAAATTAATCTTCCCACATCAATATAATCATTTAAAAACAAATCTATAACCATTATTGTGTCAATGTCATTTTAACAATATTATCTCAAAAACTAGGACAACACAATAAATAAGATTAGGAAAAAAAAAATATTAAATACAGAATTCAATTTCAGTAATTAGAATTAAATTTTCCTTCTGTTCCAAAAAAAAAAAAAATATTGAAAATTTATTATGGTAAATTAAAAAAGAAACAAAAAAACAAAGAAAATTAAAATTTCATTTTAATTCAAATTGAATTCACTAAATTAAAAACTAAAAAATATTTACAAAATAATTTTCTAAAAATATCAGGAAAATAGAAAACAAAAAAGAAAAAACCAAATGGAAAAACTTGTTATAAAAATAAAAGGACAAAATTTTAATTTAATACAAAATTGAAAAGAATAGATTTTTTTTTGTTTTTTTGTCAGGTGGAAGGATAATAGAAATGGAAGAAGAAGAACAAAACCGAGATGTTTAAAAAAAAGTAAAATTTCAAAAAGCCATCATTTGCATTGCAAATTTTTTTTCAAATTTAACACAAAAAAAAATTAAAAAAAAACAACAAAAAGAATGTTATGTTTATTATTTTTTCAAAAACAATGAGTAATATAATGTCAAACAGGTCTACTAATTGTCGACCTGTCAGAACTGCCAGAATTATTATTAGAAATTGTCAATATTTTAGATTTAATTTTTTCAGAAATATATATTAGATCACCGTGGACCACTGTCTCCATTTTATTTCATCAAATTTCCAATTTAACAATTTATGTTAAAAATTATTGCATACCTATAGGGGTTATAGATTTTTTTTTTTTTAAATACAAACATATGTATGTAATATTAATGATGGTGGAATAATTTAAATGAAATTATTTTAATAATTGTTAAAAACAAATGCGTTGTTTAAGTATGATAAATACAATAATTCTAAAAAAGAAAAATAATAATTAGATAAATCGTTTTTTAGGGACGTTTAGATTTTCAGGCATAGAATAATATTAGTTCAATTATTAGTATTTTAATTTTGAAATAGTTTAAGTTAGTTTTAAGGTTTAATAAAAAAAAAAAAAAAACCGAATTAAAATAAATTAGTTTTTAAAGAAATTTCTCAATACATCCATTTTTTATAAATTTAATTTTAAAATTTAAACTTGCATCGACGTGTCATTGTAGCAGTCACTCTATTTTATAGATATTTTGCTGGTATAGGAAGCTGTTCAGACGAAAAGAAAATGTCAAAAATTTCAACCGAGATGCAAGGAGCACTGAACAGACTAACATCTATAGCTTAAATATACCCAGATGTCACACATTCGCACATGGAAATTCATTTGTAACGTAGAGCGCATACTATTACTGTGATTTTTAAGTTTTATTGGAAATTGTGAAATTAAATAATGAAAAAAACAAAAAAAAAAAAAATAATAAAACATAAAAAAATGTTATGCTAATACAGGTAAAAAGGAAAAATTTCTGTTTTTCATTTTGTATAGATACTATTATTATTTCCTTTGTAGTTAAAAGTTTTTCACTTTACTAATTTATTTATTTTCTAGTACCTATGTGTGTTATTTTTTTTTTATTTTAATTTTTATTTCAATTTCAATTTAAATTTGTTTTGTAATGTTTCTTTTTTTTATATATTTTTTTTTTAATGTGTGTTAATTTTAAAATACTGAATTGAAATGTAATTGCTTTGAAACAGTTCTTTTCCTTGTCTATTTCCTGGTATTTTTATATTTTGGATAGTTTTTAATTTTAATTTTTCTTTTTTTTTACCTCTTTTTAATACTTAGTTTTTTCTGCTATATATATTTTTTTAAATACATTTTTTTTGTACGCTGTTTTTGTTTTTTGTTTTACTTTTTAAAAATTGAAATAAAATTTATTTATCAACTTTCGTTTCCGGTAAAAACGACAAATTGTTTTAAATCAGAGTAGAAAAAATATTTTCAATTTATTTTGCTGTTTTATTTTTTTTATTTGTGTAAACTTATATGGTCCTACCATATCCTATAGATATCAAACAGTAATGAAATACTTTGTTTTGTAAAATGTTTTGATTTCTTTCAATGATTTACTGGTATATTTAAACTCTACAGCAATAAAACGAAATGTCATATATTTTAAGAATTTAAATTTTAATAGACAATAAGTGAACCACAGTTAGGTAGGTAGGGGGAGGTAGATGGAAAAGAGGCTGTAAGCACACTTCACAGACTTAAATCTGTGAAATTTTGTTGAGCCATATAGTAGTTACTTGCACAATTTTTTTTTTGATGACTCAATGCAAAGAATATTCATTGAAACAAATTTAATGTATGTATGATTTATTGATTCACTATACTCAAATAAAGGTCTGAATTTAAATGGTATTTAACTTATTGATTCAGAAAACTTGTGCGAAAATTTGATTCCACTTCAGAAAGTAGTAAAAAATATTCTGGACCTATCCAATATTAAAAGCATAAAAGTCAAGTTAAAGAGAAGAAAGTATTATGTAAGATTATTCTTAAAGATATCACGGTTATCGTTCTATTAGAAGCCTCCTTTGAAATTTTAAAGCTTTAAGAGAATATTAAATATTCTTTAAAGACAGCTTTAATGAAAATATTTAGTCAACTTTTAAATTTACTTGATAGTATTTAACTGTCATCAATAGCCAATGTTTAGTATCAGGCAACAATGAAGTTAATCCGTTTTTACTACTGATTTTCAAAGATAATATTATAATTCTGGGTAATACTTTTATCAAAAAATTTTTGATACAAAATTTAATTCCAGTCTCAAACCTATATACCTATAATTTCTTTTGTTTTATATTATGTAATCAACTTGTTGAAAATTAACTAAAAACTTTTTTTTTTCCGTTTTTGAGTTATAAATTTCCAATTGAATCATCAGTTGAACCAATTTAATTTAATCACTGAATTGTCAAGAAAAGAAATTGAGTATTACTACATTGGTACATTTTTATATTATACATTTATTCCATATCCTTCATATATTCAGGATTTACTACTTATTATGTGTTTTAAATTCGTAAATTAAATCAAAAAAAAAAAAAGAAAAACCGAAATGTAACCGAAAAATAAAAATTCGTTTTTAAATTCTGTTCTGATTCTGTTTTTAATGTTGCTAACAGAATTGTTCAGTTTCTGTGTTTGTTCGTTGGTTTTTGTTTGTTATTCAGTAAAAATTTTTGTTCACTATTGTTGTTCTTTCTTTATTTATGTTTTTTTTTTTTTATAAATATTTTTCTTGTATTTTTGTTTTTATTATTTTTAAATAAGAGTGTAACACTTTTTTTTTCGTAAATTTTTTATCCTGTTTTTTAATAAAATATAAAATGTTCATTAAATAGTGAAATAAGTTTTTGCTTTTTTTTTTTGATCACTATTCTTTATTGCTCTTTCAGTACTTTTGTTTGTAAAATTATTGAGTGAATTGAATAGATTTTGATGTACTTAGTTTATTGCAAATGTTGCAGATGTTTTATTTCAATTCAATTTAATTGAAATTTTTTTTTCATTAAAGAATTTTTTAATGTATTGATGACTATAGTGTAAATATATGAAATGTATTACTTGGTATAACAAAAATTTGAAATAAAAAATCTGATCAAAATTAATTTAGTCATCGCATATGATCTACGATAAAAGCAAAAATATTATAGTAGGTAAAATGTCGTAAGTGTTCTTAACTAATCAGTATTAAAATATTTGAATTCTGACAGTAATATGGAAAAATAAATAATAGTGAATTTTAAAATTTTAATCATTCATTTCATATTACAGTTTTTTAAAGTTTTCTTTACAATAAATTGTTCGTTTAAGTAACGGTTAGTGGTGATTTCTCTTCAATATAAGGAAACATTTTGGTCCTATTTCAAAGAAAAATTGCTTATAACGTAGATGTGAGTGTTCATTACTAAAAAGTAAGAAAAAGTTAGGGGTGTTTTGAGAATTTACGATACTTTTGCATACCAAGTAGTCTTTTTTGTATTAGAAGGTTGAAATTTTTAACATTTTGTCGAACAGTTTTTCTGTTTTTTTCTAAATACCTACCTAAGTAAGTCTATTTATTAAATGTATCATTTTGATTATACATATATCTATTTTCAGTTAGTACTCTATCTAAAAATTTAGTGCTCAATCACATATTATTTCTTTTCACAAATTAATTTTTGTTTTTAATTAATTAATATATTTTTTTAATCAAATTTCTTAAAATGCTTTTCAAAAAAATCATATTTGTGAAATCGTAGTGAAATTGAAGACACAAACCAATTTTTAATAATAAATCTTCCATTCCGATCTAAAATAACAAAGTGCATTAAATTTAACCAAATGACTATTAAATTTTCATTATTTTTCCCAATTTTATCAGGAACTAAAAATTGATAAAAACAGAAAAAAAAGAAAAATACAGATCGAAATATATACATATAAGCTATCTACAATTAAAATCAATTTTGTTAACAATTCACAATAACTTGTATGTACATACTTAATTATGCATATAACAGTTTGTCCATATACAAATCTCAAAAAAAAAAAAAATATATATACGCACAAATTTACAACCAAACAAACAAAAACATTTTTTTTTTTGTGAAAATTTGCATAAACTGAAAAGAAAAAAAATCGTAACCAATTGTAAGCAGTAAAAAACTGATTTAATTTTTTATCAACATTTTTATATACTATTGTGCGAAGACAATGATAATGATGATTTTCATTGATTTCAACACTAATATTATAATGATTACAAATATCAGATACGGAATATAAAAAAACTTTTTTTTTTTATTTATAAAGTGTCATTGGAAGGGTTACTTTTAAATAAAAACAAAATAACAAAACAAAAATAATATAATAACCAAAATATTAACAACAACTACAAAAAGAAGAGTAATATCAGTACTCACTACTGTCTGTCTTTTCAATTTATCTTTTAATTTATATGTAAAAAAAAAAAAAAAAAAACTTTAAAAAACAATCTCATGAATATCTGTTTTTTATGTTTCTTTAAATATCATCAGTACGTATGAGTTTTTGTTTTGATTTACACAAATATTTAAATATTTGTTTGTTGTTTTTTTGTATACGTGTAACATGTACCTATAAACTATTCAATCCTTTTATCTTTCTAGCAGGGACTTTTTTTTCCAAATTTTTAAAAACATTTTTTTTATCAACAATTGTTATCACCGTTGTGTATAAATTACTGACCCTTATTTTTTTTTTCAATTTTTATAATCTGACTTTCTGTCTGTTGCTTTAATTTCTTTAATTTTATGAAGGAAATTGTTTCATTCAGTGCAGAAAAGTGTTTTAATGATTTAAAAAAAATTGCATACTTTTAGGTTCCAAATGAACGCTTTTATATCTTGTTGTTTTGACAATAATATAAAAGAATAAATTTGACGTAAACTGAATGGTAAACTTAAGAACTTTTAATCAAAACATTTTGCGTTTTTTATTAGTGTAATTAATATACAGAATGTTTTAGAAGAAACCTGACATAGAGTAAGGTTTAGATTGTAATATTTATAATAGGTAAGTTATTATACAAGACGTAGGTACATAGAGATAGTATCTATTCCAAACAGTTTGGAAGGTATAAAATTTAAAACATTTTTTGAATATTAAAAGACGTTGGTTTAGTTTTATGTTTAAAAAATTAAAATTGTATGTACAATAGAGTACAACACAACTATCATTAAATTGTTTTAACATTTGAAGTGAAACCATTGCCATTCTGAGTAGAGTGCTACTATAATTTTTACCAACTGTTTACCAATATTTTTCTCATTGTTATTGTTATTTTATTACTCATTTTTTTAATTTTTTTGTGGTCAGATTATGTGAAAAATTTACTATGTAGTTTTATACAATAATTTTGTAATTCACATTTTCTTTTGCACTATTTTTATTGTTACGTATTTTAAAGCCTTTTTTAAATTCTTTTGTCTTTTATTATTTAATTTTACTGACATGGAATATTTTTTTATTATTATAAGTTGAACAAAATATAAAATATATTACATATATTGTGTATATATACATACGAACCTATAAGTGAAAATCCATTTTTTATCTTTAGGACAAAAAGGAAAATATTTGAAAAGAAAAATTGAGTTTTCAAAAAGGTGGTGTTTTTGAGGCAGAAAAATTGGAAATGGGTGTAATATTAACTACCCTTTTATTTTTAATTTTTATAAATATTAGATTAAAATTATAATAAAAATAACATCGATTGGTTTTTTTTTTTTAAGAGATTACATTGAGAAGCATAAAAACGAGAACAAGGTAATGGTTTTAATACAAAATAACTTACAATACTTTAACTTGAATACCAGCATAATAATGGCAAGATAAATTTCCTCAAAAGGATTATAATTTTAATCAGAAAACTGGGTACTAATGCATCTTTTAAGTATAAAATGAACCAATTACATAAAACTGTAGGACAACATCGTTTAGCGAAAGATAAAACTGTAGATTAAATGGAATGTTTTGAACTTCTCACTGTAAATTAAGACACCAGCTATTTTAAAAGCTAGTTTAGGTTACCTAGTTTAATTGCAACTTATTTTCCAAATTTGTTTTGACATAAAAGTTTTCTTCTTTTCCTTCCTATACCCTATTCAGGTCGTAGTGACATTAAATCAAAGGTACATTGTATTTTTATTTTTTGCTTATGGAAGGTGGCAATCTTTCAAAGTTACAAAAATTATTTTCTTAGGCAGTCAAAATCTCAACTACTAAATATCACCAAAACAAAACAAGCTGAACCATTCAATGAATCTACTTACAACGATTCTATACATACATACTACATTCATTTATGATGCCTTACTGTTTCAAAAAGAAAAAGGATTATTTTATTAAGACCGTTTTCTATTGTGCGTTATATAATATGGAATAAATAAATTTAGTTACAATGCATTTTAAATATTTTTAATACTTCATATATTGTTTATGTTATGTATATATATATTGTTATTTGGAATACATAATAAAGTGGCTAAAGGATCGTATATTTTTAAAATACATAAAATTGAATAATAATAACAATGTATAACTTGGATTGTTTCTACAGCATGCATCAAATTATGATTTTTTGTTAAAAAAAAAAAAAAAAATTGTCCCAAAAAAAAGATTGATGAAAGAATTCATATTTTATGGAAAATATTGGATCCAATGAAATATATTTAAGATGAAAGTTATGTAGATTGAATTTTAAGATAAATAGATGGATGGATAAATGTATAGTAACTCAAAATATTTTAATTTTTTTTTGTTTTTCTTTTAAAATATTAAAATGGAGTTATGTAAAGTTTAAATTTTTTTGTCTAGATTTTTTGTTTTAATTTTTTTTTTTTTTGTTTTTTTTTTTAATTTTTAAAGTGTTTTATATTTACAGTACAAATGGGCGGTAGCGGACATAGTTAATAAATTTAGTTTTTTTTTTTAAATTTATATTTTGTAAATATTTTGTATTAAAAAACGATATAAAAAAAAGATATAAGTTAAAAAAAAGAAACAAAACAGAACTTTATAAAAAGTTTATATTTATGATATAAAGTTTGGTAACATGTTTTCGAAATGATTATACAAGATAAAATTGATTTACAAAAAAGTTTTTTTTTATAGGAAAAATAAAAATTAAATTATATTATTATATTGTTTTTTTTTTTAATTTAATTTTTTTTTTAAATTTTAACAATATATGATTTTTATAGGAAAATATAGTTTTGTAAAAATATAAATTTAAGATACCTACTAAAAGAGTTAAACTGAACTATAAAACTAAATTGTTTAGATTTTTGAAAACTGTTTTGAAAATTTAATTTATTTTAAGATAATTTTAGTTAACATAAGGTACTGGGTGTCAAATAAAGTGTAGTTAATGTAAATTTGCTAAAAGAATTAAAAGTACTGAATAAATCCGTTCATATAGTTATATTTCAATTTTGCTCAACAGAATCTTATATACTAACAAAAAAAAAACATTATCTTCTACTGGAAAATTTCAAATATAAATATTTTACAAAAAATTACAAATATCTCTTATTCGTTACAAATAAGTCTTATACTATGACTAGTTGAAAACGGCACCTAAAGTAGAAACATAAATAATTTTCTTCATCCAATATTTTAGCACAATTAAATGAATGGATCTGTAAAACATAGTTTAAAGTACATTTAAAATTTTTTAAGTAGGATTTTTGTTTTTTATAGACCTTATTAAAAGCTAGGTCTTATTTGCCTTGTTTTATACCTTGTTTTCTAAATTTAAATCCAGTACCTTAACACTGCTCATTTTTATTTTAAGAGAAAAAACATAGGTATTATGAAAGTGTATGCTATATAACACTCTTTGAGTTTGAATATAAAATACCTACAAGTTTAAGCCAATTTTAACTATAACTTTTTTAGTCCAAAAATATATTCTAACTCTTTAAATTGGTTGGGTTTACTTTTGTGGCTGTATATTTTTTAAATTTTATTAGATGAAGCTTAAAAAAGTTTAATGGGTGTTAAACTGTGTTACACAAAAAAATATTATTGAATTCCTTTTGGTGTTTGTGTATCAAAAGTAAAACTCGAGATGTGAAATAAAAAAAAAAGGTATCCTTAAAATTCGGAAAATAATTAAAGTACATATGAGAATATTGACTAACTGATCACAATAAAGTAATTTTTAATGTTTGTTTTTTTTTTTTTTTGATTCGAATTGAAAAAAAACGAGGAAGAGTGCAGTAGAGTAGACTGTGTCAACTCTGGGATACCCGTATGAACGTAATATATCCTGTTTCTATAAAACTTGATCATCTTTTAAAAACATTCAGATGTTTTAGTACCGAACTATAGAGATATATTTATGTAAATTGTGGAGTTATATGACAGTTACCTGAATCTATTGCGCCTAGCTTCATTAAGTTCCAAGAGGTGCAAGAAGCCTGAACTGGCTGCTCTAGACCAACCAAATTTTACAAAAGTTGTTGGCCTATAACTCGACACCTCTTTACTAAATTTCAGGTTCCTAGCTTCAATAGACACTGAGTTATTCTCATTTAAACGGATAAGTTGTATGGCAGCTACCCGAACCCGTCGCACCATCACAACCAAATTTGGCAAAAGTGGTTGCCATAAAACTTGATCATCATTTACAAGATTTCAGACGCCTAGCTTTATTAAGTTCGAAGAGGTGCAAGAAGCCTTAACCGGCTGCTCTAGACCAACCAAATTTTACAAAAGTTGTTGGCCTGTAACTCGACACCTTGTTACTAAATATCAGGTTGCTAGCTTCAATAGACACTGAGTTATTCTCATTTAAACGGAGAAGTTGTATGGCAGCTACCCGAACCCGCCGTACCACCAAAACCAAATTACAGAAGTTGTTGCCATAAAACTTGATCATCATTTGCAAAATTGCAGAAACCTAGCTTGAATAGATACTGAGTTATTTCTATATAAAGATAGAAGTTGTATGGCAGCTACTCGAACCCGCGAACGAAAATGTTGGATTTAAATAGCAAAACTAACAATTTTGCAAAAGTGCCGTAAAAAAAATCTCAGCCTCCTAGCTCCTTTATTTTTTGAGTTATCGTGCGAACGGACTGACGGACGGACGGACATGGCTTAATCGACTCAGAACTCGATTCTGAGCCGATCCATACCTTTGACACTATATCTAGCTCGACTCCCTTAAGGTGTCACAAACGTAATGGCAAATTTATTATACCCTTGAACATAGTTCTATTATAAGACAAAATTAAGGATTCAGTAGTACATATATTTAGAGAATCTATAAATTACTTATAATAAATCCATATATTTATTATCATTACATATAAAAATGCACATTAAAAAAATAAATTTTCCAAGGACTCCGTGCTATCCTTAAAAATGAATAATTTAATTTTTTACCTTTTACGACTTTATTAAATTTATTGTTTTCTATTTATATGTATAATAAATTTTTGGACAAAAACAAAGTCTCTTTATGTTTGCAGAATACTGACATAAGTGCATGACGTTTTTAAAAAAAATAATTTTTTTTCAAACATCTTTTTATATTTTCTATTAAAAATGTTCTTTTAAAAATTAGGTTATAAAATAATTTGATAGGTTTTATTTTTAATAAATTTTAATAGGTACCCTACATAATATCTATTATTTTAAAAATTTTACTTTTTATTTTTTCTTTTTATATACAACTATTGGATATTTTATTACATTTCGTTTTATAATATTTTCGGTAATATGCCAATTAATTTGGTAAAATTTTATTCCCATGACCAAAGGTCACAAATTCAAAAAAAATATTCTTATAGAAATGATAGATTACGTTAAAAATTTGCCTAATAATGTTTTAAGTTCCTTAAACTTTTAAATTTTCTAAAAAATATAATAAATTATTGCATAACTACTGAAAATATTATGTTTTTGTATAAACGGGTCTATACTTGTATAAAATTAGTCGAAATACTGCACTACTTGTCCTAATCAAGCGAAATATTCTTTTATTATTTTTATACTTAATCTTAAATACATATTAGTTATTGAGCCCACAAAAAAGGACAATTCATTCACAATATTATTTATTTCACTATGCCGAAGTAATTGAATTATATTAATTTTTATTTACCGATAGACATTTTATAACTTGTCCAATGTAACTTTAATTACTCATATATTCAACTAAAAAAAATTTAATTTTAAAATTCTTTAAGAAAAAACAAAGTTTAAAAGAAAATTTGAAGGATACAGGAATTTTTACAAAACAAATAAAAAAATTAAAATCCTTTAAAAAGGATATTTAAAGAAGAAATAAGAAAGTAAGATAAAAAAAAATTCTTTGGAAAACTTTTACGGTCTCAAAAGAAAAAAAAAAACAAACAAAGTTTTTAAAAGTTTTATTTCATGTCTCTCATACTTTTTCTATACTAACAAGTTAATGTTTAAACAATTTTATGGATCAAAAAATAATAAGAAAAACAATAATAAAACTATCAAAATAAAGGAAAGAAAATATTAAATTCAGTACTAAAAATTTTAATTTAATATTAGAAGATATTAAAGAATTTAATTGAATATTAAATAAAATATTAATAATATTTTAAGAAAGATGAGAAGATTTTTAAGATGATTTAATCATTTTTAGTTGATATATTTATTATGGTATGGTATGGTACATGGTATTTTAGTTGTAATTGTATTTGATTATAAATTCTGTACTCTTGTATCAGAATATGAAATCTTTACAGAGTCTCAAGTTTTTTTTTTTTTTTGCTTATTCTAAAAGAACTCTAGTAAATGTCAATAAAACAAAAATAATAATAAATATATATGGTTAGTCATGTACCAAAATTAAATGTAATACAATTTGAGTAAAAGTTAAAGGAAATTTATATATATATACATTTATACAAGGAATAAGGAAATTTATATATATACCACAAAGTTTTTCAATTAAATTATAAAAACGTACTATTGTTTTTTTACAAGTTCGCACTACGCTAACAAATCAGTAATTACTAAACTCTAACTCTATGCAATGCACCTTCAAAAAACTGGGAAAACCTATTGGACCAGAGTTGGTGTTCAGTTTCTGTAGATTTATGAAATTTGATGAAAGAAGCTTTTCAAACTTCTCAGATCTATACCAAAGAATTCACTTAAATTTTGATAATGAAACTACCGAGCTATTTCTGTCTTTTTTTTTGACCGACTGTGGCGACAGGTGTAAAGAAAGTGCTCCACGCCCTTTAAAGGGTAAATTCTTCTAAAAAGTTCACAGTTAAGATCTACATGCATACCTAATCTTCTAACATACATACCGATAAGACAACGACCAATAATAATGAACACAATGGACGGCAACATATTATATTACTGTAGGTCTAAAGAGAAGAAAGTATACAATTTGGATACTAAATTCTCATAGTCCTTTATTAACCTGATGGTCCATTATGATCTGTACTAATATCTATTATGTATTCATTTTAGTACAGTATTTGAAACATTAGTTCAATAACTTCTTAAAAACAATACAGAAATTAAATACCTGGTAGTTCTAATATTTAACCCTTTCAAGTCCTTTAAATTAACATTTCTGATGTTAAAGCTACAAACAAAAAAAAAAAAAAACTTTTATTTTTAACCAAATCAGTTGTGTCATTAAAATATTTTTAAAGGGGAATGTTTATAAAGCATTATGCGTTAAGTGAAAACTTTCAAAGATTTTTTTATTTTTATTTTGAAACTTTGTTTTTCATACGTGAAAAACTTTTTTACCTCCTTTTAATTTTTAACTATTTTGGTTTTTTATTATTTTTCTTTTTTTGCATTATTATTTTATGTAAATATTTCTTGAGTAGATTTTATTTATACACCACTACGAATTACTTAAACTATTTGCAAAAGTATTTCGTTTAATTTTTTTTTTTTTGATAGTTTTTAGTAATTTTTTCCCTTTCGTTTCTTATGATAAATTGTGTAGTGCAATTCGTTTATGTAAAAACTTTTTTATAATAAAAATTCTCTTTTAATTTATTTTTCAAAAGAAATATAAAATAGTAACAGATTACTAATTCGTTTACCAGATTTTTATTACTTTTTATTAAAATGTAGTTGTAGAATTTAAATTGTATGAACCATATTTGAAAAACTGGTTAATATAATATAAGTGCATGTGTTAAAGATTTTCTAGGCTTGTAAAAGCCTAAATTTTATATAGAAATTCAGATTTTCTACAATAACATATGCATTAAAGACCAACATTTTCTGAACTCTGACACTAGAAGAGACATTATCAGTAGAATTTTAGTTATTAATTTTTAAATAAGTAGGATACATCCCGTTGCACGCCTTTTAACATTTGAAATTTATTTATTTACGCATAGCAGGATTATTCAATATTACGAAATTCATCGGCTACTGAAGTCATTATAGCTTATAAATAAATATATTATTCACTTTGTATTATATATTATATATTTATATTATATAAATTATTTTAACGCGGATCTGGTTAAGAACGATATATTTTTCAGTAATTTTCCTTACAATAAAAAGACCTTAATTGCATGTGCCAGATTTCAATCCAGACTGCCGCGGTTAAAATGTAATTTTCTTAACCACTAGATGAACGAGACCTTCTACCTCTCTCTGAAATGTTTTATTTATTTATTTATTTTATTCTAATATTATATAATAAATTACTATAACATTAGTACAGCCCTCGGCTGATATGGCCATTATGGGCTTGATAGAGATTAAATCTAATATACATACAATATTTACATGGTAATTACAAGTTATTTACAAAAATTTATTTACAAAACTATTTAAGTTTTAGAATTTTAATAAGGTTAAGCATATTATAATCAACAGATTTTGTTTTCTTAAAAATTTATGAAATATAGTGTTTAACTTATTAGCTTTTTATTTTTTTATTTTTTATTTTATATGCTTTATTATATTAAGTTCCACATATTATAATGTTTAAAATTTTTTCTAATCTATCAATATTCTCAGACTTCGGGCTCAGTATTCGGGCTCATTTAAGTTTATTGAATTATTTTGTAGAAAATTATTTGACCCTGGACAGTCAACTAAAATATGTTTGATTGTCAAAATATTTTCACAGTGTGAGCATATGGGCGGATTGGATTGGGAGAAGATATGTTTTTTGGTGTAGAGAGTGTGACCTAAGCGAATTCTACTTATTTTGACTCCTACTGCTCTGTTTTTGATCTCGTATACTGGAGATGTTGCATTCGGCCAGTGAAATTTCAGGAAGCTATTGGAGGAGTTCCACTTTATTTGTCTATTTTGCAGAATGTGTTTCTCTATTTCTTTAGTTTTGATATTTGGACAATAAATACGGAGCTGGACTTTTTGCTGCAAATTTTGCTTCTTTATCAGCTAGTTCGTTACCTGTTATGCCAGAGTGGCTTGGAGTCCAAACCAATTTTATTGATTTGTTTAACAATAACAGCATGCTCCTAATGTTGTCTATTATTGGTTGTTTATTTTTAATATTTTTAATTGCATTAAGCGAACTCAAACTATATGTACATATTAATATGTAGTCTTTTTTTAGGTTTAGGGTGTATGTAAGTGCTTCATATAGTGCTACTATTTCGGCGTTATAGATCTCGGTTTCTTCTGCCAAAATTTTCTTGATAAGTAACTTGTCTTCATCAACTATAGCTAGTGCTACACCCTTATCTGATTTCGTGGCATCGGTGAATATTTTGTATGTAAATCTTTTATTCTTTGGAATAGCATCCGATATGTTTGGCAATCAGTGGTTTCCTTTTCGTATTCTGCTATGGACGTATCTATGTATTTATCTATGTTTTGCAACCAGGGTGCTATATTGTAAGTGTGTTTCTCTCTGAAATGTTTTAAACTGAAAATTAAAAGCAATATATAAATTTGCATACTTTTAGGGGTTAAGACATTTTGATTTTAATTTTGAAAACTTTTCTTCCTGAAATAACGGTTTAAATATAAAAGACTAATTCTGTATTGTGTTCCAAAATTATTTTTTTTTTTAACTAAATTATTAAGAAAATTTTAATATGGTGAGATACATGTAATTGTGAGTCAAGAAATTTTTTTTTTTTCATTTTTGTTTTTCATGTTCTTGTCGTTGCTATTTTATTCTGTAGTTGTATTGCTTTTATACCAAAATGTAAATATGGAAAAAATCTCAAATACTTTATGATGGTTTTTTATTTTTCTTTTTCTTTTTTAATTTCCACTGTGTTTTGCAATTTTTATTTTATATGAAAAATTCTTTTTGAAATTTTATTAGTACTAAAAATAGTAGTAAAAGAATGCATTTTGACAAAATAAAAGAAAAATAAAAAAAAAAAAAAAGGAAACAAAAATAGTGAAAAAATGAAATAAAGATCTGAACTAATTTTCATATTTATTTGAACATAAAATGAAAACAGAAATGAAAAAGAAAAAATAGAAAAACAGCGCATAGTAATTTTCTTTTTATTATGCAAAAAAGTTATAGAAATAAAAAACCATATTCCTTTGAAATAGTTTATTTTTACTTTTCTGATTTTTGAAAGTGACTTTAACCAAATCGACTTTTTACATTTTTTAAGAGAGTTAGATAATAGTTTTTCTTTTCATAATTTTTAAAAACAAAAATAAATAAATAAATCCCTGTTTTAAATTGCGGTTCTATTTATAATATTCGAAGGAAATTTTAATTTTTTTTTTTTTATTGAGTTTTAAGAGAAAAATTCTGAATACTGAAAAAAAGTTTTGTGTCAAAGAACAAAAAAAAAAAAAATTTGGTAAAATTAAATCTAAAAATGTTTTTTAATTTAAAAATTTTTAAAGTTTTTTTTTTATAGAAATTTTTAAAAAGGAAATGTTGGGAAAATGTGTAAAAGATATTAAAAATCTCAAAAAAGAAAATCAAATTTGTTTCGAGTGGTAAATTAGTATTCTAGAGAAAAAATAGATTTATTTTTGAAAAAATGCATGTCATTTGCATTAAACTTAAAACATTTTTTAACTTTTATCGTTATTACTTTTATTTTCAATCATATAAGTTTAAACTTTTGCCATTTCAAATGAAAATTTCGTTTATTTTATTGAAATACAAATTTTTTAAGTGTTTATAAAATTTTTTTCATTAAATTAAATAAAATTTTATGAAAAATATGTGAATATTTAAAACATCTAAATAAAAATCGTTATCCTTAAAAGTTATATTTAAAATAAAAATAAAGGTATATAGGAAAAACAAAAATAAAATTGAATGTTAATAGAATCCAATTAGATTTTAATAGATTACGACTAGATGTTTCAGAATAGACTAATGTTTAAAAGTTTAATTAAATTGGAATAGGAGAGGGATGCCTGCCCCGTTCAGTTGAATTTTTAAACATAAAATAATATATAGAAAAAAAAAACTTAAATTTAATGAAACAATAATACAATAATGAAAACTTTAAATTTTTTACAAGAAGGATGATATATTTTAAAATTAAACTAAAACTAATTATTATATCTACTTTCTAGAAGATCTTCTATATATTATTTAATCCGTTCATTATCTTTCATTTAATATTAACATTTAGTATTATTAAATTAACTGTGAAATTTTTTTTAATTTAAAACTCCTTATTTAATTTACAAAAAAAAAAAAAACAAAGCTCTGGACTATGCAATTTTCATAATATAATGAAATGACCTAGACATAAACCATTAATTCTCATTTGGATTCAGAAAAAAAAAATATATAAAAGCTGAACGTACTTTTAGATACCTATATATTAATATTTCATTTTTTTTTTTATTGTTTCCTTATACATTTTTCATTTTTCTCGGTTTTCTTTAATATTATGTTACTGACATTCATATTTTAAATTAACACCATAAAATGTTATAATTCTATGCCATAACTGCAATATTAACCACATTTCATAACTTTTCATTTTCTTTTTTTTTTTTTGTTTTCTGTATTTTCTGTTTGCTGTATTTTAGTTGTTTTCAATTAAATTTTTCTTTTCTCTTTTCATCTTTTCTTTAACAGAAATTGAAAGAAAAAATAGAAAATTATTAAAATGTTATAATACTTTTTTATTATTTTTTTAATATAGATCATAAAATATTATTTTTAAACTTTAATTTTATCCTTCACATCCTAGATTTTAATTTGAAAAAACGAACAAAAAAAAAAATGTATATAGGTAGTCATAGAAAAACTGTATCGTTTGCCTTCTGTACTCCTTTTTTAAAGGCACAAAAAGTTATTAAATTTAAAAGGAAAAAAATAAAAATAAAATGTAGGTGTACGTGCGGGAGAAAAAAAACGAAAGAAAAAATACATAAAAAAAAAAAAAAACATTCAAATAAAATACTTTTATTCGAAGCAAACCCAAACACCATATTTTCAATTTTTCATCATTCATATTATATATTTTCCTTTCCAGTTTAATTTTTCTCATCATTATCATCAATATCAATTATGTATAAAGTATTTATATATTTCCCTTAACTTTTAGCACAAACATTTAGCAAGTATACGTACATCATTACTAACTTTTCAAATCTCAAAATTGCACTATTTTTCTTTCTTTCACTTTTTTTCATTCACTGCAAGCAATTTTTCCCTTTTAATACATGAGATGCTGATAAGTTTTTCTCTTTTTTATTTTTTTATTTTACGTGTTTTACCCAATAGAAAAATGTAATGAGTTTGGGTTTGAATCGAGTACAACTGTACTTAGTGTATATGGTGTATAAGTCTGCAATAAAAATTCTAAAGTATTGAGTTCATGTATAACATATATTATAGGTTACAATAATAAATTTATTTTCTAGTTGTTCCTCAGTGCATATATTATTATCATAAAGGCAAAAGGATTTTTTTATTTTTATTTTTGTAAAGAGTGAAGAAAAAAAGGATAAAAAAATCATAACGTAGATTTTAATCATTTTCTTGATTTGCTTTTTAAAATAGTGTTATTGATCTATGCCTCATTATTACTGATGGTGGAAGTATATACCTAGCCATATCATTCTTATCATCTATATGATTCACTATTACTAAAAATAAAAACCAAAAAATTAAAGTGCAAAATTCAGTAGGTGGTATTTTTTCCTTCAATTTCATAAGATATCAAAAACATCAAATAGAAAAATAAAAGTTAAAATGTTAGTTAAATATAGTTTTAAAGAATAAAAGTTACATAAAACTTACAAAGTATTAAAGTTAAATTTACTTACTAGATATTTAAATTAAAAGTACACATTCACATATACAAAATAATAAAATGCATATCAAAAGGATGTGAAGGGTATTTTAAACTTTATTTACACCACTGTAAAACCAAAAGAAAACAAGCATAGAAAGCTAAAAAAAAACCAATAAAACACCAAGTATGCAGTTTTTTTTTTAGAAAAATAAGATAATAAAATAAAAAAAATAGAAGTTTAAATTTATGATTATTGCTGTCAATAATAGGATATAAAATATATACAAGTTTTAATTTTATTAGTTTTCTCTTTTCTTCTTTTGTTCGCATTTGATTTATGTTAATTTTAGTTTGTTCCTTTTTATTTTTTTTTTTGTGTCCTTAGAGATTTTTCTTTTCTAAATATATTACTTAGTACCTAGTCACGTATCTTAAGATACTTAATATATTATGTTGATTATGGTAACTTTTAAAGGATTCGTTTTTAATGGAGGATTAAAGAATTATTATAAAATAATATAATGCATAAAACAAAAAAAAAAAAAAAAACATTTTCATAATAAAAATTAATGGAAATTTCCAAAATAACTAATTTGTGTTATAATAATATAAAGGAAAACTTGACAGGAAAAAATTAATTTATTGATAGGTAACTATTGTTTTAAATTTACAAGAGCATTAATTGTACTAGTCATCCAGAATAGGATATAACAGTCGGTTGAGTATAGTATTTTTCGGGTTTTCAAGGTAAAGCCTAAACAATTGCTTATTATTATTCTTACAGTCCCTCCACGTCATTCCCAGTCTCTCCTAGAAATGATAAAAAGAGATTTGAAAAAGAAGCGAAAGAATTGAAATGGTTTTCTTTAAAACGGATTAAGAAAAAATTACACCTTCTTGAATATCTGAGATTTTTACTTACTTTTACTTAAAGGGGAGTAGTGGAATAAAAAATGGAGTAGTGGAAACAAATGGCAAGCTTATAAAAAAAAACAACATACTTTATATTGTATACTTCGGTCATATTACGCGTGATTTAAAATAAGAAAATATTTACCTAATTGGTCAAAGAAAAATATTTGACTGACGAGCAGTTGGAAGAAAACAAATATCATGACTGCATAACATAAGAACCAATCCTGATTATTAGAGAGCTAGTTAACACAGCATCAAATAGAAAAGAGTATATGTACATCAAACTAATTAACATAAAATCATAATATAATTCAGATAAAATTTACTGTGTCACGTTAAAATCGAAAAGTGGACATGCAGTTGAAGAAGAACAAAAAAAAAAATAGAGATTTCATAATTTATGAATATATCATATCATACCATTATCATAAATATACATGCTATTTTTATGTATTTAATGTATATCTTTTATATTAAAAAATACAGTCATAAGCGATCCTCAATATATCCAACTTTTAAACAAAGAAAAGACATAATTTTAAATTATACCTATTCTAAGAGGGTCACTAAATCATTTCAATATTAATGCAGTGCATCATTCATCTAATACCCATTCTCTTTTTACTTACTTTACTATTTTCTTTTTTTTCTTTTACGTTCCTTAACACTTTAATCTGTACAAGAGTGGAAATAAGGTAAGGTAAAACTTTCATCTCTAAAACCTTAAAGAGTTAAGAAACTCTACGGTGTGGTTAATAAACTTTATTTCTAGATCTCTGATGTATTACTAGTTAAAAAAATGAAAAGGATTTCTTTCTCATTTTTTTTTTGTTTTTGGTTTTTTAACTTTATCACCACATACACCACAAACTTCACCGTCAGAAATCGTGTTTTTCATTTTTTTTTTTTTTTTTCTTTTATTTTTCGTTTACTTGCATATCTGTTATTCTTATTTTAGGACTTCTGTGAACATTTTTGCTACTGTGAATTAAAGGGATGAAAATAAAAAATAAAAAAAAAAATATAAATAAAAAGAAAAAAATATTTAGTTAAACTTTTTAAATGAGAATTTATGATGTCGTAAAATGTTTTACACAGCCTTAAGAAGTTCTTCAACGTTTTTAACGTACTTGCGTACCCCTCTGTTTCATATAACAAGAGATTTATTTATGTATAGAAAAAAATGAAGTGCAGATCCTTTTTTGAAGAAAAATCAAAGGTAGAATACAAACTAATGTATTTACCTACCCTGAAAAAAAAAATTGGGAAGGGGATGATACAATAAAAATAAATAAAATTCTCAAGACAGTAAGAATTTCTGCACTGGCAGCTGATATTATATTGCATGCCAGAAACAAAAATTTAATATATCTTTATAAAAAATAAAGATCTATATACAAGGTATATATATACACATATATCTGCGAACATATATTAAATTATATTTATGTGTTTCTAACATATAAAAAATATAAAATTTTCTTTTTTTTTTATTTATGTAAAATTAAAATGGCGTCATAAAACGAATTGGCTGTTATAATAATTTAATTTGGTTATTTTTTTTTTATTTGATTTTTTTTGATTGATAAACTGATAAGCTATTTTGTCCTTTTACATTCATATGATAGAAAAAGGACAGTTTCAAAACAAAATAATGAGTTTTGCATTTTATAAAATATTTTTTAACATATGTACTTAGGATTCATCAGTAAAAAACGATTTGATTCTTAAAATTTTGGACAAAAACTTTTAGTATGTATTGATAAAATTTAATACTGTTCAGTTTTCTTACATTGAATAAAAATAATAAATAATAATTCACCAAAAAGTCCAAGAACAAAAGTTTTTGTGCCAATGTTATTTGAATCGAGTATATGAGAAAACATTTGACAACAGAAATAAACAATTATATGAATATGAGAATCCTTAAGCAAATAAAACTTTGACATTTTTGAAAAGTAATTCGATACAAGAATAGAGGAGCTAAATCTGACCTATGTTGTAGTGTATATTAAGTCGTCAGGATTTCCATAAAAAGATCTTGGTTTCAAACTCGTAATCTGTCAATATAATAGTCATTCATATCGTAATAGTTTATATCGTAACATAAAAAATAATAATGATTGTATTAGATAATAGATGGCGCCAAAAAATAATATTTGTTCGCATAATCTTATATATAGAAATAATGATTCAAAAAACAAAAACATAAAAATTGCGGAGAGTTAAAATCAAAAAAAACAGTATATGAACATTCAATGGAATCTTAAAATATAATTGTATGAAACTTGGGTTTAACATATGAAATGTACCCTTTTATTGAAGCTGCGATATTGTATAAGATTATCGATACTACCCCATCTTAAAAAAATAAATCCATGTTTTTAATTGCAGTTGTTGTTATAATAAACCACCCCGTTGACCATCAATAAACGGGGCATCAAGCAAGCTTTATTATATTTTTAATACTCTTATCTAAAAAAAGATTAGATAATAATTATATTAAAAAACTGTAGTCATTTGGTAAACTGCTGTACAGGAAGAGGAGCAAAAAGAAAATCAAAATCCAAAATTTTAAGTTTAAAATGAATAAGGAATATAAATTGTCTGGCAAGATAGTTTGATCAACAACTGCATCAGTTAGTAGGAAAAAAATTAACTAATAACCACTACATTTGGAGCCAGATAAACCCTATAACAAGAGCATTTTCAAAGTAAAAGTACATGATTCCACAAGCCATAAGGTAAAGGATAGGATAGAAAGATTGAAATAGACAGAATCTTAGAGCAATACCAGATCTGATGATTAACACTTACTTAATTATTGGAGAGAAATTTCGTTTTACATATTAAAAAATATTTCCAAAAAAGAACAGACTACCAAACAGATATTATTTTATAAATCAGATCCTTTTTATTCGCATTCATTTATAAAAAACCAATTGAAAAAAAAAAAACAACAATTCGTTATTACTTTTTATATTTTTTATTCTTTATTTTAAGAAATCTGTGTGATGAATTGTTTTTTTTTTCTCCTAAAATGTATATGTGTATGTGTTTTTTTTTTTTTTTTTTATTATTACTTATTATTTGTTGTTAAAATATTATTATATTCCTGCGGTGGTTACTTGAAATATTATTTGTTATTTTCATCGTACGTGGTTTGTTTTATTTTGGTATTAAATCATATTTTTTATTGTTTTTTTTTTTTTTTTGTGTTTTGTTTTATTGTTATTTTATTAAATTGAGAGCTTTATTTGATCAGGAATTATAAACTCTGACTGAATGACTACTATACAATATATATATATATATATATATATGGTATAATAATCATATATTCTAAGGCAATCTCGTCGCTCAATAAGTTGAGGCGTTATTACTGATGGGACGTAAATGTATTACAATGTTTTATATTATATTAAAAAAAAAAAAAAAAATTGGTGGTGAAAAAGAAATAAATAAAATAACACAACACAACACAGTGTTCTTAAAGGATATGAAAAAAGGATACAAAATGAAACAAATATCCTGCGACATGTTGTTAAGACATTTTATTTTTTGTTGTTTTTTTTTTTTTTTTTGTAATTTTGAAATGTTATGCTATGATTTTAACTTTAAAAAAATTTTTTTTTTTTATTTTTTATTTTTTATAAGAAAAGTTTAAGAAAAATTTTAAAAGAAAAATACAAGAAAGAAAATGAAAATTCAAAATTTATTTTATTTTTTTTTGTTTTATTTTTATTTTTTATTTTTTAAATAGAAAATGAAGTATTTTGTATGACTACTGTATGGCGTTATATTTTAATAAAACATTTCTTTGTATGGTTGGTATTTTATGGGTACGCGTGATGACAATTGAAACGATATATTATTATGGTTGTTCAAAACAGGAGTATTTTATTATATTTTAGAAAATTTTAATTTTATTTATTTTGTAGTCCTTGTTGCAAATTTTATTTTTTAATTCTTTTTATTTTTTTCTAAAATTAAGTCTAGACAATTAATTAGTGGCTTTATTGCACTAGTGGAACTGAATTAGATTAAATAGATATATACGACAGAATTGTTTATATTTACCTTTTTAACAAAAAATTTAACCATTATTTTCACGTTTTTTGGTGGTGGTAAATTCACTTTGCTGTAGGGTGTATTTTTTTTTTTGTTTTTTTTGGTGTTTTTTTGACAAAGTGAAGAAATTCTATTTTTAATTAAAAAATTGTTTATTTTTGATTTTATTTTTATTTTTATTTTTTTTTTGGGTTTGGTTTGGTTTAAATTGAATTTAAGAAAGTAATTAAAATAAAGAAAATAATTTCAGATTCAGATTTCAGATGTGAAATCAGTAAAGATGCTGATAAGAAAAGTAAGAAGTTAATAAGGTTTTAAGATTTGCGAAAATTATTTTTGAAGAAAATAGGTAAGTTTTTTTTTTTTTAATTATACGCTTCAACATGGTTTTGGTAAGAAAATTTATTTGTTTTTACCATTTACTATATATAAAATATAATTAAATTTGATACAAAAATTAAGGATAAAAATCGAAAATGTAGCAATAGGTATAAAAATAAATGATTTAGTTAATAGTATAAGTAGTGATCATTTTAAAAATTGATAAAACGTCCGTTTGGAAGAGAAAAAGAAAAATATTTAAAAACTCACACATTTTTGCATAAAGATTTATATTTAACACTAAATTTAAAAAAAAACAAGGTAGAATGTAAAGCAACGGTTTTTAAAAGCGCACATTTCCAAAACACAATACAAACTGTTTAGAATTGTGACTTGCACAAAAATTTGATATAAAATTTAAGAAATTTTTTGTAATAAGAAAACTTATACTAATTCTAAGAGTTTTTTCTTGCCTCAAAATTTCAGGTTCCTATCTAAAGGCGTGCCGAAGTTATGAAAAAAGAAATTTCATGCAAAATGTGGTTTTCACATAACGGTAAATTTACATAGTAAATTACAAAATATTGCATAATTTTGATATTGTTTTATGTAGATAATAAAATTTCCGGTCTTTTGGCGGTTTTGCAAAACTATTGCGCAGAGCCTGATGTATATATACATCTGAAAATGGGGCTTTTTCGCAATTTTGAAGAGTTGCAACTTTGGAACCCTTTACAACTAAAATAAACCTTTAATACACGTAAAAATATATTACTGTAGCTTTAATTTTTATGTCTTGCAGAAGTAAAATGTGTACAGGTTCCTAAGTTACATGTGTTTAAAAATAGCAAATTTTCAATTTTTAAGCCCTAATAGCTCATAAACAGGGGGTGGTCCAAAAAAAATTTTCTGAGCAAACTTATACTAATTTTAAAAGTTTTTTCTTGCCTCAAAATTTCAAGCCTCTATATGAAAGTGTGCCGGAGTTATGAAAGTAGAAAAATCATGCAAAATTTGGTTTTCACATAACGGTAAATTTAAATACCAAATTTAAAAAAAACTATATAATTTTGATATTAATTTATAAAGTTAAAAAAAGTACCTGTCGAATGACGTTTTCAGATTGAAAAAATCCTAAGCAGAACATAAGATATATGCATTTAAAAATAGGGCTTTTTAAAAGTTTGAGGGGCTGTAGCTCCGTAATGGGGGGGGGGGGGGGGGGGCTACATGAAAAAGTTGTTCCACAAAATTATTATTTTTATGAGACCTACACATGGTTAAAATTGTTTTTCTCTATCTTTAACGGTGTAGAAGTTTTGTAAACAGACGGACAAACGGACAGAGTGAAACTAATAAGCACATTTTTTCAGAATGTTTTTGGAAATGTGCTAAAAAGATAACAATTTGTAAAATATTTCATCTAGTCTGGTGGAGAACCGTCTTCATTTGGTTAATATAATCGAGAGATTAGCTGAGGTAAAGATATTATCTACTTAAAAACAAAAAGATCCTACAAAAACTATTAAAAGAACGTAAGCTGCATAATATGATATATTGCAACTCATTAATAAAGGTATTATTGAAAAGGAGTTGATAGAAAACAAATGTGGTAGTTGAGAAATATCAACTAAAATTGGATTGATTTAACAACAATATTAGGGATTTTGCTTATACAGATTTGAACGATAATCAATAAGTCAGCATTATCATTAATATCATGGATAATAATAACTGTAAATACACATCTGACTGACATAGTGGTTAAGTCACCAGTATTTCAATCGTAGGGTTTTGGGTTCAAATCCCGGTCAAGTCAATAATAACAATAATAATAATAATAGCTTCTACAGTTAAGCTATTTTCGGTTAAGTATACGTCATGTACGAAGTTGTTATATTCTACTGCACGTTGAAATCTACTGATGACACTGACTGTGTAGTAAATAATGGGTAATATTATTAATAATTAATACTATATTTTACAATAATAATACCAGCTGCTACAGTAACAGGGGGGTTACCTTCAATTATTAATAGGTAGGTAGGTTATTAATAGGTAGGTAGGTTATTAATAGATATACTACTGCATGTTGTAACTGTTGATGACTGTAGTCACTAGTTAGGAATATAGTATCTAATATTAATAGGCGGATTCATTCCTCCCTTACACTCCCATTCCCAATTCAATGTTTCGGAATCCTTGTCCTATTCTCTTCTATCCCTACTTCCTAGACAATATATACTGTGTTAGTAGTTAGGGGTTTCATCCCTATTAATCTTTGCTAAAGGTAGAGATGGGTTTAGTCAGTAAGAATCTGACTCTACCAAAGGGGAAATTTTGGTGTCTTTGGAAGATTTATTAAAAAAAAAACATTTACATACAGTAGTACAAATTGAAACAAGAAAATAATAATAATAAATTTTAAATATAAGTGATAATATATAAAATAATATTAAATAATTAATTATAAAATAAAACTTACCGTTAAATTATTGTCAGCAATATTTAATGTTTTTAATGATATTAAACCATCAAATGAATTATCTTCTAATACAGATAATACATTACCATTTAAACTTAACATTAATAATTCTTTTAAATCTTCAAAACTTTCATTTCTAACATATTCAATTAAATTATCAGATAAATCTAATGAATTTAATGATCTTAAATATTCTAAATTATTACTTGGTACATCTAATAATTGATTATTTTTAAATAATAAAATTTCTAATGATATCATATTTTTAAATATACCATCATCCATACTAACAATAAAATTATTTGTTAAATCTAATTCAATTAAACTTGTTAAATCTAACATTGATGTTGTATGTATAATATCAATACGATTATAACTTAAATCTAATAATAATAAATTATTTAAACCTTTAAATGCATCTTTTAATAAATTTGTAACACTATTATGACTTAAATTTAATGTTCTTAAATTAACTTGATATTCAAATTTTTTTGAGCCCAATGTTTCAATTAAATTTCTTGATAAATCTAATACTTCTAATAATGGATAAATTGGTAATGCAAAATCAATATCACGTATTTTATTTAATGTTAAATTAATTAATTTTGCTTCTGGATTAAATTGTATTGGAAATATATCTAAATCAATATTTGTACATACTGTACGATAATTTAAATCAGTTATTGTACTACATTTACATCTAGCTGGACAAAAACTTAATACTTGATGATTTGATATTATAAATAATATTATTAATATAATAATTTTTATTATATTATTATTAATAAAATTTTTATGTTGTTTATATTGATAATGTTGATATTGTTGTAAATGTTGATTTTTAAATATATAAAAATTTAAATTATTATTTTTTTGTTTTTTTTTATTATTAAATTGTAATGAATTTTCATTTTCTATATTTTGTAATTTTTTTGATTTTTTATTATTTTGTTGCATTTGATGATAATTATTATTATTATAATGTTGCTGCTGTTGTTGTTGTTGTTGTTGTTGTTGTTGCTCTTGATGTTGTTGTGATTGATAAAATATATTATTAGAAAAATTTAAATTGTTGGCAATTGATGTATTTTTATATGATATCAAATTTGAATTATTTATTATTGTTCTATTATTATTATTACAATTATTGGACATTATTATATTTTTATCATCAAATATAATAGGTGTTGATGATGTTGTTGATAATGTTGATGATGTTAATGTTGATAATACACTATAACTATTATTATTATATATAATATTTTTAATAAATTTATTTAATTTACTAGTAATATTAATAATTTTATTGTTATCCATTAAAAATGTATTAGTTGATGTTTTAACTGTTGTTGTTGCTGTTGTTATTTCAGTTGATGTTGTTGTTTCTGTTGCTGTATTTAATCTCAAATGTATTGAAGATGAATTTAAATTTTTATTATTACTATTATAATTAATATTGTTTTTAATTTTGTAATTATTATTGTAACTATTACTATTTATATTGTTATTGGTTGTTATTGTAGTTGTTGATGATGGCAGCACTGCTGTATTCATGTTTTGCATTTTAAATTTCATTTTTATTTTTGATTGTTTTATATTTTTTTTTATTTTGTTTATTTGCTTGTTGTATATAATAATTTATTTCTATGTTTGTTTGTTTTCCTTTTTTGTTGTTTTGTTTTTTTGTATTCTTTAACTCTTGTTAAAATAATATGTTAAAATTGCTTTATTATTTTTTTTGTTTGTAGCTATTTTTTGTTGTTGTTGTTGTAGTTGTTATTGTTGATTAAATAATGAAAATGTCTGTAAAATTTTATTCAGCAATTATACAATTCCTAAATTTCTTTTTGTTTTATTTATTTATTTTCTTTTTTTTGAAGTCAGTTTTTGTTTATAACTCCCAAAAAAAAAAGAAAGAAATGAAACCCAAATGTAGGTTATTGTTGATGAAAATGATTTCTTTCTTTATTTCCTTCTCCTAACAAATTGAATGTGTTTGGTTGTATGATTCCTCCTCTTATATTAAATCTCTTTTGTTCTATATATTATTATTATGTTCTTTTCCGTTTTAATTTATTTTGTTGAGATTTTTATGTAAAGCAAAAAATACTACAATAGTATAACGACAAAAAAAAAAGAAAAAAAAAAAAAAAATAGGAAAAATCACAAAAAAAAAAGGAATAAATGCAAAAGCAAATGAAACTTTATTTTTTGTTGTTTTTTTTTTTGTTTTTTTTTTGTTTTTTTTTTTTAAATGAATTTTCTTTTGTTTCTTTTTTGATTACTTTGATGTTTATTTATTTATTTTTGTGTTGAAATGAATTGCATTTACAAATACTTTTTTAAAAGTATTTTTTCTTGTTTTTCATTATTATCAGCTTTAGTATGCTTCAGTCAGCATCAGAATCATAGATTCAGAGATTCAGAATATAATGTTGATCTGAAATTAAAATAAAAATTAAATTAAATATTTCTGTCGATTAAACTAACCATTTATTTAAATTTTATTTTTATTTTTTTTTATTTAATTTTAAATTTAATTTAATTTTTAAATTAAATGTTTGGAATTTTAAAATAAATTGAATATATTTTGTTTTTTTTTTCTTTTATCTGCTATTTTATTTATGTATTTAATTCGTTTTTTTTTTTTTTTTTTTGATGATGAAATATAAATTGGAAGTCAAAAATTACATGAGCTTTAAGTAAATATAATGAAAGTTAAAATTTTTTTTATCTTTAGTTTATAAACAATAATAATAGGTCAGGAAAAAAATAGGATTTGTTTTTTATCAGCTACGAAGTCATTATAAAATCATTTACCCTTAACTTGTTTTATGGTGTTTTTTTTTTTTTGTGGTAAATTTGTCATTAAAAGGGATAGGTGGGCAATTTGACGATTCCAAAATGATTTTAATGATTGTTGAACAGCAAATAGGTGGGAATTGAATAAAATTAAATTTAACTCGAGATCGAGTCGACATAATGTTAAAATTGAAAACGAGAAGTTGAAGTGATGAAGTCAACAAACCTTATTAATGCAGATTTTCATCTTGTTCTTCGTTTATTAGTTTAGAATTCGATTGAGGAATTATGTAAGTATACAAATATTTGAAAAAAGGGAAATTTTAGTCATATGATTCAAAGATACATAGGTTTATATTTTATAAGTATTTAGTGTTTAAATTTACATTCAATTTTTAAACAAAAACAAAAGTATAGATACAGTGGTATATTATTTAATATTTACTTTCTAATCTACACTCTCAAAATTCATTTCACTGAACAAAAAGAACAATTAGAGAGGATTTGACTTTCAAGCTTCTACTACAGTTTGAGCACTGCTTCTTTTTCGTTATATGTAAATCGGTAAGTTTAAGGCTTCCTAATTTCCACTACAGTTAGAGGCTGGTTTCTTTTTTTCGTTAGGTACATGTGAATCGGTAAGTTTGGCTCTAAGAAGACTGTTGAATAACAATGTTCTGTCTTTTACAGTCTTTTACTAATTTTGAAAGGAAAATATCCTAATAGTGTATTAGATCTTTAATTTATGTTAAATAGTTATTAACCCGCCAAAGTTTCATGTGTACTTCCAAAGTAAAGAGGTAAATTCAAAAAGTGACTAAGTTAGTTTGACTAATTTTTGAATAAAAATTAATTTCTTGAGCATACTTCTAAAACTACTTTAGTTTGAAATTATTATACTTTTACTTCTTTAATGACTGTAAAGTTAATTTCATTGGAAAAAATACAACAATATCCAGAGGATTGGACTTCCTTATTTCTACTATCTACAGTTAGAGTTTATACTGCTTCTTCTTTTTCTGCTAAATGAATCGATGACTTGGTAAAAATATAGAAACTAATAAAAAATGTATTTTTAAAAATAGTGAAATACAGTTAAATGGTGTTTAAAAAGACATTTTTTATTTTCGCAATAAAATTAAAAACAAAAAAAAAAATTGTCTTTAAAACAATATTTTTTAAATTTTCAGTTTTACGAATTATTTACACCCCTTCCAAAAAAATTTCATTTCTAAGACAAACATTAAAATCCCTTCATTTACTTATTGATTTCTAACAAAAACATTTTTGTTTTTTTATGTTTTATCTTTAATTTTTCTTTTTGACTCCATCTTTTTCCACTTTTCTTGTTTTTTAAAATTGAAATTGAATATAAAAAATTTTGTCCCAACTCATCCATAAAAATTCCATGTTGTTCTAACAACTAAAGATTTATTTAGATTCAAATTAAAATTAATTTTGGAAAAAATAATGGTATTGACCCTCATCAACAAAACTCTGCGTTGTATTTGGTTGTGGTGGGGATGACAGTGGTTTTCTATATAATATACTGACGGTAATAACATTTCTTTCTAAATATCAACTTAAAATTTAATAAATTTTTACAAAGAAAAATAAAAAAAAAAAAAAATTATTTTAAGTATCTGAAATACCCATTAGTCTAATAAGAAAACATAAGTAAATATGTTTTGCTTTTTGTTGCTGGGCCTATTGTTTACTATACTGTTGAAAACTTCTTTCATTTTGTCCGCTATATTCTATCCCATGACAATGTGTCTTTTAAAAGATATTTGAAAAAGGTATGACGAATTTGTGTTGGTTTTTATTTTTCTGTATTTTCCTAAGGAATTTTTATAATTTTCTTAAAATTGTTTCTTAAAAAAAAAGAAAAACAAAAAAAAACCAAAACAATGTAAAAAATAGAAATTCTAGATTAAAATTGTGTTAAAGAGATTGTAAAAATGTCAAAGCAAAAATTTCATTTTGCTTTTTCTTTTTTATTTTGTTCAAAGGAAAAATTTAAAGTGATCCAGAAATAGATGAATGAAAATTCTAAATTTTTAAAATCAATAATAAAATTTGATGATACCGATAATGAAAAAATTGAAAATTTATATAGTGGGGGAAAATATGAGAGAAATATTTTCATAGAAGTAATTATTTTCTAGCTTTAGCTGTTTTCTGGATACATTACCGGATCTTGAAAATTTTTATTTTGCAGAATGGTGTACTTAAATATTTTAGTGTAAAAATTTGCTATCATAAGAAATATCCTATCGCTTAACATTTTCAGATATAAAAAAATGTTTAGTAGAAGTTATGTTAAAAGTGTTTGAGTGTAGAAGATTTTCCGCTTATAAAACTGTTTCTCACTAAATGGTATTTTCTATTAACTAAGCTTAAAGGTTCAATAGAAGAACTCTTAAACTTCGAATTATTTTATTTATTTTCAAAAAAATACTAAACTTAGGTATAAGCTAAACAATGTTAAGTTGACATATACCATCGTCATCTGAGTCTCAAAACTTTGTGAAAGTGAGAAATTCATTAGAGAATATAAAATTTTCCTATTAAACAAGTCTTTAGAAAATTAGTACCTATATAAATACACTTTAATTGTTAGCAATTGCATAAAACTATCTAAAAATGATTTTGAGATCCATATAATTTATATAGTCTAAGACAAAAAAAAAATTTTTGCTGTAAAATTTATGAAAAAAAATAATTCTTGATAATTATACAAAATAATATACCACATTTCAAAAGAAAAACTCAAGGTCAGAAATGATTTTAAAATTAAAAAGTTTCGTAAATATTTTCAATTTAAAAAACTTGAAAATTTTAAAAACTATATTTCAGTTTTAACAAAAACAAGGATTCTAAAACTTAATATTCCTACATATTTATTTTACTTTAGTACTTTAAAGTTCTTTGATTGATTATTTATTAAATTTTCTTCTACTTTTTCCTTTTCAATAAACTGGAAAACTGAAAAATAGAAAAAGAAAAATCTTTTATACTCAAATATAACCTTTATCCGTTTTCTTTTTTTTTTTTTTTAATTTACGTTTAAATTACACAACAAATTAAACACTTTTAATAATTTTTCAAAAACGAAAAAAAAATAAATGTTTTTTTCTATTTATAAATTTTTGAATGGAAAACTTTTAAAAAAAACTTTTTTTTACCTTTAAAAATAGAAAATTTTAACTTAAAAAAATAAATAAAAAGTAAAAGAATTTTTGAGCTTCATTAAATTTTTTCCAATAGCTTTAATTTTCAAATTTAACCGCAACATTGGCTCTGAATAAATAAAATTTTCTTCAATTGATTTTTTTTCCAATATACCAACCAATTTTTCTTTTTTTAAAACAAATTCACTTTTTTTTTTTTTTTGTTTCTTCTTCTTTTATTTTTATCGTAATGACCTTGAAGAATGAAAAATACTTTTTTTTTCCTGATTTTTAAATACTCATTTCACTTTGAAATAATGAAACCGAGAAAAATAACAACAAAAATAAAAAGAAGAATAGCGAAGGAATTTTTAATGAAATGAAAAGGAAGAAAGAAAATTCCGGAAACTAAAATATAATTTTGTTTTTTTTTTTTTTTTACATGAAATTATAATTAATATCTAAACCTGACCTTTTTTCTTCGTTGTTTATAAATGGTTTTCAATTGCCAGGGTAGTCTGGGACCAAGATTAAAATTAAATTTTTTTTTTTTAACTAACCCAAAAAATATCACAGAACATATTATCAGACGTGTATTTTTCATCAATTGTACATTTTAGGTCTAACCGATTCTTAAATAGAAGAATGACTAAAAATTTCATTCTTCTTTTAAGTTTGGAATTCTAAAAATCATTATTCTTCATATATCACATAGAAAACATATATTGATTTTAACCACCAAAGATATGAAAATAAGAGCTGTTGTAATGAGAGTCTTTTTTTAAAGGGTTATACAAAATCAGTACTGAAAAAAATTTCTCAAAATAACAAATAATTAGAGAAGTTCTCCAAAAAGCTATTTAGTTATATTTTGGTCAGAATTAAATTACTACATTACATTTTTGTGATTCTTCTACATTCAACATCAACATCCTGAGAAGACCCTTATTTTATATTACTCTTTATTTCTATACATATATACAAAAAAAAAATTAACATATGTTTGTGTGAAGGATTTAAAAATTGTAATAGGACACAAAATCCAATTATCCTGGGAAACCTCTTACAACCAAAATACCTTGCTATTATTTCTTTTATTTTTCTTTTGAAGTTAAATTCCAATAATCAGGTTATTGAAAAATAGGGAGATTCGACTGGGAGCATTTAAGGTAAAATGGCATAAAAAAAGCAATTAAAAAAGTCCTGAAATACCTATTTTTTACTCGTGATATCCTTTTTTATTTTTATTCACCTTTTCTATTTTTTAGGTTATTAGCTTTTCATTGAAAAAAAAAAAATAAAAATTGGGTAAAATAAAAGAAAATCAAGAGGAAAATTTATTGATTATTTTTTTTTTTTTTTTGTTTTGGTCTCATTTCTCCACTTAATAGGAAAATTTTTTAACGATTTTATATTTAAAACAAAAACACAAAAGAAAAAAAAAATTAAAAAAGTTTTTACGTTTTTAAGGTTGGCAAAAAAATCCATTCAGAAAAAACAAAAAAAAAATTATTTTAGAAAAAAAAAACATAATGTGATGTCTTTTCAAGTACTTAAATTAAGAGGAAAATTTGGTAAAAATAAAACGTAAAAAATAATATTGTAAGGAAAATAACGATGGTTCTTTTGTGGAAAAAAAAATTTATTCTAAAAAGTATTTAGTAATGTTAGTTCCAAATGAATTTTCCTTAAATTCGAAAGCAAAGTTACGAGAAACAAACAAAAATCTTTAAAATTAGAACTTAAATAAAAATAAACTGTAAATAGTTTCCATAGAATTTAATGAAATTCGATTATTGTTTAAGGGTTATAAGTAACACTTCAACCTTTTGTGTACATCTAACAGTGCTACTCTCTATTACTACGTGTTGTAGATTTTGCCTCCATTTACAATACTTCTGTCAGCCCTACTGCCTCTAAGAAAGAAAAGGTCCGTAGAAGGTTTATTGGTTTCATTTAATTTTAAATGTCACCAATAACCCTACACCTGCCGTTAAAGAAAAGCTCTATCGTTTTTGAATATGTATTCTCGAGACTTTTCTCTTCATGATATTTCATAGAATGTAACTAATTAAATTTTCATGACAATTGAAATTCATGAATGAAACTTAGATTTTCACGACTTGAACAAACATATGCTTCTGGGTGATGTTAAATCAAACTAAAACTTATTTAGATATTAGGGAACATAATAAATTTTATTGTAATTTTATATTGCAGTCAAAACAACTTAAGTGGAACTTTTCAAAGGAAAATTTGATATTATAACATAAACTGATGTATAATGTCTAAAATTGTAAACATTGCCTGAATACCAGTTTATTTAATTTAATATCCAAGATTATAGGTTGTGTTTTTCTTTGCTAAAATTAAATGTTCAGCTTAAAATTTTTAATAGATACAAGTAGCCAGTATTAACTCTAATTTATAGTTTTAAGCTAAAACTTTGTCTAATACGAGGATATGTTATTGTTCTTTTGTAAAAGAAAATCCTATAATCAATATAAATTAAAGAAAAAAAAAATTTGAATCCCAGAACATATAGATTGGAATTTTACCAAAAAAAAAAAAAAAGAAAAAGAGTACTTACTACAAAGAAAATGAAAATTGGGAAAATAAAGTAGTTAGAAAACTTAATAAACCATTCAAGAGTGAATTTTTTTTTTCTTTTTGTTTTAATACCCAAAATAAAACATTCTTTCTATCTTCCAGCATATAGGTACTAGTTAAATGCCAAAAGTAGTATAGTAATAAATCTTTTTAACTCTGCCAACTATAGACCATATTTCATTGGCATTTCCTTTTTTTTTGCCCTAGTTGGATACCAATCCTCTTTCTAATATCCATTCAACCCATTTTTTTTTATTTCCTTTGAATTTTCAAAAAAAAACAAAAAAAAAAGAAAATTAAAAATTTTTACAAAATAGCCAAACCCAAGTATGATTTTAATGACCTGGGACTTATTGGTTTTACTTTCTTTTTTGTTTTTTTGGCTCTTTTAACTTTAACTTTGACTAAAGGTAAAATTTTTATGTTTATTTTTGTTTTTTTTTTGGCCCAACAAAATGTAATTGGTTTAAATTGGTTTAGGATGAAAATTGAATGTGAAAGCACAAAAAGAAATAAATGAAGAAAAAAATTTTGAAAAAAAAGTTCATAAGGTAATTTAGAATGTATTATGAAATCAACAGGTGATACAAATATTGCAAAAAAAAAAATCCATGTGGTTGAAAAAACAAAGAGAAAGAATGAAATATGTCCTAAATATGTTCAATATAAAGTAGATATATGCCATCCCTAATTAAACTTGGTAAACAAGTTTTTTTATATTTTGAATGTTTCTGAATTGGCTGGGAATTACAGAAATTTTCAACATTGTGAAATTGATTCAAAAAAAAAAATTCAGAGATTTTATAAGGTTTTTTTTTTAATTTATTAATCCTTCCCAAGGAAGATTTATATATACAAGAATTTTTTATAAATTATAAGAATTTTAACGCCTTGTATATAAAGTCAAAACTTTTAAAAGGGCATATTTTCTAAAAGACAAAAAAATCAAATTTTTGTAACATGAAACAAAATTTTGCTGATGCTGAACCTTAAGTATACAAATTTGAAAATAGGGCAGCTTTGAGAGACTAACGGTGCTGCTAATGGGTATGACACAAAAAAGTTGCTCCACCATATTAACTTTTTTTTCACCATATTAAATATTTTCTTGTTCTGCCGTCTTAAACGGTGTAGACGTTTTGTAAACAAATAGATAAATGGATGGATCGACAGACAGAGTGTTACTAATAGGCAAATGCACTTTTTTTTGAATAATGCGCTAAAAATGTTGGAATTTTTAAAATTTGTCATATTTTCTGAGTGATATAAGTTAGACATTGCATTAATTGTGAAAGTTGTTTAAAAATTAATAGATAGGTACTTATTTTGATCAAATTTAGCCATTCAAAACGATATGTCAAAGTTCTTTTGGCATTTTTTAAAATTCATATACCTAATGCACTTTTTTATGGCTAGGAAGAAGTTTATTTATGGTTGAAAAATTCAAGCTTTTTGTTTATTATTTGTTTATATGCAAATTTTTCAAATATTCATCATATTATGATCATCGCAGTTATCTAAATTAGGAAAAATCGTGAATTGTGTGGTCTAATTCTATATCTGTATATATATTTATCATTATAGATTTTTTTTTGAACACAAACTTGGAAAGATTTCTTGCCTTAAGATTACAAATCTTGTTTTAAGCGTTTTAAAAAGAGTATATAAAAATGTGTGCATTTATATCTAATGATGGAGCATGATTACAAATTCCTAAATTCTAAAAAGCCTAGACCCAAAGATCAATGTTACTTACAGTATTTCTAGCAATATAACTTAGATTTTGCCTTGACAATAAATAGAAGCATTTTTAACATAATTTTACATAACACAACATAATTTTCTGTCCATTAATTTAGATATTTAAACTCCTGCGAACATGTCATTAA
This sequence comes from Poecilobothrus nobilitatus, assembly GCA_947095535.1. NCBI lineage: Eukaryota > Metazoa > Arthropoda > Insecta > Diptera > Dolichopodidae > Poecilobothrus > Poecilobothrus nobilitatus. The sequence goes on along the minus strand of OX352773.1, from coordinate 16,636,073 downwards.
AAGTTCACTTGTCTTTTTTTTTAGTACTAGAGTTAGTTTATGGTACTCAAACTGTAGGTTGTTAAGAAATTACAGATAAAAAGTCTTAAAGTTCTTTTTTTGCATTTAGATTTGAAAATGGATTATATAAGGTAGGTACATGCAATTAAAATAAAAATGGTAGGTATATATAAGTAAAATAAATTATAAATTTAAGCAACATTTACAGTATCTTAATAGTTTAGGTACATATTTTTTTAATAAAAATTTACACTATATAATTTTTTTTTTTATTTTGTTCATTTTTAATACTAGCCATAAAATGAAAAACTTTTAAAAAATATGTCATGCTGTGAAATTCATTTTTCAATGATAAAAATTTCTTAAAGTACTTAAATTTTAATATTTAAAAATATTTTTTATTTTTTATTTTTGTTTTTAATAATATTGTAAATGACACCTAATTTTTTTTATCGATTTAATATTATATTTCGCATAAACTATGATTGTTTTAAGTGTTCATGACAGTTTTTTTTTTTTTTTTTTTGTCTTAATTATTTTATAGTCATGAATTTATAATAAAAATTGTATTATAATATTTAGATTGGAAAAAAAAAAAACATATTATTTGATACCTATACCAATAATTAGAACACTAATAATGTAATTTTTTTTCGTATAAATTATTGGAAAAGAAAAAAATATTCGATGTATCGAACATAAAAATTTAGTATTTGACATGTAAAAAAAAAACCCACATCATATGTATTTTGTATCTGACAAATAAAAATATAAATTTTTATTAATTTGCATAATATAAAAAAAATGCTATATTTTGATTGGATTACTGTATCATTATACAGTAGAATTTAATTTTAAAAATTTAATACTCAAGTAATTTTTGTTCATTGTTTCAGTGTGATGCCTATTAGAGAAGTTTCGATGGTGTTTAATATGATGTATCGAGATGCAATTTTTAATGTAAAGTAGTAAAAATGGAAAGACTGTGATGTTTTAAGTGAAATATCTTGTAAGTGGTTGAAAAGTTAATATTTCAACTTTGTATTAAGAGAATATTTTGACTTCATATCTTAGTTACAGAATAATTATTTAAGTAAACAATAAGGCTACTTTTAAGACCCTTATATAAGAATTCAACAATAGCATTCTTATAGTGCTCAATAATAAGAAATCTTTTAATCTAAATCCTATAAAACTCTTGATCAAGAGAAATCCTACAAAATACTTATAAGGAAAGAATTAAAGAGCATTGTAAGAACAAATTTAATTGATAAAGAAAATTTTAAGAGAGTATAATTTAAGCCTTATGTAAGTGCAGGCTTATAACAGAGTTGACAGAGATGTAAATAAGAATAGAATTTAATTTTTAAACGCCACTTCTTCGACAAGTAGTTTACAAGTATTTAGTTATTACCAATCTTGATAAATTTTATTATAAGGTTTTTATAAGTGAAAAATATTCTTATAAGCTCATTTATAAGACAAAATGTTAGTTGGGGTTATAACAAAATGTAACGATAATTAAATTAAATACAATTGGAAATATTTTGGAAAAAGTGAATATCCTGATTTTCAATCCAACTCTAAAATCCCTTAAATTTTCAGTAAAAAACGTATAAGCCTGATTTTGAATTAAATTTTAAACTTCTTTCTCGCGATATTTTGTCCATTGGTACATTTTGTTCGGCGACATTTTTTCAATGTCATGTTTTTGTAGCAACATTGTCGTTTGTGACATTTTTGCCTTTAAATTTTGGGCTGTTACCATTCATTCTTATAATACAAAGTAATATTTTTTTTTGATTTTTCGATTTCAATATTTTTTTGATTTTTATTTATTAATTGGGGTTGTTTCGAACCTAATAGACCCAACACCAAAATCATAGGTAGATTAACTTAAATTTTATTTAGAAAATCTAAAATATTGTTTTATAATTCACATATCACTGTTAGTTTTAGTGATTGACTTAAGTCGCAAATCTGATATTATATATATAATAATATAATCAAATCTTTGATGAAAATGACAATTATTTTATCAACGAGGAGCCTTTTTGTAAAAAAGAATATTAAAAACCAAAAGAAGTATATACTTAATTGGACAGCCTATAACCTAAGCGGAAATATTTTTAAGAAAATCCTCAATTCTTAGTGAAGAGGATAATAAATTTCTTAATGATGTCAGAGTTCAAATATTTGAAAAAAAAAAAAAATTCAAGATTATGGTTAAATGTTTTCAATAATTTTACTTCAGGTTTTCGAGTCTTCTTCATTGTACAATGGTCAATGATCAAGTAAATATTTATGGGTTAAAACACCAAAAATACATTTTTGTTTAGTTAAAACTATTATATACAACACGTATAGTGTTGGTATATAATATAAATTTCCATTATATACCAACACTATATGTCATCAGTCATCAGTTCTTGTAATATTTACTTTTCTTTTTCAATAGTTTTCAATCTTATGAATTGAAAAATGAACTCATACTAATTTAATACCTAATATTATATTTGCAAGGTTTTTAATAATTCCCTTTTACTGTATTTTAAATGCTTAAATTTTTTTAAGGAAAAACTAAACATATAAAATTTTGCATTAAAAATTATATATTTAAATAAATTTAATATTAAAATAATTTATATTAGGTATATTATAATAATTATTTTAATAAAAATACTTAAAATTTTTTTTTTTCTATATAAATCTATTTTTTTTATGTAAAACTAAATTCCCAATAAACATTAAAATACACCATTAAAATTTTCACCACAATTTTGTTCATTTTCAAAATGAATGAAAATTAAATGGTAAAATATAAAATTTTTCTTTTTTTTTGTAATGAATAATATTTAGTTTTTTTTTTTTGTTTTTTCTTAGCACTAACTGTGACTAATTCAGCTATTTAAATTATATTACACGCATTCCTTAATTTTTTTTTTTATTTAAAATTTATTTTGTTGTAGTTTCCAGGATTTTCTTTTATAATAGAAAGAAATAAAAGATATCAAGGTATATTTTTATACATATTATGTATATATATATATTTTATTATAATATTAATGTATATTACATATATATAATGTAGATTGTCATAGTTATTTAAAACTTTGAGTTAAGTAGGTGGAATTATGGTAAAACATTAAAATAACCTCATCCTTATTACACATAAAAACAAGAGCAAATAAGCAAAAAAAGAGTTTTAAATTAAGATGAAGAAAAAAAAAAATTGACATATTTTTCTTGAAAACATTTTATTTAAGAAATAATATTTTAATTTAAATTTTATGTTCGTCTAATTTTACTTTAAGAAATGCTTACCACGAATAAAACAATCAGAATTGAAAAGAATTATAAGAAAAGTTGGGTAAATTTATATGCTTAACTTACAAAAGGTTATTCCTTTTTATCGTTATGAGCATGATTCTTGAATCTGCCTCTAAAATATTTCTAATCATTTTTTTTTTTGACTTAATTTCAATAAGTTCAATCCGTTTTAATAACTGTAAAAAAATAAATCTAATTTTTGATTATTAAGTAGGTACTTATAACCTGAAACATTGCAATTGTTAAGACTTTCAATAATAAGGATTGCAATAATGAATAAGGTAAAAAAATTGTTTTAAGAAAAACGATGAAAAGTATTTGAAACGTATTTATGTAGAAAGTTTTAATAATTATTCAAATTATTTGCATTTATAAAATTTGAAGTGTACAAGGAATATTCAATAATAAGATCTTATATAATTTAAGTATAAATAAAATCTAAGGTTATTTAAAGTTATTTATTTATTTATTTATTTATATTAATATTACATACATTAATGTAATGCAATATTATTGAACCATCGGCTAGTAAAGGCCATTATAGGTTTTTTTTTTTTTTTATTAAACTTTATTTTGATCCTTTTATACAATCTAAAAATTAACTTAGCCTATACCATTATAGGTTTTTATACTATTATTAAATTATATACTAATATTATTTATTTTGTTTATATTATATACTATATATTTACATTATATTTGGTCGTAAGGGGGGTATGAAAAGAAAAAAACACTTACTATCTGTGCAGGGATCGAACCCACACTTCTTCGATTAATACGCCACACACCTACCCACTAGGCTACCGAAGCCCCCTAAGATTAAAGTATTTTCATCCAAAATGTTATTATGTTATGAAATTTGCATAATTCTAGGCGTAAACATTAATTCTTTTTTTTTGAGTTAGTTTTGAAGAGTGTAAAGTAAAACAAAACTTTAAAAAAATTGTTACCGAAGTAACGGTAATAATATAATCATATATTTTAATACTTTGGCAACGTATTGTTTCACATGTTGTATCTAATATTTGATTCCAAACTACAATATAAATTTGTTTTGCACACAACATTTTTTTGTCGTTTAATTTTCCGAATCCAAATTGGTGAGGAAAATGATAGTAATGATGAAGAGAAAGAAGATGAAAAATAAAAGTGTGGGGAAACACATTTAAATTTATGTGAAATTCTTAAAAAACTTGTTACAGTATTAAAAAAAACAAAAAACAAAAGATTAAAAATGTTAGTTTTGTTTTATTTTATTTAATTTTCTTTTAATATGAACATTGCTATAGTTGAAAATCTATATACCAGAGAAACAAAAACAGCAACAGATTTTTAAATTAAAAGAGTTGTGGGTGTTTATATTTATGTAAATTAGTTCGCGTTCTTGAAATTTTTAATTCTTTTTCAGTTTTTTGTTTTTAGTTTCTTTTGTATTTTCAAAAAACATTAAAAATAAAAAGAAAAAATAAAAAAAAAAAGTAAATAATTAAGGGGAGGAATTTTATGTAGCAATTTAATAGTGGGATTTTTAGTTGTCTTATATTATATTATTCTTATTGTTGTTATTTATTTGTTGATATTCTTCCAAAAGTTATCGTTGTTTTGTTAAATTAATATTTTATTTGATTCTCTTTGGGATTTTTTATACAAAAAAAAAATTTTTACATCCCATCTGGATAAGAGTTTTTAGATTTAAATATGAATTATATTATCGTTTCACTTTTCTTTTTTGTATATTTTAATTATTTTTAAGATCTACAAGTTGACGATATGTTTCTTAAATAAAAAAAAAAAACTTTTATTAATAAAGTGATTGTTATGTGACCTTATGATTCAAATAAATTGAATTTGTTTTTTTTTGTTTTAGAAGTAATGATATAACCAAGACGTAAATTTATTCGATTTCAAAATATCAAAACATCTATAAGTAAAAGATAAGATAAGATAAGTAAAACTAATAATGCTTAACGAACATAACAGGAAGCCTACATTTATAGTGGTTATATTATATAGTGGTTAATTAAATGGATTTTCATACCGACAAACTTTCAAGTTCTATTTTATTCCGTTTCATTTCTTCTATTTTGGTTTCAGCATAAGAAAATTTTACGCTATGTAACTAGCATTTACAATATTACTTTAATTAATTTACGCCTGCTATCAAAATAGCACTGGAAGGAGATGAAAATTTAACTAATGGTATCATAATGAACGTAACCTTAAAATGAAAGAGATAAAGAATTATAGAATTGATTGACACTTAATAATACAATTATAGTTATCACTATATAGGACAATTTTAGCACTTCAATATTTTCTGTAAACCAACTTCATATAAAATAAAGAGGGGCAAAACAGTTAGAGATTTAAACTAAGCTTTACAGTTCAAAAAATATTTTTTTTATTTTAAAAGATCGTATTAAAATTCAATTTTTAGTTAAGAAGAGTTTGAAGACATGTTAAAATCTTATAAAAAAAAATCGTTGTAAAGTGAAGTAAGAATACTTTACAGTCTAACATTCACAATATGAAGGCTGTTTAGTAAAACCGTAATTTGGGCTGCTCTGCGAATTCAATATTTTACACCTTGATGTTGTATATTCCTTGAAGTAAAGGATACTCTGGGCCATGCAAATTTAATATTGATAGAACTGACTGGTTAGAGCTATATTATAGTATTTATTATTATAGTAGCTATATTTGAAGTATTTAAAACAATATATAATATAATTTTCTAAATATTTTCAATGTTGTGTGTAACGACATATGGTGCTGCCATTTTACTCTAATTTACTTATTTATGAAAATTTTTTTTTTGAAGAGTGTTAAAGCGCTAGTATAATATAACACTATATTATACTAACCCTATAATATATATTTCGAAAATTATTACTAAATTGCAACATTTTTCAATTACATTAACCATCATATTATTAAACATTTAATAACATTGTAACCTAAACAATTTTTTTTCTTTCTTTTAATACCAAAAGCAACAAATTAACAATTTCTTAGAATTTTTTTTTTTTTTCTCAATAATAAAAAAAAATTCAATTATGAAATCATAATTTTTCCTGATTTTCAATTTAATTAAAAAATTTTGAAAAAGGAAACTACGGAAACATAACAACAACACCTCAAAATTAAAAAAAAAAATGTTTTATTTTAAATTTTTTTTTTATTATGCTTGTGTTGTGTTTGTGTTGGTTTTTCAAAAAAATAAACAATAAAAATTACTTACAAGAATTTCTTTTGAACAGGAAATAATCCTTTCTATATCCTTTAAAAAAATTTTAAGAAAATAAATATTATTTTTGTTTTCTTTCTTATTGTTGTTTTTATTATTATTATTAAACTAACATTACCAAATGGACAATGCATTTTTTTTTTGTGAAAATATGGGATAGAATTTTTGAGCTCTCCTTTTCATTTTCTTTTGTGTTTAAAAAAAAAAAAAATTGTATAAGATATGTGCTTTGTTTCAATTTTAAATGAAATCTAGAAAAAATATGTAGAAGAGATGTAAAACTGCATCAGAAAATCTCTTCTATTTGAAATAAAATAAGAAAATGCGGTAATATCGAGTATTTTTCAAGTTATATCAGATAAATGTGCATACATTTTTATCTAATTCTTAACTAGAAGTTTTAATTCAGTTTTCAAATTTAAGTTAACACTCAAATGTGGGATTTTAATCCACCAAACACCATCTGATTTTTTGACCAAACAATAGGTTATATTATGACCTTTAGTACTCAAGTACTGCCTGATCTAGGGAAGTTATGTATAGGGAATAAAAATTGATTTAAAATTGACAGATGGTGAACAAAATAAATAATGTTCACATTGACTTTATAATCCTGGCTAGTTTTAGACATCAAATGAGGTAAAAGATGATACTATATTCGCGATGTTCGTACCACAAACAGATTTCCGTAAACGGAATCATGACATCTGGCAATTTGAATTAAATATAGATGGGCAACAGAAACTCTTCTTATTTCTTTTTGGAATGTTTTGAATGGTAACCTAAAATTTGTAGTTTTGTCAAAATAAGTACCCCTAACCTAGTAACGTACAGTAACCCTAACAGGAATACTTACCCTGTCATTGATTCCTATAAGGCATCAATAACAGGGTAAGTATTCCTGTTAGGCGGCGAAGACCAAATGGAAAAAAAAAATAATTAAAATTAGACAATATTAAAGAACAATTTATAAAATTATATAAAACCGTTAACAGTTCAAATATATGGTCTAACTTTCTAAATTTTAAAAATGTGAAGAATTGTTTTTTTTTTGCAAAAGTCAACATATAATTTGTTAGTGATTCCGAATTTTAAACTAATAATAATTATAGGTTCCTTAATAGGCACAGTTCTGTAGTTAAAATTAATTAACATCTAGAAATACAAACCCGAAAAAAATTTGAATTGCAATGGTAAGGGACGACTCCAACTAAAGAAAAAGGAACTTTAATATTAATTGGAAACGAATATTAATTCAAAAATGTGAGGCGAAATTTAAATCTATAACCATTAGTTAACTAAAACTAAAATATGGTGAATATAAAGAATAAAAAAAGGAGAAAAAGAAAATTTTTATAAAAAGTAACGAAAGAATAAATAAAATAGAAAAAAACAAATATATTACATAACCCTAAAACCACTTTAATAAAAATGAAAGAATTAGAATTGAAGTTATGTAATAGAATAAGAATATTGTTATGTTGTGGTGAATATTTTGTTTTATTTTTTCGTTTCTTTTTCTAATAACTGTGGTAATGCAACACTAACATCATTGTTGCAAAATACAATAAAAAAAAACAAACAAAAATGCAATTTTGTGGTTTGTTTTCTCGTAATAAGATGGTTTTTTTGTTTCATTCTTTAGTACATTTTCTTTGCTAATATAAAAAAAAAATTTCAAATACTTTTTTTCTTTCCCTTTTTTTTTTATCCTTTTTTTTTTGTTGTTTATAAAAATACAAAATTTTTCCAATGGTTTGGAATTTAAGATGATTTTCTTGCTTTTTTGATTGTAAGTGGTACAAGAAGGAGGAAACAAAAAATGAAAAATTTTGACTTTTATAGTCCAATTTTTACTTTTTTCTTTACTTCAAACCTTCCTTTTATGTAATTGTGTATAATATATATTATTTTTTTTTTCCAATCTCCTGGAAAACCTCTTAAAGATGGCGTTATATAGAAAAAAACAAAATACTGAGAAGTGTATTTTAAAGGATTTTTAGTTCAATTATTGCATCAATATTATTATAATGGTAACAGAAGGGTTTTTAAAATTTTTTATTTATTTTTTTTTTTTTAATAATTTTACAGGGAAACAAAAAGGAAAAATGTGTAGAATGCATGATCAAAATAAAAATAAGGAAATGCATAGAATATATGAAAAAAAAATGACAAGATTTTAAAAATCAAAAAAAAAAAAAAAAATAAATAAAAAATCTTGAGATACATGTTTTCTAATTTGGTTTTGACTGCAAATTTTCAAAATCCAAGTCATGTTCAATTCATTTTTTTTTTCTTTATTTTTTTCATTTGTTTTTTTTTTTTTTTTTTTTTTTTATTTCAATTTATACCTGTTTTTTTTCTTTTGTAGTCTATTGTTAAAGGATTTTTTTTTTTGTTATATTCATAAACTACTAAAAGGATAATATTAGAATGTAATCGTGCCGAAGGATTTTGAACTATAAAAACAATTCTTTTTTTACACTTAACATTTGGAAAAATAAAAAAAATAAAAATAAATTTTTTTATTTTTGTGGATTTTTTTTGTATGAAAATGTCAGGGTTTTTCTTTAAGGTTTATATTGATAGAAATGGAAAATTTGATAAATAAATGAATTAAAATTAAAAACGAAATAATTTAGGTTAAGTTGTCACTCTTGTGTTTTTTGTTTTTGCTTTACATTTTTCTAAAGTATGTACTTTAAAAACTTAAGTAACTAACATACATTATGATTTTTAGCTCTAAAACTTAATTTAAATTTTGTTTATTTTTTTAATGGAAAATTTCTTTTAAGTAATCAGGTTGTTACTTTCTTAACCGTTATTTCGTTATTTTTTTTTTACCCGTTTGGCTACAAAATCTGACATTTAAAATTCTTGTTCTAAAATTTCCGTGTTTTAAAATATTATCTATTAAAATTTTGCGTTTTAAAATTTCTTGTTTTAAAATCTAGTAACACTTAAAACTTTGTGTTTTAAATACTTATATTTTTTCAAATATAAAATGTCCGTCTATCTGTTCGTCAGTTTGTCCGAGTGTTTACAAAACTTTTAGATCGTTTGAATAGAGTTATGTAATGACATTTTAAGTACGGATAGACATTGCAAAAAAAATAAATTTTATGAAATAACTTTTTTTCTGTAGTTCCACCCGTTTCACGGATCTACAGCTCACAAAATTTCAAAAAAGCCCAATATATAAATTGTTATAACATAAGTTTTATATATAAGGTTCAATATGAAAACGATAAACGTTAGCTGCTTTCAAAGTATATAATTTTGCTGAAAGGTGTTTTAATTTACACTTAAGCGAAACAAACTAAATTTTTACAAAATTGTTGACACCTTATATCTTCCAAACGGTTGAAGTAAAAAACTTGAAATTTTGAAAGGAAATGTTTAGATCTTTGAAAATAACTAGGTATGAGTCATTTCAAAAAATATTTTTATTTTTGTATCCGTTTTCCGTTTGGGAGCTTTGGGATCAAAAACTGAAAAATTTCCTATTTTTAAACACCTGTCCAAATTTTTTTTGAAGTAATATACATAAAACCTGCAACATTATATTTTCAATTCTATTAACAACTCAATTTTTCTAACGATTTTTTTCTATTTTTATATTACTATAAATTTATTTTATTCAATATACCCTATATATGTATATCTTACTCTTTACCTAAAACTTTTTATGGAATATTTTTAAATTGTGGGAAATGTGCTTTTCTGAAAATTCTTCTTTTTACATTTCTTGTTTAATTTATAATTTTGTTTGAAAAAAGAAAGAAAACAAAAAAAAAAATCCAACATTTTTGAACCTATACTTTGTTTAAATCTAAATTTGAAATTTTGATTTCAACTTAATTTTTTTCTGAACTCATCTACCCAATTAATTACAAACTGGTATTATAGACTGTGTGCAGTATTATATACTATAAACTGTGTGCAGTTTCAAAATGTGGACAGTCTTTGAACCTTTAAATAATGGAGGAAATGGTCAGTCTTGAAATACCTATGTAATATTTAAAAATTAAAAACTATAAATTTAAAGAAATATTTTTTAAAAAATTTTTAAAACAAAAATAATTCTTTTATAATAAAAATTTTTTTTTTAATAGATTGTTCTAATTTTCAACAGAATTTATTAATAATGTCAAATTTTACCAAATTTTATACTTTTTTTTTTTTTTCATTTTAATTTCACCATCATTTTTTAATTAATTACATTTTAAATAACCTTTTATTCTAAATAATAATAAAATATAATATTTGAAAGTATTATGAAAATATTTAAATCTTTTTTTATAATCATAGTAGTAGATACATAATATGTGAATCTAATCTGCTTAAGAAGCCGCTAATAGGTATCATCCAGAATTACATATATATAAAATTTTTTTACACCTGAAATTTTATTTTTAATTTGCAAATTATCTGAACATAAAAAAAAAACATAACACACATAAACATAATATTATGCTGTTAAGAAAATAATACAAAGAAAAAAAAAAAAAACAACTTAAAGATTGTAAAATTATACATAAAATAAAAAAAAAATTTAAATAAATTAAAAAACTGAAGAATACGCGCACTTTGGATGCTTACATTCCTTTTGACTTTCTAACATAATATTAGAATTTCATTTTTAATTTTGATGAAAAGACTCTGTTGCATAACATAACATTTTTTGATGGTAAAGTTGTTTTATATATAAATTCACCTAAGTAATCAAACATTTGATATAAAACTCTTCATAAGGTCCATATTGAAATCTAGTTATAAAAATTTAGATCTTTAATATTCGTACATATTTTATTAGGTAAATTTTGTGAAACTTTGTCTTAATCTAGACTTTTATTCTTAAATCATTGCCATAGATCGTCTTTGAAAGATTCCCACCTCCCTTAAAAAAAACAAAAACATCAGTAATATAGCAGAAAATTTAACCGATTAGTATCCGATCGGTAGATACACTTTGAAGTTAGGATTTTCTTCAAATAACTTTTTCCAGAAGCAAAAGATGCTGCAAAAGTGAAACGAAAGAGAAATGAAATATTTTCCTATTTGTATATGTCCAATTCTAGCTCTAAAAAGAAGAAGTTTTCCGAGAACGTTTTTCTAGAATAACCTCTTTAATCTATTGGAGGTGCACATAATATCTGATTACAACAATTAGAAAAAAACTGATTTATAGTATGTTGTATGCATTATGTATACAACTAATTTTCAAAATAAATGAAAAAAAAAAAATATTTTATGATTACAATACTTTTTGTATACTTCATACAGTATAAAAATGTTACATAAAAACAAACTAAAAATTTATGAAAACATGTACATAATATGTACATTTGCGGCGAAACGAATGCATTCTCATATCGCAATATAGAAAAATCATAGAATCTAAAGAATTTTAAAAACTGTCGCGACACTTTTTCATTTTTTCTTTTTTTTTTTTGTGTTTTTTTTTTTTTTTGTTCACGATTTGTTTCAGTGCCTTAACGTTCAGTTATAGTGGTAGTCCACGGGGTACATTTAGATTTATTTGTTTTTATGATTTTTTATGTCTTAATATATTATGCAATTTCAATTTTTTTTTTTTCTTCTATTTTTCATTTTGTGATGTTTTTTTTGATTTGTCTGAGGATCATTGTTTATATTTTTTTAATGTTTGTCACAACATAAAAATAAAAACAAAAAACAAAAAAAAAAAAAAAAAAAAATTATAATCTCTTCAATTCTAATGTTAATCTTTGTTTTACCAGCATAAACATCTCTTATGCGACAGATAATATTTATAAGTATATATTTTTATTTTCTATGAAAATAAATTTGAAATTATAGAAAAATCTGTAAGATTATAATATAGAATTGTGTGATTCTAACAATATAAAGATTTATATGTTTATCTCAAAATATGGGAATGTAAAAATCGTCTATATATACAATTCACTATAGAGTTTAGGCTAAGCGCCTATCATAATCGAAATTTCATTGAATATTGGAAATTATTATATTACAATTTGAAAGGTATTTGTGAAACGTTTTGAAACGTTTTGATCTTATTGATCCTTTTTACTTTTAATTTGCTATAAGGTAGCTTTTAACCTTTCTCTTTTTCTATTCTATTATTTTGAAATCATGAATTATGCCTTTCGATTTTTTTACCTTGTTCATTTGTATTTCTACAAGATTCTTTATTTAACTGACTATATACGATCTTACCTCAGGCCGAAAAGGTAAGACAAATTTGAATAAAAAAGCTTGAAAGGAAAGAAAAATGGCAATAGATATTAACAGAAAAGTCACTAGACATTATTTAAATAGGGAGTGACTAATTTTTTATTTTTGGAACATAATATTGGTTTAAAAAGATTCTAATAAAATTTGGAAAAACATTTTACTATTCCTATCTGTTACTAGAAATATTTTCAGTGCTTATAACTATTGCAAGGTTTGATTTTAAATCGGTACGACGCCATTTTATTACATTGCTCTTATGTAGTTCCTTCCTTAGGCTCAAAATATAACTTTCAGAATCAGAATTCTTATCAACCTGATTTCTTTGAAATTTACTTAACCAATGATGGCAAGGATTGTTTTTTAATTACATTTTTTCTAAGCTCTCTTTATATATGAATCTCTTTTTTAACGGAGCAACTTTTTATATTCTAAACAATTACATAAAACTTAAATTTACCAAATAAAAATTTCTTATATGTTCAAAAAAAAAAATTTTTTTTTTTTTTTACCAACAGTCTCTCAATCTATTTTTATTTTGTTTTTTCTTAACATTAATAAATAGTTTTTTCTTAGATTTTCATCACAATAAATTTTCCTTAGATTTTCTTTTCATTATACAAAATATAAAATGAAAATATCCAAATAATCCCCGTCAGTATACAACAAAATTAAAAAAAAAAATAAATAAATAAATAAAAAAATTTTTTTCCTATATTATGTTTTGTAAATTTTTGTCTGAACATCTGTGTCAAACTGAAACCCTGGCAAAATGTAAAGAATAAGATAAAAGTAGAATAGATACAGCACCATTATATAAATCTGGATTTCTATTTCTATCTATATCCGTATCTATCTGTATCTAAAATATTACAATTTTGTATCTTTTTGTTAATATTTTTTTTATTTTTTTATTTATACAATTTTTTTTCATTTCTTTTTTTTTTTTGTAGTCGCGTAAATCTTTAACAAAACTCTACAATACGATACAAATACAATCCAAAAAACAAAACAAAATAATATACGTATCAATCTGACTGATAAAGTTCTTAGAAAATCCAAAACAAAAAAAAAAAACAGTTGTAGAAAATAATACTAAAAAACAAAAAAAAACAAAAAATATTGCAACGATATTGCAGTTGTAATGTAATGCAATATAATACAACAACAAAATACACGCAATGCAACGCAGCAGTAGAACAATTTTAGTTTTTTTTGTTCTGTGTATATTGTAAGTGATAAAATAACATAATATAAAAGTACAAAAGTTGAAGCAAGACAAAAAACTGTAAAACTGTAGATATGGAAAGAAAAATGCATGAAAAAAAAATATCTGATAGATTTATAATAGTAAAATGACTTGCAGCAGTCTAAAGCTTTTTTTTTTTTGTTTCTTCGTATTTTTTTTTTTTATTATTTATCTGTAAGATGAAGAGCAACACTATATTGTGCAACATAAGATAGATAACAAAACGCGAAAGTGAGAATAAAGGGGGAAAAAAAATTAAAAGAAAAAACTGCTGACACAGTATGCAAAAACGGGGATGATGACGGCGGCACTTTTGGAGGCGAGAAAAAAAAAATAGCGAGGAGGATGATTTAAAACATTAAAAGAATTTAGTTTTTTTTTTACTAAAAAACAAAAAAAGAAAAATAATCCTATAAAAAACCAAAAAAGATAAAAAAAAAAGAAAAACAAGCAATAATAATTTTATTTTTTTTTTAATTTGTTTTTTTTTTTTTTTGTCTTTGATTTCGATTCCTATGATTTACAAAATATAAAAATATAAAATGATTATCTTACAACTTTTTAAAGATATATAGATACTTTGTATTAAATTGTTTTACTTTTGAAATATTCCGTCCCCAAATGTAATAGTGTAGGTACTATAAAAAGTATATAGTACCTATATATAAGCGCAGTTCCCTTCAACATTATGTCACAGAAACTCTTCAAGTTTATTTTATTTTTTTTTATAGACAAAGATTTTTATTTTGATAATAGCAATATTCATTTTGATTATAATAATGATGATAGTTGTTAGAAGAAATGATTATGCATTCTGGGATGATGTTTCGCGCGATAATGATTATCTCAGATTGATAAATGTTGGATGATTATGATTATAATGCTTGCTTAGTTATTTGAATGCAACAATTTTGATTTTAATAGGAATAAAAAAAAAAAAACAAAAAGAAATCCTTTTGATATCGTTTTAGATTTCTTTGAATATAAAAAAAAAAAAAACAAATGTTTCGTATTTTTTTTTTGTTTTGTCCCAAGTGAGAATTTATTACACAAAAATAATAATTTATTGCTGTTGCATTGCATTGTTTTTTGGTTTTGTTTTTGTTGTAAGTGTTCAAATGTTGGAAGAACATTGACTTTTTTTTTTTTGTACCCAACAAAAGAATTATGAATACTTCTTTAGTTAATAGTTTTTTTTTTTTTGCTTTTTTTTTGTCTTTTTTACTACCATGTCCCAATCGTTTCAAAGTGAACTTTTTTTTTTTACAATCATTTGAAATTCTAAGAAATTGAACTCTATGAAAGGTTAAAAGATATTATACTTAAATTTATTTGTAAAACACGTTAAGTAATTAATGTTTTTTTTTTTTATTTTAATTTTTTATATTTATTGAAATCTTAAAGTTTCTAGGAGTATTTTGTTATATTTTTTTCGATTAAGTACAGGGTCTTTTGACAAAAGCAATGCAACTAAAAACAATTTGACCAAAAACCAAATGAATTCGACTAAAAGAATTCAACAAGTACAATTGGACTACATCTCAATTCGATTAAGACAATCCAATTAATAAGAATTTGACTAAATTCAAAGTCTGTAATTGAACCTACATGAGTAGTGGGAATTCAATGTTTTAACGGTTAACAACTTTCCTAATTATTGTTTTTATAGATATTTCAACATAGAAGAATTTAAAATAGTGAGGACCTCCAAACCTATTTTTTCAGAATCCTACTTTTAAATTTCTCTTAATTCAAAATCTCGCATATACCAATTTATAAGTATTCTGGAAAGAGCGAATATGCTGAATTTGTAATCATACTTAAAATTCTTCCTAATTATTTTTTTACATACAAGAGTTCACATCAAAACGTTCCGGATTGTTAAGCCTACTGGTCCTAAACTCCGCTAAACAGGTAATTTAAACCCAGATTTTGCAACTAACTCTAAAGTCCTTCCTAATTATGTTTTTACAAACATATTTCAACAGGTATTGCTTTTAAAAGTTTTTTTTTGTTTTTTTTTGTTTTTGCATTTCTCTGCCACATAAATGTGGGCAGCAAATTACACAGCCTTCCTGTAAGGCTTGGTTGTAAATATCGTAAAGGGGAATAATTCTTACGACGTATGTGGGATTCGAACCCACACTGCCTCGGTGTTTACAGCGTATTTTATACGCTCTTACCCACTAGGCTACCGAGGCCGCCCGCTTTTAAAAGTTTTATTTTATTTTATTTTTATTTGATCTAGTTGAATTTGTTTTTAGTCAAATTATTCTAGTTGTTAGTTGAATTGTTTTAGTTCAATATAGACTGGAAACAATTAGTTTCAGCTTCTCCCACAAAAATGATCTTATAAAAATATAAGTTAAATTCAAAAAGAATAATTGTCTATGTTATCTTTGATTACAGAAGAATGTGCTTGAATAAGGTTCGAAATATGTCCCTTTTTCACCAAATTCGAACGAACTCTTTATCGGAATTATAATTCTTGAGATTTAGAAATGTAATTCCACAAGTAGCTTAAATACGGCAATAAATAGAAAATAGTTATGGAGAATATAAGAGATTAAAAGAATAAATAGAAGAGAGTAATAGAGAGTAGCAGAGAGATTAAAAGAGTAGTAAATAAGATGACAAAGTTTAATGAAAAGAAGTGAAGAGTTTCCCTATAGTAAAAGTTTATAATTTTATAATTCGCTGTTTCAACTTTTTTTTTGGCTCATGTTAAAACACAGTAGACAGTATCTATTCTTGTAAAGTAAGAATTTTCTATTTTTCCATATTCTGTTCTTAGATATATTTTAATTAGGAAAATATTTCCATAGTATTTTTTGTTCAAAGTACTCTAAATAACCGTCATCCGATATTATTAAAAATTTTTGTATAGATTAATTTAAACTTTAATTAAATGAATAAATCTTTTATAAAAAAGTATTGTCTTATTTTGGAAAAAAAATTTTTTAATAATAATAATCTTATTTAATATTCTACGAAATTCAATTCAAAATTAATTATTCAATTGAAATTTAATATAAAAGTTTTATAAATATTATACTGATTGAATCTTAGCATCCATATTGTAATGAATGGATTAATATACTTAATTAATAAAAAAACAAAATTATAAAAATAAATTTTGAAAATAAAACATTTTTTAATTTTTATTTTACTTTTATAAAATAATTGATAAAAAAAAAGCACAAACTTCCAAATAATTCATAATAAATAATAAATATTATATTATTGGCCATTGTTTATATATTCATAAATAATTTTCCACCAAAAAAAAAAAAAAAAAACGAAATAAATAAATTTCAACAATTTATTGGTAAATTATTAACAAACTGTTTGGTAATTCGTAATAAATCCCTATACTTATATTTAATTGTATACCCAATTGTAATATTACAGAGTGGTATAATATATAGTACCTATGTTATAAAGTAATCGTAAGTAATATTGACCTATTTTAAATTATCACTATAGTAATTTTAATAAATTTTAATTATAATTATAAGCTTTTCATTATAAAAACTTAAAAAAATTTATTTATTTTTTTTTTTTTAATTCATTTTTCTGCCACATAAATGTGGCCAGGAAATTACACAGCCTTTCCTATTTAGGTTGTAAATGTCGTAAGGGGAATAACGGTTACGACTTGTGTATTTATTATTTAAACATTCTCTCGGTGTTTACACCCTATTTTATACGCTCTTACCTACTAGGCCATCGAGGTCCTTAAAAAAATAAGTCTACAGCATTAAATTGAAGAGCAATACAGCATTAAATTGAAGAGCAACAGCATTTGCTTGAAGAAAATTGGATTTTAATTTTTTGGTAATGGATAAATTCCGACAAAAATTTAACACGTTTATTGGCTCCCTCTCCGTCGAATATAAAAAAATTATCACTTCAGTATTCAGTATCTCCGACGAATATAAAATAGCATCACTCACTATTGGGATAGGTATCACTTGTATCACCGGTGAACATCATTCAATAGTTTCAAAATCCCATTTTGAACATTTTTAAAGGTAAAAACCAATATATTAAATTTATTCGGAATTTGAGAACATTCATCAATGTTCGCTAGTAATACAAGTACGACTTAATGCAAGTTTATTTTTATGTTCTACGGTGAGCACAGAATTTTGAATCATATTTGATCGATATTCACCTGTAATAGAAGTGGAACTCAACGTGTTAAACTAAATATTCGTGTTTAATTTTGAATTTTCAACTAAATTGAATGTTTGATATTCGAAAACACATGGCAAATTCCTGTGTACCTACTGTAAAATTAAAATTCTTCCTATACAAATTTTACAACATTCAATTTACATATCTGATATACATATATAATTCCATAATAATGATTAAATTGGATTATTATTATTTAAGGGATACTCTTATATAAGGGATACTGCAACCCCTTTTTTTATTGAAAATCTGTTGTGCTCCCCCTATTATTACGTATTATGGATTGTGACTCCACTTATAATACTTTTGTCAGTCGTACTGCCCATCAAAAAAAGGAAGATCTGTATTGCCTACAGTTCATTTTCGGTAAAAAAAATATGCTCCTAAGTGTACATAATATCTTGCTCGGAGTAATAAGTTACGTAGTTTTCAAGTATGTGTACTTCAAATTCTCCTTCTTCTGTATTAATAATATCTGAAGAAACCTTATCTTAATTTTCATCTTTATTTTTGTCTTGAGTAATATCTAAAGAACTCTAATTAATTAATTTTTAAAAGTGAATGCACCAGAAAAATGTAATTTAATATAGATATCATAAACTACTTTTAATTTTCCAAAAAAAATTAAATAGCTTTCTTTCTAACTTTCACATTATCCTCAAATATCCTCAAAAATTCTTTGGTGAATTTTTATCCAATTTGTCAATAACCGAATATTAAAGAAATTTGTGCGACATTTTAGCCGAAGAAAAGCTACATAATTATTGAGTACGATTTCATAAAAAAAGTTGGGGTTCCCAAAAGTTAATATTTGATAAATTTTAATCGAATGGTATTTAGCTCACGTAGTAAGAGTGCTACAGCTTCTATACTTTTCAATATTAACAAATAATATTTTCAACAGAAAAAGCCGCAGTAAGCCGAAAGAAATTCCGAATACCAAAAGTTAAAATTGGCTAAAAATTCACCCAAGAATTCACCAAATTCATCCATATGAAGGTTTAAAAGTGTTTAAATGACAGTTAAGGGTCTTGCACACTAAATGACATGTTATTTATAACATTACAGGGTCAAACAATATTGACAACAATTACAATTAATGTGTAATTTAACAAAAATTGACATAAAATACGTTAAGAGATTTTTACATTTAAATTGGCAAAAATTAGTTTAAAAAGATTTTGGTTCAACAAAATCAGAAAAAATTATTATATGATTAGTGCAATGCAATCCTGATGGCATTAAAAATAGATTAACATTACGGTCATTCACTATAAAAAAATATTTAAATTATAATTCAGAAATTATTAATTAAAAAAAAAAAAAAAAACAAATTAAACAATAATAAATCAAAAAATTTTAATTAATTTCAACACAAAAAAAATAAATAAATAAAAAAATTATAATTATTCACCTCAATACATTTATTTTTCCTTTACTGTGTCAGTTATTATCCCTTTTATTGGTTTGTTTTTATTTTTTAATTATTTATTACTTATTTATTTATTTATTTCTTTTTTTTTATTTCACGTTCTATATCTCTTTTCTTTTAAATTATTTAATATTTTCAATTTGTTTGTTTTTTTTTTATTATTATTAAAAATTCACCACAGCTAAAAAATAATTATTCAACATTGTTGAATCGATTTAAATTTTGTTGTTGTTGTTTTTTTTTTCTTTATCTCTTTTAAATTTAACTTTATTTGTTGATTTTTTTTTATTTCATTTAAAATAATCCTTCTTCTGTTGTTTGGTTTTTTTAAAATCCAAAAATCCTGTTTTTATGAAAAGTACCTAAAATAAAAAAAGAAAAAATTATAGTATAATAATATTATAAAAAAAAAAAATTAAGTAATAATAATTTGTTTTTATGTATAATCAAAAATTCATTTTTAATATCATTGAAATTCAATTGAAAAACCTCAAAACGAAAAGAAAATCCATTGTAAAATTATTATTATCATAAAATCTATAAAATCAAATAACAATAATATGGACAAGAGGATTGATATATTAAAGTGCAAAATTTTGATTAAGGATGGAAAGAGTGAATTGTAAATATTTTTGGAAAATTTGACCGAACATTTTGCTTAAAACATGTACAAAAGAAGTAAAAAAGGGAAAAGGGTTTATTTCAAATTTTCTAAAAAATTAAAAAAAAAAAATTTAATAAATGGGATCTAGTCATTTATCTGTCTATCTGTTTGTTTCTCAAATCAATTTCGAAACTATACCGAATTTATTTAAAATAAATATTTGAATTTTCATCTGTGGTTGAAATAAGTAACAGCTAAATTGCTACTGATATTAATTTGTCTACTGTTTTCTAAGTAATAGATGCAGTTAAAGAGCTTTAGAAGAAGGGACTTATTGCACCAAACTCTAATAACTAATCAAATAATCAAATAATCATTTTTTTGATAAGCTTTTTTTTTGTACTAAAACCTTATTTGGTAATAAATTAATAAAATTTTGATTAGTAAGAAACACTCACTTATCAAAAAAAAAGGAAATTATTTGATAAGTGATAAGTGATTGGTGCAATAATACTCCGATGTAAATCATAAGAGTGGTTAAAATTTCGTTAATTTCCAAAATCATTTTCTTTTTTTTTCTTCAATTTCCTTTTTTGTGGATGTTTGTACTTTTTAAATTATATTGAAGGTGCCTGTAAGGATCAAATATATTGGTAAAAAATAATTTCTTCAAAAGCATAAAAGTTGGGATTCTTGTTGTTAGAAATTTTTAAGAAAATAAATTCAGATTATTAGAAAATCAAATCTAAAAAAGTTAATTAAGTGATAAGTGATAAAAAATCTACATTTTCCTTAAAATTACATAGAACCTATACTATTTTTATCAAAGTAGAGTACTTTTTTTAATCAAATTTTAAAAATAATTTTAGAAAAATTAATTAATTTTTTTATTATTTAACTTTATAAATAATTAAAAAAAAAAAAAACTTTTACAAGCAACTGAAGGATTTGTATTATTCTACTGTTGCAAAACTGGATCAGTTGCCACAGATTTTAACAGACAAATTTCATCAAATTGAGGGTTCTATTACATTTTATAAAGATCCGCTATTTGCTATAATAACAGTATTTTATTAAAAAAAACTTGGCATTGAAACCTTTCTATTTGTATTGGAAAAATCCATTAGTTTTTTATTGCAACCGCAGTCAGTACTTCAACTAACTTTACTGTTAATTTTTACAATTTTTTTTTCTCTTGTTTTATTTTTATTAAAATATGTTTTTGTTTTTTTTTTTTTTTTTTGTTGCTTGTCCAACCAAATAAACTGATATTCATAATGAAGTATACATGTATGTACATAGAATATAAAATAAAACCAAATATTTATAAGACGTATGTTAATAAAAAAGGAATAAAAAGAAAAGGATTTTAGTACTACACACTCTATATGCACACACACAAACTATTACCGTTATCTTTTTTTTTTATGTTTTTGCTTTTTTTTTTACTACAATTTAAGAATTCCAAAATACGATCTGTTATTGGATAAGATTTTCTAAAAGTATAATATTATACTGTAGCATATTCTTTTTATATTCGATATAATATTATGAATATAAAAAGGATATACAGCAAGAGATATAAATGTATGTATGTATACTAAATTGATATGTATAGATACAATTCAGGATTAAATGCTATTATAATATCGGATTTATTTATTTTATTTTGTTTTTTTTATGTTGAGAATTTTGCTATAAAAAAAAAAAAAAAAACAAGAACAAAAATAAAAATTTATAGTATCTTGTTTTATTACTATAAGAATTTAGATTTGTCCTTTCTTGAATTTTAATCATAAGAAAATTTTTCAAATCATTTGAACTTAAAAATATTGATAAATCACTTTTGTTTAAGATGAAAAAACTTTTGTCAATAAATAACTTTAAAATTTTTTGTTTGGAAATAAAAACGAATATTATTATTTTAATATCTTAGAAATTTAAAATTTTTAGCATTTAAAGGAACTCTATTATACTTGTTAGTGAAAAAATAATGATTGTTTTAAATCAGTTTAGAGTTCTTAAAATTAGTTTAGATTAAAAAAAAATTAAGAAAATTTTGTTTATAAGTTATAGTAGAATTCAATAAAGACAAAAAAAAATGCAATTTTTAATTCTAACTGAGTACCTATCCATATTTGATAGACAATATGTACCTACATGTCATCATAAATTAATTTTAATACCACAAACACAGTTCTAAGGGTAAGTTTGCCATTAGGTTTGTGACACCTTAAAGAAGACAACATAGATATGGAAAAATGTCCTTGCCCAAGATTAAATTTTGGTCACTTTAGGTATGGGCATCAGTCTGTCGATCTGTCCATTCATCCACCCGCATTATAACTGAGTAAAAAAGGATCAAAGCTAGTTTACTATACATCTCAAATTTTCTCACACCTTGCTTTTTTTAAATAGCAAACTATTTTTTTTCAAACCGAAGGACAATAAGATTTAATTTTAATAAAAGTTGTGTGTAATCAAAAAATCATTAGTTTTACTTGGTTTTTTTTTAATTTGAATTTAGCGTTTTATAACTTTTGATATTTTTAAATATAAAATTAAAAATATTAAATTCAAAATATAAATATCTTTTTAATAAAATCATAATTTATTTTTTTTTTGTAATAATTTCCAGTTTTTAAACACATATTTTTTTCTGTTATTTTAAAATTTAATTAGATAACAGCTGTGAAATCCTTTTTATAATGTTAATAACATAATAATGGTATACCGCAAAATCCCCCCAGGAAATTTAATATACAAAAAACATTAATGTATTTATAATCAAAAATCATGTATTAATGTATGTTTTCCAATTTTTACTATAAAAAATATTAAATTAAAATGTTTATTTTGTTTTCATTTCTTTTTTGTTTTTAGGTTTCTTAATACTCACGTTTTAATTAAAATTTATAATTTATGAACTTATATCACTCCCTTAATGGTTATAACTCAATGTTATATCTTTGAAATGTTTTTTTTTTTTTTTTGTGTTCTGTTTTAATTTTTCACTATGCATATTTTGTTTTTGTATTGCAAATTTTCTTTAACTTCATTATTAAATATTTCCAATTAACCCTTCCCTGTTTTTCCCTCCTATTTATTTTATATTTAATTTTTTTTTTTACTTTTAATTATTACATAAAAAACACATTATCCTTTATCAAACAACGTTTCCCAAATTGGTAATTCATTTATTTTTTTGTTTACCTTATTTCAAATAATTTTTCATCCCTTTTTCACTATACACTTTAATACCACATCACCATGGTGTAATTATGAAAATTATGAAAAAAAAGTACTGTTTGCGTGTAATACACCGTTATGTGTAGTTAATGTTGTTTTTTAAATTTCAAAATTATTAATTTTAAAAAATTATATAATGAATAAACCAAAAACATAAAAAAAAATTCATATTTTTAATATTATTTTAAAATTAAATGAACAAATAATGAAAATGTACAGAGTACAACATTTGTGATAGAATAAAGCAATTAATTGTTTAAGATTTTTAATATCTTATAATTTTTCAAATGAAATATAAGAAATAGAAGTCTGTCTCTTAAAGCAGATTTTCTCTTCTAGACTTGCCGTCTATGTGCAACAGAGAAAACAGACAACTGGTTAAGTTAAATAAGGCAGGGGTTTGTAGAGATGTGTGAGTGTTCGTCTACTCATATAGAGGCATAACAAAAAAAAATGTGGATAGATATAAAGCTATCTAATCTTGATAATATTTAAAGTGAAAATTACCCAAGCGGTTCTGCGATTAAAATCATTTTTAAAATGAACAGTCGATTAAAATTATTAGAAGAAATTAGTGTTGCTTTGGTACCTACCAGAAACTGTCAAATAACAGTATAAGACCGATTTTTTGTTAATTTTGATTTTGTTTATCTTGAATAATAAAATAAAATAACAAAATTTATGACTAGTTTTACTACACACTTCTATGTACATTGTATTCGATTTAAATCTTAACTAATATAGGTAGGTACATGAAATCCTAATGGAGGTGCAGTTAATTTTTGAATACTTTTAGATTTATCCCATGTTTCTAATTAACACAAACTACTTTCTTCTTTTTTTTCTTTGTTTTTTTTTTTTTTTTTTGTAAATGTATATATATACAACAATCAAATAAAATAAATAACAAACTGCTAACATTTATTTTATATTGGAAATATTAAAGGAAAATAATATAATCCTGAAAAATATTATAATAACCACTATTGAGTGTTAAAAATCATAAAAATAATTCATATATTACCTATAATATTATTATACAGAATTAGTAAAATTATAATATTTAAATACACACATATTTATATATCAAAATTACCGCATTTTAGCAAGATTGTATAATATTTACAATGTTGTCTGGGTGGATGATGGCTACTAAAATATGGATTGATTGGATTGCATGGATGAATAAGTGAATAAATAAAGGATTAAAAAAGGATGCGGGTGAAATTTTAAAATAATATGTATATGTATAAATTTTCAAGCTGATTAAATTTTAAAATGATAATTTTGTTTTGTTATTATGTTGTACAATTAATAATACTGCAGATTTAATTTGTTATTCAAATGCAATTTTCAGTTTTACAATCAAAGTGTAAGCATATAATAATAATCAATATGTGTATTTAATGTGCTAATAAAGGTTTATTTTTATTTATTTTTTTTTTTTTGTAATTATATGGAAAAGTAATATGAAAACATAAATTTAATCATTCTTAGATAATACATTTGGTCAGTCAAATATTTATGAAGGTCTTTTAATAAGTTATAGACTAAAATTTATGTTTTACTATTATAGTAATATACAAATATCTAGCTGATGATTTTTTATTATTATAATAAAAGTAAAATAAGAAGCATAAATAAATATCATATAAGAAGCATAATAAATATCATTAGTTTCAAATTAATACTTTTAAATTTAATTAAAATAAAAAACCAAAAAATTAATAAAAAAAGTACAAAAACAAAAACATTGCATATTTAAAGGGGCATTTTTTTTTTTTTCTTAGAAAACTATAAGTTATCTGTTTTATAACTGTTTAGATTATGGTACTTAACAAGAGAACTTTAAGTTTTTTAGTGGTACTATAGAAACAATTACAGTTACAAAATTTTTCTTATACTGTATACTGCCAATTGATTTTCTCAACAAAAGGGTTAGTTATATTTGGATATAAAGTAAGAATTTGTACAACAATAAACATTATTTTCTATTACTTTAAAAAGTCAATTTGTTTAAATTTTATTAAGTTGTGCAATAAGAAACACCTTTTGCATATTATTATCGTTATTTAAAATCAAATACACAAAATAATGTTCCTAATTTACTGTGTGTAATGGAAAAAGTTTTATATATTAATAGAACACACGAGCAATGATTTTCATTTTATTTGTTTAAAATATTTGATTTTTGTCTATTTTGTATTTTTTTTTTTTATTATTTAATTAATAATGTTAAATATTAAATCACAAAAACATACAAACTTTTGCAATCCTTTTTAATATTTACATAGTTATTGTATTAATGATTGTTCAAATTATATTCAAATTGTTTGTTCAATACCCGTTTTTCAGTGCATTTGAATTTTTACAATATATTGTACCGAAATAACATTTAAAACTAATTTTATTAGTTAATTTTAGATATAGGTACATATATTGATCGGTTCAAAAGTTTTAAAATTATTAATTATTAAATGAATCAATCAAGGATCTAATCATTCAAAATTTTAAGGAAAACTATAGTTAAAGTATTAATATCAAAAGTACGGCTAGGGCCGTGTATAATACAACCACTATTAAAAACAAAAGTGTTAAATTTAGAAATTTTTGAACAACCAAAAGCTTTGCAAAGTTGATTAGTTTCAAAAATATTCTTAAACTTATAACAAACCCGCATCTTTATAGTTATTACTGTGACTATTTTACTGTAGAAGTAACTAAAACCGGAGATTCTAGTGTGAGATGAAAAGAAACCCTTCATAAAAAGATTAACAGAAAGTAATTTTAAGATATACTTATTCCAAGATATTTTTATAAAATGAAATATTTTTTTGTTATTCAAATAAATCATTTATGGATGAGAGCTAACGTTATTGGTTCAAAAAAAGACTATAGTATCACTTTTCAAGATATCATATTTCAGATAAATCAAAAATCAATAGATAAAGCAAAAAAAAAAAATAAGAAGAAGAGTCTTATTTTAAATGCATATCTGAATTTCGAAAAACAAAAAAAAACAATTCAACCACGGATAAAAACGCTATTCCAATAGATCCCTTTTAAATATTAATTTATCCAACTTCCAATATTAAAAATACAAAAAAGTATGGTTCCATTGGAATACGAAAAAGTATTGCAAAACATTTATTACAAAAAAGAATAAATTTTGACAAATGAAATCGGAAAACTGAAAAGCAATTGCGTAATTGTTCCCTTCTTTTATTAAAAGCGGAAAAGTTGGTATGTTATACTAAATAAAAAAATGGACAACTCATTTAGAAGGAAATTAAAATATCTAAAAATTAATTTTATTTATTTTTTATTTAAATAAATTATCTACCCTTCATCCTTATCAATGTGACACAAATTTAAAAAAAAAATTACACTAATATTATCTTTTTTGATAGTATCTATAAAATAAATTGATGACAGATTTTAATATATCTATTTATATGACTTTAAAAGTCGTCATAAGTTTTGAAATTTTATATTGATTATTAAATTTTGCTTAAATCCGATTCAAATCTCATTTTATTTTCAAATATCACTATTGTATTATCAAAATTGAAACATTATTAAGAAACATTATAATTAAATACAGCAAAATATGTGGTTCTTTTATTCAAATATATAGTTTTTAATATGTATTATAATGTAATTTAGAAAATGACAAAATTAATTACATACTGCAATTTTAAGCTATTAAATTTAAATGCTGTAATAATAGGCGGAAAAAATTAATAAAATTTAATAAAAATTTAATGATACTTTGGATGATAAAATTTATTCAATAAAACTATTATTAGTATAGATATGTATCCCATCAATAGGTATTTAAATATTAAAAAAATAATTTAATTAAAAGTTGTTTTTGATTTTCCTTTTTTTTTTTTGTAATTTTCAATTAAAATTAACGTTTATGGATAATTTTTGCATCTGTTTCATTTCTCTTCTCGAACAATAACATAGTGAATGAGAACCGAGATATAAAATGTCCTTCGTATACACGTTTTCTTTCAGAAATCTCCATATATAAAAATCCGATAGCAGTAAGTCGGGAGATCTTCGGGGTCATAATATTGTCCCTGTCGTTGATAAAAGGATGTTTTCTTTAATTTCATATAAATAATTAATTTCATATAAATCTGTTCATTGTAGATTACATAATTATATTACCAATAGTATTCTTATTCTTTTAATTGATTTTCAGATATAACAGATAATCCTTGCTTGACTAATTTTCTGTTATCGCTGCTCCTGTTTAACTTCTAATTATTAAAGATCTTTTCTTTGTAATATATTAGATATAATGTGTAACTACGTAACATTCCTTTCTAATCCGTACCTATGTTCTGTTGTCACAAAGAAAAACCTTCTCTTTTTGTGTTTTATCAGCTGAATTAATACTTTAAAAAGAAGTAGAGGAATTTTGGAAAATATACATATTATATTTATTTATTTATACTGTATCTAATCCGATATGAGTTCACCCGGTATTTTCTGCTTTCGTTTTCTGAAAATTTTTCGTTCGCTTCATTCCCTCTTGCCTAAAAACTAATTTTGTGGTGGGAATTTTTGGTAGTAATTTTTTAAACCAAAACTTTAGAGTTTTAAAAATGAGTTCACCAACACAAAGAAAAACCCAAATAAAAATTCGTATAAGCCTCTAACTGTAAAGGGAATAACTCTTACGACGTGTATGGGATTCGAACCCACACTCCTTCGGTGTTTACAGCGTATTTTATACACTCTTACCCACTAGGCCACCGAGGCCCCCAACTACGTGTTTTATTATCATTTCGAAATTGAAAATGAAAATTCATATATATTTTTTATGTACCCTATTCAAAACTTATTTTCAAAAAAAATATTTCCACACACATATAAAAGTAACGACTTGAGTGCAGAACCGTATGGAATAAAATGCTTTCTGGAAAAAAACAGAAAAATGAATTCGAAAATACTCGTCTGGTTTGGCCCATTAAATTTTTTAATGCATTTGTTTATGAAATGTTTAAATAAATATTACTTTAGATACCTTTTTAATATTTTTTAACTGGTTCATCAAATATTAACTCACAACTCATTTATTTCGACGATGAATTCAAGGAAAAATCATTTACCTTAAGAAGGATTTTTTGTGTAACAATAAAAGTGTAATTAATCTACTAATAATTCAATCAAAATCAATTTATTAGTATAAAATTCTGATACTTGGTATTCAATTATTATTTTAAGGTCCTTTTCTTAGTACTGCACTAAATTTAATGATTTTGATTATAGATACATTAAAAAAAAGCAAAGCTAGAATTTCTAATCTGTACTATAATAATAAAAAAGGGTATTAAAATCTTTTTTTCCTATAATTATATAACATAAAAGTAAAAGAATGGTTTTTCAATAGCATAAAATTTAATTTCAAAAATTTAATATTAGTTATTAAAAAGTTTTCTATTATTTCCACTTATCCTTGAATAAAAATAACAACTAGTTGTTTTAAGTTTAAAAAGTAAAAGAAAATTTAATATCATTTAACAAAAGAATATAATATATGCACCTATAGTTACAAAACAGAGAGAAAACAAAAGAAATGTTAAAATTGAATATTTTCCCAAAACTCTCATAAATTATCACGAAATTTATAGGTTTTATGTCAAAAAGAAAGTTTTTTAAATTTATTTACAATTAAAACTTATATTAAAAAAAAAAATATGTATAAAAAAAAAAAAAAAACACTAGAAAATTTTATATTTTTTATCTTTTCAAGTTTTTTTTTTGTTTGTTTTTTTCTTTTTTATCTTTTTAATGTAAAACCAATATTTTAATATTCTCAAGTATACTTTATACTTAAGTTCCCCTACTGATAAAGAACATAAAACTTAATATCTTATAGATAATAATAATAATAACAAAAAACAAAAATAAAAACTTAAGTATAAATTCAATATTTATCTATTTTAAATATCTCAATTTACATGGGTACTATTAAAGATATTGTATATATAGATAATATACATATATTCTATCTAACTTCCTTAACATACTTTAGGTACTTGTTTCACTATAATAAAACATCAGTTAGTAAACTCTATAATAGTGAATAAATTTTAATCAAAGGATAAAATAATAATCTTAAGGTTATAGCTCCTAAATTTGACTTTTAACCAAAAAAAAAAAAAAAAAACTATTTAAACCTTTAAAATGTTTCATTTTATTTTTTTGTTTGTTGAATTGTTTTTGAATTCTATGTTCTATATTACTTTATTTAAAAATGTAACCTAATCTAAAGATGTGTATTTAAAGTGTTCTATCTATCCACCTATCTAAATAAAATTTTGAGACACTACATTTTTTGCATTAAATAATTTTTTGTTATCATTATGGCATTGATCATTATTGCATACTTTAAGGTGTTTTTATTTTTTTTAGTTTTTTATAATTTCTTTAAAGATTTATTTTTCGTAGATCTAATTAAGAAATGTTCAAATTTTTAAGACGTAAAAGTTTATTATTTGGGAATGACAGCTAAATATATAGAGCATATAGATACCCTATGGCCTATACAAAATAATTTTAAATTTTGTTTATCACACTTCGAAATAAATAAACTTAATAATCGTATATAACTTATTAGCAGAAGCAAAATAGTAAAAGTTTATTACTAATATTCTCTATACTTTGTTTAAGACCATCGGATTAACCGGAAGAACACCCAATTTTCTCTCATAACTTAGAATAGTTTTATTAAAAGTATACGTATAAGAGTATAAAAAAAAAAGCAACAACTAAAAATTATTTATAAAACTTAGTTAAACAAAAGGATTATATACACATATAGTGTATTGCATAATAATACAATAAAATAAACCATAGTTTCATAAATATAAACCGTTATAGGTAAGGAAATTATTAATAAAAAAGAAAAATAATATTACCCACAAAATATAGAAAACAAAAGAAGATTCGTTATTTACATAATAACTATTAAACTAATTCTATAATAAAATACATAATACATAATAGTTTTTACTATTATATTTTAGTGTTATATATTATAATACATATTGATATATAAAATATGTACGATACTTCAACATTTTATTCCATATCTGTAAATATCTGTATATAATATCTGTATATAATAATAACACAAAATCTATCAAATACTTACACGTTTTACTTACTAAAACCATAATCTTTAATTTTTGTTTTTTTTTTTTTTGTTTTGTTATTTAACCCTTTTTTCTATTGTCAAAAATTTTGTACCTCAAAAACAAATAAAAAAAAAAAAAACAAAAAAAAAGTAATAAAACTTTTATACCGTTATTCGCAACTTTTTCTTTTATTATTTCTGTTTTTATCTATATTAGATATAATATAATTTTTTTTTCCTTAATTTTCTCTTTTACTGTTTTCTATTTTTAAAAAGAAAATAGTAAACGCAGTAAAAATAACGGTATAATAAAGTTTTTAAACGTTATTACATGTTTTAAGAAATATATTAATACCTATATATCACACCTGTTATTATCCTTTAAGAAATAACAGTAAAAAATCAAAATAATAATATTCACCTTTATCTGAATCTTAGGAAGTAGGCATAGAACAAAAATAAGGATATATGAAAAGAAGTTTTTGACTAAAAAATAAAATAATCAAAAAAAAACGAAAAAGAAATAACAAACAAGGATAATGTTAAAATGTATTATGTATAACAAAAGAAAATAAAAGTACTTTTACACTGCCAAATAATTATTCGTGACTCTAGTGTTGGAAATGTTATGATATCTTGAATAAAAATAAGAAAAAAAAACAATAAGCAAATAGATAAATAAAAGAAAAAGGAAGGAAATACAAATAGAAATTGTCAAATTGACAGATGTGTATTCAAAACAAAAAATTAAAAACAATTTCACAAACTTTAAACTTTTTCACTCAAAATACTTTTCTCATCCAAATATATACAAAATTTGAACTTGTTATCAAAAGATTAAAATTAGTATTTGTTAAAGATCAGAATTGATTTTCTCAAATCCTTATTTTTTAAGTTTTTCCCATGTTTTTTTTTGGATAAAAAAAAATTAAATCCTTGAATAAAATTTTCTATTGAAGACAAATTAGTATAGCTTCTGTAACATTAAAAAATTTTATAGTAAATGTCAAATTTTTACAAGATTTCAATATCTCTGGTAAAAATAGTACCTTAATCCTACACCTTTAAATAATCTATAATCATGTTATAATAACAGACTTTTTAAAAATCAAATTTTATTACTGTTAAATTTTTGAGTGGGTGCAGAGAATGTTTGTTTTTTTTTTTTTTTTTTTTTTTTTTTTATTATTACATTATTAATCTGTAAGGAATTGTGTATATATCGTTATATATTATGTTTGTATATATGTATGTATAATATAAGAATTTAAAATTTAGCGTATATTTCAATAATAATATAATCAACAAAAGGGTCAATCATGATTAAAGTCTGCGAAGATATGAGTGTTTTCCATTTTAGAAAAACAATAAATTTTTTGTTATCATCGAATTTTTATTCGACAAAATATTTACCTATCAATATTTCCGACTTTTAAAGTTTAGAGCTGGTAAAAATCAAAAATGAATATTTGCGAAATAAAACCAATACAATGCGAAATAAAATATATATAAGTACATATTTAACACAAAAAAATATTTTAGAAAAGTTTTCGATCTAAAAATTGGATAAAAATAAGACAAATTAGTATGTAATAAAAAACAGTTGGCTGCAAATTGTATTGGTTCTCTTAAATTAATCTATTTGGTTAATTCATCCAATTTAGTACACAAATTGACATAAAATTTTCCACATAGCATATTTAATCTCAAGTTTTTGACACCTACAATTTTTAATACAATGGCAAGGTAATATTTAGAAAGTTAATTTTATTAAAATTACTAGATTTTCATGATTAGGTATACACGTGTCTTTTTTTAATACACTTCTAAAAATCAATAAACATTCATGATTGGCCCAAAAGTTTTACACAATATAGAATCAGTTTAAGTAGAAAAAAAACAGTAGAGGAAAGAGAATATGGGAAATAAAAAAAAAGGATAAGAATATATGGTGTATTATGAATCCTTCATAATAATATTTGATATATTTAACACATATGTTTAGAATTTTCAAAGTTTTTTTTTTTTCAATGTTTGGATTTTGTCAGGTAATATAAAATGTTTTTCTTTTTCCTCGTTAATAAAACATTAATGTATTCTTTTCTCAAAAGTATTCTTAAAAAACAGTAAAAAAAAAAAAAGTTGAAAATATATTTGTAATTTGTTTGCTTTATTTCATTTTTTTTTTTTTTATTTTTGAAAGGATTTTGTTTCTGTTTTCATTTCATTTCTTGTGTTTAGATTTCGTTTTATTTCGTTGTCAGTTCATAAAAAAAAAAAAAATGAATGAAAATCAAAAAGGAAGAATTATGAAAACCAAATAGGAAGTGAAGAAGGAAAAAATTACAAGGTTACAACAGTTTGATTTTTTATTTCAAAATAAAATTTTACCATATAAAACTTTTATTATTATACTTAATATTGAAAAACAATAAAATAACGAAAAAGAAAAACAAACAAAAAGTTTTTTTTTTTAAATTGTAAAATTAGTGCAATTTTGCAAAAATAAATTTCTTGAAAATAATTTATCAAGATAAACTTAGACTTTTTTTTAAAAACGAAATTGATATTACCGTTTTTAATAAGTCGAGCATAAAAAAATATTCACATACGTAATACAGAGAATTATGGTAAATTTAAATTGAATTCAATAAAACTCGATTTTTTTTTTAAACTGCAAGAGTTAGGGAAATTATTTTTAGAAATCTATAGCCATTTTAAGTGACAAAAATGAAAATCCCAAAAATCTTTTAAAATTCTTAACAAAACACTTTTTATTTTTCCTTTTTACTTTTTATTTAGGTACTTTCAAAAATTTAAAATACAAATCAATATTTATTTCCTGGAAATTAAGGATTTTCAGTTATATAATTTTAATTTTCCTTTTATATCGCTTTATTTTAATGTAAATAAAAAAGATAAACTTCAATAACTTATTTTTATTTATTTACATTAATATCACAAACCACATAAGATATTGCAATATTACAAAAACATCGGCTACTAAGGCCATTATAGGTCGAATACTATTATTATATTATACACTAATATTATTTATTTATTATATATTTACGCTATATTTGGTAGCAAGGGGGATTTGTTTTCAATTAGTAAAAGTTGCTACCTGCGCAAGGATTTGAACCCGCACTCCCTCGATTAATAAACGACTTGTTTGACTATTACGCCACCGAGTCCTCTAAAAAAGTTATTTATTTATTTATTTATATTAATATTACATACATTCATGTAATGCAATATTATTGAACAATGGGCTACTAAAAGGCCATTATAGGTTTTTATACTATTATTAAATTATATACTAATATTATTTATTTTGTTTATATTATATACTATATATTTGGTCATAAGGGGGGTATATAAAGAAAAAACCACTTACGACCTGTGCAGGGATCGAACCCACACTTCTTCGGTTAATACGCTACACGCCTACCCACTAGGCTACCGAAGCCCTCTAATATAGTTTAAAATTTAATTTAATTGTTAAGAGTTTTTAAAATTTGCATATTTCAAGGCGTTCGGGAATAATATAAACTGTTATTACTCGAAACAAAAATATACTTAATAATAATTTATAATATATTGTATTAATTTTATTTTTCTTTTTTTCAATTTACCTTAAAATACCTGAAAAATTTTATAGATTTAAAAACACAAAATTTTTTTATTCTTTTGCTCTTTTATTTTAAATTCAAATTTATTCAAAAGTTGATGAAGAAGAAAAATTGTGGTACTAAGGAATTCATATTTTGTGAACCAGTTTTATTTTTTTTTATTTTTGTTTCCTTTCTCTTATTATCTTTTTTTTTCTTTCCATCTCTTTTTCTCTTTAATCATATATTTACTTGTTTTATAAAATAATTATTTTTTTTTTAAAAAAAGTGCAAAGAATAAAAGTATAATAAAAGAATGTTTTATAAGTACTTATAAAGTAAATTTAAAGTAATTGATCTGATAAGAATACTTTAAACAATTGTTGCTTTTTGATTTTTTGTGTTTTTTTTGACAGTGATATTTCTGACACGTCATTATTTTATAAATGAAATTATTCAAATTATATTTGATCGACAATAGATTGAAATAATTTGAAATAATTGAGTTTTTCTTTTTAATATTTTTATGATGGTATTGGCTTTAAGACCAAATTGAAAAGTATACTTCATTGTATTAATTTATTAATACTGTTAAATTTGATTTGATATAATAAATTAACTAAATAATTAAGTTTTAAGCACTTCAGTAATGAAAAAAAGAGGTTTTATAAATAACAAATCTATTTTAATAAAATCTAAAAGAATTCACATGCACATGCACCTATAAAGAATGAATGTAAAAAAGAAAAAATAGAATGAATAGAAACTAAAACTATGATTGACTCTATAATTGACTCTACTGAATTATCTAAAAAAAAAATAACAATAATAATTTGATCACAATATCATGTTGATAGCGGAAAAATTTCCATTTCCTATACCAAGGAGAGTTAAAACAGAAAAGATAGTCGAACTTCAGTATTATTAGACCGTCTTGAAGTACATAATTATAGATAAAAAAAAAAACAGAGCTTATAGTGTTTTAAATTTTAATTCATTATTAATTCAGAATCTCACATAATATAATCAATCAAATAAGGACACTTTCTGAAAGAAAAAATTTACCGTTATCTAAATATTTTTTTCGTTAAATTCAAAAAACCAAAACGAACTGTTTGTCTTACTTTTACATATTTTATGCTGAAATGGGGTAATCTGTAATTTATGATATATTATTTCGTCATCAGACCTATGTATCTTTCAAGACTTAAATGACTTAGATATAGCCCTAATATTTTTTGAGATATTTACAATCATTTGAGCATGTAACTTGTTTTTTTTTAAATGCCCATTTTAACCCTTTAATATCGTATGCGCCAGAAAGTCCTGCAAAAACATATACATAGAAATGTATGAAATTCATTACAGTTTCACCGTCAAAAATAAAAAAATCGATGGTGATATTTATTTCAAAGAAAAATCATAATTAATACGATTAGTTACATTAATAATTATTTGACTGGACTAAAAATGTTAGTAAATTTTAAAATGTATTTTTGAAATACAACAAACCTTTCTAAGTTCTTTTGAAATGATAAAAAAATAAACCAAAACAATACATTTGATTATTTTAATTAATTAATGCGAAATATACCTTTAATTTACGCTTGTTATACCCTACACATTAAGTATAGGGTATATTAACTTTAGTATGGTGTTTGTAACCACCAAAAGGAAGCGAGTTAGGTATAGACATGTACATATATTCTGAATCAGGATCACCGCCGGAGTCGATTTAGCGATGTCCGTCCGTCCGTCCGTCCGCACGATAACTCAAAAAATAATGATGCTATCTTGATGAAATTTATACTGTAGGTTAACAATGACTAAGGTAAGGCGGGGATTGTAAATGGGCGAAATCGGACCATGCGTTCGGGTACCTCCCATACAACTTCCAAAACCTAATACGCATATTTTCGAAATTAATAAAGATAGAAACTTAAAATTTTGTACGAGGGTGTGTTTTTCTGAATCCCTGATATCCCCAAAATTTGAGATGAAGTGGAGTGGTTGTTCGGGTACCTCCCATACAACTTCCAAAAACCGAACATGCATATCTTCGAAATTAATAAAGATAGGAACTTCAAATTTGATAGGAGAGTGCTGTTTCCTAAATCCCTGATTTTTCTAAAATTTAAGAGGAATTGGAGTGGTCGTTCGGGTACCTCCCATACAACTCCCAAAACCGAACAAGCATATCTTCGAAATTAATAAAGACAGAAACTTAAAATTTGGTACTAGGGTGTTGTTTCCTGAATCCCTGATTTGTGCAAAATTTAAGATGAATTGGTGGAGCTGTTCGGGTACCTCCCATACAACTCCCAAAACCGAACATGCATATCTTCGAAATTAATAAAGATAGGAACTTCAAATTTGATACGAGGGTGCTGTTTCCTAAATCCCTGATTTGCCTAAAATTTGAGATGAATTGGATTGGTCGTTCGGGTACCTCCCATAAAACTCCCAAAACCGAACAACCATATCTTCGAAATTAATGAAGACAGAAACTTCAAATTTGGTACAAGGGTGTTGTTTCCTGAATCCCTGATTTGTCCAAAATTTAAGATGAATTAGAATGGTTGTTCGGGTATCTGCCACACAACTCCTAAGACCAAACAAGCATATCTTCGAAATTAATAAATATATAAACTTGAAATTTGATATAAGAATGTTCTACCCTGTTGATGTCTCTAAAATTTGAGATGAATTGGGGTGGTGGTCCGCGTGCCTTCACACACTTCCCAAGACCTAACAATCATATTTTCGTATTTAATAAAGATAGAAACCTGAAATTTTGTACAAAGGTTGTAACAGCATTTATTTTTTTTAGCTTGTATTAAATACCTAACTAAAATAACTTATGGATTTTTAATTTAATTTGAATGTTTTAGGTGTAGGGTATAAATAAGTCGGTTGCATCGACTTACTGTTATTTTTACTTGTTTTTTAAGTAAAAATTGATTTAAATAAATTTTCTATTAATTTCATTTAAGAATAGGATTCATAATGTAAAACTAAATGTTAAAACCACCACAAAAATGAAGTTCAAATATAATATTAGAACTATTTCAAATAATACTACTATCCTAAACGATAAGGATTTAATCTAGAATTTTTTTAAAAATATCGCTATTAAGTTTATTTTAAAAACTTTTATTCATGTTTAATCTTTATACTATATAAATTCAAATAATCCTCTTCCTTCTTTTTTTTTTTTTTGTTCAAAGGTACAAAAAAAAAACACAAAATATTATATTTTAAAAAATTCATTTTCATTTAATTTATTTTTCCTTTATACTAATACAAAAAAAAAAATCTCATGAAAAAGAATTAAATTATTAATCTATTCAAAATAATTGAAATAAAATTCGAATTTTTTTGTACCGTTAACAAAAAAAAAAAAAAATAGAAGAAAAGTGATGTTATACAAAGTAGTATGTAAAATCCTTTAGTGCTGTATAAAATTTTTAAATAAAAATGTTATTGTTTTTATCAACTCTATCATAATCATCATCAATTATTATTATCCTTTTCACCTAACTATCAAATAATATTTTAAATTATAAAAATCGGTTATCCATTCCAGTTTTTAAAGTTCATACTTTTAATAACATCTGGGACTCTACATAATAATATAATCTAACTTGTAGTTGAATATTATTTTTGGTTGTTTTAGTTTTTTTTTTTTTTTTTTTTATCATTTTTCAATAAAATCGTCCTTTTTGTATTTTATTTCCTTGAACGTTTTTTGTGTTTTATTTTTGTGCTCTCTTTTTAATGCAATTTCATCGATTGAAAGATAAATTTAATACCATTAAAAGGTTTTTTTATCTTTTTTGTTTTATTTATTTTGAAATTTTTTTTTTTTTTTACTTTATCTCGTTATATTTTTGTATAAGCATTTTATTTTTTTCATATTATTTTATTACAGTTTATTGTATATTAATTTTTATTTTTTTTTATTTTTTTTTTTAATAGCCTTAAACTATGTTTTATATAAGTTTTAATAAATGACCAAACCATTAAATTATAGTGGAATATTAGAAGAGTATTCTAAAATAAAACAAAAACGAGGAAGAATACAGTTGACTTTGTCAACTCTTAGATACCCGTACGAACCGTTAGTATGTTCACAGCCTGTCACTCTGCTTACAATATTATTTTTTTAATATTTTAGTATTTTAAAATAATTTGGGTAAATTTTATAATTTCTAGAACTATGGGTTGTACATATATTCAAACTATATGTTTATATGTACATTCTTCAAAAGCAGATTCTAACCTTTCACATAACGATTATCAATCCAAAACTTTTTCAAATATTCTATAGTACCATTTAATACTAAGCGGTAAATGTATATTAAATTTACTAAGTACAAAACAGTAAATATAATTTTAAATATTATATTATATTATATTTAAATATTCCATTGACAGAATAATTTCTTATAAGTACAATAAAATACATATATGTATGTAAATACGGCGCTATATAATATAGATCTATACTTTTATCATTCATTCACTAGTGACATATACGATATGTAAATAAACATGATATTATATAAGTATGTATATATATCAATATCATATAAATAAAAATTCTTCAAGCAACCGTTATGTTGTTTATTTAATTACATTTTTTTGTACTACGCATTATATCCTCAACAATTTCAAATTATTGAGTAAAACAAAATGGAAAAAATTCGTTTTAAAGAAATTTGTTAGAAAATTTGAAAAAATCAAGTAACACTTTCGTCAATTATAAAGTAACCCTATATTATTAAAAAAAGTTGTTAACAGAAATAAGAGTATAATGTTGGAGCTTTAATTTTTGTGTATTACTTCAAAAAATTTTAACAGGTGTTTAAGTTACAGGTGTTTAAAAATAGAAAATTTTCAGTTTTTGACCCCTTACAACTCCTAAACGGGGGGTGATACAAAAAAAATTTCTGAAATGACTCATACTAATTTTCAAAGATCTAACTTCTGTCAAAATTTCAAGTTTCCAACTTTAACCGTTTAGAAGATGGAAGGGTTAAAGAATTTTGCAAAATTTGAGTTTTGCATAACGGTAAATTAAGACACCGTATGCCAAAATTATATATTTATTGTATATATACTTTTAAAGCTAATGAAAGTAGTAATCATTTGGCGTTTTCAAAATGAAGATATACCTTATACAACTTGTGCTATAATAATTTAAATATGGAGCTTTTTTGAACCTTTGGGGAGCTGTAGCTCCGTAACGGGTGGGGCTACAAAAAAAAATTATTAAAAATAAAATTAATATTTTTGTGAGATCTATCAGCAGTTAAAATTTCATAGCTCTATTTCAAAAAAAATGTCGGGATCTAAAAGTTAGGTGTTCGAGAGCTACCCTAAGGCTTGGTCCAAACTCAACCAAAAAAAATAGGGAACCTACAAATTACTCCCAGAATATTTTGTGTAAATTTCAAGATTCTAGCTTTCTTAGTTTTTGAGTTAGCGTGCTGACGGACGGACGGACGGACGGACGGACGGACATGGCTCAAAAGTCTTAGAATTTTTTTCTGATCCGATCCATACCTTTGAAGGTATATCTAGCTCGCTTATTTCGAGGTGTTACAAACGGAGGAGTAATTTTATTATACCCGATCCTATCGTACGGGTATAAAAAAAAAAAAAATAAATGAAATTTTATGCTTTCTATATTTAAAATTGCGAATATTCCGAATATACATTTAAAAGTGAACTTGTTAGTTTTTTTTTTTTTTCCTTCCGAAATTCTGTGTACCGTTTTTTAGTTGTGTTAAAGAAAAACCACAAAATTTATAAAATTTTTCATTATTTAAAGTGGATACTAAAATATATTTGCTTATGGAACCTAAAATATATACCATATAATAATAATAATATAATACAAGCTTTTATGTCACTGATGTTAATTTTAATATTTTTAATATAATATGTTTCTTGTCAATATAACGCAGTCATAGTAAAACTCTTAAAAAACTGCAAACTAAGCCAGATATTTAGATAATCCATTTGATCTTTAAACTTAAGTTTTCGGCTATCAAATAAAATGCCGGAAGTTAACAAAAAATAAGATTCGAACAACTTGATCAAAAACAGAATTATTTCATTATTTCCTAATGTACATTTAATTTACTTATGCAGTTCGTATATTTTTCTTAAGAGAATGATAATGAATTAGGGGACAACAACTTCTGATATACATTAAAGTTCTGGCTTTTATTTACACTACTTTTTCTTTCAGATAGTACATATATATAGTGGATTTTATGTTATAAAAGGTTTTCCAATATGAGTGATATGATTTCTTATCAAAAAAAAAACACACTAATTGTTAAGGAAATTCAAATGTTTTTTATTTAATGTGAAGTACAATCGATACAATTAAGTTCTGAATAAAACGTCATTCAAATGGCCTCCACGACTTCTTTTGCAGGAACGAATTCGATGAACCCCTTTTTCGAGCACTTTTTCCACTAAATCAAGTCGTATGAATAAAACATTTGAATTTCCTTAACAATTAGTGTGTTTTTTTTTTTGAAAAGAAATCATATCACTCAAATTTGAAAACCCTAGTTTCTAAATTCTAATTTTTCGCCAGCATTTTTAGTTCCTTCTCTAAATCGTATCTTCTTAACATCTATCACTGCAGACACTGTTAAAATAACGGTTAAAAAGTCCCAATATTTTCTATTATTTAAAATTACATTTTTACTAAAAAAAAAAAACTTACCATAAAATCACTTTAGAAAAAGTAATTAATTCTTTAAATAAATCCTTAAAATGGTAAAGTTCTTCAACAAAATTGTAAAGAGTTAAAACATAAACCGAAAATTTAAATTTAAATTTTATAATTTCTTTAACTGTTCTTTATTATTTCTTTTTAAAATCAAATGAGTTCGCTAAAGGAAAAAAAAACTAACGGTACTTAATAACTTCGAAATTAGATTTTATTTATACCGTTAATTACTGTATTATCATAATTATATAAAGTTTTAAAGGTTATTTGAATAGGAGCTTCAATTTGTTTCTTCTATTTTCATTCACAATATATATTTATTGTGAATTGTTATTATAATTATTATTGGAAAGTGGAAAATTAAATTTCTATTCGTAAAAATAAAATAGAATAATACAAACACTATAGGGAATAAAAGAAAAGATAAAAAAGAAAAAAAACATTTAAAATTGAAATTTCTTAAAAACAAGGTAGAATGTAAACCAACGGTTTTTAAAAGCGCACATTTCCAAAACTCAATACAAATTGTTTAGA
The DNA here is from genome assembly GCA_947095535.1 of Poecilobothrus nobilitatus. NCBI lineage: Eukaryota > Metazoa > Arthropoda > Insecta > Diptera > Dolichopodidae > Poecilobothrus > Poecilobothrus nobilitatus. The sequence goes on along the minus strand of OX352773.1, from coordinate 16,594,470 downwards.
AGTGTGACTTACACAAAAATTTGAAAATTTCATGTAATAAGACAAAATGTGAAAATAGGACAATTTTGAGATTTTGAGGGGCCGTAAGTCCGGAATCCTATATAACTAAGAAAAGCTGTTAACACACGTAAAAATATATTATTGAAGCTTTAATTTTTATGTCTTTCCGAAGAAAAGTTTTTACAGGTGCCTAAGTTACAGGTGTCTAAAAATAGCAAATTTTCAATTTTTGAGGCGTAATAACTCTTAAAGAGGGGGTGCTACAAAAAAATTTCTTTCTTTCTTGTCTCAAAATTTCAAGTTTCTATCCAAAGGGGTGCCGGAGTTATGAAAAAAGAAATTTCATGCAAAATGTGGTTTTCACATAACGGTAAATTTAAATCGTAAATTACATAATATTACATAATTTTGATATTGTTTCATATAGATAATAAAATTTTCGATCTTCTGCCGGTTTTAGATTGCAAAACTATTACGCAGAGCCCGAGATATATACATCTGAAAATGGGGCTTTTTTACAATTTTGAAGAGCTGCAACTTTGGAACCCTTTACAATTAAAATAAACCTTTAACACACGTAAAAATATATTATTGTAGCTTTAATTTTTACATCTTGCAGAAGTAAAATGTGTGCAGATTCCTAAGTTACAGGTGTTTAAAAATAGCAAATTTTCAATTTTTAAGCCCTAATAGCTCATAAACAGGAGGTGGTCCGAAAAAATTTTCTGAGGAAACTTATACTAATTCTAAAAGTTCTTTCTTGTCTCAAAATTTCAAGCTTGTATCTAGAAGCGTGCCGGAGTTATGAAAGTAGAAAAATCATGCAAAATTTGGTTTTCACATAACGGTAAATTTAAATACTAAATTTAAAAAAATTGTATAATTTTGATATTAATTTACAAAGATAAAAGAAATACCTGTCGAATGACGTTTTCAGATTGAAAAAATCTTAAGCAGAACATAATATATATGCATTTAAAAATAGGGCTTTTTCAAAGTTTGAGGGGGTGTAGCTTCGTAATGGGGGGGGCTACATGAAAAAGTTGTTCCACAAAATTATTTTTTTTATGAGACCTACCTATGGTTAAAATTTTTTTTCTCTATCTTTAACGGTGTAGAAGTTTTGTAAACAGACGGACGGACGGACGGACGGACGGACGGACGGACGGACAGAGTGAAACTAATAAGCACATTTTTTCAAAATTTTTTTGGAAATGTGCTAAAAAGTTTATGAGTTTCCAACTTCAAAATTTTTTTAATAATTTCCTATCTTAGTAATTTTAAAATAATAGAGAAAAATAGAGGTATATAGTATGATAAGATCAACAATATTCCAATTTATTCCTATTTTTCAAATTCCCCAACGAAACAGTATATTGTAGCATAATAATTCTAATCTAATGTTTGGTTAAAGTCCAATATGGGTATTGGTTTCATTCGTGTCTTGCGAGATTCTCACCTACCTTTCCAAAAAAAAAAGACGAAATAACGGTAGATACTAATTCTTAGATTAGGTAGGAAATGGAATTATCAATGTTATTAAAAACGAACGTGACTGGATTCTTAATGTAATAAGATAGATCTGTAAAGGAGAAAAAGACTAACGATCCTGGAGAAGGGATCGAAAAAAATACATCAATTAAGGTAAAAGTAAAACATTTTACTTAAATTAGTTCTGTTAAAATTTTAAATTTAATTTATTTAATTTTCTTTCTTTAAAATTCAAGATAAAAAAAAAACCAATTTTTTGATTATTTTTAAAAATATGGCAACCCTGATAATTAAACCAGCATTAAAAGAAAAAAGAAAAGGAAAAACAAAAAGGAATTCTTTGATCAAAATTTTTGAAAACCGTGAAAAAAAACTTAAGAAGAAATTAAACTTTTATAAAAAATTTTTTTTTTGGATTTTTTAAATTGGATTTTCCTTTAACTTTTTCTTTTAACCTTTTTCCTATTTATTATTTTGTCCTTTATTTTTATTATTTTTTTTTATTTAAAATATCAATTTACCATTTACCCTATGTACCTATATTTTAAAATTTTTTAAAAGAAAAATAAAATACCTATAACATATTCTAATTAAATATAATATCCCTATTATTGTATCCTTTTGTTTCATTACTGAGACCGATTTTAATATTGGCATTTATTTTGATTTTGTAAGGATATTAGGTGCTCAATTTCTTTCTAGTAATATAAGTTATAATAATGAAGTTTTAAAAAAGTGTTATAAAATGAATTTGTGTTATTCAGTTCGTTAATATTTTTGGCTCAAATATTTTTTAGGTTTTAGGTCATATATAAGTTAATTTCAATTTTTTTTTTTTTTTAATGCATTTCTCTGCCACATAAATGTGGACAGGAAATTACACAGTCTTTCCTGTTCAGGCGTGACTGTAAATGTCATAAGGGGAAATAACTCTTATGACGTGTGTGGCATTCGAACCCACACCCCCTCGGTGTTTACACCGTATTTTATACGCTCTTACCCACTAGACCACCGAGGCCCCCATTTAAATTTCTTTCCTCTAAGATTTTAAATTATTTCTAATTTTGTTTAACTAAAACAAAAAGTAAAGAAAGAAATAGTCTATTCTATCTCGTACATTTTTCTAAAGTCTATTTCGATCTAAATGAAACCTGAATAATCATTCATTGAGAAAATAAGAGGTTTTAAAACTATCAACGATTTTTCTTGGCCATAATATAGAAAATCTAAAATTTGTTTTAAGAATCCTACTTTTTTTAAAGACTAAATATACAGGTTTTAGTTTTTAATAAAGTTTAACATAAAAATTTCGAATTTCAATTTAGTCTTACATAAAAATTTCGAAAATTTTGATAAACAAAAGGACAGGCAAAGAAGTAAAACAGATCAAATTTTCTGTTATGTTTAGTTCACCGCTTCGGTATATTTCTAATTCTGAACTATTTTACAAAAAAGAGAATTCTCTCAAAAATGATTCGCCGCTTCAGAACAATTTTTCTGCAGAAGAAAGAAATTTAGACAGCTGGAATTTGAAAACGACATTTAATTTATTTTAAATTTTTTTTTATTTTTGATGAATCAAATAAAAAATTTTTCAAAAAATGGCAGATTAAAAAGAGTTCCGGACAAAAACTTAAAGTTAAATCTACTTTTTTTCGGAAAGTGAAAAAAAACTGCCGAACTAAATTTGTAAAAAGAGAGAATTAAAATTTTCATATAAAATGAAAATGAGTGCGGCTAAAATATTCGAAGCAGTGAATCCAGCATTAATCAAAATTCTTATGTTCACTCTAAGGTTAATGTTATTTTTTCTACTTAAGCACTATAAAGAAAATTTAATTCAAATAGTAAGTGGGTCTTGTTTTTTTAAAATTAATTTAAAGAAAAACAATAATAATAATAACGGTTAAATACAATATAATTTAACTACTTTACATATACTTAGATATTATATTATGTTTCATATACTTAGATATATATGTGTTTCTTTGAAAATACACACTTTGTTTTTTGACTAACAAAATTATACTTCCTTTTTTTTTAAACGAAGTTCAAAATTTGACTTTTGATATTTTCTTTCATTTTACAGATTTAAAATTAATTAAAATTGTGAAGATTTTTATTTTTTTATTTTTTTGAAGTTAAATTTATAAATTGAAATCTTGTGTTTTTTTTTTAAATGTATAAAAATTTGATAATTTATTTTAGGATTTTTTTTTAGAACAGTTTAAATTTGTTTTAACCCTTGACTTAATAACAAATAATATGGACAGTGTACTTAATAATAAATAAATTATTGTCATACAGTATTTATCAATTCGAAATAAATTAATCATAAAAAATGGAACGGAATGGTAGATTAAAATTAATTAAAACCATATTTTTTGAATTTTTTATAATTATTAAGAGCTAATTTTTGATAATAAAAATATTATGTTATCTGTTATGTTAATTTATGTCTAAAAATCCGCTTAAAAGCTCAAAAACTTACTAAGTTATAGTAGGTATAACTTTTGATTTACCAAAGTTTTCCATGAGGGTACATTTAACCCCAAATCGTTTTTTTTTTTTTGTTTTCATTGGAAGAATGTATAAAGTAGTGAATGAAAATGGTGATTGGAAATAACGGTATATTTCTAAGAATATTATACACAGTAGGTGCGTTATAAAAATATTAAACACACCTTAAATTTTTTATAAATTGAATATTTTAACAGATTTATTTATTATGCGCTTTTTAAATTAACGCTTTGATTTTTTTTTCTCTGAAAAGAATTTTGTAAAAGAATATGACTGGAGTTTGTTGTTCACATAGTATGAAATAAATGTTGAAGTGCAGGATGTGTGAAAAATGTTGAAAAAAAAGGAAAATTAAATTTTTTTCCTTATTTTCACCTACTTTTATATATTATATTTCCATATTTTATTACAAAAATAATTATCAACAGTGCGTCCTAAATATTTTGTTTTATTTTAACTATTTTGGGAAAAACACTATATGGTTCTTTTATATAACCATATTTTCGTCATAACGAACTGTTTCTTAATTTCATTTAAACTAATTAAAAATAAGAAAGAGTGCAGAGCTGATTGTGCTAACTCTGGAATATCCATACATGAACATAATATAATATTTCCATAAAATTATATCATATTTTAGAAAATGTAGATGTGTAGCCTTAATTAAATAGGTGTAGCTATGTACCGATATATATTTATGTAAATTTGAGAGTTGTATCACAATTACTCGAACTGGTTGTACCAAATCAACTAAATTTTATGAAACTTACAATTATAAAACTGGATACTATTTTAATAAAATTTGAGATATCCAGCTTAATTAAACATTATGTTATGTTCACATAAAAAAAAAAAATTTTATGACAACAACCAGGACCTGTTTCGCGAAACAAACTAAAATTCTTAAAAAGCATAAAGTTTGGTATAAATCTTAATTGCTTTTGACAAAAAAGAATTTATATGATAGATACTAGTACCCGCCAAGAGAACTACACTACTTTTAAATACTTTTAAGTAAATGCCTAAAAATTTTGTTCTACATAAAAATTCATCGTTATTTTTTTTTTTAACATTTTTCACTTTACAAAATTTTCTTTCAATATTTATTTTATTAAACTGCTTTTATTAAAAAAAATGTGGGTAGTTATACCCTTCCTATACCAGAACGAAGAAATAATAGAAATATTATTTTTAAAATTGTGGTATAAAATGAAATAATTGTGGTACACATTAAAATTTTTAAGTAAAACATAAGAATTGATCTTATCGCAAATAATTTAAACTTTTTACGTCGCAAAATTTAAGTTATCATCAAATAACATTTACGAATCTATTTACGAAAATGTAAAAAAAAAACTTTTGGAAAACTTTGCAACTTAAGTAAGTCGGTTAATTATTATGAAAATATCTTTGAAAATTTACTACCGCGCAACATAAGAAATTTCTTCTAAATTTTAATATTACCTTAAAAAAAAAATTTTTTTTTTAAATAAATTTTGATATTATAAAAAGATAAGGCCGATGAAAGACGATCAAAAAATTTTAATCAAAATACTTATATATAAGTAAATGGATATATGTATGTAATAAAATTTGATTAAAAATATCTATAAGAAAAGTAGAGTCTTTGATTTGTGCGAGGAAAAAAAATATATTAGAAACTTCTGATATGACGGTAAAATTAATAAGATAAGTAATAAATTTTGCTCCCAAAAATGATCGAGTAAGAAATCACAAAATAATCAATATAAAATTCTTAACTTGCAATACAGTCAATGAAAATTAAAAATTAATAAAAAAAAAGTGTCTATCAATTATCGTAAATTAAATGCCTTACTAATTATTTAAATAATGAATAAATTCAATGAAGATTATGTAAACTTGAACCATCTGGCCAATATTTACTTTCAAATTACATTATCATTATAAATTAATACAGACAAAATGAATTAATTTCGGATTAAATAAATAAATTTACAAATTCCATAATATATACATTTGAAGATTTTCCTTTTTTATTTGTATATCTCTTAAATTTTTAATCAATTTTCTAAAAATTTTCTAACCATTCTTTTTTTTCTCTGTTGAAAAACCAAAAAATAAAAACAATTTTTTTATTTAATGTACACCATTAAAAATGTGTTTTCATTTTTCAAAAATTAAAAAGGAAAAAAATTGAAAAAAAAAAAAGAACCGTTTTATTTTCCTTAAATTGTTAATTGTACATTATCTAACTTTTTTTTTTCTTATATTTTCTGCTCCTCACCCTGTTTTCCTGTCTACTTTCTCTCTTTTTTTTTTGTATCTGTTTAATTTATGAGAACCTTGTTCTTTAAAATGCATTACAATTGGAATTATATTATTATCCTTTAATATTTTTTTTTGTTTTTGAGTAAAAAAATTTAATTTTATAGTTTTTATGTTGTTTTTTTTTTCTTTAAAGTGGTTGTAGTATTATTATTTTTTGTTGTTAATTTTTGTAGTTTTTAGTTTTTGTATCCGTTATCGTGCAGTTAAATACTAACTCTCATTTAGACAATTTTCATTCAATAAATAAATATATTATATACGTCTGTAGTCTGTAAAAATACATATCTAGATATATAATATAATAAGTATATAAATACAGGTAGAATTTTATTTACGACAAAAAGAAAAAAAAAAAAATTTCTTATATATTTTCACGTAAATCATCCCTGTTTAAACTTTTAAAATTAGTTAAATTATCTGTTTTCATTTAATGCTATAGTAATGGTCTTTATCCACTATAGCTTGTTTTTTTTCATTAAGTAGATTTTAAAAATATACAAAGATTAACTAGTTATTTTTATTTTGACAGTCAGTTTAAACATTTTTTTTTTTTTGCTTGGGTAGGTGGAAATCATCAAAAGACACCATAGAGGAGATAAAAGAATACGACTTCTCTATGAGTTTCAATCCACCTCTTTTCTTTTTTGAGAACAAACATGTTTGTGGAACATGCTTCCATCCACCGTGTTCCCCTCTCATAAAAATGCTTCATTATACAATTTGCAACTTTTCAAAAAGAAAACCTCTTCAAGTTTCGTCAATTTTTCCAATTGATTCCAATTTACCCGCCAATTCTCCTTTTTGTTCATATTTCTCTTGAACTCATCTACTCCTTGCTCAAACCTACAATAATTTTTTAAAAAGGAAAACTATTGCCTAGAGTTTGGGTAGCGTGTAAAAAAAAAAACAAAAAACCCCATCTCCCTTTTTTGACCAAACAAAATAGGTTATACGACCTTTAATACTCATGTACTGCCTGGTCAAAGGAAGTTGAGTTAGGGCATAAAAATTTAATTAATTTTATATTATAAAGGGCTGCCTTCATGTTGGCAGTCATATGACATAAAATGAATTCTATCTTCATGAACAACGGAACAGAACAGAGAAAAAATCTCACCAGAGTTGCAGATCAATTGAAAAATATCAGCAAAAATTTATAATAAGTAATGTCAAAGTTGCAAGTACCTATCCAGTATAGTGCGAATTTTAATCGCTAGGTAATTATAACTAGCCGTAAACACTTTATAATATTGCCATAATTAAAGTATGGGTCAGACATGACACAATTTTAAAAGGAAAAAACCAACAAATTTAAAAATCATTTAAAAAATGTACTCTTTGCAAATGCTAAATAAAACTTAGATTATTTTATTTAAATTACTGCTCTTCAGTACTGGCAAACCTGTACTACACACACATACACACACACAATCAAGTAAAACTACGTTCAAAACAAGAAAAAAAAAACGTATTAAAACATTTATAAAATACATACATTCCAATATTATAACGGGAATATCGTAATTTAACTGTTTAGTTTTCTATTTTTTGTTTTTCTTCTTTTACATTTAACTCTCTTTTATCTTTTGAATTTTATTTTTTTTTTATTTTTTGTTTTTTTCCATTTTTTTATTACTTTATTTTAAAATCATTATAATCATGTACATGTTACATTCATACATACATATATACTTATATAATATGTTATTATAACGTATATACATATTGTATGTAATTTGAGGTTTTCAATGAAAAAAATAAAAAAAAAATAACAAAAAACAAAAAATGAATAGAAATTAGAATAGTCAGAGACAGAGACAAAGATAGGTACATAGAAAAAGTAAAAAAAAAATAAAAATAAACATTTCTTTTTATAAGGACATTACGTTTGATGTTAAAAAAAATAAGTACATATAGCCGTAAGGATAATGACGATAATGGACATTGGACGATGATTGTGTGGTCCTATTATGTGGTTAGTATAAAAAAAAACCAATGAATAAAAACTAACATTAATTTTCTCAGATATTTTTTTTTTTTTGTTATTAGTCGTAAAAATAAAAAAAAATAAAAATTTTTTTTTTTTTTTACCAGATAGTTAAATTTAAATGTTGATTATATTTTAAAGATCGAAAGAAAAAAAAAGGATAAAAATGAAGAAAACAGAAAACAGGAAAAATAAAAAATAGAATAAAATGGATGTGAAAATTTTAGTTGGTTTACAATATTATTTACAACATTCTTATTTTATGTTGATCTGAAAATAATTAGCATGAAATAAAAAAATTTTTTTTTCCCGAAAACTGAAAATATAGAAAATTTTTTTAGTTAGCGTTGAATTAGAAATAGTTTCATTTATTTTAGAATTTCCTTTTATATCAATTAGCTGTTTCAAACATCAAAAATATAAGATAAGCACCTATTAGAAATAGAGGGAAGCTAAGAGAAACTTCTTATTTAAACATAGTTTTGAAGGTGTTGAAGAGTTATTGTAAATAATTGAATATATTCTGAACAGTTTTAATAATAAAAATCGTAATAAGTAGTTTTGTTCTTCTCAAAAATTAGAAGTTCAATAAAACGAAATTATCTTGTAAATTAAAATAAAGCTAAATCTTCAGTGTTGGTCAGTAAAAACAAATCAAGTTAAAAATACTTATCTATATGCTGTTATGTCTCTCTAAATATTAATTTTAAAAAGAAATTGCAGTACTAAACTTATTAATGCTGAAATAAGATAGGTGATTAAAAAAAAAATGGTGATTAGTGCTATTGTAGACATGGTAAAAGACTGTATACATAATTTGGTGGGTTTTAGTTGTAGATTTTGCCGAGAAATGGACGTTATAGAGAGCATGAAGCAGTTCCTATGCACCTGTCCCAGCCTATCAAGAAAAAGTCGGATATTTTATCTCGCTAGTTTATTTTTTCATGATTTAGGTGATCTCCCTTACATGAATCAAAATAATTTTCAGAATTTTTCCGTCAAAGAAATATCATTCTGGCAAAATTTTAAGCAACTTAATACAAACTTTTTTTAAATAGATTCTCCTAAGTTTCAAGTTGTTCTACAAATCTGAAGTCTATTGATTATTGACTCTATAAAAAATATTAATAAACATCAATTAAAAAAAAACTATGTGATACAAAAAGATGTGAAATGGAATTTTTTTTAATTCCTATTTTTATTCTTTTCAACACCTTCAGATCATTTATTGTACTTGCATTTGTCTTTTTGAGATATATAAATAATTTTTACTTATCTTTTGGTATGCACATATTCAATAGAAGAAGCAATTAATATTTACAATTCATTTATTTAGAATAAAATCAATGAGTTTGTTGTCTTAAACGTGTCCATTATAACGATCACCGATCACATAATATACTTAAAATAAAAATTTACTTCAATTAGAATTGGAGTTAATTGAATTCGATAATTGAATGGTCGATTAAAAAACCAATAGTATATCCTTTCTTCTACTTTCTACACTTTAATACGTTTTGATTTTTCTCTCTTTTTCAAATCTTTTACATTTCGGTCAGACATGGTTATTACAGAATAAAATAAAAAAAAAACAAAACAAAAATAAAATAAAATGCTAAAAATTATAAAATGAAAAGTTTATTTGATTTTTTTTTTTTTTTTTTCAACTTTTACTTTTGCATTTTTTATTTAATACATAATATACTCATATATAGGAAGAGTAACGTTGCAATTTTATTTTATTGTGGTTTTTAGAGAAAAAAAAAAAAGAAAAAGAAAGAAAAACATTTTCCAAAGGACAAATCTGTAATCGATTCAAAGAAACATGTTATAAAAATCATTTGTATCATTTAAAAATAAAAGGGCTTTATTTACTTAAAAAAGGACATTTTTTTTTGCTATTTAATCAGTATTTATTTATAATAAAAAAAAAAACTACTTATATATTAGAATTAAAACGAATTGAATGAAAACGATTTTGAATGGAAAAAAAAAAAAAAAAAATAGGTAAATTTGGTCACATTTTGTATAGTTTACATTTTTATTTAAACTTTTATATTACATATATTTTTTATTTCTTATAATTGTCAATAAAAAAGATCAATAAAAAAATAAAAAGTTTTAAAATATATAATAGAACCTTTTTGTTAGTAATATAAACTTTTAAATAAAAATTAAAAGGGGGCGTTAATTGTAATAAAAATCATTTTTTTAACTTTCAACTAATAATATTAATTAATTTAAAGCTCGCTGTATATCATGTGGTAATACTTTAGCGTTTAGATAGAATAAAGAAAAAGAAAAACAATAAGGATATTCACATTTACAGAAATAATGATATATAATGCACATATCAAAGAAAACAATGCTAACTTATACATATTAAAAAGCTTCAGAAAAGATTTTTCTAATAATTTTTACTATAAATATACTGGGAGCGTACCATTTCTCAAATTCTATTTTGTAAACTCCCCTCTTTTGTCGATTACCATTTAACAAACCTTGAATAATTTTCACAAACTTATAACCTATATATGTACTAACATATTTGGACCCTTCGCAAATTTATTTACTTTTAGAAGAACTTTTCGTATATCGGGACATTTTTTTTTTTTTTTAAATGTATTTCTCTGCCACATAAATGTGGACAGGAAATTGCACAGCCTTTCCTATACAGGCGTGGCTGTAAGTGTTGTAAGTGGGAATAACTCTTACGACGTTTGTGGGATTCGAACCCACACTCCCTCGGTGTTTACAGCTTATTTTATACTCTCTTACCCACTAGGCCACCGAGGCCCCCTTTCGAAATTATTTTCACTGATTTGCGGTTGAAATATGTATGTAAAAAAAATTAATTAGATAGGGATTTTCGAGTTAATTACAAAATCACAGTTTCAAAAATTTTATTTACCGGAAAAAAAACCTTTTTGTGTAGTCCACCTGTTAAGCACAGTACATATACAAATGAATGTGTATATGTTTAAGGTTCTTGCTTTTTAGGTGGAAAAAAAATGTGAAGCAGAAGAGAACACATTGCAGATATTTGCAAACTTCTCACGTAGTCTAAACTACAAAAAAAAATTTCGGATAAAAATTTCATTTTGACGTCACTTTTAAATTTTCTGTCAATGTTGAAATACACATACTCATTAAAATTTATCTTGACTTGTTTTCTTTTCAAAAATTTCAATGCATATTTTATAAGGTTCTATTCTATTTCTGTTCTAGGTTCTATAAATACTGTATACTTATATGCAAAAATATTTTCTAAATAAAAACCATTCGGTATAAAATAGTAGAGTTAATTAAAATTATAAAGTCTCAGGTAATCGTATTTTATAATATACCTTTCTTTTTATTGTTTCATATTTATTATACTTTAATTATATTTATTTACTTTAATTATCTTACAGCGATATGATAAACATTCAAAGCGTTTGTTATACCTGTAATTAAAAAAAAAAAAAAAAATTATAAATTATTTTGAAAATTTAAGTACTCATATTTTTAGAAGTTAAATTAAATATATTTAAATAAAATTTCATATATAATTTTGTAGTTTAATTAGTATCTTTTAATTAGCATATTATTAAGATCACAATCAGCAAGGATAATTTGATGCCAAAAAAGCATACTGAAAGAATAGACAAAGTAGCCGACACATGAATGTTTAGAGGTTGCCAACAAGAGGTAGAGACGGTACTAAATATACTTTGACAATAATGTGTATTGGAATCTAAATAAGAAGAAACTTGAGAGAGGGTAGTAACAGTAGGAAAGATATCTTTAAAAAGAGGGATATTGACTGGCATGATGAGCAACATAAACAAGGGGTTTCATGAAATTTGGCTGCATAACGAGTTGTATGTCCTATTTGCAAAAATAGTCCCCAGCTATTCCCTATGTCAAACAACAACAAAAGCAACAACAATACATTAATACAACATTTTTCGCAAAAAAAAATTATTAGTCATTATATTATTACTCAATTTTGTTTCGATACAATTAAAATGACTCATTGAATTTTCATTTTATAAAAAATAAAAAAAAAAACAATCAAATTTTTTGCAATAAATTATAATTTATTACTCATTTAAATTAGATTTTCTTAAGTATCTTAAAAAAAGTATTTAAATTCAATTAGCATGTAAAAGACAATGATATGACGTAACTATACTGATAATAATACAATCTATTAAATATTACATATGTATTCTACCTAATAGCTAGTAGCTTGTAGCTATTAAATTCTTTGAAATTGCTATTAGTTATTTACATATTATTTATAAGATAAAAAAAAAAGAAGACTTGAAATATAGACTAAGATGTTATATCCTAACAATTTAGCAGATGAAAATTATAAATCCTCGAATAAAATTTAAAAATCAAAAAAAATTCTATATAGTTGAAGCTAGACCAAAATCATTTCATCAATTTTCTATAAGCAGTAGATTTGTAAAATTGTCGTTTTTCAAAACATTTCTGTTCTATAATCGTACATTTTTTTTTACTTTTGGAAAATCTCCTTTTCGGCAAAAACATCTTTTTAAAAAATAAAATCACGCATTTTTCATTACAAAAATAAAACTTGTAGAGAGTTGGTTACAAAATGATGGTTTCAATTATACTTTCAGATCCAAAGTAAACATATTATATCCTAGATACATTTAAAAACTAAAAATTGCTTAAGTGCAATTTTTAACAAAATAATTTGAGACTTTCAAGTTGGTTTTGAGATCTGTTTATAAAAACAGGATTATAATATGCTTTTAACTGTAGATTACGTTATGATACTCAGAATTTGGAGAAATAAAAAGGAAATAGTTTTTTTTTTTTTTTTTGATATTTTTTTGTGGGTTTTAGATTTTGGCTTTTTTTTTTAATTCTTTTTTGAAACAGTAGATTTTAAAAAAAAGACGAAAAAACGGAAATTTTTGGAAGAAGAACGAACATGTATACATTTTAATAAAAAGAAGATTTTATAAAATGATATTTAGTCGTAAATCCTTTTTTGAATTTCATAAGTTTTATTTAAACTCTTTAGATTTTATACATCTGGTATACAAAATTCTTCTAAACGTTTCTCTGCTTGTAAATTATCTTTCAATGTTATCGAGTATCGATATTTTTCTTCTGCATTTCAATTAGATTTTTAAATAATTTACAATATAATTATTTTTATACATTTTATTTTCATATTCAATTACATAAAATTGAAAAAAAAAAAAACAATTTAAGAACAATTTAATTACATTAAAATTTACTTTTACTCTTACAGTTCAACAATTAAAAATTTTAAATATTATAAGATACGGTGTATTCTTTTTAATTTCCATAATAATTAAATAATTAAAAAAAAAAAAAAAAGGATTTTTTTTATAACTTTATTTAATAAAACTTTTTTTCTACATTTTGAATATATTGTACCCATAATTTAATTTAATAAATCAATTTAATTACACGTCATTTAAATTTAAAAAAAAAAAAACAAAATACTCTGTAATTAAAAGTTTAAATTCTCGGGTTTTTTTTTTTTAAGTTTGACCTCTTACCTTATTTTAAACAAAATTAACCCTATATAAGTAAAATTTCCAAAAAAAAAAAAATAATATTATGTCCTCTAGTTGTATAATATTTAAAACAATTTTACTATTTCAATTGCTTGTCCTTATTTTAAATAAAATTTGTTTTGAAAGAAATAATAAACAAAACAAAATATAAATTTGGTCAAAAAAAAAAATAAGAATGCCGAAAATTGCTGAATATTTCTTTTATAACCCTATTATTAAAAAATATGTTTCAAAAACTCTTCCCACAACATTTTATTTTTTTCTTCCTTTATTTTTATTTTTTTTAAATTGTTGTTATTGTTTTATTAATTATCCTTAAGTACGTTATAATTTATAAAATATCCTTCGTATAATAATTTCTTCGTTCTCCTCTATTTTGTATGTTTATATATATGTATATATTTTTATGTATGAAATATTATGTACCCTTTTATATGTATGTATATATTATGTACAATGAAAATATTATCATATTGTTTTCAAAAAATATGTAATTATAGCATAAAAATTTATTTTTCTTCTTTTTTTGATTTCCACAAAACGTTAAGTTTTGATTTCAATTTTAAGTATTCAGTTATCATTTTCTATCATCACCGTTATTACTAAACCCACCGCAATCAACATAATCAACATTACATAAACATTACTATTATTATTTACTATATTATCATCAGTTTCATAACAACTATAACGAAAATATTCATTAACAATAGTTAAAATTCTTGTAAATAAAAACAAAATATTTTCCATTTCATTCCTTTAATTTGAAGCGGGGAGTTCCTTAATATATAAAATGAAATGTTTTTATTTTGTTGTTTTTGTTGTTATTGTTGTTTTTTTCCACCAAAAATAATTTATCTTTAATTATATATTAAAATAATGACCGTATATTTCTTTTAAGTGAATAATGTCCTGGTGGCTAGTGATTAATTATGATGGACAGAGAGAAAATATATATATATAAAAAAAAAAACAACAACAACAAAAAAAAACAATAAAAAAGTAGAAAAATCTCAGGTCTTTTTTTGTTTTTTTTTTTTTTTTTGTATAATATGAATATTATAAATGTATAATTTCATTAAATGGTATAATTTATAAATATGTATAGATATATAAGATTTTAATAGGATTTTATCGGGTAAAGATTGAAAACATACACACAGAAAAGAGAAAAAGTAATTTGTGTTGTGTTAAATGTGATTTGAGTTCAAAATACGGCGTTAGAGCCTTAAAATTATACAAATCTGTTATTTTGCAAATTGATTTATCATGTTAAAGTAATAATAATAAAAATATTATGAATAAATAGTAAAATAAAAACAAATAAATCAATAAAAAAATTAAATAATTTCAATTCATGTTTATACATCACAGACAAATTAGGAATTCTGTAAAATATAACGTAAATAAGTATAATAAATTAAGGTTTGTACATAAAAATAGTTAAATAATATCTTTATAAGTTCAATTAAAAATGTTTGGGCTGACCAAGTTAATAAAAATAACTTTTACGGATAACTTAAAATAGTCTAAACGTAATATTAATTACATATCGGTTCGGTATTGATCTAATTCATTCCTTTTCCTTATATTTTTTTTTGAAATCTGCATTTTGTATTTGTAGGATCTCAACTCTTACTATTTCCTGGTAATATAAAAAAGAAGTAAACTTTTTAGTCGAAAATTAAATTTCAAAGGAAAAAAGAAAATTACGAAAGTTACCATTGTTACCAAAGTAGGTACTTTAGTTTTATATATATGTATATTATTCTTATATAAAACGAAGCTTTTCGATTATTGGCAAATAATTTCTTGAATGAAGTATTTATAATTCAATCATTGATAAACTTGACTTGACATTAACTTGATCGGTCATTGGTTTGACGCCATGTAGAAAATTTAGAAACGAAGATGAACTAATTCAAAATATCAGAATGAAAGGATTAAAATTTATTATACGAACTTAAATAATTCACTTTAACTAAAATTTTGTACATTATAATTTATTTTTCTCAGTGTCACATAAATATTTTAAATAATCTAAAGTAATAATAATTTTTATTATTTTAATCATTGTCTAGAATCGCTAATAAAAGTTAAAAGAATATCACAATCATAATAACAAAATAATGGCAACATAATGAATTTCATTGAAATAGAAAAGGAAATTAAATAAGAATTCTTTTTAAAATGGCATTTTTTTTTTTTTAATGAAATTTATTATGCTTAAATAGGTAAAGCGCCAACCATATCCATTCATCAGTCCTTAGGCATAAAAAACATTATTACAAAATGTTTGTAAGGATTCCATAAAAAAAAAAAAATGTTAAATGAAAATGGTCGAAGTCATTTTCTAAAAGTATAAAAAAAAAAATATTATGCATTAATTAATAAAATGTTTTCAACGTTAAACCAATTGCAAGAAATTTGATGATATTGAAAAGCCTTATACTGTTTAGTTTAGTAAATTTTGTGTTATTGTTTGAATTTTGTCCCGAAACTGGATTTAACAACACAATCTGTCAGGCTTAAAACTGGAGGGTTGTTACTAATCTGCTTTAATAATTAACAAAACAAGGCTATAATCTGTCGAAAAACTATAGAGTAACACTAATTAGTTTCTTCGTTTTCAATATTTTAAAATGGAAATAATTATAACCAGATTAAAAATAGTTGCAATAGGAAACCAACCAAAGTAAAAAGGCTAAAAAGACTATAATATTATGCTTCACAAGAATTTAAAGATATATAGTAGACATATTATTATAATACTATTTTAAAACTAACTTAGATATAAATAAACTGCTATTCTGACTAACTTAAATATGTACTGTCAATTCAAATATTCACTCAGCCTATTTTAAAAGGGAGGAAAAAAAAAACATTTAAATCCTAATAGAAAAATACAGTGTAAGCAAATGACCTTAACTAATTTTCATACCTGTATATAAAGAAAAACTTTTTATATAGGCATATTAAAATGACGTATATCTATACATATTTGCATACAAATATATATGCATATTATAATTTTGAGGACTTTTGGCTTAAAATACCTTAACCTAATTACACGTTAATCACATTGGTGTTATCTGAATTATATTTTGCCTCAACTAAGAATTTTAAACGAATAGAACGAATATTCATCTATATATAATATATATATATATATATATATATATAAATATTTTATATCTTTTTATATTTTTACATTTTATGAGATTTTTCTTGTTGTTGCTGTTTTTTCGTTCTTTACAGGGTTAATCTAGGGAAAAGAAACATTAAAAAATTTTACGCTAACGTACATTAAATCTCTGATTCGTTTTTATAGTCAGTCCACATCATCACCGTCATTAGTAACTATATAATAGGCAATATTACAATATGTACCTGTAGATTAATTCTGCGTTCTTGCTGGTTTTTTTTATACTTGGTGAGATAGTCGTCATCAAAAGCAATAAAAAAAAAAAAACTGATCTCAAAATATTCAAAAAATTTTACCTTGATGAATCGTAGAGAAGGTAAAGTCATCTAAAGATCATTAGGATTACGATGTTTTTATTTTGTTACGTTTTTTCTTTATTACAAAAATTTCTTTCTTTTTTTTTTTTTGTTTTTTTACCGTCATAGTGAATAATTATTGTTGTTATTGTTGTTTTTTTTTTTTGTTGTACCTAATAGAGAAAAAAAAGAGTAAATGAAAAGTAAAGTAAGTGCCTCATTTATAATACTTGAAATCTAATGTACTGTGAATAAATGAAATGGTCATAATATCTAAAGAATGATAATTTTTATTAAATCTTTTTAATTATAGCTATCGTAGACATTTAATATTTTTTTTTATTCTTTTCTCTTATTAATTTTATTAAAAAAAAAAACAATAATATTTTCATCTTTAAAATAAATTAAAGAGGCATTATTAAGGATAAATTAAAAATAAAGGATTAAAGTTAATATTAAAGTTATAATAACGATTATTTATTTTAAAATTTTAATGAAAAATTACAATTACTTTTAAATTGTTCAAAGAAAAATCACTTTTTAAAATTTATTTCATAATTTATACACAAAGAACTATACCTTAAAGTGATGAAAGTTTCTCAATGTAATCGAATCGTAAAATCCAAAGCAGTTGGCAGACCTGATGTGATTTTAGATGATGGTAGATTTTTGGTCTCTGATAAGATTATTAATTTTTTTAATTTAGAGATAAAAGTGATCAATACATTACATTACCTATCCATAAAAACTTCAAATTAGAAGATAGGGAATAAAATGTTCAGATAGAAAATATCAAAACAAGGTAAAAAATAGACCTCCAACAAATTCTCCAAAAATAATGCTCCAACAAATTCTTCAAAATTTTGTATTTTTCCTTTATTTTAATTCAAATATTAATAGCTTGTATTTACATTATTTTAATGGGGTTTTGTTTAAAATTTACTATACAATGCATTCAAATATTTAAATACTTCGAAGAGGCGCTAAAATAATAAATACTTCAATCTTTCAATTAAAAAATCTGGGGTTCAAATGTCGAAATAAATCTTAATTTTCAAAATCGTAACAAATACTTCTGATATAGATAAAAGGTGGGACGAATAAATAATCTTTGTGTCTTATAATTTTATCTAATAACTACCTGCCGACTGATTAAGAGCTCCTACGTGAAGACAAAGATTGAAGAAACTGAAGCTAAGTTTAATATCAACAATGTTCGATTTAGTAGATACATGTCCTATGCTCTTTATAGGAATGAAATGGACAAAGAGAATAATTAAACTTAAAATTGTTTTGTTTTGTTTTAGTATTCTAAAATGATTGTTTCAAAACTCATTTTAGTTCAAAATTCAAACGATAAAAGAAATTTTATTAGACTAAAAAAATAAAATCTTTCCATATTTTTTGCAATGTCATCAAAATTCCTACTACTGGTAACGCTAAATGTATTTTATTAAAATATAATTTTAAAATTTTTAACTCTGATTTTGATCATTTTATTACAATATTCCTTTTTTTTAAATCGTTAGGAACATTTTTATAAATAAATAATTAATAAATAATTTTTATGTGCCAGAAAAATCGATGGATTGATGTGTATGCGTTTGGATTACCTTATCTGTATGACTGTATTCATATTGTTGACCAAAAATCGTTTAAGAATGATGGAATTTTTTTTTCAATACAGCAAATTGTGATCCCTCTTTATTTAAACATATAGGAGTTCTCATTTATTTTATTACCGGCTGAAAGGATTCCTAAATGGTTTTGTTAAGAATTTTTTTTAAATAATTGTCATATAAATTCAAATTTGTCAAATGATTTTTGATTGATCACATAATCTTTAAGTTAGAAACGTTTTTTAATAAATTTATGTCTTTAAAATAAGTTTGTTTCATTCATTTCACCACATATTCCTTACTTAAAAAAAAACTAACTAAACTTCTTAACAATGTTAGAATAGTGATAGGTATTTAATATTTTTTTATTACTTAAATTCTTATTTCCTACCAAAACACGAAGATTTTCCTACTACCATAGAAACAATATCTATAGTTTTAAACAAATTTAATTTTCAAAATTCATTCCTGTAACACTTGTTGTATAGAATTTCAAAGAAAAAAATCATTTTTTTTATCGTATTCAATCATCTGAAACTGTACTACCTAGTCTAAAAAATTAAAATCATTCCACCTTAAATAGGTGTTTTAAAATCAATGAAAATTTTGACTTGTCTTTTCTTCTTTTATTTGCTATAAATTTACGAGCAAAAATATTCATTCATATCTAATTTTCCGAAAATAATTTCTTTTTCTTTTTTTTGAAAAAAGTCATAATTTTTGTTATTGTCATTTGCGTTTTTTTTTTTTTTTTTTATGCCTCTCGATTCTTTCCGATTCAGTAAACCGAGTTTATGTTACAATGACATAAAGATTGACTGAAAAATAAGGACGATATGAGGGGTTAATAAAATGTAGGTGCAAATCTATTGAACCTTAAACTTTTTTTTTTTCCTACCTACGTCTACCTATACTTATTTAAATTGTTGAATATTATAAATATCACTAAGATAAGAATAAACTTCCCGAAAAAAAAAAAATTTAAAAGAAAATCTTAAAGAAGCATGACTGAATAAAGATAGGAAATGAAAAGGAAGGAGAAAGAAAAATTAAGATGATATGGTTAAAATATTTTTCGTTTGTGATTTAAGAGTGACAAATGTTTGACTGGCACGCTATCGTTTATATAAACAAATATAGTAATAATAACAGCATCTAACATTACTTGGGGTGATTAATTTGGTGAAATCTTCGCAATAACTAATATTCTCCTATGGCTATTCCAAGCTGCTATACTCCTTGAAAAAGTCTCCTTGTCTTTTGTTGTTTTGAGTTAAAAACTTTTAATTGTATTTATATTTTATGTTATTTATTTTGCTTTTGCCATTATTTTCCATTGGAATAAGAATAAATCGTTTTTTACTTTGCATAGGTAGTTGCGGTACAAGTTTGTATTTATAAATAATAATATAAATAAATAAATATATTTTAATATGTTATGTATTTAAGAAATATTTAACAAGAGATTCTTTGAATTCAATGATCCCAGTATCAGCTACCCAATTTTACTGATATTCTGACACTAACGACGCATTCTTTAAGATCAGTACCCCATCATTCATGTGTTTCATTGATCCTTGTACATATTGTGACTCCTACATTATTTTGAAAAATTAGAATTGATAATGCATTTTCTTAAAAGTGTTATACTTAAGTTTTAATAACTAAAATTTCAGTTCCTTGTTGGTCTGATTCTAAAGAATGTCATTGATTCATATGATTAAGTGAAAAATTTAATTATTTCGCTGAAGAATTTATATGTTCGTTTAACTTAAATACAATAATTATATTAGAAAACTTTTAGTTGACAAGAAACTATTCAATTTTTTTTTTTTTTTTTTCAATTTTTAAGTTCTTTTTTTTACAAACATAAGAAATCTTATCGAAATACAAGACGTTCGGGGTATATATGAAAACACATGCCAATGAAACAAAAACCCAATAAAATATAATAAAATTTAAAAAAAAAAAAAATTCCTGATGCTATTTGTTACGTATATTTACGGTACAAAGGATTTTGATTTTATTTTTAGATTTGTTTCCTTTCTACTTATCACTTGTTGTCATTGTGTCTCCAATATTTAAAAAAAAAGAAATTATTGACTTTCTTAGGCATATCAAATTACAATCAATTGATTTCTAGACAGTTAATTTTTACTTAATATTTTCTTGTGAATTTCTTTAGAATCTTTTTTTTTTTTCCTGTATACGCTTCATGTGTATTGGATGGCACTCTGAAAACAAAGGATGTAGAGGGAAGAAGGAGTAATTTTTATTAAAAACTAAACGCTGTGATACTTTATAATAATTTTTAAAAGAAATTAAAATAATGAAGATATTTTATCTCATTCCGAGTAAAAGGAAACCAAAAACCTTTCTTCTTTTTTAACTCATTCCAATAACAGCAGCAGTAACAACAAGAGCAGAAGAAGTGAATTACATAAACTTCTCATAATCCTTTCCTTATTCTTTTCTACATATATTTCTTTTTAAATACACTAACTACATGTGTATTTAAGTAGATTGTATTTAGGAATTTAAAAGACTTTTGTGTTCAGAATTTACTATAGAAACACGATATAAAAAACAAAAAAAAAATTAGGTAGGTATAGAAATTGAAACTGAATTAAACACATAACATATTGTATAGTAATATTAATTTTCTTTTACTATATAATAGCTACACACAATATATTATGAACATATAATATCAAGAAGGGAAATACCCAAATAACATAGAATATTAACAATATATTCAATTCACTATGGTAAATTTAAAAAAAAAAAAAAAAAAATCCTCTGTCATGTCAAGCAAATAAGTCGTCTATTCAATCAAACAAATTGCTATGAGGCTTATTAAAACCTCTTAGGGAGTTTTATTTTCATTATATATGTAAGTATATATTTTTGTTTCTTTCTCTTTTATTTAACACCTGCTCCAAATTCCCATTCATTCAATTTTTAAATTCTTACTGTTTCTTTTCTTTATATTATTTTCGATTCTTTCAATGACTTCCATACCAAAATAAAAATTTTTTATTTGTTTAATGCCTACCATAATATGACATTATGAGTTCTCTTATTAATACATGACATCTACACGTGTACCTACATAGAAATGTTTTGAATCCAAAAACACATTATAATTTGTATAGAACGAAAGCTTGAAAATTTTTATACATAAAAAGAAAAAAAAAAAAATTCTTTAGCTCATGTTTTTTAATTCTTCTTCCTTCCAAACCGATACTTTTCTTATCCTAATATTGACAGATTCATCATTGAATTGATGTAAAAAAAAAAATATATTTTTTTTTACCGTTTTCTTACTCTATAGAACTCATTTTATCCGTATTTGTATTTCTTCCGTTTTAACGAGAGGACAAAGAAAAGGTAAAGATGATATAAAAAATAATAAGAATGAAAATTAATAAAAGATGGAAGGGTGGAAAATGAAATAAAGATTTTCTACACAATTTTTTTTTTTTTTTTCAAGGTGAAAAACAAAAAAAAAAAACAATTCAAAACACACCAACATTCAATAACATTTCTACAGGTAAAGTAATAACAATAATTATGAATGGGGTATAAGAAAGTATAAACACATGCTATAAAGTACATCGTTTTAAATTAAATATAAATATTAAATGTCGCGATAATACAAATAATAATATATTAAGTACTTGTACATATTAATACCGTTTTCTATAAAGAAATTTAATATGTATGTTCTGTAATAAAATAAATAGATATTCAAACATATTTACAGTTACGAGCAGATAATATAAGAATTAAATAGCAATAAGTTTAAATGAAGCAGAGCACTTTTTTTTTTTTTTGTCCTTGCCACTCCTATGAGGAGTATAGAGCATCCACTAAGTCATTTATTATTCATAATTGACTAAGCTTCAATTTAGTGAATCATTAATTTCACTAAGCCGTTGATTACTCGGCTGTAGCTATTGTACAAGACTAAGACGTTTCTTTTATAAGAGCATAAGCATAATTCTCTAAAACGCTTTTTTTTTTATAAGAATTACGATATTGCTTAGCTGTTTTTTATGTTTTTGAATAGAAATTTGGGAAAAATTAAAATGCATTTTCTTTCATTTCAAGAAACTTCTACTATTACGTTGTCGTTAAGAAAAACATTTTTGAGTACAGTTAAAATATTATAATGCTAGAATATTTATAAGCTGTGATTTTTGTATACATCCCATTTGAAACATTTGAATAATTGTCGAAGTTCCAAGTAATTTTAATTGGAGTGGAATTGAAAAATTTAATTTGAGGCAACTTAAATACTTACAAAACCTTAAATTTTTTTTTTTTTTTTTTTTTTTTCTATATATATTTTGACAAAATGCCTCGATGATCACCTTCTACTAGGTTTAAGGTTTATTTGATATCTAGCTCTAATTATGATTTTCAAAAGAATTTTCTAATTTTTTATTAAAACTTTTATATTTTTATTTTATCATGTTTTCAATTATTTTGCCATGACTGTATATTTTTATATATTATATCTATTATATAAAAATATGAAATGTAAGTATATATATATTATATATTAATATATTGAAAATTAATATTAAGTTAACATGAAATTAAGAGGGTTATTACTTTAATTTAATGTATTTATATCATGAGTTATAAATATTATATTGTATATATATATAATCTACGTGTATATATACACAAATTGTTAGAATTATATTATAATATATAAAATATGTATGTACATATAAAACATTAAATAATTTAGGAAGAAATAATAAATATCTATTAAGAAACGTGTTACAACGAATTTAAAAGATAAGACAAAATGAATTTAAGATAAAGAATATTAGTTTCTAGGTAATTGAACACAAATAGAGTTTTTTAAGCTTTTTTTTTTCTTATTATAGAAAAATTTTAATTCAATTTTTTTTTTGTTTTGTTAAGAAGGCTTTTAAAAAATGTATTTAATTTCTCCCTCTTTTTTCAAAAGAAGGATTACATATGTTAAATATCTATATTTAATTATAATTTCATAAAATTTAAAAAAAAAATCAATAGAAATGTGCCAAAAATAAAAATCTTATTTAAGTCAGATTTATAATTGTTCAATGGGGGCCTCGGTCGCCTAGTGGGTAAGAGCGTATTAAATACGCTGTAAACACCACACCGAGGGAGTGTGGGTTCGAATCCTACACACGTCGTAAAAGTTATTCTCCCTTACGACATTTATAGGCACGCCTGAATAGGAAAGACTGTGTAATTTCCTGTCCACCAGAGAAATGCATTAAAAAAAAAAATTGTTCAATATATTATTTACGAGGTTTTTAAATTAAAATTTATTCTCCTTTTCCACTTCTACTAGAAAACCTATTTTTCCACTGCTTCTTCTTCTCCACTCCTCCTACTTTTCCACTCCTCCTCCTTTTCCACTTCCTCATATTTTCCACTTCTCCTCCTAGGAGTACAGGATAACCACTAAGACATATTTTATTATTTATATTTGACCAAATTTCAGTTTCTGAAATCATTATAGTTTCACTCCGTTGATTAGTCGGTTGTAGGTTTTAATCAAAACTATAAAATGATAGAGCACGAGATCTTTTGAATGAGAGGCAGGTGTTTAAACCACTACACCATAATTATTAAAGAATTATTTTTAAAAGCAATTTTGAGATTAGGAATGTTAACAATAGGACTAACTAGGTAATTTTATAAGATGCTAAATATAATATAATAGTTTATGTATAACATAATCTTCTTTTAAGTAAATTCTGAAACATTTTATATAACTTATCTGGCAATCTAAACATAACTGAAATAATCTTCTACAAAAGAAAGTTTAAAGGCTTCTTATTTTAACCAGTATTTGGTTCAAAAAAATTAACAATTCCGTGTGATACATCATAATATCTAAATATGTAATTAACTTTCTTTTTCCGTACAATAAAATTTTAACAGTTTTAGCAAAAATTACTGATATAATTTTAATGATATAAAAACCACAAAAATTTGTCGAATTGTGTTTGTTTGATTTGTCGAATGTGTACAGAAGATATTTTGTTTTCGCGTAAAGAAAAAATAGACGGCGAAAAGGGAAATTGAGCCGTAATAAAATTAAAATTATAATCATTTTGTTTCCGCCGAAAAAACAACTGAGTCGCATCCGAAAGTTTTAACATGTATTTTACCTGAAAATATAAAAAACTATTTGAGCAATTTCGGTTAACTTTCATAACCATTTAACTTTTTAAAACCTAACACTTTTAATAGAAAATTTTTTTTACAAAAATTTAAAATTTACTTGAATTTCGAGTGCTGGTCGACACAAATAAAACTCAATAGATAATAACAAAACTGCATGTAATAATATTAAAAGATTATTTTATTAACAAATTAATCACGCCAAAAAAAGCAAAAATCAAAGTAATGAGATAAAATTTAAATTGAAAAAAAAAAAAAATAAAAAAAAACTTTTTCTGAGACATTTTCAATTAAAAATTATATACCACAGACTCAAAGGAACGAAACAATTAGAAAAAAAAAATTAAATATTATTATAATATTAAGTAATCATTGAAAATTTGAACTGAAAAGATTTATCTCTTTTGAAAAAGACAAGTTCAAGAACATTGTCAAAGAACCAAACAAACCTATACCTTTTCCTTTTTTTTTTTTTAAATTTTTTTTTATTATAAGAGAAAATTGAATACAATATTGCATTTAACATTCAATTCATAAAAGCAAAAACATTTTAAATATAGAAACAACTTAAACAAACTTATTTCCATTCTATTTTATTCTTTTTTATTTATCTATACTATACTATGTCTTTCTTTGTCTTGTTTTGCTTTTCTAAAAGGATTAATGCACATTTTGAAAAGAAAAGAAAATTTTATTTTTTTACTCTTCTTAAACTATTTCTGAATGTACTTTGTATACTAAATTTTAATAAAAAGTCACTGAACAACATCAAATAGTATAATAGTAATAAAATTTTCTCTGAATTAAAAATTATAACAGAAAAAAAAAAAAAAATTAAATGTATGTAAAAGGAAAAAAATAAAGGATATAATTTACATTACATCCTATAATATTTTCTTCTTTAAAAAAAAAAAAAATGCTTTTCTTTATGTCTGTAATTTGTTTGTTATTTTAATATTTAATTTTTTTTTTTTTTTTTATTAAATAAATATATGTTTATATAACTTTGTGTATATATGTAATTTTATTATGTAATAGCATACATTAAAAATTGCAAAAAAAAAAAAAAATTATTTTTATAAAATCAGTATTTACAAAAAAAAAAAAGTTCTATTTAACTTTTAGGCCTGTCATATATTATATTTTTTTTTTTTCAGTTGCCAAAACTGTTAGTCTTATATATTTTAACATTAATATTTAAAGCAGTAATTCCTCATACAAATTTTTAGCATATTTCCAAAAAAATTTTGAAAAATTTTTTTTCTTATTAGTATCACTTTGTCCGTTCGTCTGTTTACAAAACTTCTACACCGTTAAACACAGAGAAAATTTTTAGCCATGGGTAGATCTCATAAAAAAAATAATTTTGTGGAACAACTTTCTCATGCAGCCTCATCCATTACGGAGCAACAGCCCCTCAAACTTTGAAAAAGCTCTATTTAAACGGGTTTTAATAGAGTTAACGGGTTTTCTTAGTTATAAAGGGTTCCGAACTTACAGCTCCTCAAAATTCCAGAAAAGTGTTATTTTCACATATTTTCTTATTACAAAAAAATTCTTAAATTTTCAAATTTTTGTGCAAGTCACAATTCTAAACAGTTTGTATTGTGTTTTTGGAAATGTGCGCTTTTAAAAACGGTTGATTTACATTCTACCTTGTTTTTTTTTAATTTTTGTTCCATTTTACTTTTAAAGGAAACACAAATTAATAATTTCGCATGTGACGGTCTTATTATTTATATTAGAACAAATATAGTATTTTTATTAGTAACAAAAGAGTTACTGGATTGTAATTTTAGATTTGTGGTTATGGGGTTTGATATAGCAATTAAAAACCTCAGATTCTTTTATTTGGTAACCTCTTTGGTGATATTTAATTCCGATATTAAAGACATTAAAAAAAAAAAACTAACATTAAAAGTCTTAAGACATCCATTATAATGACAAATTGTACACAAAAACCATTTATCCTTCTTGATGACAGAAATAACTTGACGTCAATAATAAATTGATTAAATCTCAACCATGAACACTCATTCTACCAAGATCTTAATAAAAAAAAAGCTACATCCATCAACTATGAATTACCAGTTACATCAATTAGAGGCTATTAAGCGAACCTATTCTGAAAATATTAGCATTGTAAGATTTTTTCATCTTTTGATAAAAATGCGACATTTTAAAAGACTTTTCTTTAACAGCAGCTCAACAATATACATAATATAATTATAATTAGTTATAATTTTATATTTCATATGTCATTCATTTTTTTTAAAGAGAAATTAAACATGATAATTCAAAAACTAAATATAGAAATAATTGTGTTTTTAATTTTATTCTAATACTTCATGCATCAACTTATAATACTTTCACCTAAGACTTTCATCAAAAATCAGAAATATGCTCAAACTCAAGACTTCAGATTATAATATAAAATTATAGGAAAAAAAAAGTAAATTTGAAATTAATAATGATTCTCATGATAGTGTTTCAGCGTGTTTCATCAAACAACAAAGTCCCAGTAAACTCTAAATGTCGATGATATAACCTTAAGTAAAAAATGCTTGAATGCGTGATTTGAGGCTATTCTGAAACTCTTTAATAACATTTTAGTATCATTTTTAGAAAGAAATTCTTTTTGGAACAGAAAACAAGAGTTAGTTAAACTCAAAAAACAAATAAAAACCCCTTTTTCACTGTTATTTCCAAAGCAATAAAACTATTAATTTTTCGATTAAATTTCTTGCGTCTTACAAACAAAACAAAAGTTAAAATTAACTGTAAACAAACTTACAAACTTTAACTTTTAATTTCTCTCATTTCTTTTTTTTTCTATTTTTTTATTTATAAAATTGCAACTTACTCATATACTTATATACATATAGAATATCCTTTTGAAAACACAAACTTCCAAACTGAAACAAATAATATTTTGTAAGAAGAAAAAGTAAACTAAAAGTTAGTTATGGAATCAAAATGTTGTGTTCTTGTTATGTAACTTAAATTCTGTTATGTTTTTATTTGTTAATGGATTTGTTCAGTTGTTCAGTTTTTTTGATGTTTTTATTTTTGTGTTAAACAATTTTTCCATTTTCCTTAAGAAAAAAAAAAAATTCTTTTTTGTTGCTGAAAATCAGAGGAACCAAACAAGAATCCTCAAAGGCACAGTAAAAGCTTTAAACAGAAAATAACACAAAAGAGCGATGTACAACAGTAGTAAAATTTTCCCAAGTATTACCTAACTGTAAAAAAAAAACAACTCAAATTGAATCCTTTTTAATTATTACTGTTATTTTGTTCTTGTTCTATTTTTTTTTTTTTTGTATACTTTTTTCTATTTGAATTGTATATGTTTTTTAACATTCAAAATGTATCATTCCAAAAGAAAAATAAATGAAAACATGAAATTTGTAAAAAAAAAAAAAAACATGTGCTATGTGCCATGTGCCTTGTATATGTAAACCAAAATAATGCCTTGTTTTAACAGTACAATTACATTTTGTACAAATAATGTTGGAAAATCATTTGGAACATTACAATTATTTTTTAATTCACTCTTGTTGCCTTTATTTTCAAGGTCTTTCCACTTTATCTGAAAATCCTGTTGTACAACCATTTATGATGAAATTCAGTTTGATTTGACAATATTTATATAGATAGATTTGCCTGCAGTAAAATCAGTTCTTTGTGTTACTTTTCAAATTTAGTATAGATTGTGTCAGGCTTTTTAATCAGACTTTTAATCAGCCTTTTTTTGCACATTTTTTTTGATTTGTAGTTTAGCTTGGTTATCCTGTACCTTAATGGAAGATAATTAACCTCACATTTTGTACGTTTTACAATCAAATTAAGGATACAAATGTCAAACTCTATACTAACTATACTTTAAATAGTTCCGTTTTAAGGCACTGATTAAAATCAATTCCTGTGTAAAGTAATCTTTTATTTGTCTTCGTCCTAGGAGATCAAAATCTGACGAAGATATGATTATTTAAGAAACTCTGAGTAATAAAAAAAAATGAATTTGGCTCGTATAACTTTGAGGTTATTTTTTTATTAAATACCTAACGGTTAAAACCAATTTCAACTCAAACTACAGTCACATTTAATACAATAAAAAATTTTTTTTTTTATTTAATAAACTGTAAAACTTTTCTTTAATTGTTATACATGATAGTAATACTACATAACACATAATATCATACAATATCTACTACATAATTTATATATAAAAGTGTTTTCAATCGAATGCAATAAGTTTGTTTAATTCCCACAGACACATGATCTCTTTCTTTCTTTTACAAATTTTTTTTTCTTCCGTTCAAAATTATATTTACTTCCGTCTGCAAAGTAATTTTTATTCTTTCGTAGGTAATATACAAACTTTTATACATATTATATACCCAATATATGGAATCAATATGTGCATAATATAATATGTAGCGATATATTGCATTGCCTTAATTTTAAATTTCCTTTTTCTTTTTTTTTGCTTTGTATTTTTATTCAACTCTTTTATCTATTTTGTAACTTTATTTCCTGTGAAATATTAAAATATTTATATAGAAAAATAAAATTTTCAAGCGAAAAACCAAAGAAAAAACCAGAGAAAACCAAAGAAAAGCAGAAAAAAAAGAAATAACAAAAAATATAAATAAATAACTGTAATATAAACATTGGTGGAAAAATCTTTAATTTCTCACTCTTCATTTTCATTCGATAAATAAAAGAAAACAAAAATTTTATACGCGACAAAGCAGGATGGGACGGAAAATAAGGTAACACTATGTCTGGAATTGATTATTTTTTTTGATTCTTTGTTTTTTTTTTTTTTTAAAGTTAGAATATTGATGATGATCATCATTATGATAGTGACTATTAATAGTGATTGTTAGTCGATAACTATCTTGTGATGCAGTTATTGTAAAAAGAGCTTCTAGGTATCAAGAAAAAAAAAAACGAATCACGAGGACACAACGTACATAGTTATAATTCTTAAAAATACTTATGTATTTTGTTCATATGGGTTATTTTTTTATGGGTTTCTTTTTAGAATTTCGGGTTTGGGAGTAAATAAAACCAAAAAAAAAAAAAAAAAAACAGATTTTCATGACCTCTTTGGTATGAATGCTGTGTGTCGTTTGCGGTTTCTATTGTTTAACTTTTAGTGAAAAAAAATATATATCGAGGTAATGAATATAATAATATGTTTGTATGTATGAGTGCATAAGGAAATAATGAAAGGAAATCGAAGTAAATCGAATTGATTTCTGTAATAGACAAGAGAAAATGTTATAGTTACCAAATATGTGGTAATGTTTTGTTTTTTTTTTTTTGGTTTTTTTTTTCTTGTAAATTTTTCCATTCCTTCGGGAAGGGTGGAAATCAAATTCATTAAAAAGAAAAAATTTCGATTTGTTTTTAGAGATAATTTTTTTTTTTTTTTTTTGTTTGTTTCTTTGGTTTTTTCTGTTTTATTCCCCTCGTTTTTCTTCATTTTTGTAACTTATTTTATTATCAGACAAAAGTTAAATTGAAGTTATCGATTTGTATATAAAATTGAAATAAAGAACAAAAAAAAAAAAAAAATCAATCAAAGTTAATTGAAGAAATAGTTGAAATTGTATAGTAAATTCGAATGTATGTAGTGTATATATAGCATTAAGGAAGAAATTTGAGATTTTAGGGTTTTGTTGTTATTCCAAGATTTGTATAAAATATTTGGTTTGATATTCTTCTGTTTAAGTTTTGTTTGTTTTTCACTGAAAAAATGAATAAAGTGAAATAAAAGTGATTTTTGTGGAAAAAATAAAATAATGGTAGCTGACTTTTAAACAAATAATTGTTTAAAAGTCGTAGATGATGGTATAAATCGTGGTAATTTAAGAAATGACTTTAAAACTGTTCCAGATCTTTTTTAAAATATAAGAGAAAGTTCAACCAGGCTTTTTTAATGAACATAATATTTTGTGAAAATTATATGATTCCCAATTACTACCTAAACACACTTCGGGAGTAGACACCATTGTACGTATATACGAAAATAAATTTTATAAAATTAACTTTTTAATCTTCCAGTATTCTAAAATATTGAAACTTATCAAACTCTTAATTAAGACATTTCTAGAATAAATTTGTTTGAACGATTGCAATACTTTCCTTAATTTTTATAACGGAAAAGGGAAAAAAGTAGAAACCCGATTCTCTTAATAACGTTAGATTGGAATCACAGTTAATCAAAACGATTGTTATACAAAAAAAAAAATTGTATCTTAACAAATATATTATATAAAGTTGGTTACACATCTGGTATTTATAGAAAACATTCTTTTTTTTTTTATTTCTGTATTGTTTTTGCTCTAATCTAACACTCAATTGAATGTTTAGGTTAAATTGTTAAATTTCTTCCTTTTTTTTTAAAGCTAAATTATTGATTTTGCATCTATTTATAAAGATTAAATATAGACAAAAATATTACTAAAATATATATTTATAGATACCTATATTATAATCTCTAGTATTAAAATTAAAGAATTTTATCTAAAATAAATATAGAGATAATCAATAAATTTTTAAAGGCGTAATAAAGGTGGAAAGGTTGCAATTTATTTTCACTTTGAGACAGACATACTAGATTGTGGTAAATTAAATTTAAATATTAAAAATTTTAACCATATAGATTAGACCATTGATAATGTTAAGGTGAAAATGTATAAGAAGAGAAAAAAAAAAAGAAGAAATATGACTATAATTCTAGATAATAGCAGGTTCAACAAAAAAAAAAAAACAAAACAAAACAAACAAAAAGAGTATTTAAGGAAAAACTGTATTTTGTAAACAATTCAGATAGTGAAAATTAAAAAGGATATTCAATTAAAAGTATACAAGATAATGATAAATTTAGTCATTTTACACCACTAACTTACCACTAACTTACCACTAACATTTATTTAAAAGTGAAATAAATTAAATGATAAACAACTAACCATTTTTCTAAATGAATTTTTAATAAGTCGTATAAGATACTTTATTTTTTAGCTAAATAAAAGAGTAAAAGAACATTTTAAATTGAAATGTTTATTGAAAAATTTATATTATTGTTAAGTTAATAAAGTGGGAGTTGAAGTCCTATAATATATTGGTGTAAAAAATAAAGTATTTAGTTTGTATCAGTTTGTTTGCTAAAAGGATTATTGTATCTTATATCGAGGAGCATGCGATAGTAATTATAGATACTTTCATAATATTGAAATTTAAAATTTTATATTAAATTTAAAATTTAAGTACATAGTGGTGAATAATTACTTCATCTAAAATGAAAATAGAAAATAACGTGTAAAAGAGGGTATAACTCATATGAATAGTTCCCCCTTACGACATTTACAACCACACATGGAAAGGAAAGGCTGTGTAATTTTCTTGTCACATTTATGTGATAGGGGAATAAACTAAAAAAAAAAATTTTGTTAGGTATACAACTATTGCTAATTTCTAAAATATACAAGCCTGTAAAGTCTTGAATTCTTTCAAAGATTTCATCTTCAAATTTCATCTATTTTGAACGAAGGACGAAACGTTCAAGCGAATTCAACCTCCTGAAAACTATTTAATTTTTCAGATATATCTATAATTTTTTTTTTTTTTTACAAAAAGTTAGTGGTTTTGAAGGTTTGTGTTCAGAAAATATTTTTTTAAAAAGAATTTGTACCGCAACAAATAACAAAATACAAATATATTTATAATAATATTAATTTTTATTTAATTTTTGAAATAAATAGGTACGTAATTATTATAGTAAAATATTTAATATTTCAATATAAATTAGATTTCTCTTTATCAAAACCAGCAGTAGACCTATTTAAAAGCGATAAATAAAGAATTTATTAAAAACATTTAATATTAATAAAACTAAACTTATAAACCATAAGATCATCAATTTTATTATTAGAATAAAAAAAAAAAAAAAATGATGAGCCCATAAAAAAAACTATCTTTGGTTTTTATTTTTTTTCTTTTATTTTTTTTTTTTTTACATCTATAAATCTTCAGATATTTATTTTACTAATTACATGACCCATATCTAAAAGGTTCAACATAATTTTTTTTTTTTTTTTTTTAAACACTTTCATCATAATTATACATTATATTATGTATGTTATTCATCAGGTCATTATTCATTTTTTTACTCTAACATTTGTTTTATTGAAATCATTTCATATCTTGAAAAAAAAAAAACAAAAAATAAGATATTAATCGTAAGGTGAATGATTCATTTTCATTTTATCTTTGGTAAAAGAGTAAAATAAAAGCAAGCGCCTCATATACATACATAATACATATATACATATAGGTATATAATATATTATAGGTTTCTTACAATCTGAATCTAATCATTTTTAAAATATGATTCTAAAACATTGAATAGTAGAATATTGTTATGATGTGCGGTTCCCTATAAAATTTTAATATTTTATCTCCAATATTTTTTTTAATCCTAAATGAGTTTTAACTATTAGATACATGCGTATATTTTTATTCAGAGGTAGGTATTGGCATAGGTAAAAAATACTTAATAAAAAATATTAGACCCCCATATGATTTTACATTTACTTATTGAATCCCATATACAATGAAATAAGTATCCTGAAGGCATATGATTGCTATCAATCATTAAAATATATTTTGTTTTTTTTTTTTTTTTTTTTGGAACCGTGTCTTTCAAATCAACATGAAAATAACGAAATAAAAAACAAAACCACAAATATGAAAATTAAGACAAACTTAAAAGGAATGTTTTTTTTTTTTTTTTATTATATTGTTTTTGAAAAGTGAAAAACTTAAGAAGAAATCCATCATGAGTACCTCAATCACGTTTCTGTTCTGTCTTTTTTGTTTTTTTTTTTTTTTTTTCGTTTCGATCAATTCAATCACTCTCATCAATTGTGAGAATTGAAAAGAAAAATAAAAAACAGAAAAAAAATAAATTATACTTAAAATTTAAGACCACATAATAATCGATTAGAATAGAATTCAAATTCATATGTCCAAATTCTTAAGTGCTCCATCATTCATTTACCGTAAACGTATAAGTGATGGCCTATTCATTATAGTTTTTTTTTTTTTTTTTGTATTGCTTAAAAAACAAAAAATTTCCATTCATTCAATTTCATTTTATTTAAACACGTCATCTGTCTCTTTCTCTTTTTTTTTTTTTTTGTGCCATAATAATAAGTAGGTTTTTTTTTTCTTTTTCTATTCAATTAAATAAAATAAGACAAAAAACATAGGTGCAGAGAATTTGCAGAGTTTAGAACATTATTTTATATACAGAAAAAAAAAGACAAGAATAAAAAATTTCTTGATTGAATGTTCAAAAGATTTTCAATAAAAATCTTATAAGATGACCATAAGAAATGAAAAAGTAAGCGGGACACAATGTTATTGTATACAACAGGTTGTAAATAGTTGATTTATTTTTGGATTTAAATTTGGGAATAGTGTTGGCGCAATACAATGTGTCAATCAATAAAAATAATATACATTATATAAATATGTATATACATATTATGTAATATATGCATATATATATTTTGTTTTTTTTTTTAACTAAAAGATAAAAACTATTCAATTGTTATGTTTCTGGCGTTTAAGAATTGATGATTGGTATATGGATGCTATAGCCTCTGGGTATTCAATTTTTTTGTTTTTTTTTTTTATCATTCAAAGAGTTTTTTTTTTTTTTAAAAAAAACCACTATTAGAAAATTATAAAAATTTTTCTTTAAAAATCAAATCATTTCACTAAGAAAAAATTTCTAAAATAAAAAATTAAATATGATCGTAAAATGATTCTATTGGATTTGTGTACTGTGTGAACGTAAATAATATTATCTATATTAAATGAAAAACAAAAAAAAAAAAAGTTAAATTCTTTTATTTCGTGGTATATTGGTAATTATTTTTCACCAAACCAAACAAGAAGAATCTAAAATAAGTTCATTAACTTTAATTGTGGCGTTTAATATAGTCTTTAGTACAGTTTTTTTTTTTTTTTCAATTGAATTCTGTATGTACATATTATGTGTGCAGATAAAGAGAGAAAAGAGCCCTAAAGCGACATCTATTGTGGCGCTATTTAATAATAATGAATAAAATTCTTAAGTATATTTTTATCTTTTTGTGTGTTTTTTGTTTTTTTTTCTTTATATTTATTTTTTTATTGACAAGAATTTTGTACAAAATGATAAATAGGTAAATAAATGATTAATGTTGAGTACTTATTTATTTATTTTGTTGATTTTTTTCTATTTGTTTTGCTTTTTATTCTAATGGTAATGGTTTTTTTTTTTTTTTTGTGATAATCCCCAAAATAGTGAAATCTTTAGTTTAGAAATCATTTGCACAATAGAAATGAATTTGAATGATGGTTTCTAAAAATGTTTTTATTTTTTCTTAATTTTTTTTTTTGTTTTGGTTTTTTTTGTTTTTTTGTTGTTTAAAAGTGAAACAAAAACTTTACGGATAAAAGCGTTTAATATTTTGATTTGAACATTTATTAGGAAATTGTTTATTTAAAGATAAGTATATTATAAATATGTATATGTATATATGTATATTATAAACTAATGAAAGATTTTCTTTTTTTTATAAATACTTACAATTAATATTGTTTTAAAAGCTACCTATTTATTGATAAGCTTTCATTTTAAGCAAATATATGTAAAAAATTGTGGAAAATGATGAACCAAATTTTATACACTCACGTGAAAGAGAAAACAAAATGTTTAATTAATTTTAATTTGTATAAGAATTAAAAATAATTGTTAGAATTAATGAATATTAAATGGTTTAATTTAAAGAATAAATAACTCATATATGGGTATTTAATTGATTTTAGGACTTTCTAAAAATTTTTAGTGAATTTAAATAAAATATTAAAAAGGTACAGGTGTATAGGTGCATTATATTATGCATAATATTATTTGAACAAAAGCATATGTATTTTAAAATTTAAAAGTCTATGTACTGGCAGTATACCTTTAAGATAGTTATTTTCAAACATATTTATATAGATTCGCTTATAATGACCTTGAAAAAAAAATATATCAGATGCCAGTGAAAAAGATGCAAACATTTTATTCATATTTATAGTTTTTTCCAAAAAGAAGTAAGATACCAATCAATTAATCAATTTTGTAAGAAAAACAATAACCTGATTTACCTTAAAATTAAAATATAGTTTGGTATTCACATACCTATTGTTTTAAAAGATTTACAAGATTTCAATTTTTATTTTAATAC
This sequence comes from Poecilobothrus nobilitatus, assembly GCA_947095535.1. Taxonomy (NCBI): domain Eukaryota; kingdom Metazoa; phylum Arthropoda; class Insecta; order Diptera; family Dolichopodidae; genus Poecilobothrus; species Poecilobothrus nobilitatus. The sequence goes on along the minus strand of OX352773.1, from coordinate 16,557,974 downwards.
ACCTGTCATATCTTATAAAACGAAAGGTCTTTAATTAATTACTACCAACTTAAATAAAATAAGGTAAAGACAGTGAAATCATTACACAATCTTACACTATTATTAAAGCAAATTTGAGAAAAAAAAAGCTTAACTGAAAGTTAACAAACACCTGCTGCTTTTATCTAAAACACAATATTATCACGATTAAACATTAAACTTAAGAGTTTCGTATTAATATTCCCAGATTATTCATTGGTGTTATTTAATTTATAATAATATAATATTGATTTTTCTTATAACAAATATTGTTTAACACTGATAAACTCATCATTGTTTTTATTTTCAATCTTAATAGCCCTTTACAAATTATTATATATACATATATAATATTATGTACAATGTATATAAATCTGTAACTAAACACCTGGACATAAATTCAACGAAAATTTACCAAAAAAAGAGAATAAAAAAAAAGAAAAAAAAAAATTCTTTAAGTCTCTTGCCACCAATTTAATGAATTTCAATTAAATAATTTTCATTAAAACAACATCCAAACAAAAAAATAAGAAAATAAAAACAAAAACATCAAAAAATAAGAATAAAAAATGTATTATAAAGTTTTTCCAAATCATGGAAAAAAATTTAAGTAATGGTAGGTAATCAGAATTTTACCTGTATCGCCCTAAAACCTACAAAAGAAATTAAATTATAGCTCAGCTAATTTATGTTTACACAAATTATAATGAAAAACAAAATAAAATATTTATAATAAACAGTGTTGCCATTTTAATTTAATTTCTTAAATATACCGTTTAGATATAAACATATATAAGGTAATATAATATTGATATTGATTATATGATTATAATGATTATGATGATAGTAAACAGTTTCAAAAAATTTCTAATCCAAAGATAAAATCATTAGAGTGAGCCTCAAATGAACATTAAAAACTTGTCCTGAATGACTCATCAAATAATTTTCTCTTCGTTTCTCTCTCTATTTTCTTAATTTTCTTTCATTTTTATAACATTCCTTGAATTTCATTTAAAACATAACCGTTAAATGAATTGGATATAAAAAAAAAAAAATAATTTTTTTTTTAAGGAAAAGATATACTTACATATTATTATGTATATTATATACCTTATAAAAATTTCCCCGAAAAAAAAAAATGTTACATAATGAATCCAAGAGGGCGTTAAAACTGTTTATAGGTATACTTAAACCTTAAAAACGAAATATTTTCCATCTCTTTTCATTTTTTATTTTCTTTTACGGTTTATTCCTCTTTAAATATTCTATTAAAAAGGCAATAAAAAGAAAAATAAAGCTTTAAAAGTGAAAATTATAAAAATCAAGAATGTTAAGTATAGATGTATACGTCCGTTCACTCTTTTTTGTTTGTTTGTTTGTTTTTTTTTTTTCTTTGATTTTTTTTTTCGCCTCGTTATAAGGTGTAATATACTGGATTGAATTGTTTCTATAAATACAGATCCTATAAAAGATGAGACGAAAGATGCGATACATAAAATAAAACAAATAAAAAGAAGAAAATATTATGTAAAATTTCGTAAAAAGAAAAGTGGAAAACAATATGCGGAGAGTCAAAATAAAAAAAAATAAAAAAAATAGGTTCCACTTTTAAGAAATGGTTGGTGTCAGTTCATTTCAGTTAATGTCAATTGATGTTGTTAGGTACTGAAAAAAAAAAAGTTACTTGATTGATGATATTTATTACAACAAATTGAAAGTATGTCAGTATAAAGGACTATAATACAACCAAGTTTTATTGAAATTGAAAAAACTTTTCTGTTATTTTGTACAAATACTTAAAGTAAAAAAAAAAAAAAAACAAAAATCAAGGACATTTTTCTGGTTATTTAATTGTAATTTGAGGAAAAAGAATTTTATAATCAAAAATTTGTTTTGGAGGTTGAGGGTAGATTTACAATCGAAAATTTGTTACTATTAAATTTTTTTTTAATGGGACATGATTTCTTTTCAATTTTAACTTTTTTTGGTTGTCAACTAAATAACAGACTTAAAATACTTTAAAAATAAATTTAAAGATATATATATTATATATACATTTAAAAATGGTTAACTCTTTAAAAATTTAAATTGGAATTTTTTTTTAGAAAACCTTTAAAAATTATTTAATGCGAGTTTTAAAAGTTTTTGGAAAGCAGTGTTTTTTTAAGTATTAATCATATTAAGGTGATATGTTCTGCAGGAAATGCTGACAGCAAACGATCAGCAATTGATGAAATTGTAATTTTTGGAGGAGAAACATAAAGCAAAGCATCTCAAATGAGCTCAAAGTGGTCAAAAAATATGTGAAGGAACTGGGAAACAACTTAAGAAAGATGTCGCTTAAGTTGAACATCTCGAACTTTTAAATATTATAAGTCACCCAAATCAACATCTGCTACAGAAAAACTCATTTTCATTTTTTAGAGATAAATGAAAAACTTCGGGGTTGAATAGATGCTTAATAGATGATGTTAAAAGAGGACTATAGATAAAGAAAATGAACTGTTTTACAAATAAAATATTTGTTTTGCACAAATTTTCTGAGCAAATAAGCAATAAAAGTTTACTATAATGGTTAATACCAGATACAATATATAATTTTTTTTAAAAACTAAGATTTTTTCTTTAAACGAATTTTTAATCGAAATCAAAATAACAATTTTTTATGCAAGAGTTTAACGATTTTGATGTAAAAAATAAAAATTATATTATTTGAGCATCCCATTTAAGTCATACTATGAGAGAGAGAAAACGATACCATCAAATATAAAACTTAAAATGGATAAGAAAAGTGGAGTAAAATCCTGACTTTGAAAATGATGGTGTAAACTAAAACGATGAAAGAAATGGAGAAAGTAAGAAAAAATTTCTAAAGAAAACATTATTATTTCAGACTCATGTAAAATTTTCAAAATATTCTCAACTTCATTTAAACATATTCGAGTTTTTCTTAAATCTCTTTAAAGCTTTAAATAGAAAAAAACATCCTTAAAGTATTTCACCTGAAAAAATGACCATAGTCCTTTATAATATTATCTTAGATTCTTTTCAAGTTAAAATAAATACAAATTATAGTTGTATAATACCCGTAATAATAATAACCATTATTATAATAATAATGAAATAATTCTGATGAGTTTTTATAGTTGGAAATGATAACAAAGAAAAAATAAATAAATAAATAAACAACTTATATAAATCTGTTTATTATCCTAAATACAAAAATTTTTAAACGCACACATTTGAACTTAGAAACTTTAAATAGGATGAAAAACTTAAAAAAATAAAATAAAAATGTTTGTATATTGTTAAAATGATGCCTAGACTTCCCTAAGTATCCCTAAAGGTAAATGTATAAAAAAAAAACTACAACAATCCACCAGTCCACCGGTCATTTTTATTTTCAAAAGACTTATAAATATTTACTAAGCACTACTATATAGTTTTATTATATCATCCCGCCTGGTATGTTTTAATACCACTCCCTTATAATTTGTGGACCCAAAAAAAAAAAAACAACAAAAAAAGTTATGAAAAAAAAATTTATTCGGAATACAGATACAAAGAGAAAAGAAAATTTCATAAACCTAAAGTTAGAACATTGTTATTTTCTTTTTAGTTTTAGTCTTTATATTCGTACATTCATTCATTGAATATATGAGACACACATATAGTATTGTAATCATGTTTAAAATATACAATTTAATTTCTTATCTTTAATTTAAAATTGGAAATTGGACAATTTTTTTATTACTTATTTTCTTCTTTTATTTTTTTTTTTTTTTTCATATAAGTCCTTTCTATTTAATAAAAAATCAAATTTAATGCAAATTCGAAAAAACCTTACTTAACACCACCTCTTTTTCAGTTTTTCTATAGTTTTATAATATTTAAATTTTTCTCATTCCAGTCAATCTGTTTCTACAATATGTTATTATGAAAACTAAAAGCTTTAAACTAAAAAAAAAAAGTCTAGGATCACAAAACAAAAAAACATTTATCACAAAATATGAAGGTTTCAAATATTACAACAATTCCCTTAATTTTTTTCTCATTTTATTTTGTTCTTATATCATTCATTCTATTCACTTTATTTAATCTCCCAGACTAGACATGTTATAGCTAATTGAAAAATACAAAACTTTTGTCCTCAAAATTTACAATAGTCCGGGGTTCCTTAAAATTTAAAAATTAAAAGGAACCAAAATATTTTATTAATCCTTAAAAATTACAATGCTTTAAACATTTCTGTCCCAGACATAAAAAATTCAAAATTACATACAAAGACACACTTTTTTTCATTATTCTTTAGTATTCTGCTTTATAATGATTCAAATGATGTTATTTCAATATCCTTATTTCATATTCAGATTGTTTTACCACCTGTGTGTATGTGGTGTATGAAATAAAAAAAAATTATGGTTATGAGATTGACCCAGACTTTGTTACCATCCTTATTCACCACAAAAACAAAAAGTGCACAGGTACGATGATAATATGGTATAAAGATTGTGTTGTCTATTTGTTGTCCGAAAAAAAAAAAAAAAAAGGACAACATAACCCAGGTTTTCTTCCAAAAAACAAAAAAAAAGAAATTTTTTTTTGTTCTTCATATTTCTTTATATAACAATCTCTAATGGCATATTATATCTCCCTGTTTATTTTATTTTATTTTTTTTTTTCCTTCTTTCAATTCTATCTCTTTTCTTTATCTTTTCTTTTATTTCATATTTTATTCAGTTAAAAAAAAAACTTCTCTTTCTCTTTCTAGCCTTATCTAGGAATGTATTTATGTGTTTCAGGACACAAAACATTAATTTCCATTAGGTAAACATTATGATGATGATTCGAAACGGTGGGTGGTCGGACATGGGTGCTTCGTCGAACAATAGGTCTGGAGAACTTCTTAAATAAAAAAAAAAAAACAAATGTTAAAAAAAGAAAGAGATAGAAAATTAAATAAAAATACAGAATCCCAATATTAGTTGTAAAAATACATAGCGCCATCACATGTTTCAAAAAACAAAAAAGAACAAAATCAAAACATAAAAAGATAGAAATAAAAACAAAACAAAGATTTTTAAAAAATGAAAAAAATAGAGATGAAGTTATAGAAAATTAAGAGAAAAAAAAAGGGAAACAATTTTTTCAATTTTTTTTTTTTCTTGTAATAATAGCATAAAAACCGAAATGAAATGAACATTACAGGTGAGATGGTAATACATTTATTTATATTAAGGATATTTTATTATTTATTTTTTTCTACGTTTTTCTTTCTTTTTTTTTCTTCGCTTTTTCTTTTTTTTTTATATCTACAATTTTCCCATTTGTATTTCATATTTGCTTTTCTTATAATGGTTGTTGCTCACCTGTATTTTTTCTACTTTTTTTTTTTTTGTAAGGAAATTTTTTTTTTGTAAATTTAAATTTAAATAGAAAGAGAAAACGAAGTTACAGGTAATAATGTGGTGTTAGGTTTGGTTGTAATATGCCAAAAAAAAAAAAATATAAAAGTAAAATAAAAAAATAAATTGAAAAATTGTGAAAATAAAATTATAAAAAATAAAATATAAATAAAAATATGGATAATATAGAAATGAAATATTAAAATAATGGTAATGGTATATTGTATATCAAAGTTAGGATAGTAGAAATTATGATGGTAATATTAATATGCAATAAAAGAAAATGAATGAAATTTTGAAGAATGAAAATGGCTTTTTTAAAATTTTTATTAAATAATATTATAAATATTTGACGAGAATATTTTTTATTTTTTCGGCCTTAAAAGAAAATTTTCTTTAATTTCTTTGAATTAAAAAAAAAATATATATATTAGGCTTTAAAAATTTAATGTAAGATTTTTATTATTGCAAGTATTTTTAATGTTATGTATAAAAAGGGTATCGATAAATTACATTACTGGGCCTCTATATTAATAATAAAAATATAATTTTATAATTTTACAGTAAGTAGGTACTTTAAGGTATAAATGGACGTTACTGTAGCTTAAATTTTTTCATGTACTATTGGGATTTTTTCGTAACATACAAAATATCAAAGTGAATCTGAACCTAACGTAATAAACTTAAAGTGAATTAAATTATTTTGTTTTATTGATGAGAACCCTTAATTAAGACAACTCTTACTAACAGTAATCCAAAATATATATATTATAATCATTATTATTAGAAAATGAAACGTTAGATTATTAGTGTTTAAAAAATTTAGATATAACGTCAATAAATTTGCCCTTTGAAATTTGTCAAGAATTTTCTATATTAAAACACTTCCCAATAATTTTTTAAAATATAATTTTTCAATTTCATTGCATTGAGTATTTTAAAGTGAGAATATAATATAAAAAAAAGGAATGAAAGAAAGAAGAGTATATAAATAGAATAAGATTTATAGAAAATATAACTTTATGGAAAATAGAACTTTAAGACTTTCATTTTATAAAATCTGATATAAAATACTTTTAATGTATACGTGATGTAAAAAAGAGGATCTTATTCTTAAGGTATTAATAGTAACATTTTCTCTATTTTAAGTTATTTGTAACAATATGTTGAATAATTTTACTATATACAGTCTACAGAGTGTAGTAAAAATGTAGTAAAATAACTGTTAATAATAATGTATATTCCGTACAATTTAAATTCTCCATAAAGATTTATAAACCAATGTTATTTCTAGAATACATTAATGTGTTTTCTAAAGTTTTAGGAATTATCTAAACCAAATACTAATCAAATTGAATCCCGAAAAGACTATTCAATTTTTAGTTATTGTTACAAATAATTTCAATAAATTACAAAAGTGATTACGCATACTTTAATGCAAAGATACTAGCGTAAATTTACTCATAATTCGATGCAAAGATATTAACATAGATTGAGTAAACATATTATATTTCTTTGAGCAACATTATGCCATTTCACTCATATTAAGGGATAGTTCCTTTTGTTGTCCGTAAGGTTTTAAAAATAATTATTTTAATACTTTGCGCAGACTTTTTTTGTAAAACCGCAATTTCAAAATAAACAATTTAAGATATGGATATAAAATACATCTCAAGAACTCAAACATTGAAGAAAAATATTTTAACACCGTGTATTTGTGTTTCCTTTTATCAGCCTACACAACCACTTTATTAATAGTACCGTTAGGTTACATACATACATATATTTATTTAAAATAATGTAAAAATGTCTTCATTATAGATATTATTGCATCAGCATCAAAATTTATACCATTAACAATAATTTATTTTATTTTGCAAAAAATTTTTTTTTTAATTTTTTTTTAAAAAATTTTTAGATTTTAGCTAAATAAAAAATCTCACCGCACCTTTCTCTTCAACATAACAATATTACAAACTCAACAATAAAAATTTGAAAAAATAAAAAAAAAAAAAAAAAATGATAAAAAATAATAACTCATCTAGTCGGCAGACGTTGAATATGACGTGATATCATTTTGGTGAATAATATAAATGACAAATAATGTAATATTCCGTATAACAATTTCAAAGTAGAAAGAGATAGAAGCAGAAAATATGAAACAAATAAAAAAGAAATAAAATTATTATTTTTTGTATTAAATAACCGATATTAAAAATTATGCAAAAAAAAAAAAACCACATCGATTTGGGCGATATTACACAAAAAAAAATGAATTTGATTAGCAATGAATATTGTTTTGTCGACGAGTACTTGTCACTTTTTACTCAAACGCTTTTATAATAATTATAATATTTATACGAGTCTAAACATTTCATTTTATCCAATAATATATAATAAATAAATAATATTATTATCACAAAGTACCGTTTTTTTTTTTACACTTTTTCCTTTTATTTTGTTACCATTTATAAATTTTTTAAACAGTTTTTTTTGTTTTTTTTTACTGTCACAAACATTACAAGAATATAAATATACATAAATTCACCGTTCACTGTTAACACTGTTCTTTTTGTTATTTTTTACTAAAAATAATTCACTTCAAAATTTGCGCCTCATTTGATATCACCTAAGTGAAATGAGAGTTTTTGACAGTGTCAATGAAAGTCGAAGAGACAAAATACGAAAAAAAAAAAAAAAAAAACAACACGCTACAACCGATCTAAAACACAACTTTTTGAAGGTAAAAAAGAAGGGATGAAATTTGGTATAATGGTTAAAAAGAGGTGAAATTTATATTTTGTTTTTGTTTTACGGAAGAATATCTATCAATTTTATTTTTAATGTTAGTAATGTAGACGTCTTTTAAATGAAATTTATTTTATTTTTTTTTTGTGTCATTTTTCACGTGATAAAAAATTATACCGTTATTTATAAATAAAAAAAAAAAAAAGAACAGTTAATGTTCATATCTTCTGAAAAGTGTAAAAATGATATAAGACGTGTGTGATGATGAACTTCTAACATTACCTAACATTTCAATAAATAATGAAAAATTTAAACAAGAAATATTGGTAAAGAAAAGGTAAAGAGATGTAAGAGGTTTTCTTATGCATTAAATATTTTAAATTTAGATAAATGACATACTTACAATAATAAAAAAAAAAAAAAACAAATTATAACCTAAAATTTGTTTTTATATTTTTAATATAACATAACGGTGAATAATTTCAACTCATTTATAGCTAACACTTATAAAACTGAACAATGTCACTATTTATCTTTCACTCTTGAAATTCGCATTTCCTGTAGTCTTTTCACATCATTATTCATTGTTCATATATAAGATCTAAAATTTCGACAAATAAAAAGAACCAGCACCTGGAGGATTAAAAAAGCTTTTATGAATAAAAGAACAACATTTTTAGGATATAAAGGTAGATCCTAAACAGAAAAAAAAAAAAATAGAAGCAAAAAAATTTCGCAAATAGAAAGGGAAATTTTTTTTTTTTTACTGTGAATTTTTTATTCATGCTGTGCTATGGGCAATATGTTGTTGTCATTGTATTGTGGCATATGTATGAATACTTTTTGTTTAATCATGTTAAAGTTTTTAAGTTTTTGTGAAAATTTAGGTTCAAATTATAATCAACTGATAAATTTAGAACCTTAAACTGTATTGAGGATTACAACTGGAAAATAAGGGTAAAAAAAATTCCAAATGTCCAGAAAACAATAATATATAAACTTCTTCACCATTTGGTTCATTTGGTGTAACCTTGCAATAAGGGTTACTTGCAACCAGGTTTCAATTAAATGTTGCTAATCACGGATCACTTCAATTCGATTAAAGGTGTTTGAGGTAATTTATAACGCCTTCTAAGGAATACGCTTCCAAAAATAGGAGTAGTAGTTCCTAGCAGCACAGTGCAAAGTAAAGTGTTCTAAATTAAAACTTAAAATTACATTAAAAATTGAAGACAAATAGACTGTATAATAAATTTACATTAGAACCACGACTTTTATAACAATCAAAATTAATATAACCTTCCCACATATTGTGTCATCTTTTTATTTCACTTTTTATATATATATATATATATCTATCTCTTTCTAACATATGTCAGTTTAAAGAAGTAAGTAAGATCTGATTAAGATATTTAACTACAGGTATAATCGGAATATTTTTTTTACCTAAGTGTTGGCTGAAAAGATTGGATGCTGGATTTGTATTATTATAATCTTCTCCCAGGTTATCTTTTTTTTTGTATTGTAAATGTAACAGCGCATATTATAAGAAAAAATATAAGAGTTTTTGTTAGAAACTTTTTTTACTTTTCGCTTCCTTTTTCTGGCAATTCTAATTTTTTTTTTTTTCAAAAACAGTCTAAATTATTCTCAAAAAGAGACGCGAAGTTTTCATTGTTGAAAGGAGTCAGAAATAATGGAATGCTCTTTTAAAAAGTTTCAAAAACATTTTTTAAATGAAATTATGTTTTGTTCGATGTCGATTCGAAAATTAAATATAGGCGCAAAATAAAAGGGATAACAAGGGAAACATTTTTTTTATATCATATATTTTAAAATAATCGAGTGAGTTGAAGAAAAATGAAAAGAAAGGAGAATAAAAGGAAGATAGCTCAAGTTTTCTTTAAATATATACGTATGTACGTGGAAGTAAATGCTGAAAAAAAATTTTATTTTTTCAATATGAAAATTATTATTTGGAAATTACGGGAAGGATACACAGGATACAAAAAAAAGTAAAGAAAAATATTCGGTTGGAAATTAAGGTGGTAAAGGTGGTAAAAAAAAAGTTTTTAATATAGGTTAAATTAATAAAAGTATTGATTTTATTATAATATTAAAAAAATTATAAACGTTATTTTAAGGATATTTTTAAATAATTTTTTTTTTCAACTTCTATCCTTTTTTTTCTTTTCTTCATTTTAAGTTCTTTAAAAATCCAAGGAGAAAAAACTTTGTTTTAAGGTGTTTTTGGAATGTTTTTAAATTAAATTTTCTTGTTTTTAGCTGTGTTAAAAAAAAAACTAAAAAGGGAAAATTAAAAGTGAAAATTTTTATATAGCTAACAACATTAAGATGTATTGCAAAATGACTTGAGAACTTCAAAACTTAAAGGAAATTTACACTTGTGTTAATGAGGGATTTAAATAAAATAAAAATTTTTGTTTGCTCTTTGGAACATAAACGTTTTGGAACTTTGTAGGGTTAGGAGAAAAATTACAGGGATTTTAAAAGTTTAAAATAATTAATATTCAAAATGAAAACAAAACAAAAATGAATATTTCACTTTATTATTTTTTGTTATGATTACTTAAATCCTACCGAAATTCTTTGATATTTCAAAATTTTAATTTTGAAGGTCTTAAATTTTCAAAGGCGAGAAACTTTTTAATAATTTTATTCCAAAAATAAAAATAACAAGTCAAAAGTTTTATTTTATGAAAATATTTTATTTTGAGATAAGTTTGTTTTGGTGCAAAACTTTTTAAGAACGAATACTTTTTAAAAGTGAATGTTTTTTAAAGAGTTATCAAACAGAATAAAAAATTATTTTTAAAAGTGCGATGCAAACCCGACATTGATGTTTTTTTTTCGTTTTTAAATAAAATTTAATTTGTGCTTCCGACGTTAAGAATTGAAATTTTTAAAACTTTAACGATAGACGTTTGCAGGCATTATTTAAATAGAAGGTTATTTAAAAGGTACTTTAAAATACTCTTGTATGTATACATTTTATTTTCATAAATTAAAAAACAAAACGTGGAAGAGTGCTGTGGAGTAGACTGTGTCAACTCTGGTATACCTGTATGAACGTAATATACCCTGTCCCTATAAAACTTGACCATCTTTAAAAAACTTTCAGATGTTTTAGTACCGACGTTAACTACAGAGATATATTTATGTAAATTGTGGAGTTGTATGACAGCTACTCGAATCTATTGCATAAGCACAACCAAATTCTGCAGAAGTTGTTGCCATAAAACTTGATCATTATTTGCAAGACTTCAGACGCCTAGCTTCATTAAGTTCCAAGAGATGCAAGAAGCCTGAACCGGCTGCTGTAGAGCAACCAAATTTTACAAAACTTGTTGGCATGTAACTCGACACCTCTTTACTAAATTTCAGATTCCTAGCCTCAGTAGACACTGAGTTATTGTCATTTACAAAGATTATTATTAATTACATTTACAAAGTTGTATGGCAGCTACCAGAACCTGTCGTACCATCACAACCAAATTTTTCAGAAGTCGTTGCCATAAAATTTGATTATCATTTGCAAAATTTCAGATACCTAGCTTGAATAGATACTGAATTATTTCCATATAAAGAAATAAGTTGTATGGCAGCTACTCGAACCCGGCTACCAAAAATGCTGAATTTAAATAGCAAAACTAACAATTTTGCAAAAGTGACGTAAACAAAATATCAGCCTCCTACCTCCTTTAAGTTTGAGTTATCGTGCGGACGGACGTACATGGCTTAATCGACTCAGAATTCGATTCTGAGCCGATCCATACTTTTGACACTATATCTAGCTCCACTCCTTTAAGGTGTCAGAAACGTAATGGCAAATTTAATATACGCTTAAACATAGTTCATACGGGTATAAATTGATAAAAATAATTTATGGTGGAAAACATAAAAAAAATATTTTTATAAGAAAATTAAGGGTTCGCAATTCCTAAGGATATAGGTGCAAAATTATATAACGCACCTAAAGATTGAAGCAATTTACAGAATAAAACATAATTTTTACACGTCATCCGCAAGAGTCAAATCTCCGGGTTTGAATTTAAAAAAATCTAAATGTATAATTTTTTTCTCTAGAACTGAAATATGACAATTGGATGTTGTTATTACAGGCCATTACCTAGTCAGATAGGCCATTACCTATAGTCACATGAAGAAATTTACAGTATTTTAGCATATCCATAAGAGCAAAATATCCCGATTTGATTTTAAAAATATCCAAATGTAGATAAACTTTTCCCCTCTAGACCTGAATTATGAGAATGGGGTGCTGTTATTACAGGTCCTTGCCTTATCAGTAGACAGGTTAAAAGATTAGATATGCATGTTAACGTTTTGTGTAGATTTAGCATAGTAGAGGAATTGACTTTATAGAGAGTGTGGAACACTTTTTTGCATCTGTCCAAATTTGCAAAAAAAAAAGAAGCAGAAATAGAATTATTTTCCAAGATTTAATGCAAGCATTTTTTTAAGTTTTCATTTAAAGAAAAGTTCTCGAATCATTTTTTAATTTAAGAATCAATCGTTATTGAGATTTATTAAAATTGTTTTTTTTTTTTTTGTTTTGACTTTAATTCCTTAAATCTAAAGGTTAACAAACTCAATATTAAAGTCTGTTACACGTATTTTTTAAAACTTATTTTATTGAACTTTAATTCCATTCTATTATATAAAAAGGTACGTGTTAAAATTTAATACTTTTTCATTGATTTTAAAAAGATCTTATCAAATTGCTTCTTAAAAACAAAAAATCATTAATTTATATATTTTGTTTTAAATTTTTTTTTTTATACAAGAATTCAAATCAAATTAACCATAAATCGTAATAAATTTAATAAATCCCTAATAATATAAAATAAATATTGTATAAATCTTTTTTTTTTTTTTTATTTTATTTACCTTTTAAATTCTAATTTAACAACAATTTTGTCAGCTTTTTAAATACTAAAAATAAAATTAAAATTCTATTCACAAAGTGATAAAATTCTCATATAACAAACACTTTTTTAAACAAAAAAAAAAAATTTAAATTATAAACACTTAAAAAAAAAATAAACGAAAACTTCAAATTATGTCATAAATTTTATCAGACACCCAGACGATATCAAATCAAAGTCAAAAAAACGAACAAAAAACTAAGAAAAAAAAAAAACTGAAATCTGTCTCATAGATATTCAAAAAACAAATTTCCAGAAATAACTCAAGTCTTCAAAGCTTTAAAAAATGTTTACCATTATATACCTTAAAAATGAAGTATAAAATAATTCCTATAATATTGTTTAAAAAATTCATCTCAAGTTTGTTTATTTATGAATTTTTACCTGTAAATTTTGAAAAAGGTTAGCAAGTCACCTTTAGTGTTAATGTTTTTTGTCTACCTAAATTTTTTTATATATTAAATTAAAAAAAATAAAAAATAAGTATTTAGAAAGAGAAGAAAAAAAAAATTAAATTAATGGGATATTATGAGCTTAAGAAGTCTCTTCTTGAATATTAAAAACATATAAAAAATTTAAAAATTACTTTAAAATTTATTCTATTAAGTATTAACAGTCCCAAAATATATTTTGATACCTATAATAATATAATTTCAACACAAAGCTTTAATTTTAAATCAAATAAATTTATTATATGTGATCCCAAATTAAATTTATCGGAAAGAAAAATAAAGTCTATATGAAGAAGACAGAGATAGAAAAAAAAAAAAAAAATTAACGTGTGGTCATAAATTGTATTATTCACGCCTTTCATCTTAATTTTTATTTTTTGTTTTTTTTTTAAGCTTAAAATTAACTGATACTAAAAGTCAAATTAGGTTCATTTAAAATATTCCTAAATATTTTTAAATTTAAAAAAAAAAAAAAAATCCATAGGTTATATATTGTATTACGCATTATTTTCTGTCTCTTTTCTTTTTTACTTATTTGAAAAATAATTTGATTAAATTTAAAATTCTTAAAAACATCTAACATAAATTGAATTCACATTAAAATTCTTACACCTATAATAAGTATAAAAATGTTTCTAAAATATTTGATTTTAAATTTTAGTTTTTCATTTTACACCTTTCTACCCTCCATTTTTCCATTTTATCTTTCAGATATACCCTAATCATTTTATATTTTTGGTATACATAAATTGGTCAATCATTTGATTATTTTATTCTTCCGTTATGAAGATTTAAAACTTCAATCCCCTTATATATATTCTATAAATTATGTTCCATACATACACACACTTACTTAACATTTACTTAAGAAATAAAATCAGATTCTTTGTGTTCCATATGATGCAGTCAAACAAACAAAAGAGATGTCATCAAATTTGTCTTTTTATTTTAAAAAATTCATTTTTAAATCGGATTTTAAAAATTTGAACACCCAAAAATTGTTTCTTGTCCACCTTCTCATATTTCATTTGGATTTTCACATCTCCTCCTCACAAAGTTTTTTTTTTTTATAAAGCAGTAGCACATGTATTCAATTTCTTTAATGCTTAAATTCAATTTTGTTTTTGACATTTTTTCCTGTTTGCTGTCTACAAACCATTCAGCCAACAGACATCAAAAAAAAAAAAAAGAACTATTGTACATGAATCATGTAAATTCGTGTTACATTAGACAGGAAATTACTGTTAAATGTCAATGCAAAAGAAATGTTAAATACATATACTTTTTTTTTAAAATGAAAATTATTAAAAATCGTCTTTTCAGTCGTCTTATGTCACTTTTTGTATTTTTTTATTTCTTTTATGTGGATTTTTTTTTTGGAATCAGTTAACACTTCTTTTGCTTTCTATATTAAAAATAGGATGAAAATGAAAAATGAACAACAAAAAATGTTAATACTCACAATTGTTCAATCATTTACCGCCCGGTTTCAAATAAAACCAAGAAAAAGAAAAACTTTAAAATAGTGACAAAAGGATTTATTAGAATTTAATAGAATAGGGTATTATTAATCTAAGTGAGCATTGCCCACCCAAATTATTATAATATTATTTTATTACCTTTAGTGGTTTTTTTTTTTATTTTTTAAATTTATTTGTGGGTGTCAGCACAGCATAAGTGATAAAAATATTTTAATAAAAAGTAAAGTGAATAATTTTTTTAATATAGATAAGTACGTATGCAATTGGATACAAAAGTATTAATATAAAAGTTTTTATATATTATGTAAGTTCTATTGAATGTAGGTGTGTAAAAATATGTGTTAAAAAATGTTTTAACAAAGAAAAAAATAATACAAAACAGATGAATATTTCGTCAAACTTGGCAGTTGTCAGCCAATACTGCAATGGAAAATTCTATTTTTACGCTAACTTCAACTATGAAAACAGTTAAAATGAGACAAAAATCAACTTATAAATTACAAATATCTAGTAGTGAAATGCCGTTTTTAACCGAATAAATATGAAATTAAATAATAAATAATAATAACGGTGTTTGTTGGGATCTGTATAATAGTTGCGAAAACTGTATCTAATATTCGTAGTAATCAAAAGCCTTTTAACTGAGCTCCCATACCTACTATTTATAATACAATGCAACTGAAGGCATAATAAAATGCATTTGCTTTTTATTTTAATGTTTATGTATTTTTTATTCCATTGTAGTAACATGCCAAATATTAGTGTTCATTGCTCACCGTCACACGTCATAAAACCATAAATTATAATAATAATATGTACATTAAATGAAAAAAAAAAAAAAAGAAGAGTTGAACAGAGTGCCATGATGGTGTGTTTTGTGTAATAAAAGCAATTTTATGTATTTTATTCTCCATTAAAAGAAGAAAATAAGCTAGAGAGGGGAATAGAAAATTAGGTTCTAAGTCTAATTACATTAAATTCATTTTATAGTTTAAATTAACAAAACAAGCGACAGTCACTATTTTTGAAGTAAATAGTAATTTTTATTATTATATTTTTTTTTATTTTTCATCTTAAATTTTTTTATTTATTTTTATGAGCTTTATTTGTGTGTTTTTTTCTCATTATGTGTGTGTTTTGTTTGTAATTAAAAAAAAAAACATTTTAGAATATGCGCTAATTTTCGGGATTGAAACGAACAAAAATTAAAAGGGGGAAAAAAACAACAAAAAAAAAACCAGGAAAGTAATAATAAAATCTCATAAAAATTTTTTTTTTTTTTTAGTTTACAATTAGTAGTGGGTAATTTTTGTGTACATTTTTTTTTTTTTTTTTTTGAAGTTTTTAATAGTGTGGTAATAAAAAAAATAAATAACTACATACATATATATATTTTAATATTTGTTTACTATTTATTTGATGTTTGTTTATTGTTGTTTTTGGTTTGTAGTTTATAACCAAAAAAAAAAACAAAAAACAAAAATTGTTATATAGGATCGTTGTTTTTATTACATGGTTATTAAATTGTGGTTTTCAAGGGGATAATTTTCACATTTAATAGTGCAGTAATTAAATCACTACAATAAAAAGTAAAATTTAAAATGAAAAATTTTTTTTTTTTTGTTTTTATTTACTTTGTACAGTATACTAATTAAAATGGTATTAAAAAGTATTTATTAAATAATAAGTTTGATATTAATTTATAAAAATTTAATGTTTCCATTTTATATAACAAATAATTAAATAAAAGTTTCAGTAAGGCTTTAAAAACTTATTTAAATAATTATTTAATTTTATAAAAATTTTTTTTAAATATGTATAGGTACTTTTAACTTTTAAATTAAAAAAATCCTAACTGACTTATTATTCTGAATTTTTTTTTTTTTTTAAATGTCTTTTATAGGTTAAAGATCTCATTCAAAGAAATAGAACTGATCTAGCCAATGATTAACTCTCTTTATGAGTTACAATGAAGAATAAAAGATTTGCAGAAGTTAAATATTCTTTTTGAATTACATAGGTATTCTCATTGATGTGACACAACCTCTTGAAGTAAAACCAGTGTTTGACTTGGTCATATGGCAGTTTTAGACACTATAAAAAAATAAGCATTTAATGTAAATATATAAATGAATTTTGGGTCACTATCTAAAGCCTGTATTTCTCTTGACTGAATTTCATTTGCCTGTATTTCATTTACCTGTATTTTCATTTGCCTGTATTTCATATTATACAAAAATATATTACATAAATATTCTGTAAAAGGCGTGAATTCACTAAAGTCCCACCTAATTTAGATTCTCACATATCCATATATATATATATAAATATTATGGAAAAAGCGTAAAACCCTGCTTTTGAATGCAACTGTAAAATCTCTCCTATAATTTAGAATGAAATACAGTCAAATGATCAAGAAATTCAGGCAAATGATACTACGGGCAAATGAAATACAGGCATATGACACGCTTCCACGAATTTTATTTTATTAATTTATATACTCAGAAAACTCAATTCCCGTCAAAACGTCAGTGTTTGATTTGCATAATTTGAAAACATCATTTAATTTAGTTTCAGTTATGATTGATCTGAGATAATTTTTGATTATCTTCAAACACAAAAATGATATTTCTATATGCAGATTAATTTCTTACAGTTAGTCAAATATATTTTATGAAAATATTTTCTACATTTTGGAACAACTTGCAATATTCATTTATAAATAATTAACAGTTATATTAGTTCGGGATATTTCTTTTAGAATCAGATATTTCACATTTTTCTAAAAGCGTGCGTTTTAAAATTAAATAGTACAAAACACATCTAATAATTAAGACGAAAAATGGGAATTAAGTAAATACAAACTGATCTAGATTCAAATAAAAAATTAATCTTATATTGAAAATATTCAGTTGTAAAATAATTATATTTACAACTTACCCTACTTAGTACCTACTGTTCTGGAATAACATTCGATACATAAAGTTTTTATTTGAGTATTTTAATATTCGTCTTACGACACACATCTATAATATTGCTAATAATTATTAGACCGTTATAATTTCACTCATTTATAAACCCACAGTTTGGTAAAATCGCCTATTAGTAGTCTTAATAAATAGTCCCTCATTATTATTCCAGTTAATTGCGACTATTCATAAATTTACCGTCGGATTTAACTATATATACTGTGATATCAAAAGGATGTCGAACATAATATTATAATAAATATTATTTTAAAACCATTACAAGGACAGAATTAACTGGTCGAATTAATTGATCGAAGATTTTTTCGTTCCGATGTTCCGATGTTCCAAAGATGTTTTTTCCCCCTTAATAAAATATTTGAAAAACTCTTAAAACAAACTTAAAATAAGTTGTAATAATTTGTTTGACATCGTCTGCTTTATACATACGTATATCCGCATTCGAATGTATATTCAAAACACATAAACACAAAAACTTAAAGTGTCACAGTGAAAAAAAAATTTATTATATTCAATTTATAACTAATTACAATTTAAATCACTTTAAAACAATTAAAAGGCAATTAACGTGGACCTTGTTTGTTAATACACTGCACAATTTTTTAATAATTTTTAATATAAACTTAAGTTTTACAAATCAACAATAGAAAAAAAACCTTTAATTAATTTCCTTCCTTTTTACACAGTAATAAAAATTTATTTATATACCTTAGAAATATATTTTTTTTTTTTGTATTTTAATATAACTTTGTTGTACCTTAAAGGAGACATTTTATATTTTTCTTTACAAAAAAAAAAAAACAACAAAATTAAATTTTCTAATTTTACTTATAAATTTACGTATAACTGGTCTGGTTTTTAAAATTAATTTTCCAAGGCATAAAAATTTTCTCCTGGACAAGAAAGAAAAAATAAATTTTGAATGACATGATTTTAACATTTTTTTTTTAACTAATCATTTCGTTTTTCTTTCACTCATTACTAAAATCACAGTAATTATGACGTCTAAAATGACTTTATAACATATCAACACATACATATATACATATACATAAATGCATTAATATCCTTTAATATTATTGACCCCGTTCTAAATTTTAAAAGGAGACCTTCAATTATTTTCCTTTTAATTTTCTTATAAGGGGAAAGAATAATTTTTTTTTTTGTAGTAATTCCCCTGTAAACGCCCTTTTAATTAGTAATATTGCAATTACATATAGTGTGTACCAACATTATATGAAATTGTATATATATGAGAACACTTTGTGCACTGGTATGTTTACCAAATAAATGCATGTATGCATTAACTGTTATAGTATATAGAAAATTTTCACCTAATAAGTTTAGGGTTTAATTTACCACTTTTGAAATGTATGTTTTGAAAAGAAGGATTAAAATTAACTTTCACGTATAAATTGGTATATGGTCATTTTCTTTTCATCTGTTAACATTTTTTTTTTTAAATTTTTTTTATTTTTCTTGAAACCTTAGATTTTGGATTTTCTTTTAATATAATCTGTATATAATATAATATATAGGGTTCAAGCTATTTAATTAATATTTTCTTTTGTTTTTGTTCTAATATGGCTCGTTGTTATTAAAAACTCTGCCAGAAAAAAGTTCCTTGATAAAAAAGAAGAATTCTACAAAGAGATTGTTTTTATTTTATACAAGAATGGTGAATTTTAATAAAATGCTGAAGGAAAAATTATAGCATTCTTAACAACAATAACAACAAAGCAAAAAAAAAATCTGAATTGTAGAAAAAACATTGGATACTTTAAGAGAAGGGTTTTTATGAAAATAATAAAAACGCACCAAATCCTAATAATTTATTCGTGCGTGATCCTTTAATTTTACTTTTTCTTTCCTCATAATTTTTATTATTTACTTTTTCTTATATAATATTATGTATGTAAATAAGGATATGGAGAATCGGAAGCAACTCTTATCATGCAAAAATTTAACACTATAAAAACCAAAATATGTTTTCGTTTGAACATTCATTTTAAAAGCTTATAAAGTTCAAATTCGATTACATACATAGCATTAGGTATGAAAATCAGAATTATATTTTTGTTTGAAGAAAATAGATTATAATAGGTTTAACGATTTTCGTGGGGTTGCAAAAAAATTATTTATTTTATATTGATTTTTCTAAAAAAAATTTTTTTAGTTAATTGACAAATTTATACGAACGTCACCACATTTATTGCTTTTAAATTCTGACTGTATCCATTATGAATTACTGCGATCATTATAAATAATAAAAATCATTGATACTAAAAAGTCATTTTTTATATTGCTAAAGAGCATAAACAGTTTGGGTTAATAAAATGTTTAAAGTTTACGTTCATGCTTTGTAGAATTTATTGGTTGGTCATGTGTTAAAAATGCGAGAACCATTATATTTCATATTTTTTCACCGCCATTTTATTGTTTGCTATGTCTTTAAAATAAAATAATTCACAAAATTGTAAAGTACGACATACTATATATAAACATATGCATACATACATACATTTCTTAATTTCATAATTTTTTTCATTTATAATTTTCATTTATTTGAAAAAGGATACGATTATCAAATTCCCCTCTGCTTTTTTTTTTTTTGTAAAAAACTCTTAAGTAATGGAAACTTATTTGGAAGGATTTACAAACAAAAAAAAAAACAGTTCACATACATAAGTTATAATAATAATAATAATAATAATAACGATAAGTCTAAGAAGTATAAATTATAATATTAAAATTTAAGAAAGGATTCATATGTACAAACAAATAACATAATATATCGTTATTGCATGATCTTCTAAGGAAAGCACGATATACATATTATATGATATCCTTTTTTTTTTTGTTTGAAAATTAATACAATATTTTACATGAGACACCCCCTTTGTAAATTGGGGTGTTGTATTAATATTCTTATCGCTTATGTTTCAAACTTTAATTTTTTCTTATTTTTTTGTTTTTCTTGTTTAGTTTTAATTTAGCACGTAACATTGTGTGTTAATTTACAATGAAATTATATAAAATAAAACAAAAAAAAAGTGTCACTTTCATAAAAAATAAAACATTCAACAACTGTTTTCTTCCTTTCATTCATACATTTTTTTATTTTTATTTTTTTAAAGAGAAAAACAAAAAGAATTAAGAAACGCACCCTTTTAAATGAACATATTCTGATATATTATTTTTATGGTGTAAAATTGGTGCAATCAAAATCCTTTATAACACTTTTCTTTTAGTATAAAATCAATTTTTCAAAAATGTCAAATGGGAATAATTTTTTAAGTAGGTATAGCTCAAAAGTGATTTCTCAATTTTCTTTATTTCTATTCCTTTAATCCTATTAACTCCAATCCTCAAATCAAACAGTACATTGTACCATATAGGTTCAAATCTATAATGTTTGGTTTAAAAAGGAGGTGGCATTTCGTTGGTTCAAGTTCAGCAATACTAAAGAAAATTCGCGCGTTAACCTCAGTAGTTTGATTTTAGATTCCCACCAACCTTCGGAAAGAAAAAACCAAAAAGCCCCAAAATGATTGCTTTTTATTTCGTTGTGTAGATAATGTCATTAAAATTTTAATAATAAATATGTCTAGTTAAAAATTTAGATTTTAAATTAGCTAAGTGGAAAATTCTGTCGTATAACCCGATCCGTTAGGAAACGGCATCTCAACACGAGAAAATGTTTATATTTAAAAAAAATTATAACTCAACTTCTTCTGAATATTTTTTACTTAAATAAAATATTTTTTTTGTGACAATTCAGAATGGTTTAACTGCAGTAATTTAAATTTATGGATTCGAAAATGTATGATTAAACTCTTTAAACCTGCAAAAGTCTATTCTTTAAATAAAATTTTTTTGTTTGGAAAACTTATTCCTATAATTATTTTTAGAATTTTACCTTTAGTTTTACATAATGTTTTGATTCGTTGTTGGTCCTTTTTTGTGTATCATAACATTAATAGATATTTGGATTAATACATTTATACATCAGTCATTAATACATCAGTCATTTTTTAACGTATATAACGTAGTTATTTATTTTTAAAAGATTTAATTAAAATAAGCAAACTGTAGTTACATCGGCACCATCCCGACAACAGAAATGGATAAGATAAAACGAAGTACATCAAATTCTGCTTTTATTAAGCAGATGCGTTCCAAAAACTAACCGTGTGATAAATTTCCGTAATTAAATACTTTGTATATTTGATTCATCGTTGTGATTCTTTATCATTTTATTTTAATGGGGCATCGTTGTGATCCTAAATCATATACTTGGAAAAAGTTTTTTCCTGTGCTATTTCAAAAATTAAATACTATTTTGAAACAGGATTATTTTTTTATTTTTTTTAGCACCTTATTATTTCAAAATCGTGTATAAAAGTACAAACCATAGTATGTACAAATAAAATTTGGCTGTTCTTTAGAATATTTTGTTTGTGTTTAATGTATACTCATATGCATATAGTAAGTGGTATATAGTAAGTATCCAATAATATTTATTAGTTTTTCGTAAATTATTAGTATTATTCTGAAATTAATTAGATACTTTATATTATAACAACACATACTTACTTACAAAATAATAATAATGACAAAAAAAATTATTGTGAAGTTCTTAATTTTTGATAAGTGTTAACTGACCTGGAAGAAAAAAGAAAATTGGAAATGTAAATTAGCAAAGTCTAAAAATTTTTATATTATTTATAATAAATGAAAATATAATATTGTGGAACTTTTCTTAATCAAATAAGCAAACGTTGGTAGGTGCTGGTTTAGTTTTTTAATAATTTATAAAATTTTAATAATAATTTAAATTTTGAAACATTGAGTTCCACGTGTATTACCGGTGAACATCACTAAAATGGTTTCGAAATATCGTACTCACTGCTGCAGAACATAAAAATAAACTTGCGATAAGTTGCACGTGTATCATCGGTGAACATTGCTAAGTCTTCTCAAAATCCTGAATCCATTTAATATACTTGTTTAAAAATATGTTCATCGATGATACATTGGGACTTAACGCAAATTTATTTTTAGGTTCAGTGAGGGCTTGAGTGATTTTGAAACATTTGAATGATGTTCACACGTGAGGCTTATCGCAAATTATTTTTTTGTGTTTACCGTTAAGCTTGTGGTGAATAGGTAACTGCCTTATAGCATTTTATTTAACTTATGCTACAAAATACCTATTGGTCTAATAAACACTTATTGTTTTTCATTATTCAAAGAGAAAAAAAGAAAAACAAGGAAGAAGAGAAACATTTTCTTCTTTTAACTTTAACTGTCTTTAAGACTTTCAAAAACAATTTAGGTATTTATTTTCGTATAGACACTTAAACAAAAAAAACAATTTTTTGTTAATTTCTTTCCAATATTAACTATTTTCGGAATTAAATGTACGTACCTACAAATATAATAAATTAAAGTAACAAATTCTAGAGATAACATATAATTATCATTTTAAAAATTGATTTTCAAATAAAAATTTATACAAGTAACAAGTTTTTCATCTCTTTCTAGCATTCTATTTTATTTTCAACGTTAGCTTTTACTTTACTTTCTTCTCCCTTTACGTTTTTTCATTCATTTCTTTTATATTCTCTTTTTTGCTCTTTCCAAAATCTTAAAAATTTTTTGACAGTAATTAAATTCCTTCTTATTTCTTCCTTCTTTTAAACCCTAAATCTACTCCACTCCTACATTATAATTTTCTGTTTTTGTTTTTTTTTTCTTAGTTTAAAAAAAAATACCATCTATTAAATTAATATCCTACTTCAGAACTTCAGAACTTTCTACACTATATAATAATATTGCATGCAACATAGTTCTCCTTTTTTCTATCACGAACAAACTTAAGTTATAACTGAAAAAATATAATAATACTACAAAACATTAGACATCAGACTACAACCATCCAACACCCACCTACATTTTATTATACCAACCCCATCACTAGACATTATTTGTTTTAATTTATATCCTATATGACAGTCGTTTGTCATAATGTTGGCGGGAAATTCAACAGCTGTGATAACATGGTTTTTCAAAAAACACACAGGATGACAAAAAAAAAAATATTTAACTATAAAAGAAGAACAATAATAAACAGTAAATGAAACAATGGAGAAAAAAATGTCAAAATACAAAAAAAAAAAAATTAACTTTTTTTTTCTACAATAAAGCAACGAAAAAATATAAAAACATAGTGAAGAAACATAGAAATTAAAAAAAAAACAACAACAGTTAAAACAAATGAAGAAGTTTATACATTTTATGAAAGAATTTAAGTGAAAAAAAACACGTGAATAAATGAGAGAGTTCCGGAAAACAAAAAAAAAAAAACAAAAAATACAGTTATATTAAAGAGAAAATATTAACTATGAAAAAAATAAAAAAACCGGGCAAAATTTCATATTCTAGAATTAAGTTTAACAAAAAGATAAAGAATTTGTAATGAAAAATATAAAACATACACTTTTGGTGGAAAAATAAAAACATTATAATAATAGTGATAAAACAGAAAGAGAAAGAAAGTTAAATATAAAAAAAAACCGTATAATTAAGAAAAAAGACAAAATCGAAAGTTTTTATTTATTTTTTTTTTTTTTTTTATTTTAAATGTCGTTTTGTCGCGGTGTTTTTTTTTTTTTTTGTCTTTTATTTTTATCAAAATCCTTTTTTTTATTATTTTCAACCAAATTTTCCTTATAAGTTTTTTCTCTATTTGTTTTCCTTTATTTTTTTATTTTTCTTTTATTTTATTTTTTACCAAAAAAAGTTGTGTTTTACAAAAAAAAAAACGAAAAAATAAAGTCGTTGTGTCGTATGATGTAAAATTTGAGAAATCTTTTATTTTAAATTTAATTCTTCACCACTTTATTTTTTACTCTTCTTTTACTGTTATTATTTTACTGTTATTTTCGCTGTTTTTTTATATTATTTTTTGTTTTTTGTGTGTTTTATCATCATTTGTTGGTATGCAGTATATACGTGCTAGAATATTAAAGTAAATATTGAAATTAAATATTTTCTTCGTTTTCTTCTTTCAATTGTGTATCTTTATAACTGTATAAAAACAAATTATGTAACGGTATTTGAATGTATGTAATACTTATAAGAAAATGAAAATTTACTTGTTCATATAAATATTTTTTCGTGAATATAATTTTACATGTATGTATCTATATGTAGTATATATATATATGTATCTATGTATGTTATTTTATACAAATATAAATATTATATGTATGCAAATCACATTTAATGTTTTATTTTAGTTCAAATTATTTTTTTTTATTTAAATTTCTTTAACTTTGAATGTGATTTTTAAAGACATTTTTATATTATGTATAATAGATATTATGTATACTCGTGTGTATAGGTATATATCTGTATGTACATATGTATATGATATGTCCTATTAATATCGCTAACGCTAAAGGGGGTTAAACAAGTGAAACAAACGTTGGTTTTTTTTTTTCATTTCTTTTTCTATTGTTTTTTTATTTTTTTTATTTTCGCGCTTTCTCTTTCACTCTTTATTTGTTTCAGTTTTTTTTTTTTTGGTTTTTCTTAAGTTATTTGTTTTTTTTTTTTTATTTTTTAGATTATAATAAAAATGATTTTACATTTAATAATAACAATAATAATAATAATAGTATGAAAAAAAAAATATGGAGTTATAACAGTACTTTAGGCGAAATTTTCAACATTTGATATAACAGAAAAAAAAAAGGAATAAAATTTTTGAAAGGAATGAAAATGTGACAGTTTTTTTTTTTTTTTTGTGTGTTCCACTGTTCTATATTATAATATAGCGTGTACTTTGACAAAAATATTCAATTCATCTTAATTAAGTGATTACTTTAAAGTACCTATAAGTAGTACTTTTGTTCTGTACTAAGTAACTGTTAAACTTTAATCGATTTTTTTAAAGTTTTGTTATGATTTTTATGGGTTAGGTATTTTTAAAATTGTAAGGAATTTTAAAAATTAAATCGTAAAATTTTAGTGATGGAAAAACTTATATGTACCTATGTGTTTGTCTATAAAATGTATAAATATAGCTGTCTAATTCATACTGAAAACAATGATACATGAAATTGAAGTTTAGTGTTTTGTTTTTTTAACATAAATTAAAATTAAAGTTCTAAGATGAAAAGCTAAGAAAAAAAAATTTAAATTAATTGAAAACTTTAACTAAAGTTTTAGTTTTAAGTAATTTTAGCTTAAAAAAAAATTATTTTATGGATGTCGCTGTTACTATATGCCTTGTTGACAAACTACGAAATTAAATCTTCAAAACTAAAATAGAGAATTTTAATTTATTCGAAAGATCAAAATTTGATGGAACATTTCGTGAAAATCGATAATTTGTTTTAAATCTATAATTTGTTGATACGTTAATTTTAAGAGTCTAGTACCAATCTGTCAATTTGGTTTGACAGGAATATTTTTGAAAAATGTATGGGAAATTAAGAACAAAACCCACTAATTTTCGAAATCCACTTATTTCGCAAAATCAAGTGTTTGGGAACGTAGTTACTATTTGATACAAATATTAATTTTTTATATAAATCTTATTTTATTTTATAAAATATTGAAATTATTTAGAAAAAATTAAGATAAACTCATTTGTATTTATCTGCTTACATGAGTCGTAAAATGAGAAAAGTAATTTTATTGAAGATTATGCAATAAATTGAATTTTAGGAATCGAAATTACAATATTGTTAAGTTTTATTGTTAAAATTGGGGTATAGAGTGTACTTTAGGAAGCTATAACATTTTACTAGATACGAACAAGAAAACTAAAAAAAAAATTGATTAGATTGCAATAAATTTATGACTCAAAGATGTTTAATATGACTTTAAAAAAAATTTATCAATAGACTAACTAAAACATACGTCGTAACCTATTATAGGTAAATTTTTTTTCTTATAATAATTGTTTTAAAAATCTTTTAAATTTCACACCTACTAAACTTAAATAATAGCTATAATATATTCTACAAATTGAATTATTCTTGAAATTCTAAAAAATGAATTATTTTTTTATTTATTTAAAATACCTATAAGTAAAATTTTAATTTAAATTTTATTATTTTATCAAGTTTTAAAATAATAAAAATTTTCTTATTTAATTTTATTAATATTATGTTTTAATTATTTTAGTTATTACCTATATATATCTACTACTTTTATTATAGCATTTGTTTAATTTACTCCTGCATATTATTTTTAAAAGTTCTAAAAATAAATGGAAACTTATCAAGTCATCAAATTAAATTTGAATTAAAAAATTTATCAATAACAGAATTCTTATTACGGTTTCTTCCTTCCTTCAGCCAAACTTTTCTGATGAATAAATTAATTCTGTCCAAAAAATCTTCTTTTCTTTTGTTCACATTTTTCATAAATTATTGTGAGCTTTGAAACTTGTTAGATTAATATTAAGCCTTTCTCTTTCAACCTTTTTTATTAAGCTATATGTATAATATTACTATAGTTAAAAAAACATAGTTCCGAGTTGTCTTCAATTTTATAATAGGTTTTAAAATGTCTAATATTGTGTTTTGTTTACCTCTATTTATAACATCTTACGTTAACTTAAATTGTAATTCATTCTTTTTTTATACAGTCTGGTCAAAAATTCGAAATCTTTGAATTTATCAGGTAAATAAATTCTTAGAGCTATTTTTGGCATCCCTTCTTCATTTAATATATTTTTTTTTTTTTTGACTCAGAGCGCTTAAGAAGGAGGGATGAAAAAAACAAAATTAGAAAAGAGGTGAAAATTTATATAAATTTTGCATCTTCTCTATCTTATGAATATATGACTTTGTGAATTGAAAATTAATGACAACAAACACAAACAAAAAGAAAATTTAATAAATTTATCGAAATTATAAAATAAAAAATAATTACAGTTAATTTAACTCATATTTTAAAAAATTTCTTAAGTTTCATGCATTTTCAATTAAAGGGAAACTAAATATAAAATAAAATTTTAAAACAGAATTCAGGAATAGAAAAATAATAAAAAAAATATAAATCTAAACAAAATAATAACGAGACCAACGATATGAAAAACAAAAACAAAAAAAAAAAAAAAAAAACAATAATCAACATAATAATAAAATTGTTATCCTAAAAAAGGATTGAATTTATTTTTATCGAATTTTTATATAAAAATGATGATCAGATTTAAGATAAAAATTATTTTAACTTTTATATTTGATTTTTCCTCTTTGTTCCTGCAACCCGGAAAACACTGGAAAAATGAATTGAACACTGATAAAAAAAAAATATTGTCTCATTTTTTACATAGATATATTTACATATACATATGTATATGTATATGTATATATAAAATAAATATTTGTTTTTCTCATTTCTTATTTTGTGATTTAGCATATTATTAGAAAAGGATAGAAAAAATTTGAAAAAAAAAGATATAATCAATTTAACTTTTTTATTTTTCTACATTTGAAAGTTTGACGAAAGCGATACAATATATATTATTATACATGTATATGTATATATATATATATATGTATGTATTCAAATATATGAAAAAATTAAATATGTAGTACAATATTTTCAAAAATAATACAGATAAAAATCTATTAATGAAATTATTAAAAATCTATAGATTACATTTAAAAAAAAAATTTTTTAAAAAATGTTAAAAAAAAAAGAAAAATTTTATTAAATATATCTAAGTATAATTTTAATTATTTTGTAAAAATTGTTTTTCTTTAATAATATAGATAATATTTTTTTTTAAAACAAATTTATTTAAATTGAGATTTTAAGAGTATAGTTCAGATAATTTTAATATTTATAATATAAATTATTTTTCATTTCTGATTTATTTGTCTTTTGAAATTTCCATCTACTTTTACAAAACAAAAATTTTATCATTGAACTATTATTAGTTAAAATTTAAATAATTTGATTATATCTTTAGATTCTTCACAAGATATAAAAATACAATATTTTCTCAATGATAAATTTTTTTTTTATGGTAAGGTTTCTTAGCGTTCTGGGGTAATGAACTTTAAATTAAACAGTATCTTATAGGATTTTAATCTACAATAGGATCAGGTTTACATATAATATAAACTAATATTTACATGACATTATTAATTAAAGCATATCTGAAAGATCATATTTGCAAGATCTCTTAGATGAAACTATCCTTTGATTGACAATCTTATAGTGATATTACTATAACAATATAGTACTTACAAGAGTTTATATTGCGCTATTATTATATTTTATTTGTAATGTACTTTATATAATATACATGTAAATATGAATATATTATATATTTTAAAATATGCATATGCTTATAAAATGGGTTGAGTGGCCAGTTGACAACTTTCACTTAACAGTTGGACATTTGATCAGTGAACATTTAATAAAGAAAGATTTAATAGAAATATATAATTTACCAATAAGTACAATTAGCAAGAGGACATTTAACAATTGAACACTTGGCAACTTGGAAACTTAGTAACTTTGAAACTTGGCAACTTGGATGCTTAACAACTTTTACAAGTTGACTTTTCTCGTCTTTTAACAGTCAACAATTTAATTTTCAACTCTATATTTTCATTAAAATTTTCATTGTCTGCATAAATCTGTATCAAAATACTATCGAAAACGTAAAGTTAATTTTTGAAAATAATAAAAAAAAAAAATTCCAGAAATAATATTGTTATTATTTATAATTTCCTTAATATTTCGACATTTATGGCAACTTTCATTTATGTAGGAGAGCGCTGTCTTTTCTGCGAAATGTTCAGTTGCTATTAATAATATATTTTGACACATAAAATACACATTTGATGGTTTATACAACACAACTGTCAGTCTGTTAATGCAACATTTAGGATTTTGAGTTGGATTTACAAAATTTTGACGTGTGTGGAATTCGAACCTCGGTGTTTATAGCGAATTTTATACGCTCTTACCCACTAAGCTACCGAAGCCCCCCAATATTTTTCGTATTCATCTTCCAACAATTCAACTCCTCAATTCAATTCACTTAATATAAGCAAATTCACTCTTTATTTGTCAAAAACAGAACCTCAACGGAATTTGGAAAAGACAAATAATCTGAACAACTTGTATAAGAAATAGAAAAAGTTAAACTCCGTTGGTGGTATTGTGCTCTAATGTAATTGTTGCCTTGTGGAATTATACAAAGTCGATTTGTCGGAATGGAAATAGGTCTTGTGAAATTGTCTCTATACAGCAATATTATTTTATACTCTCTCTACTAAAGGTCTACTAGTTTAACAAAATAAGTTGCAAATGATTGATATTTTAAATTTTAAGTATAGTCATCAAAAATTAATTAATATTTTCAAGGCGTACGCGATAAATTTAGAAACTGCAATTGTATCTATAACTTTTTAGTTTTAAAATTTAAATAAAAAAAAATAAATCTCATTTTGTTAAATATCAAATAAAAAAAATATATATATATAAATATGTTTTAATTAAATTTATTTCTTTTGTTTTACAAAAAAAAAAAAAAAAATAAACATTTTTTGGTTTAAATGAAAATTAAAATAACAAATGGTAAAAAAAAGATAAATTAAATAAAATAAATAAATAGCAAATAAATTTAAATCTTTTATCATTATTAATGTTTTTTTTTTTTTGTATTTTTTTTTATTTTAAAAGATTAATAATGGAATTAAAGAATTTAAATTGTTTTAGAATAAAAAAAAGGAAAAATCAACTAAAAAATAAAATATTTTTAATTTTCAACAAAAAAGTCAAATTAAAAAATAAATTATAATAAATTTTTTTTTTTTTTTTTAATTTCAAACAAAATCCTTTTAATTGTTTATTTTTTAAATATAATAATTAAAAAAAATTTAAAATTTAAATAAAATAAATTTTTTTTAATAAAATTTAATCTTATTAAAAAATAACTAAAATCAAAAATAGGATTTTAAAGCTTGAAATCAATTTCAGATTTTAAATTGTGTATTATGTTTGGGTATAGTTTTATTTTTTTGTGAATCATACATTTTAAGGATATAACAGGAAGGGGGAAGTAGAAAAATTTCTAAAAAATTATATAAAAAAAAAACTAATCGTCTAACATCACTTTTTCACCTAGAACATAAAATTTGAACTTCACGCTATTTTTCACTTTGATTATGGGTCAATCATGAATACCTACTGAAGTTTGACTTTTTTTTGTAATAAAAAATTAATTTTTGTTACCATGAATTATTTATTTGTTGGATAAATCTAATATTAATATTTAAACCAAATCATGAATTTTAAACCAAACGTATTCGAGCTGTAGAGACTTGGAATTAAAAACATCGAAAACGGAATTAAAAACATCGAATATTTATCAATTCCATTTACTACTATTTCCCCAATCCACAAACCAAACAGTACAATGTACCATAGCTTCTAACCTGATGTTTGGTTTAAAAAGGTGGTGGCGTTAGTTTGGTTAAAGTCCAACATATACCAAAGAGAATTCGCGCGTTGATGTCATTGATGTCTTTCGAGATTTTCACCTACCTTTTTTTTTGCGAGGGTAGGTGGGAATCATCGCAAAATACTATAGAGAAGTGACAACGAGCACAAGTCCTCTATAAGTGTGTCGGACTTTAAACCACTAAACACATCCTCCCTTCTTTGACCAAACAATAGGTTATACCATCTTTAGTGCTAATGTACTGCCTGGTCAGAGGAAGTTGAATTAGGGAATAAAAATAGATTCGAAATTGGCAGGCATATTGTGAACAAAGTTGTTAATATTCACCTTGAATCTTTGCACTTTGTAAATGTAATCATTACCAATTCTGGAGAACACATGAGGTGGAAGATGCAAAAAAACCATTAACCATTATTAACCATAACCAACCAAACCACAACCATTATTTTATAAAGTAAAACAGAATATTTCCATTAGATTCAGTAGAATTTCATAAACTAAGATTACGTGACATTTTTTAATAAACTGTCAAAAGTCAGTAAGTATTTAATTTAAGTAAACTTTTATGATTGACTTATAACATAAAAATTATTAATTAATAATTCCTCTTTATAGTTTTTTGTATTTTTAAATAAAATATTTTTAAAAAATTATAAAAATTAAAACTTTATTTATTTTTTAAACATAATAAAAATTTAAAAACTTTTCAAATTAAAACTATGTTGAAATAAAAGTTATGTTGACATACAATAACCACCATTTTCTTTTCAATATTGGAATATAGTGTTCTTAATTATTATATGAATGAGCATACAGTAGAATTTTATAATAATTTTTTTACTTTGTTTTTAATATTAAAGTGATACGATAATAATTATGGAGTAATAAACAATTTAACAAATAAAAAAATAAAATTAGATAATTCAATTAAATAAAGTGTTTTTTTAAGCAAAATTGTAGTATTTTATAGATTTTTTTTTAACATTTAATTAGTAATCACATGATTATTAGAGGTTTAAGCTCATACTTCAACTTTTCTAAAAGAATTGTTCCATTCGAAAAACTTTTAACGCATAAGTCCAAAATCTCAAAGTTTTTGAAAGTCATTCTACTGTGATTTTAAATGATCAATATTAACCAATAAATTAAATTTTCCAGTTTATTCTTCTTCTTCATCTTCTTTGGATCGTTTATCCCCAAATTGGGATATAAGACGTCTTCTATTTTATTAATAAACCAATTTAAAATCTAAGGTAAGATAATTAATCTACAATTACCTAATTCATGGCTGAATTCTTAAGTCACTGGCCTTTCAGTAAATGCCAGCCAGTAATAATGTAGATGTGGTAAAATAATAGTTA
Source organism: Poecilobothrus nobilitatus (assembly GCA_947095535.1). Lineage (NCBI taxonomy): Eukaryota > Metazoa > Arthropoda > Insecta > Diptera > Dolichopodidae > Poecilobothrus > Poecilobothrus nobilitatus. The sequence goes on along the minus strand of OX352773.1, from coordinate 16,525,048 downwards.
ATATCAATACTAATAATAGCTGATACAGTGGAGTTGTTTTACCTTATGGTTATTACCTCAAACAAAAAGGTGGTTTATTTGGCACTGAGGTGGTATATTATGTTTTAAACCCACTCCAATATTCAAATTTTCTGCATCCCTATTCTATTCTTTTCCATCTCTACTCCGTATAGACAATACATTGCGTGGACAGATAAGAGTTTCATCGCTCTATATTGATAGAAGAGAGAGGTAGGTTTTACTCAATAAAATACTACCAAATAGGTATATTTGCGTGACTTTGAAAGATTTTGGAAGACCAGATTCTGGTGATTTTGGAAGACCAGAAAAAATAAAATAAGTCAAAAAGTGTTAGTGAAATTGCAGGAAGCCTATAACAAATTAAAAAGTTTTATATAACACTTATTATCAAGTTATTGACACAACACTTATTATTTTCCTTACCTTAGTTAAAAGCCACTTTAATTTTACAGTCACTATTCGAATTGCCAAAGAAGCACGTAGTATAGTTAAAAAATGCTTATAAAAATTGAAAAATAATGTATCCAATGAAGTATCAAAAATGATTCGGAAAAAATTTAAGGGCCTCCTCGATGACCTAGTGGGCAAAGGCGTATAAAAATACGCTATAAACACCGAGGGAGTGTGGGTTCGAATGCCACACACATCGTAAGAATTATTTGGAAAATTACAAAATCACAATAAAGGTAGTAGAGCATAATTTACATTTAAATCTAAAACCATGAAACTAATAAAAATTTGACCGCTTAATTGGAATTGGGAAAATTTTAGATTGATTTTAGATAGATTTTTTTTTAGAGCTATTAACTGCTATCTATGATAATTAACTTAAAATAAATATTTAAAATCGAAAGATATAGTATTTAATAATTTAAAATTTAATTTATTTTTATTTATTTATTTTTATTTTTATATAAAAATTTTATTTTTAAAATCAATTTAAGTATTTTATTTTTATGATTAATCTAAACTTAAAATTTAAATTCCAAACAATCATTAACTAAACTGTAAAAAAAAATTTATTTCATCTAAAAACTAAAATTAGGTACCTGTACCTATTTAAAAACTTAATATAAATAAATAAATTTCATCTTAACTAATAAGAATTAAATTTTTATGTTATAACAAATTAAGTTCCTTTCTACATTCTTTTAAAAATTTTTATATCATAATATTTATAAGTAATTTGAAATCTAATAATTATTTTTTTTTGTTCTTTTTAAATATAAAATAATTTTAAATTAATTTTTTTTGTTATTTTTTTGTACATATATTTTAAAAATTTTATTTTATTACAAAAATCAGTCATAAATTGATTTTTAAACATTAAAATAATTTTTATTTAAAATCTTTTAAAACTTTAAATTAAAACCTTTAGTATTTTTTATTGATCTCTTTTTCAATTCATAACCCATAACTCACTACCATTTATTAGGTTCTTGTTCAAAACTCATAAAATATATTCTGGGTCCCAGAATATCATATAATAAATTTTTTCTTTCTTTTTTTATTTTAATATTTTAAATATTTTTATTTTTTAAATTTCCTTTCAATTTCAATTTTAGATTTTCACTGGTATTGTACAAACATAGTCGTTAACTAGAATTGGCTATAAAAAATCTAACCAGATCTAACTATATAAGTTAAACAATGTACCTTACATAAATTATTATTTATTTTTCTTTTTCTTTTTCATTTTTTTTTTTTTTTTTTTTCAATGTCATTAACTAAACACTAAAATTCAACCTAAATATTACAAAAAAAAATTGTTAAGATTAAGTATATAATAACAATCAGTAGTTAAAAGTTTTTTTTTTAAATTCATCCATATAATAGGCAGTAATATTGATTTACGTTACCGCACTCTTTGATCTACCCAGCTCAAGATCTCGCTCCCCCCAGCTCAAGATTGATTAATTTCTTTTATGAGTTTTTTTTTTCATATATTCTTTATATAGAACGTAGTGTGATCCTCCGAAAAAAAAAAAATATATATATATGAAATCGGATTCAAAAAGTTGGAAACAAAATTCATTAAATCATTGAATAATAACGATAAGGAATGCATTAAAATTGATTTAGATGATTTCTATTGGAACTCGCGACGAGTGAAAATAAAATAAAAAAACATGTATAACACAAATGTATGGGTGAATTGAATTGAAAAAAGAAAAGAAAAAGGTTCCTTTTTATTATTTTTCTTCTTTTTTTTTTAATATAATATTTTGAAAGTATTAAATATAAAAAAAGAGTTAAAATTATATATAGAAGTACATATAATACATTAAACCTTTCTCTGGTTGATTGGTAACGATACCGCATTTTTTATTTTTTATTTTTGTACTTCATAATTGAATGCAAGAGCAGCAAAAATAACTTTGTGAGAAAGAAATGAATGCACAAAAATGAGAAAAATATGTATAACAAAAAAAAAAAAAACAAAAAGAAAGTAATTTCTTAAAAATTTTCCGGAACTGTGGGTACATTTATTATGGTATTTATAGTTGTTATTAGTTGATATTCGAATACTCTCTCGTTCCGTCCCTTTTCTTTTATTTTAAGTCTTCACATTATTCAATTAAATTTTATGTTATTTTCTTTTCTTCCTTTTTTTTTTGTTTTTTTTTTTTTTTTTTTCATATTGTCAACCTTTAAATGTCATTACAAGCTCAATTGTGTTCCCTTTAGTTTTTTTCTGTCGTTTTGCTTTGTTTTTTTTTTTTTTTTTTGAATATTTCTGGGGTCGTTAACGATTCTTTTGCTCCTTTATTTATTTATTTTTTTTTTCATTTTCGTTAAATGCGGCTCATTTAAATAAGAACTAAAATTCATATACATATGTATACACACATATATATATTTTATTAACTACTTATAGTACCGCAGTACACCACTTTGATCCGATATACTGATAACCAACAAAAAAGAAAATTAAAGGTGGAAAAGAGAGGAGAAAAATAAAATAAAAAAGAGACGGTGAGCATACAATTGAAATAGAGAAAATTCATTTAAGATTTGACAGGCCGGAACGACATTAAATTGAATTGAATTGAATTTTTTTTTTTTTTTTTTTCTATGTTATACCGGTTAAAAAAATGCTGGAAATATTAAAAGAAGGGGAACAATATAATATTATTAAAAAAATATTTTTTTTTTTTTATTCTGGAATTTAAAAGTTTTGGGTATGTTTATTCATATATTTTGGGATCCCCTTAGCCATAGCGTTTGCATTCGTTAAATTGTAGATATTCAATCGTTAAATTTCTTTTTAACTAATGGTAGTTATGTTCTATTGTTATTACATGGAATAAAATATACATTATATAAATAAAAAAAAAAAAAATATTCCATAATGTCACATAATATATTTAAATGAGGCGATTTTTTCAGATTTTTTCAATATTTTTACAAAAAAAAAAAAAAATTTAAATGGAAATTAAATATAGTTTTCTTTTCAGAAATTTTTTCTTCTTTTCTTATCAAAATTGGTTATGGTTGACTTTTTTTTTTAAATTTTATTTCAGTTTTTTTCTGGTCTTTATTAGCCCCAATTTGATTTAATATTGTAATAGTGTATATAGAAGAGACGGTTAATGATATCAGGGTAAAATATTGGGAATAAAAATTTTGTGAAGAGGGTAATACGAAAAAAAAAAAAATTACAATATATAATTATTTTTCTTCCCATGATTTAGGAATGCACTATACTTTTAAAAGTGTTCCTTTACGTAATTTATTACATACATATTTTGTTTAAAAAAAAAAAAAATTATATCAATTTTGTATTTTATCCTAAAATACAACGACTTTTGTATTATTAATATATAAGTTTTTTTTCCATCATTTTCAAAATTTTTTAAATAGTTTTTTGCTAAAAACGTTTTTTAAATAATAAAAAGTTCAATTAAGTTAGGTTAGGCTTAGGAGGCTGTTAATAAATTCACGTACACAAATCAGGTATTAGTAATTGTAAGTACATTATGAGTAATTACCTAAGATATTTGTGAACCCTGATAAAGCAAATGTAAAAACTTCTTCAAACTTATTCGTACAATCAGAGCAGCTTTACTGTTCATGTAGATGTTGATTATGTCCTTAATGAAAAGTTGAATTTAATTATTCATATCTAATATTTTAGATATATTAACGAATCTGGGCATAAAAAATGTCACCCTATTCAATGTTACAGAATAAAGAATAGTATCTGGATAAATTCTGTGTCAACTTTTCTAAAAAAAAATTTTCTTTTTGTACAATAAATTTAATGTTTAATATTTTTTGCTTATAACTAGTTTTAAAATATTTAAAAGCTTAATTTGAAAATGTTCTTCAAAAAATCGCTTATTTACTTTTATCTTGAAAAAAAATGTTCTTCCAAGAATGCTTGTTGAAAATATAAGCTAAGAAATGAAATAAACAGAAAGGGTATTCACGAGTTGATGCAAAAGTGCAAATTTTTTTTGCACCGTAGCACATATTTGCACCAACTCGTGAACAACCCTAGCATGAATTTTTATTGAACTGCCAAATATCGTTGATGTGCATGTTTTGTTTACATAAAAATTTAATATGCTTACCAAAAATTTCAGATTTGTTAAATAGTTCATATGCTTCATATGCTTGACTAAATAAATAATCAGAAATAATTTTTTGCCCACTTTTTTTTAGGCATTTTTTAAATTTTTATCTAATATAGCGCTTACAAAAAATATATAAACAAACTTTGCAATGGTCTTGCAAAAATATGCAATAGGGTTTAGGTCTTGCATAGTCTTGCAAAATTTTGCACTTTTTTATACATGAAAACAACAACAAATTGTGCACTTTAACTGTCAAATAATTTAAATATGCTACGGTGCAAAATTTTACACTTGTGCAAGACCACTTTGCACCAACTCGTGAATACCCTTAGAATATAATTAAGAAAGGATTTCTTGAAACAAGATCAATATCAGAGGAAGAAGATTTTCAATAAAGGAAAAGAAATGTATACATGGAAATCGATAATTAGATTAAAATTGATAATGACCTGTCAACTTAAAAGTGCGCCTAAAAAGAAAAAAATACTAAACCGGAAGCATATTCAAAAGATGAGAAAAATTACTTATATTAAAGTAACTTCATCATTTTTACCATTAGAATAAAGTTATTTCTACTTAATCAACTAAATAAATAAATTATAAAAAGGAAATTATAATGAAAAGAAAATGTTAATTGCAAATTACTAACTGGAATATAATAATTATTTCTTATTTGCTTTATACTGAATACCTATATACAAAATAAAGTGAATTTATACTTCAATTGAATGTCATTATCTTTAATTTATTAAAAAATTTGAACTTTATTTCACTCTCTACAACAACTTATAACATAAAATGAACACTTTAAATCTGAAATTTATTAAATTTCAAAATATTCTTTTAAAACAAAAGTAATATGTTGTAGTTAAACCTTTACTTAAATCTTTTTATTCCCAAGAACAGTTGCATATAAAATATTTTTATTAAAACTTGTATAAAAAAATACTTTAACACCTTTCATATACATTAATTTTATCTGTAGGTAAATAAAAATGGAAAAATTTCAATAAATTATGATAATATTAATAATATTTTAATATGAAAATGTTATTAAACTTGTTCAGTAAAACATCTTTAAATTAAAACGTTGCAACTTCTTTGAATGTATTATGATTTATGAACAGACGCAACATAATACAAAAATTCCCTTCTCTTTTTATTCGTCCCTACATCATGCTACTCTTATACGAACCTACTAATACTTCTATACTATATAATGTATATTTTAGCAATTAAATGTTTGCAAGTCTTTCAAATTTTAAAATATTATTTCGCATCAATATAGATTCGATCAACACACAGAATTGTTAAATATATAATTTTGAATATAAATGACAGATTTCTTATAGTGACAGTTCAAAATTTTCCTCTCTATTAAGTGTAGATAAACAATTTTGAATTCAAATACAAATGAAAAATGCAAAATACATAATAAAGTTGAATAATGACCAAATTATTGTGATAAAATTATCAATATGGAAAAAAGTGTATCTCGGAATATTTCTAGATTACTATTCTCAGTAAAAAGAATCTGTAATAAAATATAATGTGCCAACTCTATTTTAGAGAAGGAGAAACTTGCAGAAAGTGCAAGTATGATACTATTTGAAAAATAAATAAGAGTTCCTTCAAAAGTATTTCTTTACTCCAGAAAATAAAAAAGTACTGTTAAAAAAAAAAATTCTTGTATTTATGAAAAATGCATAGTTACTATCTTCTAAGGCAAAAGGGTTGTGGTGCAAAAGGTAACTGTTTCTTATGATTTAATTACTTTCTTGATGAAATTTTTAATTTAGTTAAATCTCAAAACAAACTATTTCAGGAATTTATTCAAGATGAAAGAAGCATGCAGCAATAAGTTTATTAAAACTTTGGTATCTATGCATAAGTGTGTTCATAAAACTAAATTTAACAAGTCACTGGAATAACTAGAGAGATTCGATACCAATCAGTGAACTGCATAATATCGCGTCTACATAAAAATTCAAAAATCATTGTCTGAAAATATACAATTCAATACTAATATAAAATATTTTGAATAAATTACTTGAATCACTAATGATTCTATCAACCACTGATACAACTGTTCATAATAAATAGTTTCAAATTTCTTTTATTAATGTCTGTACCAGTCACATTAAAAATTATATTTATGTAAATTAGTATTATTTATTATAGATTTCATAAATTTTCAATTTTATTATTAACATTCACAATCGTATGGATTATCTTTTAAGAATTATCCGATATTATAAATAAAGTTTTTTAAATATGGTTTGAATCTTTGCTAATAAATTACTATTAAGAATTTAATATTTTCTCTCTTGACTTGAAAAAAAATAATTTTTAATTTTTGCATTATACATACTTCTTTTTTTTTATGTATTTTCTATATATAATATCTACTATATCACATTCACATAATTATGTCATTTTAATATACTTAATATTATTTATATGTCTATTTTCTGGTATCTGTTTTTTATACTTTTTAACACATAATTTATTTTTTAAAATCCACTTTACTTTTGCTCTGTTTGTTTTATTTTTATTTTTTTTACTTCATTTTATTTTATATTTCTTTATGTTATTTTTTTTTTTTTTGTATTTAAACATCTTAATTGTTTTTCTTTATCGTATTGCTGATATTCTTCATAATATTATGAAAAAATACTTAAGATGAAAATTAAGTACACAATAATATCAAACCATTAATAATGTATAATATATAGGATAATATTTATATATATGAATGCGAAGAATAGAAATGAATATAGAAAATAATAAAAATAAACAATAATGACTGGAAAAACAAAACACCAAAACAAAACAACATAAATACCAACAAAGACAACATATAAGCATTAATAGAAGTATAAAAATCATAAAAATGAAATAAGAAACAATGAAAAATGATTATTACTGATCTTTACAGTCATTAACTCTTAATATATTATGAGGCGCTGCCTATTTATTACTATTGTATATATAATTTGGTACACAATTGTACTATTTACAGTTACGGATATTTAATTACAGTTAGATATACAGTTCTATAAGATTTCTTTTAAAATTAGAAACTTAAGATGGAATGTTAAATTGTTTTTTACTGATCATATTTCTCGATATCTCTCACAAGGTACTAGACATAAAAATATAAAATATAATATAAAAATATAACACAAGAATACACAAGTGATAATTTGCAATTAGACTACCCAATTCAATTAAGTGGAAAATTAAATTCTAAAACTGAAATAAAAGTCAATTTAGATCACTATATGCTTGTTTCTTTATTTTAATTTATGATTATTCGAAAGTTTATCAGGGGCGAAATTCAAATATTTATCATTGATTATATATTTATTAGCACACTTAGCCATCAATCAAGCACTAGACCGAAGAAGAAATATGAAGCTTTGCACAAGGTTTAAAAAACAATATGTCAAACATTGAATTGACTAAAAACAGAATATTGCTATTCAAAAAACAACACGTCAAATTGGTCGCATCAAGCAAAAAAATTTTGACCACATAAATCCATATAATATTTTCTTTACCCTGTATCTACAATGCACTCTCTCAACACGCTCTTTACCCGTATCGAAATGTCAAAGTATACAGTTAAATAAATAAATAAACGCTACCATGATGCAGTAATGAAAATATTTCTTCAACTTTTAATTTTTTTCACTTTTTTTATACAGTGAAGTGCCAAATAATTGAATAGTATCAAAATAACAAATAAAGAGAAGCCATTTTTTTAAAGTAAATATGTAAGAACATTTTACAAATTACGTTTTCATTTTGGATACTCTTTTGTAGGCTGCGTTAAGAGAGCATGACAAGAGCATTTAAGAGAGGGAATGAGAGAGTTGATTCTAGGTACATCATTAATATTTTCATTAAAAAATGTTTAAAACATTTTTTGTTGCCATTCCTGTACATAAGCGTACATACCTTGAAATTTTTTTACAATTATTTACTAACGTAAATATTTTTTTCCCCTTTAAAATAAGAAAATCTAAAATTAGGAAAAAATTGTGCAAAAATGAAAACTTTAAATGTAATAAAAATTTTTTGAAAAATATGAAAAATCAAAAAAAAAAAGTTCTATTTTACAATCTCTTCTGCCATATAATAAAAAAAAAAAAAACAAAAAAAAATGTAAAAATTATGAAAATTGAGGAAAAATTTATTTAAAGTTTAAAATGTCATGAAAATGATGAAAATCAGAAAATTTTTTTTTGAAAAAAATTTCTTTAAAAAAACCATAAAAATTAAATGAAAAATTTCTGAATGTGGGAGTAGGAGGAGCAGAAATAAAAATAAACCACCTACCAAATACAGAACACACAAGATCATACATTATAATATTTTACATTTTTATTTAAATATTGTTTGTTGTTCAATTTAATTTTTTTGTTTTATATTTCACGGATACGCTTAATAAAATATTTAGATATAAATGGGACGTCCCATTATTAATTTCGTTAAGTAGGTGACTTTAATTAGAATCATAATTTTTTTTCATGGTTTCTCATTTATTTAAAAAGCAACAAAAAAACAAGAAAAAAAAAAGTTTATTTTTTTAATTTATTTATTTAATTTTTTTTTTTTTTGGAATATGATGCCAAAAATTTTTTTTTCTTTTATTTAAAAATGATTGTTTCTTTGTTTTAAATAAAATTAAATAAAAAAAAAAAAATGTTAGAAAATTTTAATGACTTTTAGTGAAAATATTTTGTAATTATTTTGATAGACGTATGGATATTATTTAAAATTTTGATTCATTCAAGATATTAAATATAATTTAAAAAGAAATTCATAATAACTTACATAATATTATTGTAAAATTTATGTAAATTTTAATTGTTTGACAATATTTTAACTAAATTGGAGAATTATTTTGTTGAAACTAACCTAAAAAGAAAGAAAAAATACAAATTTAGTAAGTCATGATATTTAAATAATATATATATGTAGGTAGGTATATAGTAATAATATAATTTTTCCTGAAATTTCTGTTCAAAATTTCTTTATGAATTTCTTTAATTAATATTAATACTAATAATATTAGCTGCTACAGTAGTAGTCGGGTTGTCTTCAATTATTACCTTATTCAGGAAGGTGTTATATACTACATGTTATTACTGTTAAGGGTTATAGTCACTTACCAAAAATAGTAATAATAATAGGTGGTTTCATTGTTCCTCTCAGTCCTACTCACAATTCAATGTTTCCGCATCCTTGTACTGTCCTTTTCTATCCCTACTCGCTAGATAATATACTGCGTTAACAGTTAGGGTTTCATTATATTGGCTAAAGAAATAGGTATGGCTTTAGTCAATAAGAATCTACCACAACCACGGAAGAATTCTTGGTGCCTTTGGAAGTTTATCATCCTTCTTACGCAAAAAAAAACATCATTTTTCAATTATCCGGTTCAACAATATTTAACAATATCCGGTTCAGCATAGGAATATTTCATTTGCAGATAACTGAATGTTAGTTAAAAATTTTATTTCTTCCCATCAAAATTTTAAATTAAAATTGTAATTCAAATTGAGGAAGAAGAGTTTCGAACAGAAGGCTCATTAATATTACATAGTCATGCATATTATCACACTCTTATCTACCATCAGAAATAATACCAGATTTCCATTCTATTAATTCTTTAACTAACTTTCCTCTTAAATATCAAAAATTAACTTACGTTATGAATTTTATGTCATAATCAATGAACCTTTTTTTTTTAATGTTTTTAATTATTATTTAATTTCTTCAAAAATTCCCCGGAAACAAATTTTTCTAAAATGGCGTTCAATGCACTTATGCATTGAACAATAATTAATTAACAACACAGATTATGATGACCCGAAACGAAATATGACACGTTTTTGTTTATCAACAATTTCAATTGGTTTTGTTTAGGACACTTTTTTTGTTTTCGTTCCATTTATGTGTCGCAACAATTTTCATATGCAACAAATCGAAAAGGGAAAAAGAACTGTAATTGTAATTTATCGGTTTGCTGATAAGTAATTTTACAAATAAAATTTTAGCATCATAACTGTGAATACAAAAAAAGGAAGAAACAAAAAGATTCACTCTTGTTAAAATGATATAAACCAAATTATTAAAATAATATTATTGGGAGCGCCACAAAATTCCAAATGACAAAATTCCAAATAACCTATTGCTTTACTTTTTTGCATTTTTTAAAGTTTTGAAGTTTTGAGATTTTGATATTTTGGGATTTTGGGAATTTGCGATTTTGGTATTTTGTAATTTGGGACTTTTGAGATTTGGGGATTTTAAAATTTGGGTTTTTGAATTTTTCCAAATAAAGTTACTATTATATAAAATTTAGTCAAAATTTTTTCTTCATTTTCCTTAATAAAATTTAGAATTTAACAAGTAAAGATAAAATGTAAATATCAGTCACTAAGAAGAAGCCTTTATTCGATGAATTAATTATAATTATTTTCTTTTTAACACACTTTTAATTATTTTCTTTAAATTTGAGTGCAAATATCATATATTTTATTTCGTTTCCACTTCCAAGAGAAACAAAAACATTCACTTCACGCTTATTATTCAAATTTTCACTAAGCTCGGATCGTAACTACTTTGTATAAGATTATGAAATATAATATTATATTAATTGTGCGCCTATTTTATTATCATATAGGTACAATAATTATTTATTTTTTAATTACCACATTATTATCATATAAATTACTAATATTGTATAGAACGGTATCTGACCCGTGTTTAAACACGAGATCTTGTAATTGTCGGAAGGCCGATTATCCTTTTTGCGATTAAGTTTTAAATTTTAAAATTTGATTGAAAAGTGTGTAATTTTATAATAATATCTTTGATCAAATTTACACTTCACAGGATGCTGAAATAAAAACCAAAATTGAAAAAAAAAAAAAACATTTTGTGTTACAATTTATTTTCCACTTCAGTGAAAATATCTTTAAACTGCACACAATGTACACATGTGCTGTAAACAACAAAAATTAAAGGAAATAAAGAAAATTAAAGTAAAACTTTTATAATGACATGTGTTGCATCCTGTGTTCTTTACTAATAAATAATATATTTTTCATTTGCTTTCAATATAATTGGAAGTCGTCTATTTTTATTATGAGACTTTAAAGGAAACCTGATTTTATTCAATAGATTAAAATTATTATAGGTAAAAAATTAATTAATTAATACTTAAACATTTATTTATAGAATAAAAGAAGGAAATTCAGATTACAAAGGCATCAAAGGAGGAAAATCATAATTGTTAAAAATTTTGAATTGGAAATTATTAAAAATTGATTGGAATTAGTTACCTTTAATAATTCTAAGGAAATTAAATATCGAATGAGAAAATAAGATGAGCTTTTTTGATAAATTCTATGCAAATCAGTAAATAAATACAAATTTTTTTCAAACACTCTTAGTTTGATGACTGTGTGTATCAATTGAACCAATCTATTAAAATTCAATCTTTTAAAAATCTGATTCTCATCTTCTGCAGAACATGTTATATTATAAGTTGACACACAGTCTTATTTGAAAGTTAACTAAAGTTTAATTTACCTTTAATAAAAACTAGGTAAGTAGGTAAGTATACATAACTACTCTTATTTTTTAATTTATATTTTTTTTTTTTTTATCAAGGTTCTTTGATAACTTTAAAAGGATTCATTCCATTTTCTTGCTGTTCTGTTTTTTATATTTGCTTTTAATTTGATGGAAAATTAATTTCAGTAGAAAAAGTGAAAAAAAAAATAAATTTTTATTATTTTTGCAGAGAAAAAAAAAAGAAACAAATATTCCCATTAAATTTTCCACAAAATAAGCAAAAAAAAAAAAAAATCGAGAAAATGTCATCACAGGAATTACCTTGAAAATTATTGTACATAATAATTTAAATCTCACCTCCAGCTAAAATCAAACAAAGAAAAAATCTTCCAAAAAAATAAAATTAAGTCGAGAAAATGGAAAATAAGAAAGAAATGAACATATAAAAGAAAGAGAAATTCGATTAAAATATTTTCACTGCATTTCATAATTACCTTTAATTTGCATAACTGGAAGTGTTTTTTTTTTTTTTTTATTATGTATTTTTGAAGTTTGATTAAAATCCTTTTGCAAAAAAAAAATTCTGAGAAAGACATAAAGAAACATGTGATAAATTTCACATAAAATTAATATAAAATTTAATTTAAATATTGTTCCAGTTCAGATCAGAATATAATAAAAAAAAATTATCGAAATAGATTTAAAAGTTGACTACAGCTAAAGAGAAATTTGATAAAAAAAGAATAATTCAAAAATTACGAAATAATTTAAAACGAGTTTCTCAAAAAATCAGACCCGATTTAAAATTAAGACAGAAACTATTCATGATAAGCCAAGTAGACCCAAAAGGTTAAAATGGGTAGAGTTCTATGGAAACAAAAACTTCATCCACCAAATATGTTTACGCGATGTAACTCTACAGAAAATTAATGTAACTCTACAGAAAATTCGCTCTACGAAAACTTTGATAGAGAAAATTTTCGTAAAGCTGTCGATTTTTCTCTAACGACTGTATACACGGTGTATGTGTTTTTTCTTTGTAGTATACGTAGATCTGTGGTAAAGCAATCAATTAAATTGAATTGAAAATGGATCAATTTGTTGTAAACAGTTTTTTTTTTTTGTAAAATGAGTTCAGAACAAATAAAAGCTGCTATGACTATACCGTGTGTAATTTAATTAATAAAATTAATCCTAAAAAAAGTAGAAAATATTGGATTCGACCAAGAAGACATACAATTACATACCTACAGACATATCTACAGAAATGCATGAGTTAAGTAAATTAAAATCTACGGTATTGGACTCTGCAGGAGGTCTAGACAAGCACGTTTCTAAATAAAAAGCCACGTAGACACAAAATTTTTTCTACTAGGAAGTTTGTTAGAGAAATATGTAACAAAAAATCTTTGGTAGAGTCGATGTAGAGCATTTGATGCTGCAGAAAATTTATAAAAACACTTTGTGCTGAAATAAATAATTATTTTGCGGCATTACATTAAATTTACAAAAAAAAAAAAAATAATTATGTTTGTTCCACACATTGTACTCATTTGAGGACAATATATCTAAGGACGGAATTTTCTTTTTTCCTTTCTAGAACTATAAAATAAGAAAAAATTTCAAAAATTTCCCATCAATTTAGTCTGGGGATTCTTTGTGATAATATCTTTCATTTATATTAATATTGATGAAACTATACTTGGATTGAATGTTTGTTAGCAATAACAGGTTGTCCCTTGCCCCTATTGTAATAATTTGTTGTCCTTATTGTTTGTAATTGTCCCTTATGGTAATAAAAAACTGCAATTCATCTATATTTTCGTAAAAAGTGCAGTCTATATTTCCGTACTATAATGGAAAAAAGTAAAACCGAAAAATTGAAATAAAAAATTGATAATTTTATTTTAATAAATTACAATTTTTTTTTTTTTAATAATAATAATTAAAAAAATATTAATAAAAAAAAATGAATTTCGAGAGGAGCTGCAATTATTATTATTGACTTTTAAATATTTGCTTCGAAATTTCGTTTTTATTTGCAGTGGAAAAATAAATAAAAACGAAATTTTTTTATTTCGAATATATTAAAATTTCAATTCTGTAATATTTTTCTTCTTCTTTCATTTCCTTCTCTCTCTCTATCTCTCACACAAATTCTGTTTCGCATATGTCATTGAATTCCATAACTTTTCTTATGACAGCTTAATGTCAGATTAATTTAAAAAAGAAAAAATAAAAAATTATTTTAATTTTTAAAAAAATTTTTAATTTATTTTTGGATTTCTTTTATTTTACATTTTTTTAATGGAGTAGAAGTATGGTACTACCTTTAATATATTGAATTTTATAAAATTGATTGAAAAACAGTGATAGGAAAACGAAATAAAATAAAAATTAAATATTATATGGTTAGGTAAGACAAATAATTATACCTATGTATGTGTGTGTGTATATATACATAATATACAAAAATTTCCTTCGCTTTGAACATCAGTTAAGAGATTTTAAATTCAAACAAACTTAGAACGATACAAAGAGAAACTAATAAATAGACAAATAATAGAACGTAATCATAAGTAAAATTCAAGTTTTGAAGAATTGAAGAGAAAAAAAAATGGATAATTGTGAAAATTAACGTTTTGGTTCGAATCCAACACACAGCGTAAGAGTTACATTCACAGATTTACAGCCACTCCTGAACAGGAAAGGCTGTGTAATTTCTTGTCCACATTTATGTCGCAGAGAAATGCATAAAAAATTAACGTTTGTTCACAACGAATGTTTCACATTCAGCAATTCAGCAAAATTAATTGTTACCATTCTCTTCTTTGCTACTTATTATTTTCGGAATCCAAAACAAATTCGCTTGGAATTTAGGTAAGCGTTTGATAATGAGTGATTGATTTGAAAGTTGGCTCTCAAATCATTTCAATCATTTTTTATTTTTCTTTCAAACTCTTTTTAGTGCAAACAAATTTATTTTATTTATTTTTTTTAAATGGATCTGCAATAACTGCACACTTTTTATTTATCTTTTGTTCACCGAAATAACGAAATTAGCATAAAAAAACCAAACGTGATAAGATGGGGTCACCAGAATCAAAATACGAAAAAGTTTTACAGGTAAAAAAAAAATTTTCTTCAGGGTCAGAGAAATCGATTTTATAATAATTTTCAATATTATAAAATATACCATAAACATTACTATAATATAATCTTTTCTTTTGTATATAGCTATCTTTTTCTTTCTACAATGAAAATATCGTATAATTTGTTAGTAAAAAAAAAATTAAAAAAAACAAATTCAATTTGAAACGCCATCTAATGTCTGAAAGGTCAAAAGTTTATTATGATTTTTAAAATAAAAAAACAATAACAAAAAAAAAGAAATATTTTCAAATGAATTTGATTCTTTCTCTTTCCCTCTCTTTATTTGACAGATTGATAAAAACGTTCGGTTTAAAATAGTTTTCAAGTTTTAATTTTTTTTTTTTTTAAATTGTATTTATAGATACATTTTCTTTTTGTTATAAATATTAATAAATTTTATTAGCATAATTCTGATTTTCTAACTAATTTCAATTTTTAAATCGATGATGCATTACAGAATTTGAATATGGATTCCATTATAGTTTTCCGAATTAAATCAATTCAAACCAAACTATAGCTGTTAGTAATTTTTAAATATGCTGTTTTTGTGTCATGACATTAATACTGATGCATTTACAGCACCTTAATGAGTATTGAGTCGCGATAAGAAAAATCTATTCAAAATAAGCGTAGCTATCATCTATACCTATATACAATTTAGAATTCTTAAAAAAATTTTTAAATTATTTTTATGTTTATTTTTAATCCGATTAGTTTTGGACTAAAAATAAACAGAAAAATAAACAAAAAATTGAAAATGGGTATGAGATTAATGGAAATATGGAAAGAAAATATTTGATGGGAATAAAATGGATGAAAAGAAAAAAAAAAAAATTTTAAAAGAAATCAAAATGAATATTAAATGCTAATAATTAAGTAATTTTTTTTTTCTTTTCTGACCAAAATTTGAAATAAAGTGCAAAACGATAAATAAATTAGTTAAAATAGGGGGAAATTCAAATAAATTTTGAAAAGAGCCCTAACAAAAAAGAAAAAGAACCAAAAATATGGGTTCTCATATTAGAATCTTAATTTTAATTTTATGTAATCCTATTATGGATTACTAATTGGAACTTATTACAAGGATTAAATAAATTTTTCGGTTGGTTTGAGAAAATGATGGTATTACAATTTTAATGACCCCATGTTTTTTTAGAGATTTTCTTTAAAATTTCAAAAAAAGACATAAGTTAAAAAAACAATGTCTAATTATGACAATTTTGACAAAATAATAAAAAAAAAACGAAATAATTTTTTTTTGTAGTCCTAAAGTTAATAAAGTTGTAAACTGACATTTAACAACTTAACATTAAGTCGTATAATGACTATACTTTTCAATACAATTAATCTTAAAATTAAAATAATTTTTGAATTTTTTTTTAATTTTTTATGTGAATTAGAAAGATTATATTTTGTAGTATTAGAATTTGATTGTACTTAAGTATGTTTGAAGGTTAAAACTATTTTTCTTGTCATCTTCCACTTATACTAAAAATTAAAAACAAAAAAAATTCTCACAGTAAAAGATTAAAGATTTATGTGCATTAGAATACTTAAAGAGTTGAATGATATATTTTGATAAAAGATTGACACGAAAAGACCTGTCAATATAAATTTGTAGTAAGGAAATACAATGATAAGTTAATTGAAATTTATGCAAAAACATTGATGTTATTTTCTTAATACAGCATATCATTTTAGAATTAGGATTAGAAAGATTTAACTTTAACGGTATTCTTATTGACTTAGTCATTTTAATGCCTCAAATGCTTATACAGTGAAACTTCTATAACTCGAACTTTCTAAATGTTCCAAACCAAATGGAAATTGGTTTGAGTTAAAGAGGACTCGAGTAACAGAGACTTAAAAAAAAATTGCACAAAGCATAAATAAATAATTTTTTTTCTTTTAAAGATCAATATTTTAATTTTCTACCGGTCATTATACCCGTACGATAGGATCGGGTATAATAAAATTACTCCTCCGTTTGTAACACCTCGAAATAAGCGAGCTAGATATACCTTCAAAGGTATGGATCGGATCAGAAAAAAATTCTAAGACTTTTGAGCCATGTCCGTCCGTCCGTCCGTCCGTCAGCACGCTAACTCAAAAACTAAGAAAGCTAGAATCTTGAAATTTACACAAAATATTTTGGGAGTAATTTGTAGGTTCCTTATTTTTTTTGGTTGAGTTTGGACCAAGCCTTAGGGTAGCTCTCGAACACCTAACTTTTAGATCCCCACATTTTTTTTGAAATAGAGCTATGAAGTTTTAACCGCTGATAGATCTCACAAAAATATTAATTTTCATTTTAATAACTTTTTTTTGTAGCCCCACCCGTTACGGAGCTACAGCTCCCCAAAGGTTCAAAAAAGCTCTATATTTAAATTGTTATAGCACAAGTTGTATTAGGTATATCTTCATTTTGAAAACACCATACGATTACTGCTTTTATTAGCTTTAAAAGTATATATACAATAAATATATATTTTTGGCATACGGTGTCTTAATTTACCGTTATGCGAAACTAAAATTTTGCAAAATCCTTTAACCCTTCTATCTTCTAAACGGTTTAAGTTGGAAACTTGAAATTTTGACAGAAGTTAGATCTTTGAAAAAATAATGTATGAGTCATTTCAGACATTTTTTTTGTATCGCCCCCCGTTTAGGAGCTGTAAGGGGTCAAAAACTGAAAATTTCCAATTTTTAAACACCTGTAACTTGAACACCTGTTAAAATTTTTTTGAAGTAATACACAAAAATTAAAGCTTCAATATTATACTCTTATTTCTGTTAACAACTTTATTTAATAATATATGGTTACTTTATAATTGACGAAAGTGTTACTTGATTTTTTCAAATTTTCTAACAAATTTCTTCAACAAATTTTTTGCATTTGTTTTATTCGATAATTTGAAATTGTTGAGGATATAATGCGTAGTACAAAACGAGGAAGAATACAGTTGCCTTTGTCAACTCTTAGATACCCGTACGAACCGTTAGTATGTTCGCAGCCTGTCACTCTGCTCACAATATTATTTTTTTAATATTTTAGTATTTTAAAATAATTTGGGTGAATTTTATAATTTCTAGTACTATGGGTTGTACATATATTCAAACTATATGTTTATATGTACATTCTTCAAAAGCGGATTCTAACCTTCCACATAACGATTATCAATCCAAAACTTTTTCAAATATTCTATAGAACCATTTAATACTAAGCGGTAAATGTATATTAAATTTACTTAGTACAAAATAGTAAATATAATTTTAAATATTATAATTTATTATATTTAAATATTCCATTGACAGAATAATTTCTTATAAGTACAATAAAATACATATATGTTTGTAAATACGGCACTATATAATATACATCTATACTCTTATCATTCATTCACTAGTGACATATACGATATCTAAATAAACATGATATTATATAAGTATGTATATATATCAATATCATATAAATAAAAATTCTTCAAGCAACCGTTATGTTGTTTATTTATTTGCATTTTTATGTACTACGCATTATATCCTCAACAATTTCAAATTATCGAGTAAAACAAAATGCAAAAAATTTGTTGAAGAACTTTGTTAGAAAATTTGAAAAAATCAAGTAACACTTTCGTCAATTATAAAGTAACCCTATATTATTAAAAAAAAATGTTAACAGAAATAAGAATATAATATTGAAGCTTTAATTTTTGTGTACTACTTTAAAAAAATTTTAACAGGTGTTCAAGTTACAGGTGTTTAAAAATAGGAAATTTTCAGTTTTTGATCCCTTACAGCTCCTAAACGGGGGGCGATACAAAAAAAGTTTCTGAAATGACTCATACTTATTTTTAAAGATCTAACATCTGTCAAAATTTCAAGTTTCCAACTTAAACCGTTTAGCAGATAGAAGGGTTGAAGGATTTTGCAAAATTTGAGTTTCACATAACGGTAAATTAAGACACCGTATGCCACAAATATATATATATTGTATATATACTTTTAAAGCTAATAAAAGTAGTAATCGTCTGGCGTTTTCAAAATGAAGATATACCTTATACAACTTGTGCTATAACAATTTAAATATAGAGCTTTTTTGAACCTTTGGGGAGCTGTAGCTCCGTAACGGGTGGGGCTACAAAAAAAAGTTATTAAAAATAAAATTAATATTTTTGTGAGATCTATCAGCGGTTAAAATTTCATAGCTCTATTGCAAAAAAAATGTCGGGATCTAAAAGTTAGGTGTTCGAGAGCTACCCTAAGGCTTGGTCCAAACTCAACCAAAAAAAATAGGGAACCTACAAATTACTCCCAGAATATTTTGTGTAAATTTCAAGGTTCTAGCTTTCTTAGTTTTTGAGTTAGCGTGCTGACGGATGGACGGACGGACATGGCTCAAAAGTCTTAGAATTTTTTTCTGATCCGATCCATACCTTTGAAGGTATATCTAGCTCGCTTATTTCGAGGTGTTACAAACGGAGGAGTAATTTTATTATACCCGATCCTATCGTACGGGTATAAAAATGTAATTAAATAAACAACATAACGGTTGCTTGAAGAATTTTTATTTATATGATATTGATATACATACATACTTATATAATATCATGTTTATTTACATATCGCATATGTCACTAGTGAATGAATGATAGGAGTATATATGTATATTATATAGCGCCGTATTTACATACATATATGTATTTTATTGTACTTATAAGAAATTATTCTCTCAATGGAATATTTAAATATATATAATATAATATTTAAAATTATATTTATTATTTTGTACTAAGTAAATTTAATATACATTTACCGTTTAGTATTAAATGGTACTATAGAATATTTGAAAAAGTTTTGGATTGATAATCGTTATGTGGAAGGTTAGAATTTGCTTTTGAAGAATGTATAAACATATAGTTTGAATATATCTATAACAACATATATATATATATATATATATATATATATATATATATATATATATATATATATATATATATATATATATATATATATATATATATATATATATATATATATATATATATATATAACAACCCATAGTTCTAGAAATTGTAAAATTCACCCAAATTATTTTAAAATACTAAAATATTAAAAAAATAATATTGTAAGCAGAGTGACAGGCTGTGAACATACTAACGGTTCGTACGGGTATCTAAGAGTTGACAAAGGCAACTGTATTCTTCCTCGTTTTAATTTGAAGTTTACAACGAGCACAAAAAATATGTTAGTACAGGCAACTAAATGTTTATAACTTACTGTCAAATATGTAAACATGTACAAGTATGTACCTACATGCACATCATGTTAACAAATAATGATGAAAACTAAAACAGAAATGACAGAATGATAACAAAAAAAACAAAAAAGAATAATAAAAAGTTAATTTTGTTTTCAATTTAATTCAACAAAACGTTCGAGTTAAGGAAACTCTTTTACTCTCAAAATGACATTAAATAGATCGAATAAGAGAAAAGTTCGAGTTAAAGAGATTTTGTGGTAAGAGAAACTAATTTATATAAACAATTGAAACAAAATTTTAAATGCATCAAAATAGTTCGAGTTTAGGAAGGTACAAGTTAGGAAAATTCCACTCTAGAATCTTTTCTGTGACACTTCAAAATAACCTACATTTCCAAAGATTTAACTAATCATAAAGTTTTTGTTTTCCCCACATAGTAGTAATGTGATTAATTTGATTTTT
Source organism: Poecilobothrus nobilitatus (assembly GCA_947095535.1). Classification (NCBI taxonomy): domain Eukaryota; kingdom Metazoa; phylum Arthropoda; class Insecta; order Diptera; family Dolichopodidae; genus Poecilobothrus; species Poecilobothrus nobilitatus. The sequence continues at coordinate 16,503,976 of OX352773.1, read as the reverse complement.
TTCTGTGACACTTACCAAAATCAGCCACTTATTTTTAGATTTAAACTAATCATAAAGTTTTTTTTTTCGCATAATTCAAAGCGAACGATGACCGTTTAACGTTAATGCAATTTATTCGTTCATTTTTGATTTCATTTAAGATTTGATATTATAGATTACGCAGTTTTCGTCACCATTTTAATCTTCAAATAAAGTTTTGTTTATCAGTATAGCTATGATAGTAATTCTTTCCCATTGCCATAATATTTCGGGTTAGATAAAATTTATATTTCATTGTTTTGTTTAGATTTTAAATTGGGCGAGCTTCGATTAATATCTTCATTGCATAAACCATAAAGCACTATGAACATAAAGCACTATAAATGCGATCTTAAAAAAATAATTTATTTAGTTTAAGTCAGTTTTATATGTCTAATCCAAAAATGAATTTTCCTTCGTATAAGTTCAAATATAAATAATTAATGTAACATGAATAGAAGTATTAAACTGATCTTCAAAATATGAATAAGCAATGAAATAAATGACCTATGAAATTAATTTTTATCTAAATTATAGTTTTTTCTAATCAAAATAAAATATTACACAAATCCTAAATGTATTATTTTATGTATTACCTAATACTATTTGACAGAATATATGAACTAAGTAATAAAATATTAGATTTTCTTTACAAGATTGATTTTATAATGCACTTCAATATGAAAATTAATTAAAAGCTCAATTTCATTACAAGATTATAATTGCATACGGTTTAATGGCATTATCTTTACAAAACATAGAATGATACAAAAAGAGTAAGTACATTAAAATATCATTTCATCATGTTATCCTCATTTAAAAGACAAAAGAACTAAATTAATAAAAAAAAAAAACAAAAAAAAAAAAAAGAGTTGAATATCTTTAGGAAACTAATTTTAATGTATACTTAATTTGGTATAAATTCTATTAAATGTTTCCTTTCTTCCTTCCTTATTGCATTTTCAATTTTCAATTTTCAATTTCATCCTTACAATCATTATCGATCTCTATATATATAATTTGAAAAGTAGAATACAAAGTAATTTTTTTAATTTTTCATTCTTTTTTCTCTTTTAAAAATTTTTCTTTTTATTCCTAATCACTTTTTCAAAAAAAAAAAAAAAAAAGAAAATCTCTCATTTTTGATTGATTTCAATATTGATGAATCTAGGTGAATGAATGAATTTTCCTTTTTTTCTTTTTTTTTTTTCTGTTCAAATCCATTAAAATTTATAGAATCAAATTGAACAGAAGTGAAAGGATTTTTTTTTGTTTTTTGTTTTTTTTTTTTCTGTTTTCTTTTGATTCAAAATGATTTTAGTGTCAGAATTAGTTCTAGAGAATTACCGGATAATTTGACTTTGACATTAAAATAGAATAATTGAAATAATAAAAAAGACTTTTAAGTTTTTGTTTTTGTTTTTTTTTTTTTTTTAAATGGGATTTAAAATGCAAATAACTTAGAATAGAAAAATTAAAAAGAAAGATGAAAATAAAAAAGAAAACTATACTTAATCATAAAGAGAAAATTTTCTTTAAAAATGTGATTATTTTTTTTAACTTTGTATAAAATGAAGAAAGTGATGTGATAAAATGATGATGAATTTACTTTTGTAAAGTACACATTGATGAATAATTTTCTTATACTTATGATTTTTGAATTCAGTTTTTTTTTTTATTTTTTGTATGATTTTAAGATTTTTTTATCGTATTTTTCAATATATGGCTAATTGAATTCATTTTCCATAATTGATAAAATATTGGTAATGATAATATTAAAGTAAGATAAGTGCACACGGAGACAGCTAAAATGGTAGAGTTGAAATAAAAATCTCGATAGAGCTATGTGCGTGAACAATCGTTAGAGCTCTAACATTAACTCTACCAGAGATTTTTTGTTAGAGATATCTGTACCGTATAAACACTTTCAAGTAGAGAAATTTTTGTGTCTACGATTTGTAAAAGATCTGTAGAGATTTTTCGTAGATTTTCATGTAATTTATGAATTTTTTCATATTATTTGTTATTTAAAGTATGTATGTATGTTTCTATAAGTAATCAATTATAAAAACCAATTTCCTTATCAATAAATTAATCAAAATAAGTCAAATTTTTATTTTAGTACTTTTTGTAATTATTAAATTATATTTAATCTGAGTTTGTTTCTGAGTTGAATAGTAAAAGTTACGTGATTAAATTTAATAACCTTTTTCAGACCGGCGCGTTTTTTTTTTTTGCGGAAGCGGTGCGAAAAAAAAAATTCGTGCGGAAAACGCGCGGATTGCCCATATCTGCCCACATTGAAAATTTAAAAATTTCGCATATACGTCAAACAGAAAATAAAAAATAAATTATTGTATATTCAATAAATTTAAAAAATATTTTTTTTTACATCCATTGACCTGTTTTTTTTTTTATAAAAAAAAGTAATAATTTTTCTTTTTAAAAAAAATATTTAATTTACAATAAAAATAAAAATTAAAATTATGTATTTGATTTAGGTAAATTTCTAAAACGAAAATAAATATTTCGTGAGAAGAAGTAAATCATAATCTGCAATCATCAGCTAAAAAAGACATAATTCATGCCATATTTCATCTGTTTTTTTCTTATATTTTTATTATCTTTGTTTGAAAGATCGTATAATATGGCATATTTTTTTAACTAACTCGATTAATTTTTCTACTTTGTTGTCCATTTTACCTTTTGTTTATTTTTAAAAATAAAAATGTTCGACATTTATTTGCGGAAATCGCATGAAAAACGCTGTCAACCGCTTTTTTTTTGGGGAGAACATTAGTATGTGGATTTGCCGCAAAAAAAACGCTGTAAAATCGCGTGGAAATATTATTGGTGTGGGCATATTCATAAGCCTCCATATAATAATATTTTTGCGGAAAAAAATCGTACCGTTGCCGCAAAAAAAAACGCGCCGGTCTGGGGAAGGATTAATAAAGAAATGTTTTTTTTTTAATAAATAAGCTATTACAATTTTTGAACATATACCTACATAAATTATTTTAATAAATTTGAAAAATTAAAAAACAAATATGAGTATAAAAAAAACTAGCAGTGACAGTGAATATTTCTGGAACAGAGAGCAAACATATAAACTCATCAAACTTTTTGAATTGCATCCCAATTAAAAATCTTAATGTTATCGCCAATCTGCCTCCAGCTGAAAATTGATTCTCGCATATTTTTATTTTGTTTTTAAATATTTTGTTTAACTTTTCCTAGCAAAAAATAAAAATTTGAATAGGGCATACGTAAAAAATTTTTATATTAATTTGGATCCTCAGCCTATAACTCGTTTATAGAATTCAACAGTACGTCTTCTTTGAACCGCTTCTTGAACCGAGTCTTTTCTTTTTTTTTTATGATTTTTTTTATTAATTAAATAACACATTGTAACTGCTGCAGTTTTTAATTGTTCCGAACTCATTTGAGAAATACCTATTTGCAACAAACTAATCTATTTTCAACTCAATTCTATTTATTGCTCTACCACAGATCTACCATATACAAAAAATATGTAGACCGTGTAAATAGTCGCTAGAGAAAAAACTTGATGAAATATTGATCCAAGAGAGGATAACGATTAGAGATAAGCTAAAATTGAATATTTTATCATTTCAAAAATTAATACTGTAATCAATTGAAAATTTCTTTTTTTGAAACAAGTCTAGATATTCGGTGGCTGAGTGATTAAGCGCATTGCTTATGAATCGAGAGAGAGAGCCGGTTGAAATACGGTACAGGACATACTATGAGTATTGATATGGGAAAATTACTGAAAATCTCTTTTGATGCTATATATCATGTAAAATATGTAGTATACTTATATATTATGTAACCTTCCTATAAATATGTAAAATATATAATACATAATCTAAACATAATAAATAAATAATATATTACTAGGTATATATAAAATAATACGAGAATTTAGATGCTTGATTTCTGAAAAGAAAAGGTACCCAACGAATTTTATGGTAACAATAAGTTTTTCGAAAATTATAATAAGTTTTTGTAGATTCAAATATCTAAAAACAATCAAAATACCTTAAAAGTCATTATATAAACTTATAAGAAAATTTGATTTGCATTTAATATTTGGTATACAGTTAGAGAGGACAATCTTAGGTTTAAAAACGAAAATATTTAAATATCTCTCATATCATCGAACGATTTTCTGATTATATTAGTTCGATTTTCTTAAAAAATTTCAATATCTAACATTTCAAGACGTTTGTGATCACTATACCTGCAATAAAGCAATATCACGATTTCTTCAAAAACTACATAAAAACTGAATGATTATTTTTTAATTTACTTATAATTTTTAGATCATTTAAAAAAAAAAATTAAAATTAACGTAAAAATTTACAAAAGAAAAAATAAGGTGCCTAATTAAAATGCCATCTAAAATTAAATAATTTCACTTAAGTATTACATTTAGTTTAGTTTTATTTTTCAGACTTAAATTTCTCATTAGAAAACTAAAAAGGATATTTAATTCGATGCAAATATTTCAAAGGAAATTCGATGCAAATATTTCAAAGGAAATTCGATGCAAATATTTCATCCCAAAAATAATAAATTGATTGTGCAACAAAATCAAAGGAAATATTCAATTCAAATCAACTATTTAAATTAAATTGTAATTCAATATTATTTAAAAAAATCTATAGATATTTATGTTTTCAAATTTCCATATAAAGTATTTGATAATAATATGTTTTGGAAACATAATATAACTCTTCAAGGATTGTTTTATATTATTATATCAGTTTTTTTTTTTTTGTTTTTTAATTTTCCTTTCTTTATTTCTTTTTTTTCTGCATCTTTTTGTTTTTTTATAAAATGACAGCGGAAAATTAAAAAGAAAAAGAAAATGCAACAATAGAAAATATTCATAATATAGACGAATTTTAATAACGAATAATAAACAGAAGAAAAACAAAAAAAAAAATACTTAATCTGCAATTTTTATTCAAAGATATAAAATAGACCTGAAACTCTATTTTGATTATAATAATAACTAAACATACATACATATATATACATATATGATATTATTATATCTATAAACAAACACTGTTAAATATTACAAATTTTGATTCAAAATATAAAAAAACAAAAAAAATAAAAAACCAGGAAATACGTGATCTGAAAATGAAATTTTCCATTTAAAAAATCAATATAATATTGAACAAAAGAAAAACTAATAGGTATCAAAAAAAAAAAAAAAAGAAAAACTAAATCCTTTCAATTGAGGCCATTTTTGTTTTTTTTTTTTTTTTTTTTGTTATGGAATCCTTTGCTTAGTTCTCTATTACTGTATTCATAAACCTAAACGGCAAAATAAACCCCAATTTCATGCACAAACTACTGATTGTCTGAATATAAATTTTCAAAAAAAAAAAAAATAAAATGAAAAACAAAATTGCACAATTTATAACAGTAGGATTCAAAAACTCGGTTTTTTTTTTTTCTTTTATATTTTATTAACGAAATGTTTGTATTTATATTTGTTATCGGACATTTTTAGTATATATCATATTATATATCACCACTAAACCGAAAGAGACAAAAATAGACCAAAAGAAAATAATGTCCTTATCTAAACTAACATTAAAACAAAATATCCATAAAAAAACAAAAAAAAAAAACTTTAATAAAATTTTAAATTTTTTACTATTCAAAATAAACGCATTAAATAGATTTTTATTCATTTTAACTAATATCTTTCTATCTCTTTTTCTCACCATTATTTATAGTTATCATTCGTTGATAATATGTAAATATTTCTTAACATAGTATCTATGTATATATGTGTTGCGTTATTATGAGATCACGTATATATCCTGTACAGAAAAGCACGTCATATGAAAATATAATCAGAGGTTATAGCACTTATATAGTATTTCATGTTTTCATTGATTATAACAGTGGTTTCGGTGGTAATTTTGGTAAAGGATAACGTTCCAGTTTCAAAATAAAATAGAACGTATACATTGGATATCTTTTTGTTTATTGTGTCAGAAGGACAGTTTTGAAAAAAAAAAAAAAAAAAAAAAAACCAATACTGTAAATAAAACTAAAACTAATAGAAATTTTTTTGCTTTTTTCTTTTTTTAACTAAATATAACAAACATCATGGAAATGATAAAATTTCTAATTGTGAAGCTTTGTTAGATTTCATGGTTATATTCATGAATAAATATCCTATAGATAAATAATAAGTGTGTGTATTATAAATAGATGTTATGATTTTAAAGTATTGATCTTATTTATTATATGTAACTTAATTTTGAGTAAATAAACACTATTGAAAAAATATAACTGTACTTAAATAAAAAAAAACAAAATTTAAAAAATTGTGGAAAAAGGATATAGGTATAGAAAATCTACAAAATGTATAAAAACAGATTTATTTCAAATATCTATTTTGAATATTTTTCATAGAACTCAGTGGAGATAAAATATAGTGTTCTTTCATTATATATTTGTTATTTCCAAGCATCTCTTAAATAATATCTGATATTTTTTAATTTTGTATTTTATTTTTTTATAACAACTTAAAAGTATTTGAAATTGCTTAAGTTCAATTTCAATGTCAAAACAAATATAAGCAGAATTAAGGATATTAATAATTATGTAAGAATTCTTTACTTTTGTTCCCTATTTCAGAATTTAGAAAGAATCATTTTACTTTTTAGCAAATTTACTAAAATTACTTCTAAAATATAATGATTAGACGGTAGGGGTAATTTTTTTTGAGGTAGATTAAACCTAACTTATTTCCGTCGGAGAAAACTCAAATTCGCAAGTATTACATCTTCAATAATTTGCCTGTCATTTAAAATGTGAAACAAAAACGGAGCGGTGAAATTTTTTGACTTTTTTTAATTATCAAAAAAAATTATCCGAATATTTTATTTATATAGCACCTAATATGTATATGTAGATTAGGGATCTATTCTATTTTAGAGTAGAAAATAATTTGGATAGAATTGGTTTTGTGTGATATTTTTAAAGTTAAGTTTAAACAAAAAATTATCATAAATAAAAAATTGCCGATAAGAAAAAAAACAATAAAATTACTGCGACAACAATTTAGACAATGTCCAAATTTTCATACAATATTTATAGCCTACTGTTAAAATTTTCTTACGATACTTCAAAAAATTTATATGGAAGCAAATATCTGCAAAGGTTTCAATAATGGTTAACTATTTTTCAAAAACTTACATATTTCTCCACCGCAATCACTTTTTTAAATATAACCATGAATATCTTATAATCTTAAAGCTGTTGAAAGTAGGTTTTCATTTCCATATAATGACTATATGGACAAAGACCTATTTCTATTAGATATTGTACAAATCTAGAGTTTATTTCTAGTAACACATATCGCTCTAATTATTCTAAATCTAAAAGGTTCTTTACTCTTGTTATATTTACGATATTTTGGTAAATTTTAAATACTTTCAATTCAATAAATTATTAACCAGCGCGACTAATAACCGATTTGTAAAAAAATGACGTTATCTTTAAATTTATTCCACAGTATTATTTAAATTTTTTTTAAATGTATCGGAGAATTAAAAGTGGTTAATTAAATGGCTATACACATGGCTTATTAACAAAGAAAGTACGTGGTCTAATCCGACATAGAGAAATCTCTGCTTCTTACTGGACTTCTTCTTCGCTTGAAAGCGCATTAGGAACCAAGAATCTATAACAAATTTCTCATGTGTTTCACAGAGATCAGTTGACATCAATAAAAAAAACTGGTAGAAACTGATATATCACATTCAGTTTTTGATATGGTTGTTTTTAAAATGGTTGTTTTTAAAATGGTTGTTTCTAACTACATATTTATTTTAAAACCGATCCGGTTATTTTCTCGACTATTGGTTTTATAATATTATTGTATTTTACTTTCATCAAATATTTTTTTTATTTATTCTTTAAGAGCCTTGTTTAGAAAATTTTTTTTTTTAAGTGATGCCACATAAATGTGAACAGAAAATTACATAGCCTTTCCTCTTCAGGCGTGGCTGTAAATGTTGTAAGGGGAAATAACTCTTACGACGTGTGTGTGATTCGAAACCACACTCCGTCGGTGTTTACAGCGTATTTTTATACGCTCTTATTACAATAGACCACAGAGGCCCCATGTTTAGACATTGATTTTAATCATAAAAATATCCTATTCTGCTACAATTTTATTTTAATAAATTTATGTAAGATCTTATATACCAAACCTTTTTCTAAGTTTCAATAATTTAACTTTAACAAATCTTAATACCTAATATGTTTTTAGCACATTTCCAAAAAAATTTTGGAAAAAATGTGCTTATTAGTTTCACTCTGTCCGTCCGTCCGTCCGCCTGTTTACAAAACTTCTACACCGTTAAAGATAGAGAAAAAAAATTTTAACCATGGGTAGGTTTCATAAAAAAAATAATTTTGTGGAACAACTTTTTCATGTAGGCCCCTCCATTACGGAGCTACAGCCCCTCAAACTTTGAAAAAGCCCTATTTTTAAATGCATATATCTTATGTTCTGCTTAAGATTTTTTCAATCTGAAAACGTCATTCGACAGGTATTTTTTTTAACTTTGTAAATTAATTTTAAAATTATACAATTTTTTTTTTAAATTTAGTATTTAAATTTACCGTTATGTGAAAACCAAACTTTGCTTGATTTTTCTACTTTCATAGCTCCGGCACGCTTTTAGATAGAGGTTTGAAATTTTGTGGCAAGAAAGAACTTTTAGAATTAGTATAATTTTGCTCAGAAAATTTTTTTGGACCACCCCCTGTTTCTGAGCTATTAGAGCTTAAAAATTGAAAATTTGATATTTTTAAACACCTGTAACTTAGGAACCTGTACACATTTCACTTCTGCAAGATATAAAAATTAAAGCTACGGTAATATATTTTAACGTGTGTTAAAGGTTTATTTTAGTTCTAAAGGGTTCCAAAGTTGCAGCTCTTCAAAATTGCGAAAAAGCCCAATTTTCAGATGTATATATCTCAGACCCTGTGTAATAGTTTTGCAATCTAAAACCGCCAGAAGATCGAAAATTTTATTATCTATATAAAACAATATCAAAACTATGTAATATTTTGTAATTTACTATTTAAATTTACCGTTATGTGAAAACCACATTTTGCATGAAATTTCTTTTTTCATAACTCCGGTACGTCTTCAGATAGGAACTTGAAATTTTGAGACAAGAAAGAACTTTTAGAATTAGTATAAGTTTCCTCAGAAAATTTTGGGTAACGGCCCCTCTTTAAGAGTTATTACGCCACAAAAATTGAAAATTTGCTATTTTTAGAAACCTGTAACTTAGGCACCTGTAAACATTTTTCTTCGGCAAGACATGAAAATTAAAGGTTCAATAATATATTTTTACGTGTGTTAACGGCTTTTCTTAGTTATATAGGATTCCGGATTTACGGCCCCTCAAAATTTCAAAAATATCCTATTTTCACGTTTTTTCGTATTACATGAAATTTTCAAATTTTTGTGTAAGTCACACTTCTAAACAGTTTGTATTGAGTTTTGGAAATGTGCGCTTTTAAAAACCGTTGGTTTACATTCTACCTTGTTTATATATAAATTTTAAAAAACACGACCTGAATTGAGAATTTAAAGAAAAGAACATGAAAATCGATATTCAATAAAAAACAAAATATGGGTGACATTAATAGTCATTAATATCCAATTTGGTTTTTTTTTTTTTTATTTTTTTACGACTTTTATACTAATGTTATATACCTAAATATTTTACTCTTCTCACCATTATTATCACCAATTTTCAATGGTAGCAAATAAAGTAAAGAAAGAACAGTCAAAATAAATGTGAAACGAAATGCAATTTTGATCAATTTTCCAACCAATAACAAATTTAGCTAAAAAAAAAGGTTAAAATTAAAATAATAACAAAAAAAAATGTAATTTTTTATTTTAAACGATAATTTAACAAAAATATTATTATTTTACTTTAAGTTCAGTATTCTTGAAGAAATAATACTTTAAAATTCTCATTCACATCAGAATAATCAATAACCCAGCATCCCATTATGAACAGAACAGAAATTCTATACAAAAAATTTGTCACCTAAAGTTTGCGAACCATCTTAAGTTCATTTTTATACTTTAATCAAATGCAAATTTCTTTGTGCCTAAAATGATTTTAAAAACTAAAATAATGATATCTACAATATAGTTAACAACGTCATGTAATGGGAAACAAAGCAAAAATTTGCATACTATTGCTAAGACTTTATACCCAGATTATATGTTTTACATTTAGATACAACGAAAAATTTAATTGTACAAATTCCTGCCAATATTCGATTTTAATAAAAAGTATACCCCCAAATAAATAATTTATATAATTCCTACAAAAAGGTTTAATATCCCTGTTACTAAATGTTTGTGAAACAAAGACGAGACCAAAATTCATATTTGAAAGCGCATATAAAAAAAAAAAAAAATTCGTTCTAAAAATAAAGATATTGGTCACGTTCAACAATAAATTTTCAATTTGTCAGACTTCTTCTATATATTTATTCATTTATGTGTGTACGAATGTTTTTAATGGCTCTCCTATAATTTTGGGGCGACTTAAAAAAAAAAAAAAAAAATATTTATTTTGTAACTAAATCAATTGATGGCTAAATGTTAGACCATTTATTTATAGGACATATTTTTGATTTAAAGTGTCAAATCATTTTTGTGTCATTCACCCTTTCACACATACATCATTAACTAAAATTTTCCTTTTTACCAGCTTTCTTTAATTTTTTCTACTCTTTAATAAAATTTCAACCCCAAATATGTACCGGCACATTTTGGAAGGATATCAAAATATTACAATGTTCTTCTTAACAATAAAATGTTTTTCATTAACAAAAAAATTGGAAGGTTCAATCGCATCATACAATCGAAACTAAAGCTAATAAATGATAATGATGATGATGATGATGATAATACGATGTTGCGGCATTGAATTTATTTTGAACAACATAAGAAACATAAACAAGAAAATAAAATTAAATTGCAACAAATTATTTTATGGAACCATGATATTTTCATCTTAAGTCAAAAAAAAAAAAAAAGCAACAAAAATATTTTTTTGTTTTCCCATCTTTAAAAATTGCATTAAGAATAACATTGGATTGGGTTGTTTTGTATTGAATTTGCATTGAATTGGATTTGCAATAGCCTCCTTTTCTTTTTTTTTTTTTTTTTTTTTTTTTGTAATTTTATTTAACTTGGACTGTGAAATATTGTGATTTTACATGGTTTTCACTGTTCAATTTTCAAAAAAAAAAAAAAAAAAAAAAACATAAAAACAACAAAAAAAACTCATAATCAACAATTTGTTGCAATCACAATCATAACTAACATCCTCATCATAATCATCATTATTTAGCATGGTCATTATTTTACTGTTGTAGGTATACATATATGTATGTATGTACCTATGTAGAAAATTACTTTAAAATTACTTCGAAAACGATTTGTTTTTCATTATGATGAGAATAAAGATCCGAAAAAAAAAAAAAAAATCAACTACAAATACACACAACAGCAAAAAGTTTTCAATAATAGCAACACGAATATCAGAATACCAAAGAAAACAAAAACGGTAACAGCAAAAACAAAAAAAAAAAAAAAAAACACAAAAACGAAACGGCGGTAAACTTGCATTGTTTTTATAGTGTAATGGATTATGTCTGTACCTGATTCATTTCGATTTGAAAATTAAGCCTTCAACTTTGGATTAATGGTCAAAACAATAAAAAAAAAAAATTAAAAAAAAAAACAAGGAATAAGAAAACATAAGAAACAATAAAATTTTGAATATTATGACGTCTAAGATTACCACAATTTTCAATATCCCAGAACGAGAATTAAAAAGACACGAATTTAATGGACATTGGATGTAATTTTTATTATTGTTGTAGTGTTTTTTTTTTTTTTTTTTTTTTTGGGTAGATTAAGTTAGAAAAATTTACTCTACAACTCATTCAATTTTATTTTGGCATGAAGAAATGTTTCATATTACACCATTAAACAAAACTTGAGTGGTAATATTAAAAACAGCAGCTTCAATCCATGCGGATTATCTGATTATTTTCTGTTTTACTTGCACAGAGTACAACTTAAAAATTTAGAAACTATGAATGAGTCCAATATATTTTATGTAAGAAATAGTGCTTATATGCTGCGATGAAAAATTCACATATTAGAAATTGGAAATTTTTTTTTTCTTTTATTTTAAACCTTCGAGTATACATATATAAATATTTTTATTGCCCAAAGAATATAAGAAGAAAATTTACAAAATATAATTTTTATATTTTTTCATGCTGGTATTGTTATTATAATGTTGTTTTTAATAATTTTATTTGTTATGGTTATTACAATATTTTTTCTAAAAATTTTTAATAGGTTTTGTTTTTGTTTTTGTTTTTGTTTTTGTTTTTGTTTTTTTTTTCCTACGTTCTTAATATAGTTAATCTATTAACAGGCAGATATGGGCTTAAAAACTTTCTTAAATTTAATTGAAAGCTGTTTTCAAATTTAATAAAATTTGTGTCTATATTTTGTTATAAAATTAAACTTTTGGATTTTATAATAGAATAGGAGTCCTGATTATTTTTGCCAGTATAATTTAAAAGTATATCCTGCTTATTGAGTAGCCTGCCTAAAGTTTGGGTACACGTACTTATGTTCTTTTATACAAAGATATTGCAGATTTAGATAATGAGGGGAATAATTAGATAATGAAGGGAGGGAAATAGAATAATAAGGAACACTTGGAAGATAAGTTGGAAGCGAATATGTAAAGATTCTTTTTGAAAATTTGGAAATTATAATAATAGACCACCGGGACCTCGGTGGCCTAGGGGATAAGAGCGTATAAAATACGCTGTAAACACCGAGAGAGTGTGCGTTCGAATCCCACACACGTCGTAAGAGTTATTCCCCCTTACGATATGGGAACAGGAAAGGCTGTGTAATTTCCTGTCCACATTTATGTGGCAGAGAGATGCAATAAAAAAAAGTACTGTTTTAGTAAATCTAATTTAAATTTCTTCAATATGTTTTAACTTCTAAACTGATTAAAGTTACACGCAATTAGTTTCATCTATAATATAGAGCTACTTAGACTTTTAAATTGTGTAAATATATTAAGATAATATTCAAACCTAAAGTCTTTTAGATTATAGAAGATAAACAGATTTTTTTAAATTAGTAAGTCGTCAATATTTAGAAGTTCTGTGAGGAAAAAATTTTTGTTTTAAATCAATACGGATCAATACCTATTATTCCTAGATTCCGATTTTTTTTCCCTTGTATACAATAGGTTAGTCCTTTATTATTGTAAATCAATTTTTATTTTTTAAGAATAGTTGTAAAATCTTAAGGATCTTTAACATATTTCTACCAAAAAAATATTTATCTCAAAATTGCATTTGTTTGCGGAGGATTCACTTCATTATCATTTCTAAACTTTTCTAAATAATTTTGAGTTTTGTTTTTCCCCAAAAATTGCCTTTGTTAACGATCAACAGCTCTGATTTAATTAAAAGTTTTAGTAACTCCAATGATTGAAAATAATCCATATATAAATCTCATAGGTTTTTCTGCAACAATATTTGAATTGAAATTCAATTTGATTCAGTATAACCGATTCTGTTTTACTTTTTTCTTTTTTTTTTTTTTTGCATAATAAAACGAATTGGGATCAAATTACAAAATGAAAACTATATTTTATTTTTGTTTTTGGGATTGTTTTTAGTTTTTTTCTATATGTTTTTATTGTTAAAACAATTTTAAAGTTTTAAACGTAAAAAATAAGTCAAAAAATGAATAGAGTTATGCTAAACAATGAACGCACTCTATAACCTACAAGGGTCATCACCATATCAAACAACAGTCAAACTCTTAAAATTCTTTTTAATTTCATAACTTCAGTTTTTTGTTTTTTGCTTTAATTCTTCGATGCCATTTTTTTTTTGGAGCTTCTATTATTATTTGTCCATCTGAACTTAAGCCTTATTGTTTTTTATGATTTATTGAAATAAGTTCCTTTGGTGAACTTTTCCATATATATCGGATTAGGTACCATATGGTATCATATTATATTATGTTTTCATACATAATTTTTCTGGAATTCGATGAAAATCTGTAAATTTAGTGATTTAAATCTTTTGTTTTAATTTTTTTTTCCTTTTTCTTTTTAAATTAAAACAAAAAAAAAAATAAAATAAAAATTTGCATAACATAACTAAAGCACGGATATTTTATTCAGGTATTTTTATGTGTGAACCCTAGAATTTTTTTTTGTTTTTTTAATGTACCAAAACAATACTGCACAATTTTTGAAATAAAAATGAAAATCTAGAAACAAAATATAAAACAAAACAAGAAGCGTTTTGTAGGTATAATAAAACAAAAAAAAAAAAAACCAATTTGTGTTGGAGGAGTTATAAAAATTCCCAAATGGACAAGAAGTTCAATTTTGTTTTTTTTTTTTTACTTTTGTTGTTTCCATCGTGGCAATCGCGAAAGAAAGAAAATATAGAATTACATTTAAACGAATAAATGAAATATTTTTGAAAATGCCTTAAGTCAGATATTTGAAAAAATATACTGATCGGCAGTTTTGTTCGTCCGTCCAATCCATATGCCATCCTTTTTCGTATTTTTAAACTAAACTAAATGTATAACAATCTTAAACAAATATAAAATGCTTATTTGATTTAAATTAACTTAGATTGATAATGGCATTGAAATGTAATATATATTACTATAAAGATTAGATCGATTATAGCTCAATCACTTAATTATACAACATTTTTATTATTATAATAGAATATGCTCAATCAAGTGAATGAATGCAAGATCTCATTTAATTAAAATTTGAAGCTATCCTATTAGAACTGGTATTTATTATTTTTCTTATATTGTATCACAGTCTTTTTAAATATTAACAACTACTTAAAAAATTGCTTCAATTTAGAAATCATTTTTTGTAAATACGAGCTTCTACTCTGTCATTAGTTGTTCAATGTGTTCCAGATTTCAAAAACTTTAATAATAGCGTCCCTCGTTAGTTCTCTGAAATTTAAATTTATATTCATGGAACTGGAATTTTTATTTCTAAGAATCATTGATAAAACAATAAGGGTTAGAAGTCAAAAAAACTAAATTGAAGTTGCTTCCACCAAATGTGTTCCCTCCTTCAGTTGGCAATACACCATTTTACAATTTGTACTTATTCAAAAATAACCTTTTCATGTTAGTATCAATATAACTTTTCATTCCTTCCTTTTTTCATATTTTCCTCCTTCACTTCCTCCTCTTATTTGGTCAAACCCACATGAACAATATACAGTTAAGGAATCCTTACCTATAGTTCAATGTAGCCTATGGAAAAATATAGGAAATAGCTACAAAAGTTGAATATAACAAATTGTTGAATTGCGGTACGACATCAATGGCATCAGGAGAATCTTCGTCGAATTTATATGTTAAACTGCAATCGTGATAACGTTATTGTTGTATTAAATCTTTTATTTGTTTTTATTATCTTTTGAGTTTAAAGAAATTTGAATAAATTGTGTTAAACGAACACCATTTAATAGCAAATTATCTTTATTATAAATTGCTTATGTTTTTATTGTTTTTATACTTTTTTTGTTTTGTTGTTTTTGGTTTGTCAAATTTCCTTTTGGTCGTATTGTAATTTTCAAAATTCAAAAAAAAAAAAAAAAAATTATTTTTATAAAACGGATGCACCATGCTGAGCGCAATTCATTAAAAAATTTTAATTAAAATTGAGTTTTTTTTTTTTGTTTTTAACTTCTCATATAATTTTTGTAAATAAATCAATTCCTGTGTGATTTTTTTTGGTTTTTCTTTTTTCTGGACTCTGTGGTTTTTTTTTAATTTAGTTTAGTTAGAGGATTTCATAAGTTATTTTAAGTATTTCCGAAAAGAAAAAAAATTTTTTTTCAAAATATACGAGTAGGTAAATATGTATGAAAAAAAAAACCGGGGGATATAAAACAACTAATTTTTAAAATAAAGTGCTATGATAATTAGAAATGCCATTTTTAAAACTTATTAAAAACCCAAAAAAGAAAAAAAAATTATAAAGTATTTTAAAATTTTTGAGAAAAATTATTTTCTTAAAGTTCATGGTCTTTTTCTTTCCATCTTTATTTTTTTTTTTTTGTTCATTATGAATGCATGGGAAATTTCTGTTAAATGATTCAAAAAATTGGGTCTTTTTTTTTTTTTTTTGAGTTTTTAGAGTTTAGTGCGTTTTTAAATGGTTTTTTTTTTTCGTTTTGATTAGAATTTATTACACAATTTTTTTTTTTTTAAATAAAATTTAAACGCTGCGAAAATTTTTTATTAACTTTTAAATTAAATTATTAAATTTAGAACAAATATATTTTACATGAATTTTTAAGTTGTTAAGTTTAAGTTGTTTTTTTATTTTTTGAAATTTGTAAATTATAAAAATAAGATCTGTTATCGGTTTACAAAATGGAAGCTAAGTTCACATAAACAATTCTGTAAATGATGAAAAACTGTTTAAGAGTGTAATCAAAAAGTAATTTTTAAGTTGAATTATCTAATAAATTTATTATTACATACATATATCGAATTTTATCGTAAAATTCGATTTATCCTCTTTTGCAAAATGGACCATGGAAATATGGTTTCTGTTTAATTTTCTTATCATAATATTTAATCTGTAAATGACAGACATTTAAAACCCTTTTACTCAATGATTTACCAACCAACTTTCATTTTTTTCTTTTTAAATGATAAATATTCAGTATAGCCATCTAACAAAATTAATATTTTTCCAAAATTTTCTGATTTTCATTAATAATTTTCCATTTTTATAAAAATCCCATGTAAAGTATATACATATGTATCATATAGTATGTATAATCTATACCTATATTATACATTTTCAAAAAAGACGCTCTTTGATTCCGTGAAATTTTTGTTTTATTTTTCTTTTCGATTAAAAATTTTAAAATATTGGTTGTAGGGTAGGAGTTGGAATTTCACAATATAACTGAATATAAACATTCAGGTTTCAGTTTAGGTTTTAGTACAGCGGTAGAGTGTGGGGTTATTAATAGTTGCTTTTTAATCTTGCAAGTTCGATTCAGTTCTGTTTTTTTTTTATTTTGGTATTTGTTTTTTTATATTTTAAACGAAATAAATTCTTACATATCATAATATCATCATAATATTTAATCTGTATTGATAGACATTTAAAACCCTTTTACTCAATGATGTACCATCTTAGGCTTTTTATAAAATATATATAATAGGTATATATTGAGTTTCTAATGCTCAATAAATCAAGGGCAACTTCTAAACGATAATAATAACAGTTTTTTTTACAAAAAATATCATTTGCAAAGAAATTTTAAATTCATAAAGGCTTTAATTATTGAAAATTGTATTTTTACATTTTAAATAAAATCATAAAAAAACTGTACTGTATATACTGTATTGTAATTGCTAATTAAAACACCTCGAATTTCGAGGGGCGGGCGAATACTAGTAATAATTTATTTTAAGATGATTTTTGAATTGTTTTTAATCATTTTTATTTAAATTATACTAGGACGGTACTTAAGATAGTTTTTAATTGATATGTATTTTTTATCCTGTTTTATTCCCTTCTAGAATATAGGACTTTAACAAAACCTTTCCATAAAATTCTCTGTCAAAAGCTGTTCTTTTAATTTCTGTCCAAGATTTTCAACTTCTTTCTATCTGATTCTGGACGTTTCTTCTCTAAGTCACTTTAGATCTTCCCACGTTTATTGTACCTTGCGAGTTCCAGTTAAATTTCCTACATGCCACTGCTGTTATTGGTTGTCTGAGGATATATTTTCTTCTTCAAATTGGTATGGCAATCGGTTTTTGATCAATTAATAACCAAAATTCCTCCTCGTTTCGTATAATTCTTTTCGACCAGAATATTTGACATATTATTCTTATGGAATATTGTTGGTAAAAATCTGCAACTTTTGTATGTTGTTAAAATTCTTGTTGGTAAAATGAATGTAGGTACCATTTTTTTTTTTTTTAAGTTCTGATGAAAGTTCTAATCTTTTTTTTTACTGTTACCTACTTAAAGTTTGTTGTTATTACAACTTTATTATAAGCTGTTTTCGCACATACAAGGAAGTTTACATATATATAAAAGATTATACGATAAATTAAATTGGTTTTATGCGGTATTTTACAAAAGCGCCAAGAATAGTCTCATCTCAAGTATATTTCTCTTCGTATTTTAATAATAATTATCTAAATAAACTGTTAAAACTAAACTGTCTTCTTTAAAATATTAAATATCTAAAATTAAATACATATCATACAAAATATAACAGATAGCAAGATTTGTTTTACTATTTTGCAATAATAAAACAATTGGAAAAATTATTTTTTGCTCTTTAAATTTTTATTATTTTTCTTTTTTTTTTATTACAACAATTCTTAATACTCTTTGGCAAAACCTATAAAAATTAAAAAAAAAAATAAAAAATAGAACCAAAAACAAAAAAAAACACCCACTATTTACCTTTACAAAATATTTAATTGAAGCACCAAGAAAAGACAAAATATTTTAAGTTATTTTTGATATTATCAAAAACAAAAAACAAAGAGATAGTAATAGAACAATAAAACAACTTAATCAAATTTAAACGGAATTTACTACCTTATATAATAATACCTACAGAAAGAACAAAAAAAAACACACACACAGACAAAGGCAATCATTTTACAAGACCAAACCAAAAATGGAAATAGAATCCTTATTAAGGAACAATTTGAAACATGAAATGAACAATAAATTTTTAATTTCATGTCATTTTTATTTGTGCTTTTCTATATAAAATAAAATTAATGTCTTTCCATTAAATTTGAAATTAAATTTGGATAGAATAATTTTTTCTAAATGGCTATTGTTATAATTTCTTCCTATACAATACATAAAAATCCAAAAATGGGAAGTTAAAGTTCCAGTTTTTCTTATATTAATTGTCCGGGCGAAAAAAAAACACAACAATTAAAAACTATTTCAATATAATTATTTTTATTTCTTATTAAAATATCTGGAAGTCTCGGTCGCCTAGTTGGCAATAACATATAAAAAAAAAACTTCCTGAAAACGCCGAAGGGGTATATCGGTTCAATCCCATACACGTCGTAAGAATAATTCGTCCTTGCGAAATTTACAACCAGTCCTGCATAGGAGAAGGCTGTGTAATTTTCTTGTCTTAATTATGTAACAGGGGAATAATCCAAAAACAAAATCTCTGCGTTTTTATTTTATGTCCGTTAGGTATAACAAAAGAAAATAGTCCGAAAAAGTGTTATTTGAACGGGTTTTTTCAAGTGACAATTTATGATAAGAACCTGATATATATTTCTTCATTATTTTATTCAGAGCATGTTTGGTTCTTTTTTATTTGGTTCTTGAATCACTTGGGTCTCTTCAACTGATTATATGGCTAACTTTTTGGAACTTCATTCTGTTTATCGTATAAATTCATCTAAAGAATTTAATTTTTTTAAATATTATTTCTGAATAAATTCTAAATTCTAAATCGATTTTAATATTCTCAAATATTTAAATGATTTTTTATTTTTTTTTTTTTTTGGTTTAATTTCTTCAGTTCTTTAAAATGCTTCTGCTTCTATTTCTGCTGTTGCCACTAATGATGATAATAAAGAGAAAAAATAAATATTTACAAAAGATAAATTAAAATATAGGAGCTATTGAGTTGTAGAAGAGCTAAAAAAAAAAAACAATTTAAAAGCATTCTTGGTTTTTATGTTTTTTTTTTTTGTTTTTTATTACTGAACATTGTAATGAATGAGCATCGATATATTTAAGGAAGTTTCACTTAATCTGACTATCTAATAGAGATAATATTATATCCATATTATATATGTACTTATATTAAAATACCAAAAACAACAATTTTTCTTTGGACTCATTTTGTTGAAGAAGTAATACAATTTTTATCTAAACACCAGATGAAACTAAACAAACTTCATTCAATTTTTTAATGCCTCCTCTTCGTCTTATTAACAAATAAAAAAAATAAAAAAAAAAACAAAAAAAAAAACGATTCTTGTGTGTTCCATAATAGAATAAAAATTGAATGAAATGAATTTTTTTTTTCTTTTTCATTCTTTTTCTCTTTCTTTCATTGATAACATTCTGTTTAATTTTTTGCTGCTTTATTTTTTTTTACTTTCTACTAATAACAGAGAAAGAGCAGAAATCCCGATGATTATCAGTACCAAGAAGATTAATTACCTTACTTGATATTAAATGACGACGACCAAAAAACAAAAAAAAAAAAAAAACAGAAAATCAGAAAAAAAAAAATAAAATAAACGCTTCAATTATTATTCTAACTTTGGATCTTAATCTTCTTCTAATCTATATCTATCTCTTTCTATCTTTTAAATTTACTTTTAGTTAATTTTTCTTTTTACATTTAAAGTATAGCTTATGGCTCCATTATTTTCAATTTAAGAATGAAAATTAATCTAGATTTGCATATGTATATATGTATACATAAAATAAACACAGATAGCATTGTAACTACAAGCAATGGGGGTGGTGTAGTCCCTTCTAAGGTATTTTGAATATTGTATTCAATGTATAATTTATAAGAATTGAGTACCAGAGTATATCCGCAATATATTTTAATAAATAGTTATTTGTATATACATAGATCTGTACATAAATACTTATGTAGGTATGTATATATACAGAGATGTTTGACTGTTATTAAATTGGACGTTTTGTTTAATTGTTTAACGATTATTTAGATTTTTTCTTCCTGTTGTAAATGTTACATCTAAAATCGACTATGAATAGTGAATAAAATAATCAGAATTTAAGAATGAAATCCTAAAACTTGATAATAAAAAAAGCACATTTATTTAATGAAAATTTTAAATTTAATTATTGAAAACTTTAAAGGATTTTAATTAAATTTCAAATATTTCATAATTAATAATGTATTTTCGGTTTAGAAATAAGAATTTTATATTTTATCTGTGAGTCAGGACGATAGAATAAAGAAAAGAAATCATCCTTTTTCTTTGGGTTTTTTTGGCTATGAGATGTAGAATTTAATTTTTAAAACCTATAACCGGATCTGGCTTAGCCAATATAACTGAAGAACAAGAACTTGTACAAGAAGTTTAAAATGAGTACTCAAAATTTGGAACCAAGTTGGTTAAATAATGATTAATTTGTAAGTATACCGTGTTACAAATTATTTCCGAGTATAGTATTGAAAATGATAAAGGATAGCCTAGTCATGGTAATTAATACGAAGAATCTATAATACAAAAAGCAGATAATTACATATTAAGGAAAGACAAGAGGTTTAAAAAATTAAATAACAGGTTAAATAACAGGAACTGCAGAAATAATGTAAAATTAATTTCGAAAATAATATTAATAATAATAATATTTACAATTTTAAATTGATGTTGAAGGAAAATGAACTAGGTTTTGAAAATATATTTGACAATATCAAAACTTTCGCTTACCTTGCGATCATCAAACATTTTATATTTTATAGAAACCACTAAAGGACTTTTTCACAGTAAGAATTTTATTTCGGAATATTGAATAAGCTAAAAACTCTTTTTTTTTTTTTTTTTTTTATGCATTTCTCTGCCACATAAATGTGGACAGGAACTTACACAGCCTTTCCTGTTCAGGCGCGGCTGTAAATGTCGTAAGGGGGAATAACTCTTACGACGTGTGTGGGATTCGAACCCACACTCCCTCGGTGTTTACAGCGTATTTTTATAAGCTCTTACCCACTAGGCCACCGAGGCCCTTAAAAACT
The DNA here is from genome assembly GCA_947095535.1 of Poecilobothrus nobilitatus. Classification (NCBI taxonomy): domain Eukaryota; kingdom Metazoa; phylum Arthropoda; class Insecta; order Diptera; family Dolichopodidae; genus Poecilobothrus; species Poecilobothrus nobilitatus. The sequence goes on along the minus strand of OX352773.1, from coordinate 16,481,983 downwards.
CTTATACTCTTGAATACTTTTAATTCTCCAATTTTAAATAATTGTAAAAAAATAAACATTAATGGAAATCCTCCTAACTAATATGACGTATTACACAATATTTTTCTCAAACTTCTAAAAAAATAAAAAAAATAAATTAAATATAAATGAACCTTTTATATTTTCGAACGCACCCTTAATTTGTATTCATATTCATAATCTACTTAAGAATACAAAACATAATAAATGATTAATGTGATATTGTATTAATAATTGTTGAACTTTCTTAATTCTTTTAATTCAAAAATTTAATTTTATATATTTTTTTTTTTTTTTCACATTTAAATGTACATATTATATTTATTTAGAAAATTCCTCCTTATTTCTAAGAACACATTTAATAATATGCATAGCAATACACAAAAATACAAACAAAGAATCATTAAGTCTATTAATTCTATTATTCTCCCTAAGATTTCAATAAGAGGGAAAGGCCACTAAAAAAAAAACAAAACAAAAAAAAAAGAAATAAAGGGAATGAAAAGAATTCCCAATATTCAACACAATACGACTCAAACCTCCACTTACTAAAATTCAATTGACCCTTCTTAAAAATAGGTGAAATGTATTTGTTTCTTATTATTTAAAATATTTTTGTGGTGTACACAACGACAACACTAACTGATTATTTAGGAAAAGTAAAATTACAGTCATGGTCAAAATAAAAGTAATATTTTAATATTAGAATTTCTAATTATACAATAATAAAAAATATTGACACCAAATTTCTGCTAAGTTATAAATAATTATACAAACTGACTTTTTTTACACATCCTCAATTTGCTGAACAACAATTTTGACAGATTTTGAATAGATCTAGGTTAAAAAGAATTCAGTTTAAAATACGAATTTGTTATAATATTTCTAGATTTAGGACTAAATAAGGAAATACTAATAGGTATACAATAAAAAAAATTTTAGATTAAATTTAAATTATAACTAGACTCAATAACTTAATCCCTTGTGCCAATTCATTATATAAGTTGAAGACATTTTGTCGAAACACAACTTTAGTAAATAAAGTTTGAAATAAAATAAATATACTTACAAATTATAAAAAAAAATTTCTGGAGAGATTTAATTAACTTCAAATCATAACACAGGTTAAACAATAGTAATTTTAGATAACGACTATCGTAAGTGATGAAAAAGAACTTAAACTCACCTGAAATTAAAAAAAAAATTAATAAATTTTTAAATTTCATTCAATTGTATTAAATTTTATATTATATGAGCTACCTATTAGTAAAAATAATTTCATAGATACTTTATATTAGATTATATTATAACATATACAGTATTCCCTGATTTGCACTTAATTTGAAACTCTTCAACTTTGAAAGTATTTTAACTTTTTTAACAAATTTATGTATGACTAAAATATTCTAAATTCGAACTCATTTCAATTCCTTTCTAATTTCGTAATTTACATTATTATGATTATTTTTATAAGTTTAAGTTTTCTCCGTATTTTAATTGGCAGCACTGTACAACAATAAGCCGACATAAATAATATGAGAAAAATAATATAAAAACATCAATTTATAGACAGTTTAATTCACAGCAGTCAAAAGAAGTGTTCGGTCGTTTACAAAAAAAAAAAAAAGAATAAGTAAAAAGAAAAAAAAACTTCTATTACAATCGATTATAATACGAAGCTAAGAAGAGGAAGGGTATGTTTAATACCGTGTTTTATTTTTTAATTCTTAATATTGTTGTTGTTGTTGTTGCCGTGTTAAAGAATCAAAAGGGAATAAATGAATAATTGATCTCCTGCTGTTATTAAATGAAATTAGCCACAAAATATGAAAAGAAAATATAAAATGATGTATAAGAAAAATGTAATAATGACGGTTCTTGAATCAAATAAAAATTTTAATAAAAAAAAAAATAAAGCAAAAACAAAATCTCTCTTTCTTTTTTATAATATAATTTTTTTTTGTTTTAAAATAACATTTTAAGGTACTTAATAGTCCAATGTTTACTTTGGTTCCTTTATTTGTTTTGAATAATGTGATAGCAGCTGAACTGAATTCTATATTAATTTTTATGAAACTTGATCAAATATTACAAATAGTATATACTTAAGGTAAGCAAAGCAAGCAAATTATTGCATTGACGAATTTTATTTCTTATGATTTGCTTTGATTAGTTTGACAGTTAGTATTTTGACAGTGACATTTAAATATATTATTTACATTAAAGTTGAATAAATAAAAGCTTAAAAATTTTTGTAAAGTGACAACTGTCACTTTGATAAATTAGAGAGTAACTTTTCAAAATATCTTGGAATATTTTGACAAAGTAATCGTGGTGAAAGGAAACAAAGAAAACATTGAACCATCACCTTCAAGAACAAAACTCTAGTTTCTAACATTTTTTTTCTTTGGTTTTTATTTATATTTGTTTATTTAATTTTTGATTATTTTACGCTTAAGTGTTTAGCTATTTTTTTTTTTTTGTTGATTTTGATGAAAACTGTGAAATTCTTTGTTACCTGTTTTTTCTACACTATATGTAATAAATAATATTTTATTTTATTTTTATGTCTTTGGTTGTTGTTTTTTTTTATTGATTATTTTTAATTAAGTATTGATGGGAATTCGTTTAAAATCGATGCTCATTAAAATTTTAAGTGATGTATATAAGAAACAGTAGTTTTATGAAAATATTTTTTTTAGTAAACAAAAAAAAAGTGTTTTTAAAAAATTGTAGAAAAATATAAACTTATTAGTTTGTGCTTTTGTCTACAGGAAGACTATATACATCCTTTTAAACTTTAGCTTTTCATAAATCCCATTAAAATAATAATGAATTTTTTGTAGAAAAACAGTTTTTGTATAGGATCAACCGTTGGAAAGCTACAATCAGTATTTGCAAAGTAAATTACGTGAAGTTTTTCACACAGTTTGTTTATATGAAAATGTAACTTGTAATTTACTCGAAAGATTTTTTGCTGTATATAAGTACATATGTATAAAAACAATGTAAACAACTTAAAGAATTCAAAATAATTAGATTTGCTCAGTTGGGATAAATGAGTAAAAAGAGAATAATAAGTTAATTAATTCATATAATGATTCATATTATATAGATGTCAACACTTCTTGTATGGCAGTGAAACTTGGCTAACAACAAAAACCATTAGTCAAAGACTACAAGTGTGCATGAGGAATTTCCAAAAAGAATATGCAGAACAGAATATTTTGGCTCAACACTATCAGCAACAGAGACTTGAGGCAGTTAACAGGCGAAGAACCATTAATAGGCTAAAGTGGTATAAAGTGGAAATAGTTAGACCGTACACTCTAAGAAAAAACCCTGAAAGTGAAACTCAAATGACCCTTGAATACAGTTCCCAGGAAAACCAAAAACGTCGTTGCCTGAATAACATCTCACTTCGAACAATAACGGTAGAGTTAGAAAAAAAATTAACAAAACTGGGAAGAAATTAAGAACATCGCATACAATCCAGACTGGGTATTTCAGAACCTTTTTTTTTGTCTTCCTTTTAATAAGCGGTAAATAAAATTAAAGATCACTAACTTAATAGACAATTTTTGATAACAAATATGGAACTTAAAGAACAGAAGAAGAAGAGAAACAATCTATTGTAATTATGTAATTTTTGAGCCCAATTTTTATATGAGTTTAAAATTACGTCGAATCAAACGCTGCATTCACTCCTATTAATTCATGAATAATAAAAGGTGAACATTTTCCAGAAATAGGTATGTCTACTTGGTGGATATTAAAAGCAAATTCTTCATTAATAATTTCCTTCTAATCATCATATTCCCACAGACTTTTTTTTTTTCCTGTCTATCTACCATTCACCACACTAAACATTAGGTATTGGTTTTTTGTTTTTTTTGTTTTGTTTTATCTTATTTGAACTCGTTTTACTTGATATTCATGTGATTGTTGAGTTGAATCATCGAGTTAAAATAACATACCTGTCAATTTTTATTTTTATTATATAGTTAAACCGCTTAAAAATTTTAATTTTTTCTTTTTTTTTTTCCTTACTTCACTTCACAAGATGTACCAGTGTAATATTTTATCTATATGTTATGCATTTAGGTATCTACATGAATTCTTTTAATATTAATATCAATTTCATACTTTAATCTTTAAACCACGATCACTTTTTTTTTTTTTAATTTTATTTTATGCTTTAAATTATTTATTTACTTTTTATAATAATAACCAATAAGTTATAATGATATTAATCTAAGAAAGAAAAAAGAAAAAAGAAAAATAAGAAAATTTAAAGATTTTCATATTTTCCACATTTTCTTTCTAAGTAACATTTTATTTAAAGGTAATTTACGAAGAGGAAAAAAAACATTTTTTTTTGTTTTTTTAAATAACTTTCTTTTATCTTTGTTTACTTTTCTGATATTCAATTGGTGGTTTTTAGTTAGTTATTAAAAAAATTCAGTTGAATCTCATTCATGTTATTACAAAATTACAGATATAAATATAAATTTATAATATTGTGGTATATTAGACCACAACCCATCATCATCACCATTCATTCCAATTAAATACACTGTTGCAAAAATTTTAAACAATAGAAAAATTTTTTAAATGCATGGAATTCTACAATATCTTTAGGCATAATATTATTTGAAAATTCCATGATTGAAACGAATTTATCCATTGGAAGCTTAACAATGCATTGAAGTTTAGTGAACTTATGATAAAATTTGATTTGTAAAGTAAAAAACTGTATGAAAGAATATTCGTCTAAAACTGAAACAAATCTAAAAAGTTAATCAAATCTTAAATTAGAAATTGCATCATCAGTTTGTAAATATTTTTTGAATCTTCCCTATTCTGTAATTCTTCACAAGTTAGGATTTCAAACTTCATCTATCGGCATAATTAGTTTAATTTAAAACTATAAGTTAACAAAATGAAAGATGTATAAATTGCCGAACTCAAACAATGCAGCCTCACTTAGAAGAATGCAATAACAGCAGGAGGAAATCTTGTGAAATGAAATGGTCAAATGGAAGCCATATTCCATAGGGTGAAATGAAAACAAAAACATTTTGCGAATCACTGGTGAAAGATTACTGGGCATTGAGAAATGTTTTATATTTGTACTCACAATCAGACTACAAGCAAGCTAAATATTTGAAGAGATTCAAGAGGCTTTAGTTATATATTTTTTGTTAGAAACTTGGTTTAATATAATAATTTTGTTAGGAAATAATCAAAAGAGTTTGAGTCAAAATTTGAACTTATTCGACAATAGAATTAACTTGTAAGATTTCAATTTAACTTTAGATTTCATTAAAGATTCCTCAATAATAATATATTTTTTTTCAGATTTTCATCTTTTAAAAAAAAATTTGTTTTTATCCTTTAGTTTTTAATTTTAATTTTTTTTTTTTGTTGGTTTCTAGGAACGGAAAATGAAAATTTTCGTATTATTCTTGGATGTTTTTCTTTATTGAAGAGAAAAATCGCTACAAAAAAACAGTATATTGTATTCATAAGATGCATAAAGAAGATAATTTGATAAAGATAAAAAAAACCTAAAAGAAAAAAAAAATTTTTTTTTTCTATCCAACCAACCTTCCATTCAGTAATTACCTTAAAATCCAGGTTTAACCAATTTACAAAAGAAAAAATAAATAATATAAACATTTTTAGTTTTATTTGTCTACAATATATTTCCTTCTATTTCTTTTTCTTATTTTCTTTTCTCATTTTTAACCTTTTTGTTGCACTTAAATTACAACAGCTGCTGCCGCTTCTAGGCTATATAAATACAATTATTTTTACCTGCCGGAAAATCTATATATAGATATAAAAATGTTAAAGTAATCTAAAATCAATGTTTACGGTTATTTTTTATGCAATATAATATATACATTCTTTTTTTTATGCAATTTATTTGAATTATGAGTGTTTGTATGCCATGTTGTTTATTGTAAGCAAAAAACAAAAAAAAAACTAAAACTAAAATAACTCAATTCTAAGATCAAAAAATTGAAAACTTAAATAAAGTAGAAAATAAAAAAAAAAAATTAAAAAACGAAAATTTATTAAAATTTAAAACAGGTAAATGGACAGCAAAAGAAGAGAATCATAAAAACAAGAAAATGCAATTTCAAAGTGCATCTTAGAAAACTCATAGGAGGAATAAAAAGTTTTAAAGTGTTTTTTTTTTTTTTTTTTTCATTTTCTTTGGATTATTTTATTGAGATACTTATGAAGAATTTTTTTTTTTGTTTTGGTTGACCTTTCCTTGTGCTGTTCAGATACTTTGATACAATTGCAAATGACATAGTATATAAAAATATGAAATGGCATTGATAAATGGATGAAATTTTGTCTTTAATTTTAGAAGAAATATTAAATGATGATAATAAAAAAAATTCTACGCAATAAAATTAAATTTTAATTAAAAGAAATCAATTTTTTTAGTCATTATGTCGTGAGGTTAATTCTGAATACAGAAATTTTCAGACTTTTGAAGGTAAATCTTAAGATTTTGTCAAATAAACAAAAACTAAAAAAAATGTAAAGGTTAAATTTAGATTTTCTGAATACATCCAGAAGCCTAGACAAAGAATGAAGCTTTTTGGTATAGTGTTAAGAGAAAAATAAACTAAATCCAAATCAAACAACCCAGACTGTCAATTTCTAATCTTACACCAGATATCGTCATAAAAATACTTTATTCTTCCTTAAGTTTTTTTTTTTAGTATCTTAATGGTAAAAAAAAATAATTTTTTTTTATGTTGAAGACAACCCATAAATGGGATTTCTTTACTAAAAAGGATTAAGTCTTTCATAAATTTCAATATTTATCTAATTATTCTCGATGCAGGAAACTAATTGTAGGAAAACTCTAAAATTTTCTTTCCAAAAGGACTTTGGATTTTTAATACTTTTTACAACTTCTAACCGCTTTTAGGTTTTATCTTAACTGTAGTAAAAGTTTAAAATTTCACTTTTAAAAGGATTATGAAAAGCTTGTTATAGCTTCTAACTGCTCATAGGAAAAAACCTATAAAAAAACCTATATTATCAGAAAGAAAATTTAACACTTTATTGAATAGAAAAACTTTCAAAATTTTATGTTATTATCGCTATTAAGTACAACAGGATATTATTTTAATCTATTTATAGACATTTCAAAAAATATCCAACACCTTATAACTAATAATCAGTTCATTTAATCTGACATACATCATTTGATAAAATCTACTTTCCTACTCAGACATGAATTTATTGGTAAAGTCAATTATAACAGTTAAACAACCAATTTATGTCAATTTAACCTATTATGTAGGTTTTTTCTTTTATTAAAGCACCTATTTTTTAAAAATTTATAAGATTTTTTTTTTTTCATTTTACAACAAAAAAAAAAATTTAAAAACTAAAAGATAATTTAATTTTTTATATTATCTATTAAAATATTAGTTTAATAAAAAAAAAACCAAAAAAATATTAGAAAATAAATTTTTTCTTTTATTTTTGATCAAAACCATGAAAAAAAAAAAAAAAAAAACAAAATTAAAAATACGAAAATGTTGGCATTCAACAAGTTCCAATTCGATATCATTGACCATAAATTGAAAATTATTATCTATACTTATACGGATACAACTGGAATATGACTTAACAAAATATTAAAAATTTTTAAATATTTTATGGTTTTTTTAAACATATAACAGTACTTTTTACAGGTGAAACATATAAGCAACATGTTAATGTGAGTACATGATCTAAAATAAATTTTTAAGAAGAAAAAAAAAAATGTGTAGTTTTTCAAAATTATTTTCTTTTCTTTTTATATTTTTTTTCATTTCTGTGATATTAAATGATACAATTAATTCGAAAATAGGATGCAAAAATTACTTTTGAATTTAAATAAAATCTCAATAGTATCTTTAAACTTGTTTTTTAACATGAAAAATTTTTTTATCTTATTTAAATAAATAAATAAAACAACAAGAACTCCATAACAATTTAACATGTCTTTTAAATTAATGGGTAATGTAAACATTAAAACTATTAGTATGTAAAAAAAAAATATATATGTATATATATATATATATATGTTAAATAAAATATGGTCACGCAAAAATATCTATAGATATTAAAAATCAAAACAACCTACATCTTTGTTAAATTAAAATTACCCTGATAGATATGTCATTAATTAAAGATGGAAAGGAAGTTAAACAAAAAAAAAAAAAAATAAATAAAATGTAGATAATTTAAATTTTTTTTTTTTTAAATATTTCTAATAATTTAAAATTCAATAATAAAAATCATTCATTTAGTTCCTCAATGCCCTGTGCTACAATAGAGGTAAAAGAGAATGGAAGAAGATTTTTAGTCTTTTTTTTAACTATTTAAGCTTAATGTAAGCCTTAAAAAATAATCCTATTTGTATATTATATTATAAACGTGTTTTTGATATTTTCCGACTTTAACTTAAGCGGTGGTTACGTTACAAAAAAATAAATAGTGCATTACCTAACTGTAAAGTTTACCGATCTCCCACTGTGATTATGAGTCATGACTGTGTCTAGACATTATTATAAAAAATTATAGAAAATTTCTTTGTAATAAAAATAAGTATGAATTTTGCAATATATCTGTATTTGTCTGCCTTGAAATCTCTTTCCATCAATAAAACAGAGGTATCATTGTACTTGAGAATTCTGTACGTTTATTATTTTTGATATTTCATTATAACAGCTTTAGAAAATCGCCAGTTATTAATACAAAATTTCTTAAAAAAAAAAAAAAATACAAATACAAAATGAAAATTGCGCAGTTCCTGAAAATGTTACCCTATATAATATTAAAATTTGATATAATATAAAGCTAAACCGAAAAATAATGAAATCTTTTATTACTTTGCATCAACTTTATATATTTCCTTTATTTCATTGTTTTATTTTTTGCTGATTTTATGGTCGAACCTCTTTTTAAAACTCTCACTCCGGGTATAAGAATAAGAATCAAATCCAAACTCATTTGAAAACACTAAATGTTCTAAACCAAGATTATGTTTGACAATATTCTATATTAAATCTACTTCTAAAATATCATCGTTTAACATTTCATTTTAATATGGTCAATAATGTATTTTATCTAAAATATAATAAAATGTTTAGCATTTTATGATTTTTAATAGTTATTTTAAATTAAATTTTATTTTATTATTTAAATATATGCATACAAATTTTGAAATTTTATATTTTAAATAACCATATAAATTTTACATAAAATTATCAAATTAAATTTCTCGAATAAAATTAAATTTTTTTTTAAAAATAACAATCATCTAATATCAATTTATTCCACCTAATTTTATGTAATTAATTTTAAATAGGTATTGAATTAAATACTCCCTTTAATTTTTATCAAAATAAAAAAAAAAAAAAACAAAAATTTCACACAACATCACTAAATTTATAATAATATCTAATTTTAAGTTTTTATATAAAAATTATACACCAACTTTCATAATAAATATCTATAGATACATTTTTGAGAATCTATTATTGTATATTTAATTATTCAAACAAAAAATTAATTTAAGTTCCAAATTTCTAAAATTCTGTCAGGATATTAATTAAAAAAAAAAATAAAATAAAAAAAAAAATAGTGTTTTAAATTAAATTTATTTTGGCGCCTATGATCAGATAACCGTATTAAAAGTAAGTATCTAATTCTCTAAAAACAAAATAACACTATATATATATATATATATATACATACCCAATCAAATATATATCTATATATATATATATATTTTTTTTTTTATTTGTGATTTGAACCAAGTAACCAACCAACCAACCACCATCATTATCAAGCATCAGGACATTCATTTAGATATTTTTTTTTTTAATATATGCTTAATCTACTTATACGGAAATTAATTTACCATTCATCGTTTCTCTTTTAATTACCGTGACCAAACATAGAACAAAAATAAATAAACTAAAAAAACAAAAAGAAAAAAAACAAAAAATTATCTGACTGACTAAAATAAAAAACAAAAACTCTTTACTTGAAACTTCAAAAAAAAAAGAAAAAGAATAAATTTTAGGCGAAAAAAAAAACAAAAAAAAAAACAGAAAATTTCTTTTTATACTCTAATTAACATTCATAACATTGTACACCTGGATTTTTCTTTTTTTCTCATTAAATACATTATAATATACAAAATTATAATATTATGATGGGTAACCTGTATAAATTACGATCATTTCTATTTTACATTTTTATATACATTTATTTTTAAAAACAGCATGTCGGCTAATATATTATTATTTTAACACTATTATTTTTTACGGTATAAAAGGACATAGGTATAATTTTTAATTACAAGTATTTCTTTATTTTTTTTTTTTCGAAAAATTTTATTCAAATTTCATTAAATTAATATAATAATATGGTTGTAAGAGGAGAACGAACATAGCGTAGGTACAAAATTTTATTTATACGTCCCTCGATTAGATCTAATACTAAATGACAAATAAACAAGCATTTTAATATACTAAGCCGTTGCTAGAGATGTTATTTATAAATTAGCCGAAAGTTTTTAGAAATTTTCAAAAGTATTCGTAATCTATATGGAATGTCCCTTGGAAGAAAATTTAACATATCCTAGGTCAACAATATATAATGTTATTTTGAACGTTATAAAGGTGAATTTTTTTTTGTAACTTAGAAATCTAAAGGTTAATGTTATTAAAATCTACTTGAGACAACATAATTTATCAGTATTTTAATGATATCTTATTGTTAGTTGAATTTACAGTGTTTATTTTACTTAGGACACATTATTGTAATTATCATAAACGATCTTTGGTTACTGTGGTGTGATTGAATTTTTTGTGTATTGTGTTTTTTTTTTTAATTATATTCTCCATTATATTTTTTTTGTAATTTAACCTTTATTTGGTAAAAAAAAAAGAAAATGTTATGTTAGGAATAGAATTTATTTATAAAATAAAATATTACCAACCATTTTTTTTTTTTGTACGTATATAATATAATAGGTATTATGTTTCTGCGTATGTGTTAATGTATAAAGATTGATTGTGTCAAAAAGTTTCACGCTGATTTCATAATAATTATTATACATGAAATATCCTTAGTTTTTTTTTTTTATATACGAAATACATATTTATATTTATAACAATCTAGAGATATTTATGCATATATGTATATTATTTTAATTTATATTTTTTAATTTGTGCATTCAGCATTTAAGCATTAACTAAATATGTTTAAAAAAGTATTGGCAAAGGAAAACTATAAAAAAAAAGGAAATAAAAGAAGTATCTGTGGTGGAGCAATAGAAAAAAAAATTAAATGGAATAAAATTTAATCTATGGTATAATGTAAAAGTTATAATATATTACATATATAGATATAATTTCATTTCGCTAGCTGTTACCGTTATTTTCGTTTTACATTTTTTTTTAGGATTTAATATGGATCAATTAAATGTTTTTTACACTTTAAGTCTAGTTGATGCTTATTGGGCTTGAATTAGAATACAAAAATTTAAATAAGTCCAAGTGCTACGTCGTGACTAAATTTGATTCGCAACCAAACAAACAGAACCAGACAATATTCAATATGAAAAACAAATCCATAAAAGGTAAATTAGATGACTAAATAAGAAACTTGTTTGTAGAACGAGAAACATTAATCAAGTAGATTTATATAGAGTCATCACTTAAATACACTTGCAATCAAGTAGATTTATATAGAATGATCACTTGAATACACCTAACTAAAATAAATGATGCTTTTCTTTTAAAAAAAAAAAAAAAATTATAAGTCTTCATTTATAACTTTAAATTTTTGAAGATTAGAGATTAAGATCGTGCACTAAGTTAAATATTTTCTAAAAAATAATCTCATAACTAACAGGTAATATGAGTTGAACTAGAAGAATGATTTATCAGAGCTTGTGATACTTTATTAACATCAATGTCTACACTAATTAATAGGTTCATAGATATTGCAGTCATAGGTTTATGCCATTTTCTATCTTTAACAACTATTTTCTATCTTTTCACATGCCATCTGATGCTAAGAGGAAACGTTTTGAAAATAAGTAGAGCAAGGACTAATTTTAATATGTGAATTTCAAAGACTATAGAGTATAGACTATAGTCAGGCTCTATTTATAAAGTATTTCTTTTCAACACATCTAAATTATATTTCGCTCCATCCTTATTGTTATAAGGTTTATTTTTCAACTACTTAGACAACTTTAAAAAAAAAACTTCCATAGATATTCACATAGATTTATTAAATACATTATATGTACATAATAATAATACATAATAATATGTATATAAATGCATATAAACACGTAATGATATCCAACTGTGATAACTATAGGCTTTTTAAATAATTAAAAACTCAAACGATGCATAAAATTAAAACTCAAAAAAAAAAAATAAATAAATAAAATAAAAAATTATATAAAATCTAATTTGAAAGTAAAAAGAGATACAATATAAAAAAAAAAAAAAAGTGTAATATAATAACAAATTTATTTTGTATTTTTTTTTTTTTTTTTAATATATCATAATATAAAATAATTGAAATTCAATTTGTCTTTTTGAAAAATACCGGGGAAAAAAAAAATACATACTATACCTAGACATATTTGCTATACATATTTTATACCTTTTAAAATTCGAAAAGACCGGAAAAACTGTGAAAAATAAAATCGTTTATTATTCATTTTTTCTTCTCTTTTCAATTTTCACTCAGTTTTTTTTTTTTCATTTCGCTTTAAAAATTAATATTGAAATTTTTTGAAAAAGTTGCAAAGGGGATTCCGCATAAAAAAAAAAAAATAAGTTGAGCGGAAAAACTATGTGAAACGAGGAAAATTCAAATAGTTGGTCAAAGTAGCTGTAGGATAGATTAAAATCAATCATAGTTAAATATTAATATGAAAAATGTTTGTGATTTCTATACTTCATAACGACATCAAAAGTACCTATACCGTTTGTAATAATATAGCGTTTCGATTTTTGAAGTTTTAGTAAAAATTTCGAAATTATAACCATTCAAACTTTAACCCTGCTCTTTGTTTTTAGTTAACCTGAAAATAATTTTTACAGCACCGTTTGAATATTATTAATTGTTATCCTAGGTAAAATAATTGTACAATATACAATAGTATAATAATAATGCTTGTCGCATATAGACTACAAAATGTATTATATTATTATGAGAGACACTATGTCAGGTAACTTAATTTATGTTGGAGCTCGAAAAAGCTACAAAACAAATTTTCAATTGAAATGGGATATCATTCTACTTTATACTCGTTAAAATCAAAAATTCAATTTTACTAATACATAGTAGTGTTTAAGTAGCGCCGACTCGGGATCAAACTCCGGCAGATCATATCCAATTTTAGTAATTTATGTCTTAAAAGTTTATATCGTAATAATTAATATCGTAATATCAAAATAAATAATTCTTTTGTTAGATAATATATATGGGAATGGGACACAAAGACAATATTTGTGTTTCATAATCTTGTTCAATACGCTATAGTCGTTAGTTTAATGATCAACCAGCTTAATGAAAATAATTATTAAAAGAAATTGAAGAAGTCAACTATGAATAATAAACGACTCAGTAGATGTCATATGCTCTTTATAGCAGTACAAAAGTGAAAAATCCATAAAACGAAGAACGAAATGAAACTTGAATTTAATTAAGATATTGGGATTTACGATTGCCCATCATAACGTAATTTTTTTAGTTTATCAACACGATAAAAAAAATAATTTTGATATTATTAATATAAAATAATTGAATTCTTAATATATGTATTACATAACCATTTACAATTTAACGGTTTTTAATGCAGATAAAAAAAAAATTATAGCGGAATCTATGATTGGAACCGTATAGAATTTTGATATATTGGCAAGGAAAAGAAAATGATAGAAAACAAGAAAAGTTGCAATAATTGTAATTTTTATTACTTTATTTCTTCATTTTATTTCAATTTTTCCTCGAAGTAAAGTGATTTGCAAAAAAAAAAAATTAAAAATTTATTTCTTTACTTATGTAAAAACATAAAAAGAATAAAAAAAAAAAATTTAATTTAATTAAGAAAATTAATTGTAAGTGCTTAGCTAGTAGATACCATATCTATTTGTGTTCAATGAATTTTCCAAAGTATTTCATAATATTATTTTATACTTTCAATAAGCCTTTTAAGCATACGTGAAAAAAATAACTATGTAGAATTTTAATAAATTGGATGATGGTAACTACTGAATGAAGATACCTATTATTGTTATAGTATAAAAGAAACCAGCTATATGGCTTACAATTTAGAATTAGATTTTATCACAAATTATAGAAGATTATTAATCATCAATATTAGAGAAATCACGGCCAACAGTAAATTCTTTATTCAGAAATAAAGAGCCCTGCACTTTATTTTATAATCTGTTATTCACTTTGTCGATATTTTTAACCAATTGCGTTAGATATTGATATGTCAAAGTATTCTAATAGATCCCAATTTTAAACGATTTTTAATGCAATTTATTCTATACATTCAAAAATAATTTCAATAATCTTTTTTTTTTTTTATACTATATCGTCCAGATATAAATACCTGCCGATATTTTTAGAACCCTTTTTACTTTAGCATGTGGGCCATCTCGGTACAAGTATTCAATTATAATTATATTTAATATTTTGTTTACATTATTTTATTATATACCTACTAATTTTATATATTATTTTTGACCTGACCGTGGTTTGAACCGGAGACCTTTCACCTGAAAGACCGATGACTTACGCACTGCACTGCACTTTATCTGACCCATTGGTCAGATAAATCTATTATCTACAAAACAAATCTCTATAATATAAATTTGATGAATTTTATTTTTAATGCTAGTTTCGTATGTAGACATGTGCATAGAAACTATTTTCATCGAAAATGTAGTCAAAAAAATGTTTAATATCGTTACTTTAATAGCTCTTAAATAAAATTATAATAAAAATTAATTAAAATCTATGGAAGAGTTTTCAAAAGTTAATAAATTTTCTAATCCAAACATTTGTGAAGTAACCTAATATGTTACTAGAGTTGTTAAGTTTTCATCATTTCGCTATTATTAATGTGGTGCAGAGTCATAAAGGAATAGGTAACAAAAGCCATATTTTATGTATATGACTAATTTGAATGGGTCATCAAGCCATATATTAAAACGACCGGCGTAGTGCCTTGTTGTTGAAAAATGTATATTAAAAAATAATTGGGAAGGATTTTAGAGTTGGTTAAAAAATCACGATTTCAATAATTTTTTTAGTTGGGGTTTGGAGGCGGTAGTTCTCACCGTAGTTTAAATATGTATGTAAACTATTAAAGTAATTTAAATATGTATTAACTTTAAATGTAGTTAAAATATGTATGTAAAAGAAGTAATTATAGGAGGGATTTTATAGTTGTTTAAAAAACAACATCTTTTTCAAAATGAGCTTTAATTCTGGAGAATTCGGGATTTGGTTACAAAATCATATGATTCCAATAATTAGTTAAGTGAAATTCCAATACTTAGTTTTCTTTTAAAGTAGTTTTAATTGTATGAGATATACAGTCCTGCTACTTTATATCCCATTCAAATAAGTCATAAAAGCCATATTCCGATTCAAATGAGGCATTTTTCAGAAAGTATGCCTTTATGAGTTATGACCTATTAATGTACCTACATGATTTTTTTTGTTTTTTAATTGAAATTAAAGTTCTCTATAAAAAAAAAAAAAAAAAATTATTTAAAAAAATCATAATTCACTTTAAAAAAAAATATTGCAATTATATTTCTTTAATTAAATTGTCAAAAAGTTTTTTAGCAAATATTTTTTTTTTTTTAAATGAAAGAAAAATTAATTAATTTGAAATATAACAATAAAATGTATAGAAATAACGATCCATTATATTTTACTAATAGGAAAAAAAAAAAATTATTTTTTATTTATTTATACTTTTTATTTACTAAAAAAAAGTTTTTTCGGAACAAAAAGAAATACGAATATCAATTAATACCTATTACCTAAAAATTATAAATAATTTTCATTTGAATTAAAAAGAAAAAGAAACCTTTTTGTGATTATTCTTTTTTTTTTATGGTTTAACATCCAAATCGGAAGCAAAGCATTTTCTAAACAAAGTCTTTTCACAAAATTTAAACTTTAGTTTCATTACAAGTTTACTAGATTATGTTTTAACCCTTTTAGACATAACTGTTACCATTGTAAAAACTAGATTTAGCTTTACATTATTTGTCAATTTATCTAATTTTGACAATTACTTCAACGTAGTCTAATTTTAATTTTCATTTTTTTGTTCGAAAAATTTATTTAAATTTAATAAATTATTCATTTTTTTATTTTGGACAAACAATTTAACTGTTATGGCTAGATTAACATCTCTAGAGTTAAGAGTTTCAAGAAAATTAAGGACGCTGACGCACTGGGATTTATAATCAAGAGAGACAATCAAGATGTTTCCTATAGCCGAATAATATCCTAAGATCAGGTATAGGTATATATACAAAATACGTCAAGGGTGACATACAGAACCTGTAGTTATAGATAAATAAAAAACTAACCAGGTAATTTAGTTAGAATATTAAAATTTTTGTCTTCTAATAAAAGTTTTCTATTAAAACGTTAATGAACCATACATTGCTTTAATGTGCTTTTTTAATAATATTTTTATTTTTTCAATAAAAAACATTTTAGTCTTTTAATAATTATGAAAAAAACATTTAATTTAATAGAAACAAAAAAAAAATTTGATTTTGTATTACCAAAAAAAAATATTTTAGATAAAAAAAAAAATTTTTTTTAATATTTTACAAATTTAATTAATTGTCCTATAGCAAAAAATAATAACGAATTATGCAAAAAAGGATATGAAAAAAATTTTATTAAACTTTAATTAAAATAATTGGTCCGAAAACAATAAGGTTTACAAATGTTGTCTTAAAACATGATATTATACAGAATCATAAAAATAATATTTAAAAAATATGACCAACTGTTCCAAAATGTTTTTTACACCTTGTAAGTAAGATTTAGTCATAGATATACACATTATTCTGTTCAATATAAAAAATCATTTTTAAAATATTTTAATTTTAAAAGGTATTTTCTAATAAAGGGTCGATAATTTTTAATCAATATGTACATAGTACTTTTAAAATCAATTCAACTAAGAACTTCTAAAGAAAAATTTCTAAACTTAACCCGCATTGAAAGTCCAAAGCTAATACAAATTTGATTGTCTGTCTATGGTATATTTTCTGTGGGGTATTCTAAACCCAAACTTTACTCATTTTATGAAAACTATAATCTAAGATAAATACGTATAACTTTGGGTTTTTGATTGTGTATTTAATATAACGATCTCTGTTAATTAGATTTATTTCAATTCCTTAAAAAACTTTTTATAACCTAAAAATTTTTGAAATTAATTATTTTGTCATTTATCATTTTTTTTATTAAAACAACTATTGTTACTATCTATTCATTATAATGAATAAAATTTGACAAATATTTTTTCAAGTTCATTAAATTTTTATATTTTAAACATTTTACTAATAGTTTATTTTAATAAAATTAAATGTACAACCTACAGACTTATATTATTAGATTTGTGAAAAACATTTTTTTTACTATTAAGTTTAATTTTTTTTATTTATTATTTTTTGTTTTAGTTTTTCTAATAAAGACACCCATAATGAAAATAAACACAAAAAATACAAGGTAAAAAATTTTGCACGCCTTTTTCATTCCCTATAATTTATAGTTTTCATGTTTAAGTCAAATAAAATACAGAATATATAAAAACTAAGGATTTTGACGATACCTCTATATACATAGTTTTTTAATTTGTTTTCAAAATTTCGCCATTTTTTAGTACATTTTCGAAATAAAATTTAAAAAGTTTACTTATTAGTTTCAGTCTGCTCGTCTATACGTTTGTTTACAAAACTTCCATACCGTTTAAGATAAAAAAAATGCAATTTTAGTCATTGATGGGTCTCTTAAAAAAAATTAATATAGTAAATCCCATTACTCTTAAAGTTTATTCTTATTACTGTTAAAGTTTACTACTCTTAATTTCTTATTTATCTACTCTTAAAGTTTCTTATCCCATCACTCTTATTACTTTTAAAGTTTGAAATAAGCTATATTTTCAAATGGTGTTAATTTTAAATGTATCTCAGATTTTGTTCAATATTTTTACAGTTTAACCGGATCATTTTTTATTTTTTATAAATTAATATGAAAATTGCGCAATGTTTTGCTTCCTTCATAACACATGCAAGAGATCTGTATGGGTATTACGCATAAGTTTTCTCAGAAATTTTTTTTTTTTTTTTTTCAACCAAGAGTTCAAAAAGTTTTAATAAGGATGAAAAATTTAAAATTTGCTATTTTTAAACACCTGTACAAAATTTTTTAAAGTAAAAGTTAATAACTTTTCTTAAATATGTGTAGAGTTACCTTAAAATTAAGGAAAGTGTCTCTCGATTTTTCCCAATTTTTTCTTACATATAAAATTTTAAGAAAAACTTCAAATTTTCGTTCAAGTCATAATTTCTAAACTGTTTTAATTGTCTTTTGGAAAATGTGTGCTTTAAAAATCCTTTAGTTTTACATTCTGTCTGTTTTTTTTTTTTTTTGTTTTTTGCTGACCATTCTTTTCTTTGTTTTTATTCTTTTTTAAGTAGACATTCAAATTTTCTTCCATATCAAATTTTAACTTATTATACAATTTTTGAAAAATACCTAACATATAAACATAATAATAGTAACATTTAACAGTTAGCTTGTCTACAAATTCTATTCTAATAAAATTGACGTGACTCTTGTTAAGACAAGTGAAAAATTACCTTTAATTATCACTTGTAAAAATACAAAAAAAAAAAAAAAAAAAAAAAACAAATAGAAAAAATAAAATAGAAAAGGTAAAAACTTAACCTTATTAAAAAACAAAATAAGGCAAGACAAACACAAGAAAGGTGAATAATATACAAGTGGAATAAAGATTAAGAATATATGGTGAGGTGTTAGTTGAAGAAGTTAAACCATTTTTAACACGAATATATTTTTGTTAAGAATAACAATATTGAAATTAAAAAAAAAAATTCAAATGGAAAAGTAAAAGGGTTAACAGAGTCTTAATATTGCGGGACAAGGTATTGGATGTTAAATATTATTGTAATGGATGTTATAACTTCTTTGTTTAAAACTCAAATTACATAGACTTCTACTACGGATGTAATAACAACGGATTGGTAGTAAATAAGGAACAAATAAAAATAATTTTTAGTTATATTTTACATAATACACAATGAGACAATTGGTTCATTCATGCGCTAAAAAGTAATTGGAAGGTTTTTAATGTAAAGAAAATGTCTGTAAAGAATATGTAGTACAGAGTGTATTAAAATTATTCGTTTAAAAATTATTAAGACGCTTTTATATTTGCTTTATATTATGAATAAGAGGGAGGTGCTTTAACAAATTTAAAAATTAACAATTTAATAATTCAGAAAGAAAAATCAAATAATAAGAAATTTTATGATTTCAACAACTGACATTAAATTAAAGCCTTAATAAATCTGATGACATGAAAATATTTGAATTTAGTTAAAATTAGCTCTTCAAAAATAAGTGAACTTAACTATATAATATAATCCGTGACACCAAAATAAAACCAAGGTTCAATGAAAATATAGTGAAAATTTAGTAAAGTTTGGCATTTAGTAAAGCTTACAGAAAAAAAACTGATGGAACGTTATTTAAATTGATTCCCGCCTAAAATTTGCCAAAAAGATTTTCAAAACAAAACACCATAAAATATAGATTCTGATAACCCTCATAGTTAACAAAAAAAAAAAGTTAAGTACATATTAGGATAAGGTAAATAAAACGGCTTACGTTTTACCAATTTTTTTTTTTTTTGTTTGTTTAACTTGCATTTTCTAAGAGCTGACTCAAAAATTTGGTTCAGTGAAAAAAATTAATATTGAAATATTGAAAATATTATTATAACAGTACAGTAAACTAGAACAGATATTTAAATGATTCTAATTAGCTGTTTAGGTTTATATTCTTAAATTTCTCTTTTAGTATAAATTAAACAATAATTTGAATATACCAAGTACATAAACAAAATATATGCGTTTTTATTTGTTTTTTCCCTTCCCTTTTTTTTTTTTATTGGATTCAATTATATTCAAAATCGCGAATTCATTGCTTTGTTTTTTTTACTATTCTATGTTTTCTTCTAATTAGATTGTCCATAACCTTTGAATAAATTTTTGACGTATTAATTTTCGTAAAGAGGGGTTTTTTATTTATTTGTTTTTTTTTTTAACTTCATATCCTTGAAATAACTACAACCACCAATCTCACTGTTGCCATTATTTTTCTTTTTATCTATAGATCCTTTTTTTTTTTTTTGTTTTGTTAAAAGAAATTAAAAACTTTTGAATGGGAAAAGTAAAAATAAAAAAAATAAAAATAAATAAATAAAAAAAGAAAATTAAAAGGAAAAATTATTGTGAAAGTTAACCTGAATGGATAATAACTTAATTTATCGGACGAATGAACTCAAATCAAGAAAATTCGACTTTTCTTTTTAACGAAAAAAAAAAATTAATTTTTTTTTATTTTCATTTCTTTGAGTTGGGAAAGGTGTGCAGAAAACGAAGGGAAAATAATACAGAAAGAAATGAAAGAGAATTAAAAGTTGTAATGACTTGGTTTTCTATTACTTTCAACTTCTTTTATTTATTATCTGTACAAATATTATATTCACCAATACTTACAGTCTTAGACAAAATTAATGAAAATGTTTGATTTCTAATAAATTTCATCAAATAACAAATATTCATCATATAGTAATTATCTCCTATTTCTAAATTTATCATTTATTTAATATATAGAGAAATTTATTAGCTTCTACATCGAAAGTCATGATTATTAATAGAATGTGAAATTTTATTATAATATAACCAAATATTTAAATCTATTTATTTGCACGAGAATACAGCTATGAAGTTGTGTCAAACTAACACATATTCAGAGTATATAAATTTTTCGAAACAAAATGTTATGTAACATGATAATTAGCGCTCACTGGCACCTACAAAATTACGATGCGCTAACAAACATAAAATCACTAAGGGTATATAGATATTATAGGGATATAAGATATTATAATGGTATATAAAACTTAGAAGCATCAAAATTGCTACATCCCGAAAATACAAATAGAGTCTTTAAAAAGACTAGGCTTCAGAATTACTAATAAACATAGATCATCTTCATGAAGTATTGCGTCGCTACGATCTATAACAGTTACCGAAATATTAATTGTTAGTGTAAATTTTAATCTTTTAAGAGACGCTAGTATTTTGATTGAATTAAAGCCACATATAACTGTACTTTAGTACTACTTAGCACTTTTCGATGATTCTTCCCATTTGTTTTTATTATACCCGTATGAAGGGTATGTTCAAGGGTATAATAAATTTGACATTACGTTTGTGATACCTTAAAGGAGTCGAGCTAGATATAGTGTCAAAGGTATGGATCGGCTCAGAATCAAATTCTGAATCGATTAAGCCATGTACGTCCGTCCGTCACGATAACTCAAAAAATAAAGGAGCCAGGAGGCTGACATTTTTTTTACGTCACTTTTGCAAAATTGTTAGTTCTGCTATTTAACTCCAGCATTTTCGGCCGTCGGGTTCGAGTAGCTGCTATACAACTTCTTTCTTTAATTAGAAATAACCCAGTGCCTATTCAATCTAGGTATCTGAAATTTTGCGAATGATGATCAAGTTTTATGGCGACAACTTCTGCAAAATTTAGTTGTAGTGGTGCGATGGGTTCGGGTAGCTGCCATACAACTTCTCTTTTTAAATGAAAATAACTCAGTGTATATTGAAGCTAGCTATCTGAAATTTAGTGAAAAAGTGTCGAGTTGCATGCCAAAAATTTGATAAAATTTTGTAAAATTTGATTGGTCTAAAGCAGCCGATTCAGGCTTCTTGTATTTGTTGGAACTTAAAGAAGCTAGGAGCAATAGATTCGGGTAGCTGTCATACAACTCCACAATTTACATAAATATATCTTTGTAGTTCGGTACTAAAACATCTGAATGTTTTTAAAAGATGATCAAGTTTTATAGAAACAGGATATATTACGTTCATACGGGTATCCCAGAGTTGACACAGTCTACTCTACTGCACTCTTCCTCGTTTTTTTTTTAAATTTTTGTATATACAAGTATAATGTGCTATTATATTCAACTAGACCTAAGGTACATGTTATCTGAGACAAAATATTCTAAAATAAAAATTTGCTTAATTCATTTTTATTCAATACTGTACAAAGTTTCTTATTACAATTTTTCTCCCTCCCTACTATTTTTGGTTTTTTTTTTTTCATTTTTTATCAGTTGGAATTAAATTGAAGAAGGAAAAAAGTAAGTCACGGGATTAATAATATATGAGTAATGGTTAATACATAACAATATATTATAAAAAAAAATAAAAATACAAAAGAGAACATTAGGGAAAATATTGATAATATTGCTAACAAAAAGATGATAATATTAAGAAAAAGGGGAGAAAATAATCATAAAAAAAGCAAAAACAACAAAAAAAAATACAATGTAATCCCTTTTCTAAATATTATACTCATATATATATAAACATATATTTCGTATTAAAAGTTAAAAATATATATTATAGGGGAGCATTTTGAAAGCCATATAAAGTCAGAATGAATCTGCAAATATTTAATAACAGTAAATAGGAGGAGAATTAATATTATAAATACATATATTATGTACGTTTATTAACTATGTTATGTTTTTTTTTTTTTGCTTTTTTTTATCTAAATTGTATTTTATTGTATATATATTATATATATATATTATATATATACAAATATATGTATATAGGGAAATTTATCAGTTTTTATTTGGTTAATCTTTAAAAAAAAAAATGATTGGTTTAATAAAAGGTGAATGGATATAATGGGAATTATTTTGAATAAAATATATCTGCGATCAAAATTTAACTTTTCTTTTTTTAGAAATTAATTGAAAATTTGTTTTTAATGATAATTTGATGAAATATTGAAGGAAAAAAAAAAAAATAAAACAAAACAATTTATAAATTTGTAAAGAAAAGAAAATAAATATTATTCTTTTATGATTCTTAAGATACCAACTTTAAGGTGGAATGGAACACTATAATAAAAATATAGAAATCATAATTTTATAACTCTTTTTTGAATTCAATTCTTGAATATATTTGTGTATAAAATTTAAGCCCATCACTGTACATATTTTTGACAACTCTTTAATTAAAATAAGTTATGCTTAAAAAATAAATAACATTTTTAAAAAGAAAAGCGTTAAATTTACTGTTTTATTGAAAATTATATAATTGTTTTTGTTAAAATGCTTATATCGTTTTCCTTTAAAAGCAAAAAGTAAATCTTCTAAATACGTACTTTTTAACAAAACTTTAAATTTATTTTTATTTAGTGGATAATTTTTCATATGTATGTGAATGCTTTGTGGCAATCCTACAAAATCTGAATTGTCAAAATCCAAACATAATATAGTATAAGTCAAATCGTACATAATCCAAACACTAGTAATCAGACCAGTACATAGTCGAAACATGACAAAATCTTAAATATAAATCCAAATGTGAGACGCCTTTTGGGGATGATAGCCCACACTATTCTAAATGCTATGTAATTGAAATTGAAGATATTATAGTTGGTTTCAAAATCAGGTTTAGTATTTTTAGACGGGGTTTGAAGGTAAACATAACTTCCGAAAAAAGAAAAAGATATTGATTTCCCTTAAGATTTTTTGAAGAATTTAAGAAAAAAATCAATGTTAAAATGGAAGAGATTCAAAATCCACATGTTTTCCAAAAATATAACAATGTAATCAGAAACTTAAAATAATTATAGCCCTATTTAAAATAACTCTATAAGTATATAAAGCCTTACATATGTATTGTATTCTCACCAATATTAACTGAATTACAAGCTACTACTCAATTATTTCAATAAATCACTTCACAAAGAGACCAAAGACATAAAAGGTACACTTCGTAAAACGACTTTTAACATGTTTTAGTGTTGCAATATGTATGTAAAAAAACATGAGATAGGAGGAATTTTAGAGTTGGTTACAAAATTTATATTATGTTTTTTTTTTTTTAAATATAATATGTAATATTTCTAAAGTATATGTTTGTCAAATATCTTTTTGCGAAATGTCTCAATATGGCAAATAGAAAGTTTCAAAATATCCCTTTTTCTAAAAAAAGTCATTAGTCAAAATTGCTTTTTGCAATTTTCTTTTGCAACTGTATATAAACCCAATTTTAGGTACTTAATAATCTACTAAACTAAATTTAAACTCGAACTTAAAACTATCATTTTCTACTTATTAATCTGATTTATTTCATTGTAAGTACCATTTCTAAAATTTATTATCCTTGTTTTAAATTAAAAACAAAAATAGGATACATTTTGAAAATTTTATTTTACTAGACAATTTATGGAAACCAAACAAAACACCAATTTAAAATCATTTAATATCGAAAGAATAAATTATCATTAATTAAAATATTATTACTTATATTCATTTTCTTGTTTTCCTTTAAAAAATAAAAATTAAATTTTTTCTCGATCATTATTAAAACTCCTAAAAACTCTCCTCTGTTTACAAAGTTAATTTAATATCAAATAAAAATTTTTCTAGTTTTCATCTTAAATTTATTTGAATATTATGAAATATACCTACGTTCGCTTTCTTATACGGATGTTTCTGCTATAGGGTTTTTCGCAAAATTTCAATAATATTCATAAAAAAATTAAGAAACTTTTAATCGTGGTTTTTTATCTTTTATTACAGTTTTTCTTAAAAGAAAAAATCAATTTACTTTTTTAAGGATTTTTTTAGGGTTTTTTTTTCAATCTCCTCTTCATAACTGGGTATATTTTTCTCATTTACAAAAAATAAAAACAAAATATTTTTTTATCATGTATAGGATACATAGAACCATTATATAAGTAACAAACCATAAATTTTCCACCAAAAATTAAATAAAAAAACAAAAACAAATACCCAAGGTTTTTTTTTTTTTTTTTTTATTTACTTAAATTAAAATCATCTCTAAGAATTGTTCAAATTTACAAAAAAAAAAAAAAATAAACTTTAGCAAACCGTATCCATGTTATACAATTGGTTTGTACCAAATTTTATATTATCACAAACAAAAAAAAAGAATTTTTACCCACAAATTATAATTTTTCATTTATCTTCTCTCTCTTTCTAAGAAAATTTAATTTCCTCAACAGAATAAATATTGCTTTTTAAAAAAAATAAAAATAAAAAAAAAAACTTCTTAAAACAGTCAACGACACCAAATATTCCATAAAGAAAAAAAAAAATATTAAATTAAATTCAATGAAAATATATATAGGTTCTATTTCTGTCTCTTTCACATCTCAGGGTGGCTTGGAAAGGAAAAGAAAACTTTTATAATTTAATTTTAGTCGTTTTATTTTAATGATTTTCATTCTTCTAAAGGGAAAGGATATGATGAATAATTATATTTAGGTTTCATTTTTCACGAAAAAAAAAAAATTTTTCAATAGTACTTATATAATTTGACTATCTATTAGATACATTCCATATATAAAATATCTATATTATATTATGTAAATAAATATGTAGGTTCCATTTTGTTTTTTTTTCTTTTTTTTTTTTGTTGTTGTAGTAATCATAATAGCATTACCTAATAGAAAAACAACAAAGGTATGATTCTTTATAATTATAATGGTTAAAAATATGGTATTTGGTTTTTCTTTCTATTTTTGGTTCTGTTTCATAATCGAAATATAATTCATGAATTAAAAAATTGGATGAATACCGTTATGTTAATCAGTAGAAGCATTCTAGAATGATGGAAAATTAAATTTTAATAATTCAACAGATGGATTTTGTTTTAATTTTTTCTTTTTTTTTTTTGATGAATGAATGAAAATTTATAATTTATATGTAGATGTAGATTTAACGAAAAAAAAATTAAAGAAAACCTTAAAAAATTTTATACTATGATCCTAATTAATGACGAAAAATTATATATGTATTATGAATATTCTTAAACTGTATCTGTTGAACTTTGAAAAATGTTTTCATAGTTTAAGAATTCAAAAGGTTTATAAGAGTATCTATAAATTAATATAAAAATTGTAAATAATATCTATTGAATTAGTTGAAATAAAATGTATTTAAAATATTTATTTTTCAATATCAAAAACTTAATAATTATAAAGCCCTATATAGTTAGATATTTCTTTATTTTTTTAGATCAACAATCGAAACTCTAATATACAAGGTAAGTTTTCACAACAATTAAGCTTACTGTACGCTTTAGTGACATGTTGTCAATTATATTGTCAATTAATCTGACAACAATTTGAATAAATATGTAATTTTACAAAAAAATTGAAATAGGACTGACAGTTATTTTTAGAATACCTGAATAAATTGACAAAAATTGACAAAATATCCCTTAGAATGAAAGACTTAGTCTGAAAGTACCTAGTCTGCATTTGAGAAAATTTATCATAAGTAACCTATCCTTGTATCAGTCAGTCAGTTTACATCACCGAATTTTAAAAGCAAAGTTTTAAATACTAAAAAAACGAAACATTAAAAATATTCTTAACTTTCTTTCTATGAAGGTGAATGCATTTTAATATTAAATTTATAATTTTTATTTAGATAATAATAATTCGGATGACTTCAAATAATTAACTAAAAAAAACAAAAATTTTCTTCGATTCATTTTAAAATAGTGACCATCAACCTGATTTAAAAACAAATAAAACCAAGTTCATAAAATATATTTATTATTTGTGAGTCTATGAAATTTTAAATGTAGATATATTCTAATTTAAGTCAAATCTATTTAAAATTCTCCACTAAATTTTATCTTTATTCTTCCACTTCCACAAATTAGACTTTTTAAGTGGGTGGTATAATGAATGCTTTAATATTTTTTCTGGTTTTTTTTTTTTACATAACTTTTATTCATCGTTTTCCTGTTTTTTATATTTTTATTTCTTGAATATAAAAAAAACAAATATTCTAGTGATTTTGTTCTCTTTTACTCACTTCTCGCCACGTTCATTAAAATTCCTAATGTCTAGAACACAGAGATTTTCGTTATGAATTCAATGCTTTTGAGAACTTAAGATTTTTTCTTCTTTATGTTTGAATGTTTTGTAAAAAATAAAATCAAGGAAAGTCATGTATATGTCAAGAAATCAGCTAAAAGAAGGGACAGAAGATGAAAGTGAAAAAGAAGAAAAAAAAAATGACTTGAATAAAGAAAAATTTAAATGATTAAAAAATGTATAAAGAGCATATTAAAAGCGGGGCATTTACTTACAATACAATACACTAACAATAACAATTGTTTTCAATATACAATTATTATTTTTTTTTGTTTTCATTGTTATTTTTGTTGGTTTCTTTATTGTTAAAGTATATATATTATAAAAATATTATATAAAAAATATAAAATAAACATAATATAAAAAATTATCTAAGAAAAAATTTTTTCAATATTTTACCTCTGACATTGTATAAATATTTTTTTGTTCATTTGATGAAGGCAATAAAAACCAAGCAAAAACAATGGAAGGAAAAAAAAAATGATGAATTGAATTTTAGGAACTCATTAACAATAAATTAAATAATTCCTCCTTTAGAATAAATTTAACTTTATTAATTTTCTGTTCCCATATTAAAAAATTAATTGAATAAAGAATTTGATAAAAGATTAAAAAATAGCGACATAAGCGTCGATGGTAAGAAGCGTCTCAATACGCTTGTTACAAATTTATTTTTGAAATTAATTTTCCAAACAAATTCTCTCAACTAAAATTAACATTGTTTTTAATTTTAAATTAATTTATAAAACCAAAATTTTAAAATAAATTATAATTTTCTTTTTTTCTTTTTTGATATCCCCCGATAATTTAAGATACCAATATTTGAATTTGACGGAAGTTTCTAATTTTTTATTTCTATCTTTTTATACCTAATTCAGAAAAAAAAAATTAATGTTTAATTAAAAATTACAAATAAAAAAGAACATGAATCTAAAATCATTTTCAATTAAAAAAAAAATTATTAAATAAAAAAAAAAATTGTGAATATTCTGTAGAAAATAACGGGAGTTCCTCAACAAAGTTATATCAATGGCAACAACAGAAAAACTGTTGTATAACCTCAAAAAGAAAAAAAAAACCATTTCTTTTACTCCTCATGATTATTTTGTAATTAATTTTCAATAAAAGTTAACTTTAAAAGTTTTGTTTTGGGGGAAAAAATAAAATAAAAGTAAATGTGGAGATGGAGGTGGCATTTGATGTTATACAGGATAACAAAACATGAAAATTTAGGTAAGTTAAATTCCAAGGTTATCGTTATTTTATTTTTTTGTTTTTTTCTAAATTCTTTTGTTGGTAGATTTTCTTTCATTAAGATTTTAATCAGATTTTGGGAAAACATAACAAAATACATAACTTAATAATTGATAATTTTGTAAAATAATATCTACCTATATATACATAGTATTTAACATTTTAGTTACAATTATTTCAGTACAAAATTGATTTCATTTAATTTATTCATTTATATTCCTTATCCTAGATAACTGAATGCCATTATATTTTATTCTTATTTTTGTTGCCTTACTTTTATTCCTTTCACTTCTTACCTCTTGGCACAATAATATAGTTTGTAGATAGGACTATGTACACAAACACACCCAGACGATAAAGAAAATTTCAAATTGAGTTGACTTCTAAGAATAAACATACCTGCAATTTAAAAAAAAAATATATATATATATATTCATAATTATTATTTGATTATTTAATTATAAAAAATATTTAATTAAAATTTAATTATAGCAAAATAACAAAAAAAAAACAAAAATAAACTGTGAAAGTTGTGAAAAAAGTCAGATAATATCAAGGTCTTATATTAATAATCTAATATGAAAATTATCCAAAATAGGATATTGAAAAAAAAAAAAAACAGTTTATAATTATTGCAAAAATCTCTAAGCACATGAAACTAAAATCTATTTCTAGAATAGTTTTTTTAATATAATAATAAAGCAATTTTTAATGTTTATGCTTTGTTTTTCCGACAGTCAGTTCATTTATTTATTAATCCGTTTTCATATTATGGTTTTTTTTTTATTCTAAAAAGTTATAGATACATATTTGAACATAATTATTAAATTTTTTCAAAACACAACACATAACTTTAAATTTGAAACGACCGTTAAACCGCTAAAACGCTTAATCAACAACTAAACGTTTATTTAAACTATTACAAAAATTAAAAAGAATGACTTATTATTTTTGATAACCCATTTTTTAATTTATTTAATTATTTTTCTTTGTTGATACAACATATTATGCCTAAACACTAAATCACTTATCTCGATTTCTAATTATTTATTTATTTTATATTAATAAAATTAATACTACATGTCATAATTTAATTTTTAATAGTGTTAAAGAATAAAAATTGCATATTTTTAGGCGCAATTTCTTATAAATAATAAATTATAACATTTTAAACAAATATTGCAATTCTATTAGCGATAAAATAATCACTTTCAATAGAAATTAAGAAAAATTCCATAAATATTATATTTAAAGATAAAAAATAATTAAAAAACTAAGAATAAAAAATGAAGAAATAAAAATATAAAACCAATTCATAGAATATACGATTTAAAAAAAAAAAAAATGATTCTGAATAGAAAACTGAAGCTTCTTAAAAAAATTTCATTTAGATTTTAGTTATTAAATAATTCAATTTATTATTTCAGGGTAAATTTTCAAGGTTTACAATCGATTTTATAATAACATTCATTTTGAATTATATTTTTAAGTTTTTCAAATCATAATCAAGTTGGTACTCATTATGGTGATTATGAATACTATTTATTGTTAGTTATAACTTTTAAGAGTTATTTGCCCAAATAAAACATTTTCCCAATAGCTGTAATATTTTTATTTAATTTTAAATAAGATTTACCCTAAATATATTGCTGTTCTTAGCCAACATATTAAGCCATCAGTGGTATACTGCAGTTCTTCAGATCCCAAAACCCTTAAGGTTCTAACAATTACTCGAATCACTACTAAAAATTATTATCAGTGTCCTTTAAAGTTTTAAAGGAACTTAGACTGAAGAACCATTATATACGATTAGAAAGATCATTATGATCAGTTCAAAATAGTTCAATCTCTAATCATTTCGGTAGAATAGTTTTGTAAATACTAACAAACTTAACTTGTATATTATTCTAAAGGGAAACTGTCAATCAAACTATATTTCACCTTCCTTTTGTATTGACTCAAATCCAATGTAATATAAATGATTCTAAAAAAAATAAAAAGAGTTCAGATAGTAAGTCAGAATTGTCAATTATATCTTCTTCAATCAATGATATCAATTGATCAATATGAAATTTACAATAGACATAAACTGACAGGTTATAAAAATTGATAATAAAATTGACAAAATGTCAATTAGTGTGAATCCGTCATAACTAAAAATGTTGTATCTGCTAAATTTCTAAAGTAAGAAATTTAAAAATATATAAAATTATATAAAATGAATTTAAATATTTATAATAGATTTCTTCCTACAATATAAGTAGTTAGATAATATAAGTATTAAAGTAATGATATAAGTAGGAACATACATAAATACCGGAAAATAAAAGTTTGTCAAAATTTTAAGTTTGTGCTTGTAGGTATATAAGTAAGTAAATACATAATTTTTTAATAACAATCATAAGGAAGCATTAAATCTCTTCAATTCTCTTTAAATATTTATTTAGGTATTTTTTTATTTTTTTTATTTTTTAGCTAAATAAATCTTTTGACCTTTTTCAATTCTATTTCATTTTTAATAATAATAGTCGCATTTGTACTAAACTAAAGTATGTTTTTTTTATATTACATTAAAACTTTCATAAAATTTATTAATTTTTTGTTTTTTTTTTATATTACACATAATAAAATATTTTTTAATTCAATCCAATCATAAAAGATGATGAAGAAAGGAAAAAAAAAAATATGAAAATCTTAAATTATCATGCAATGTATGGGCGTTCAAGAGGTTATCATCACAATAGCACCATCCAGTACTAAAAACCATCACTACCACCACCACCACTGCCACTATCACAGTCTCGCGAACTAACCAATGAACCCAAAAAAAAAAAGAATGAATAGATGTTTTATTTATCTATAAGCAAACAATAATATATTTTTTCTGTTATTATATTTTTTATTATTAAAAAAAAAAGTATCTAACAATTCATGCTTAAACACAATAACCATAACATTAATATTCAATTTTACAATAGAAGAAAGAGAAAGAAAGATAAAAAAAAAAAATACTCAGTCACTTAATTCAATCGTTTGCTATACCATATTATGATTCAATTTTAAAATTGTTATGTTGGTTGTGATATTACAATTTATTGTAAAGAGCACTGTTAGTCTTTTTCTTTTTTATATTGGACTGAAGATGATGTGTTTAGAGACTATAATGCAAACATTTAGGAAATATAATGTAATATTTTCAAATTGTGCACTTTATTCCATAATCATAAAAATCATCAATAATATTATCATTCTAATGTGGGATTTTTTTAATAAGGCTGTTAAATCTTATATATGTACAGTATTTTTATTCAGTATTGTTGGTCGCTTCATTGAAAAATGTGTGATTTTTGAATAGAGTAATTGTTTAAGCGTATATGTACAGTATTTTTATTCAGTACTGTTGGTCACTTTATTGAAAAATGTGCGATTTTTTAATAAAGTTGTTAAAGCGTATATGTACAGTATTTTTATTCAGTATTGTTGGTAGCTTCATTGAAAAATGTGTGATTTTTTAATAGAGTAATTGTTAAAGAGTATATGTACAGTATTTTTATTCAGTATTGTTGGTCACTTTATTGAAAAATGTGCGATTTTTTAATAAAGTAATTGTTAAAGCGTGTATGTACAGTATTTTTATTCAGTATTGTTGGTCATTTTATTGAACAATGTGCGATTTTTTAATAAAGTTGTTAAAGCATATATGTACAGTATTTTTATTCAGTATTGTTGGTCACTTTATTGTAAACTCTACTAAGAGGTTAGAAAATATTAACGGTAATTATCAGCAAATGATATAAGTAATATTATGATACTAGTAAATTTACCTCGTGATACAGTAAAATCGCGTAATTTGTAGACTATAAGGTGATAATTTTTATAAAGTTTCGAATTGGAACATTGCTTTAACGGTGATTATGTAAAATCTTTCTTTGAAATCAAGGTTTTCTTAATTGACTAAGTTTTACTTTAGTTAGATTACAGTGACCAATGACGACTGTACATAAAACAATTAAGTTATGCATGTCTTGTTAGGAAAAAAAAACGATAAAAAAAATGTTGCTATGATTGACTAAATTCGGAATTTATTGTAAATATATTTGGGTTGCAGTTTCATATGTCCTAATAATCTAATTTTAATTAATTAAATAATATTTTAAAATATTATATGGATTAAAGCCTTTTATCAACGTTTGTGTTCCTTTTACATGAAAAAAGTTGTTAAAAGTAGTTGGGAGTAGTTAATAAATGGAACACTAAATCTTTTCAAAAACTGGCATAGGTGGAAGTAAAAAAGATTAATTCAGTCTGTAAAAGGAACACAAACAATAATAAAACTATAAACCAGCCAACCAAACCATCAATTCCACTCGTTGTATTTCATTTTAAGTTTTGTAATATACTTATTGAAAACCCCTTTATAAAACAATTCCAGACATAACTTTAAATAACATTAAGAATTTTTAATAAAAATTTGGATTTTTTTTTTTTATTATTTTTGTCAAATAACATAACAGTAAACATTACTTTAAATTTAAGGTTATGATATAACTGGAATTTAGTGGGGGGGAAGAAAGGTGGTTTATTAAATTTTACCTTAGAAAAAAAAGAAAATTTTTTTAGAATTTTTTCTAAAACGAAAAAAATACATGTAGGTACGTATCATATAAAAACTTAAAGTGAATTAGAAAACATTTTTTTCCCTTTCTACTTTTTTTAAATATTCGTTCTTTTCTGAAGAAAAATAACACAATTTTAACCTTAGAGGTTGAAAAAAGTAGTTATGAAAATAAAAATAAATATACATATTTTTGGAAGTTGATCTGGTTATGAATAAGATCAAATTTTCATTAAATTACTTCTCCCTTTGTAATATAATAAAACTAAATACCTAAAGTTTTGGAACAATCAGTGATAGTGAACAATCAGACTTGCCAAATTCTTATCTAAACCCATTTTAGTAAATCATGGTAATTCTCATAGAGTTTTTGATCCAGAGAGTCAGTTGTCTACAGCTAAACTCTTATGCATTTAATAATAATATTTTCAGAGGAAGCTCAACCAAAGAATGATAAACCAAAAGTGTATCCTATAAGATAAATTTTATTTACATTTTAAGCATTATTTATAATTTTTTGATGTTTTCTATAACCTTTTAATCTTAAAAACCTTCATTTCAATTTAAAAACAGTTGAGAAAAAAAACATCAATAATTTTTCTACTGCTTAAATACCACCGATATCTTCCAAAAATAAACTTTCCAAGAATGGTTTTTTTTTTTTGGTTTTCTTTGGTTTTCCTTGAAAGATAAAAACAACAAAAAAAAAAAAATAACAACAACTGAAAAACAAAAAAAAAAAAAAATAAGAAAATAGTTAACATAGTCAACATTGTCATCATTGTCTAAAAACAACGTTATACAAACATACATTCTTAGTGCAAAGTGGATGCAGTTTTTTTTTTTTAAATGAAAAAGTACCTATCTTAGATAGGTAGGTACTTTTAAAGTAAATGTTGTATATACAAAGTGCATTTAAGTGTCAGCAAAGTAATGATACACCACAATTTTTCTGTCTCTTTTTAGCACAGCTGTATTCAATATGATTTTTAAACAAACATTAGTTTTAAGTATGTAAATATATAACATATACTAGGGAGCATAATAATATTATCTTTCTACTGTCATCATCAAAAATGTTGTTCTTCTCCTTCAAAAAAAAAAAAAAACTATTTTAAATATTTGTTGTACTCATATTACATGTCATCATAATAATAATTGTTTATTCCAAACTATTTACAACGAAAGAGATAGAAGATGTGTAGATATTATAATAGATATCTAGTACCTAGATATATGATGCAAAGTAAAATAAAGTTTACCTCTCAAAAGATATACTGCTTCTTTTGCCTGCAAAACCATTGAAAGTATGTTAAAAAAATGACTGATGCATTTATTTTTTTTTTTTGGTTATTTTAAAGTTTCTTTGTTTGTTTTCTCAAAAAAAAAAAAAAGAAAAATAAAGAAAACAAAAAGAATGGGATATAAATAAATATATGTATGTATAAAATCTTAAAAATATAAGAACTTTGTTTTGGAACTACAAAAAAAAAAAAAATTAAATTGAAAATATAAAAAGTTTTTGAAAAGGTAAACTAACCATTAGGTAAAACTTAAAAAAAAAAAAATGTGTCTGTTAATAATGATCAGACAATTTTTTTGTTCCCAATCGTTGGAAAGGTGACTTTTTTTATGTTCTAAAAAGAAAAAAACAAATGAGAATAATAAGAGTTCTTAAAAATGAACTTAAAGTATTAAAAATTAAAGTCTAGAAGTTAAAAGTAAAATATATTTTTTTTGAGTTTTAATACAAAAGACAATGAAAAATTAGACGATTTAACAGGAATAGACGGTCGCCTTTCAGTAATTGAAGGGACACCTGATGATTAAAATCAACAGAAGTTAGTTATATTAAAAATGTCAGCCGTATTTATCCATATTTCGTGATTTCTTTTTTCTGTTCTTCTGTATGGAAGGAATTACATTTTATATAGAATATGTGGCAGAGATAAGAATTTGAAGAATCAGAGGCCCAACACACTTTTAGCTTCCGGTTTAGCGGGCGTTGATGGTATATACTACATAAATAGTGTATTTTCACTATAATATGATAAAAGATATTCGTGTCAAAATATACATACATTTTTCTATACATTTTTCTAATAGGTCCATATTATAAACAGCAAGCAAGACATAATATTATAAACTTAAGATGGTTACTTAAGATGGAAATTGGAAGTTTAAGATAATCGAAACGGGAAGTTTTTCATAATATTATAAACTTGACCTCAGTGTTACTTTAAATCATATCTATTGTTGTTTAACAGGAAGCCACAATGTCTTTAGCATTTTCAAAAGATTACACTTTGATCTGTAAGATTAAGATGCGGGAACATTAACATTTGAAAAAAACATGGTAAACTTTTATAAGTATAGACAATTATTTTTGTAGCATTCATTAATGGTATATCAATGCAAGAAAAATTCCCTTAGATCTCCCATATTATTTTAAAGAATGGTGGTTATACAAAAATTCATAAAGTGAAGCAAATTTCGCTAGAAATCTCAAAATATTTTTGTAGGTATCACAAATTTTTGTTGTCCAATTTTGCTATAACTGCAGTATTAGATTTGTATCCATAATCTATCAAAATTTTTATTCACTCTCCTAGAAAAAACCAATAAAACAATTAACCTACATCTTTATTATGATAAATTTATTTCCATGTTAATAATTGTAACATACTGGTTCTGCTTCAAATTGACGTTTTTATACAAAAAGATGAATTCCTATAAATTAAATTTTATAATAAATTTTTTTTATTAAAACTTTTTAACGAACAACATTTCAATTAGAAAAAAATCTGACCCCATTTTAATTTAATTATACTTTCTCAAAAATTTTTTGTTTTTTTTTTTCAAAAGACCCATTCAGTTGATCCTTTTTTTAAATTCAATTTCATAAACAGTATGAGTGGTGAGTGTTATTTTACATTATCAGTATAATAAAAATTTTAAA
The DNA here is from genome assembly GCA_947095535.1 of Poecilobothrus nobilitatus. NCBI lineage: Eukaryota > Metazoa > Arthropoda > Insecta > Diptera > Dolichopodidae > Poecilobothrus > Poecilobothrus nobilitatus. The sequence continues at coordinate 16,445,753 of OX352773.1, read as the reverse complement.
ACACAAATTTTTTTTTTTTTTTAGTTTAACTTTTTAACAGTCCTTCCTCTCCCCTTTCTTGAGTTTAAAGTGATTTAAAAAAGAAAAAAAAATTAAAACCGAAGACCGAAACTTTTAATGCAGAAGATAAGTACCACGACATGACCCTTAAAAAACCATTATGAGTGACATAGAAAAGCCATTGAAATATATGTGTCAAGAGTGTTTTATGTTAAAAAAAATTTGTTGTTTTTTTTTCCTTTAAGTAAATATTATTTTTTGTCTCTTTCAATCATTCACTTTTATATTGTAACACTTGTACATAAATAAAATTATTATATGAACAAGTAAGTCCTTGACAAAAAAAAAAGGAACGTATACAAAAACATACATATATGATAATATATTTAGTAAAAAAAAGATAAGGACCCCATCATAAATACACAAAAAAAAAAAAATAATAATTTTTTATTTTATAAAAAACTAAAAATTTATCAGACATCACTAAATTTTAGCTCAGGTCAGAACCACTTGAAATCTTTATCTTACAAAATATGTATGCATGTGTATAATTAAAAATATAATATTATTATATATGTAGAGGATATCGTCATTGAGATTGAGAGTGAAAGAGAAAGAGAAGGAAACTCATACAAATAAAAAAAAAAAAAATTAAAATAAAAATCAAATCCAACTATCCAAAAATTGATGATGAATTTTCCTTTTTAGACTTTTTTTTTCGGACAAATTTTTTTTTTGTTGTAGGTAATAAATTGGTAAATAATTGTGACTGAACTATTACTAATATACAGTCATGTAACATTTAAATAAGTGCACCTATAAAATATTACATTAAGAAAAGCAATTACTAAAAGGAATAAATTAATAGAGCAGAAAAGCATACATGATCATAAGAGTAGAAGGGACTTGAAGAGTAATTTGAATAATATAGTAACTACCAAAAGGTGTCTAGATGTTTTCAAATTAAGTGTGTGGTTTTTAGTAACCTTTTTTTTTCAACCGAGTACACGACTTCTTAACAATTTTTTGTTAATAATAAAAAGATTTTAATCATAATATTAAAATATTATTTGGCTTAAAACTTAATATAACAAAATTGAAGTTAAATTTCGTCATAAATTTTGTGGAAGGAAACCTAATCTTTTTATATGGGAAATCGATTTATTGGAAGCAAAAGAAGGATATCTCAAGATCTATGTCAAAATACTATTAGTGGTCATACGATTACGAAAGTTATCGAGATATTGCATTAAAATTCCATTTTTGTTTTTTTGTAGGTCCAAGAATTTTTTGAAAAGACTGGCAGGTGACAATAAATTAATGATTTCAACATAAGAAACAATCAGTGACAAAAAATTGTCAAACAATCATATTATAAAGATTCTTCGCTTTGTTACAATTTATGTCAATGAATGTCAGTCTAAAAATGTTATGATAAAAAATTTAAAGAGTACTTAAGACACACTAAAAAAAAAATAAAAATATTACAAAAAATTATATGCTTTAAATAAGTCTCCATTTTTTTTTTTTTTTTTTATTCAAGTATTACATAAAATTTAAAATAATAATTTAAAAAAAAAAAAAAAAAAAAGGTTGGTGTCAAATTTGTAACAAGAATAAAACAAAACTAAAAACGAAAAAGAAATGAATGTAATAAGAGTAAAAAAAAAAGTGGTGTTTGACAGAGTTAAGAGGATTGTTTTTTTTTTTGTTTGTTTCATTTTTTCTTTTCAGTATTCCCTGGGGGTATGGAACACAAAACAGTTTTGTTTCATTTATTTTTTATTTTTTTTTATGTTTTTTTTTTTAATATAAACATGAATGAATACTTACTTATATGTAACAGAATTTTTTAATTTAAATATTTTTTAATACCTATATATGATACCCATATATGATATAAATTGTTTTGTATTTATATACTTATGATTATTTTATTAATTTATATATTACATATAAATATTAAAAATATACAAATGTATGTAGCTACAGTATATACATATATATATATATATATTATATACTACATAATATATGAGTTATTGTGTGTGTTAAACTGTTAATATTATACAAAATATTGTGTAGGATTTTGGGGGTATTAAAAGTTAAAAGTATCACATCTTATTTCAACTGACTGACAGTTTTTTTTTTTTTTACATATGTACATAATATTTTTCTATTTTTTTTTATTAATTTTTTTTTTTTTTTAGTTTATTATAACTAGAGTAAATTTGTTAAAACTCTTGACAAAATAGCTTTAAGCATTTATTTATTTATTTTTTAATTATATTTCAAAAACAAATTCTTTTTTTCTTTGTTTTCATATCTTCTCATCACTGTTTTAACCTCTCCATGTTGTTTTGTTTTTTGTCACTTATAAAATTATTTAAATATCTTTTGTATTATAGTTTTAAAGTTAATTTTAGAAGTCTATATTTAATTTTTGTAATAGGTAAATTTAAAAGTGTTACAGTCTTGAGTGTTGAATTTATTGAAAGTAGAGTTGTCGTTTTTTTTTTTTTTTTTTGTGAATGAAAACAAATTTGAGAAACAAATTTTCAGATATTCCAAATGTCTTGAACGGTAAATAAGGTGGGTTCGTAAATAAACTTTTAGTTTTTCATAAGCTAAGCGACATCGGATAAAATTTATTTTCAATTTTAATGTTTTTTTGTTTTTTGATATAAGAAAAATCTTAGAAGAGGTCTACTGGAAAAATCTTTGCGAAGTAAGGATACTTGACCAGGGTATCATCATCCGATTCCTTAGTAGTATTTACTGGGTCTATGAGCTGTTGTGATTACCAAGAGTCTGATAGAGTTAGATAGTAAAAATAGTTGTCTATCTCTGCTATAGAACAAAACAACAACAACAACAACAATTTTTATTTTATTAATTCATCCACTACAACCTGTTATCAATTTTAAAAATTTGTGCGCCCGTTGTTATTGAGTATGAAACAATAATGAATAAAGTGAATAATAGCTCTTTAACAGCTAAGGAACGCAACAAATTTATACTTACAAAACATATAAAAACAAGGAAATTTTAGTATCTTGAGATTAAAGTAGTATAAAGTTACATCGGCACTTCAACGTTTAGGAATATATTGTTATCCTTGACCCAACCACGATAAGATAATTTTAATTGTTAAGGTTAAAGTAAAATCATGTTTTAATAAAACTTGATAAGACACAATTTGTTTATTAAGAACCCACAATTCAAAATAACATTTTTGTAATTTTTAATTACATTTTGTTTAATCCAGGTTAATCTTGAGTGATAAGTTTCGGTGTTGTTTTTTTTTTTTGTGAAGTGAAATTGTACTTTAATAAAATTCAATGTTACGAAAAAAATTATTCATACAAAAATAAATAATCTAGATTTTCTTTTTAATTTTTTTCTTTTTATTCAATTTCAATTAGCATCTGCCTACATAATAAATAAAAGAAATGTTTTAAAAGTTACCTTCAACAAAAAAAAAAATAAATAAATAATTTTGTTTTAAACTTTTATTTATTTGTAAAGTACACATATACATACATACATTATCATATCATATATTATATTTTAGATTTCCTAGTTAAAAAACTCAAGAAATAAAAAATTACTTAAAAATTCTTTGTTTTGTGTTTTTTTTAAAATGAGAATTTACTGTAGAAATGATATATAAACTGATATAAAATATAATGTGCATTTTTTTGACGTTTTGAAGGAAATTTTTTAAAGGTTTTGAAGGAAATTTCTACCAATACAGATTAGTTACACATAAAAAATGTAGGTAGGTAGGATAAAAATAAGAATAAAGTTAAAAAAATGTAATCAAGAGAATAAGGGTTTAGAAAAAAAATCTCTTTAAATTTCACAAATCCTATATAAAATTTTTGATCGTAAAGAGAATACTGAAGCATACATACTTATCTACTTTTGTAGTTGAAAAAACATTTGATAAAAATGACATTTGAATGTGTCAAAAATTAAATGTTTTCCGATATTATTTTATCAAAAGTATAAAATGAATATGTGTTAGGTGTGAATCTATTAGCTACTTAAGTGCGTATACGTATTATATCAAATTCGAAATAAATTCTATATTTATATTTATATTATTTCGGAATAATTAATATCGTAATATAAAATAAATACTTCTTGTATAGAGAGGGCACATTAGCAGATTCGTCAAATATGAGTGAAAGAAAAAAATAATTGGTTTTTTTGTAAATCGTTTGGTTTTAGAACTTATGATTTTTTTGTAAATCGTTTATCCAACAGTTCAAAATCTTATATTTTTAAAACTTTACCTTTTTGTTGCCCCCGGTGTCTATATTATGTGGATTTTTAGATTTGATCCGGTTATCATGCAATCTGGTTAGCCCAGCCCAATATTAGTGGTTTAAAAATATCATCTGTATAATCTGATCTTTATCTTATGATTGAGTCTTGAAATTTTGTTGTCTATACACAGCTTTAGAATATATAGCGCATTTATTAGTTCTTTATGATACTTTTAATTTTTTTATAGATTTTGTTTTAATATTCTAAATTTTAATACAACAAATTCATAAAATTACCTAATTGTTAATGTATTTGTAAAACCACTTTATAAAATTTCTTTGCTTTTTGGAGGTTTCTCTTTTGATTGCGATTGAGTTGTATTATACAATATTTTAAATATCATAAGTCGGTCTTATTTTATTAAAAGTATCTAATATGTTATCAGTAGAAATGCATATCTCATAGTTAGTAACTTTGTCCAAGTCCTTAAAATAATATAAACTTGTAACCTTTACAATAAAATTCTTAATAATAAAAACTAAATTCGCTGCAGTAATTTTCTGTTCAATACTAATTTAAATACTAAATTCTATCATCATCATCATTATCATCATCATTAAAAATGTTTATTATTTCAAATTATAAATTTCCTTTATAATTGCCTTTAAAATTATTGAAAAAATACTTTGTAGGTACTCATTTAATTTTCTAATTGCTTTAATGTGTTCCAAATCCTTCAATAAAATATGAAAGAATCCATCAAGATTTTTTTTGCCTTTTCAATCTTAGATATTTTCATCTTTTTGTTTTTTTTTTGTTTTTTTTTATTTACATATTTATATCTTTAGATAAATTAAAATACAATTTAATGCGACCCCTTATAAAGTTTAGATATCTTAAGAAAATAAAAATAAAAAAGAAAATAAATAGAATTTATATATCGATAAGAATAAGTACTTTATTGTTTTTTATTCTTAAAGATAAAAAAAAAAAAAGAATTATTTCACTTTTTTTTTGAAAAATTTTCTATTCCTTACATTTACTATTTTAATTTTAATATTTAATTTCTATTTTGTTTTTTTTTTTTTTTTTAAGTAAAATACTTACATATTTACAGCCTACATCTTTTACATAATATTTTATTGATTTTCTGTCTTTTTCATATTATATTAATTTTCAGTTCACGCCATATTTATTCAGTTAATTTTCAATTTAAAAAAAAATTTTTCTATTTATTTATGTTCTTAAATTTCAAATAAACCGTATTTTTTCCCGTTCTTTTATTTAATTAGGCATTTAATTTGTTAATAAATAAAGAAAAAAAAGAAACAACAAAAGAATAGAAAAAAAAAAAATAATAAGAAATAAAAATTATGTAATGAACCGCTTATCATTTTTACTAAAAATTTTACATCTCTAAATAATAATATACATATTATGTATGTACTTATCTTATTCATAATATTGTATCTTAAGTATAATACAAATAAAAAAAATTTATGTATTTAGGTATACATATGTTTAATAAGATGAACAAATATACGTACATTTTATTTTTTCTCGTCTAATTTTAACGGTTCCAGTTTATTCTTACAAAATATGCTGTTACTAAGTACATAATTGTTAGTAATATGATTTTTGTACGGTTATTTCTATGATTTATCTATAGAATCTTTTTTCTTTTGGTTTTTCTTTAGTTTAACGGTTGATATGAATTTTATATTAAGCGTTAAAGTGAAAATTATTTGATCAAATAGAAAGAAATTCAACTATAGTCAAAGACAAGAAATAGGAGAAAGAGGAGTCATAATATATAAAAAATTTATGCGTAATATTCGTAAAATTTTATTTTTATTTCAAAGTAATAATATATTTTATATTATTATAGTCGTATTATATATTTATATATGAATATAATATTTATGTATTTATTTTTTATTTAGATTATAATTTTATGCTATCAGGCATACTAAAAACATCGTATTTCTTAAACATTTTTGAATTTTTCGTTTTAATCCAAATAGAAAATCTAACATCTTTATCTATTTCCGTACTATTTTGTTTCTTTTTTTCTTCTTTTTCTTCTTTCTCTTTTTTTTTATTTGTTCTTTTTCTCATTCTTGAAAACTTTCTTCATCATCTACATTACATTTATTTTGTTTTTATGTATTTTTTTTTTTCTTGTATTTGGATTATCTGGTGCGTGTATATTTTATTTATTTATAGGATCCCTTAAAATATTGTTTGGTTCTTTGACTGTTGACTGCTTGTTTAGTTACTTAGTTGTCTGTTTGCATATTGCCTGCTTGCCTGCCTGTTTGGATGCCTATATTTCTGTCAAAACTTTATGTATATTTATTAAATAAAAAAATAAAATAAAAAAAAAATTTACAAAATGAACCTACAAATATTTACAAAGCAGATCAACACTAGAGATCTGTTCCTTTTTTTTGGTTTTTTTTTTTTTTTTTTGACTCGTAACGCATATTTATAACTATGATGATATGCTCGTAATGAATGCTCAAACAGACCAAAGAAAAAAAATAAAATATGTACCATAGAAATATACATTGAGCTGTGCAACTATAGAGGCACTAAATATTTTTTATTATTTTTTTTAAGTCATATGATTATTTTTCATAATTGTACCTCTTGATTAATCCTTGAAATTATTTAATGGTTAATAAAATAATAATATTTAATGGAGTATAAAAGAATAAATAGATTTTTTAACAGGAGCTGTGAACTATTATTCAAATTGGTAATTTATCAAAATCTTCAAATCGAAAAGAATTTTGTTTTAGTATCAGACATTCTAATGATTTTTTCTCTTGAAAAATTCAAATCTACATTTTATATTCCAGTAAATTTAAATTATTTACTTCTATATTCCTTAACACGCCATTAAAATAGTACATAAAAATAAAAATAGTAGTATAATAGTAGTATAAAGTTTATGTTCCAGAAAAATAACTATAGCCTATGGTCTTAAATGTTTCGGTCATAAAAAAATTTTTTGGAGTGACAATTTATAAAAAATTTATAAATTCGGAGGAGATTTTTTTTTTTATTGACAAGTTTAGTATAAGGTATAAAAATATAACATAATTTAGAAAAACTGAATATGACTTTATAATTATTTTATTTTATTCTAAATTAAGTAAAATATTTATTATAATTACAAAAAAAAATTAAATGTAGGTAAACTCAAATTTTAGCACACCATTGTATTTCAAAAACAAATTTATGAATGTAAATAAAAGAAATACAAAAAAAACAAAACAAAACAAAGAAAATAAAAAACCCATTTTTCATTTTCGGGATAAGAAAAAACCGCATAAATTTTTTGATTAAATAAGAAAACTTATGTATTAATATACATATATACATACGAATAATATATAAACGTATTACATACACTTCGACACAATACATATTATACAATATTCCTACAACATACAATATGTAAATAGATTTGTATGTCAACAACAGGAATTTACGAGAAAAACCGAAACCTATAGCTACACTACATAATGTATAAGACACAAAAAAAAAAAAAAAATTTTTGGGGAAAAACATAACAAAAAAAAAAAACACTTGGAAAATTTATTGAATACAATTTTTTTAAAGGGCGATAAAATAAAAAACTAACTAACTCCAATTCGTTTATTTTTTTATTTATTTTTTTTTTTTTTTTGTTTTTTTTTGATAATAATGCGGCATATAAGCAATCATTTAACATAACAACACCATACAACATAACATAACAATTTATACAACAAATAAAATACTATTTAACATAACAAAATGTAAAAACTAAAAAAAAATGTTTAGATCTACTAAGTAACAGGGTACCAGTCAGTTAGACTGATATTAAGGGTCACCGCAGGGAGATAAAGATTTATCAAAGAGTTTTATTCCATATTTTTGTTTTCTTTTTTTTTTTTTTTGGGTTGCGTTTCAAGAGACGAGGGTGATTTATTTATTACACTTGAAAATAAATAAAAAAAAAAACAAAAAAAAAAGATTTTTTTCTATTTTTTTTCAATATTTTTTTTTTTGTGGTAAAACTGAAAATGAAATTGAAAAAGAAAACAAGAAACAAAAAATGAAAATATAAATAATTTAGTTTTTTTTTTCTTCCTTTTCTCATATGGAAAAGAAATACGAAAAAAAAAATATATATTATATATAATAAAAATTTCCACACTAAAATGATAAGTCCATTTTTATAGTAAAGATGAATTCTAATGATATTCTAAAAATATTCAATTCAGATTTAAGATAAAGTTTCCTTAAAAATAAATAAACAATTTATTTATAAACAAAAAAAAAAAAGGACATTCATTTTTAAAGAGTGCCTTTTGTAATATTATATTGTTTTAATCATTTCTTTGAGTTATTCTCGTTTGTAATAAAATTAGATTACTTTTTAATTTAGTAAAAGAAGATTAAAATAAAGATTGGCGGAATGGGAATGTGAACATAGATATTTAAATTTAATATTAAAATCTATATACTACTCTTTCTTAAAGTAAAAATTAATACAATTGAACTTTAAATTGAAAATAAATGATTCAAATTAGAATTTTAATTTCAATTTGAGAAAAATCAAATTTAAATTGAGATTTTTTTTGGATTAAATTAAGAGAAAAAATATTAATGTTAACTAAGAATACAAGTTTATAAAACTACACAAAATAGAAGTGGATAAGCTACTGACTTTTATCAAAAAGGACATCAGAACCTTTGTAGGTCTCATTACAGGCCACATCCCTGTAAACTACAATCTAAAGAAAATGGAACTGGCTGATAGATGATAGATGCCGCCTCTGTCAAAACACAGCAGAGACTACAGACTACCTACTCTGAATATAATTAATTTATTCAATGCACAACAGACTATCTATATACTCTGCCACGATCTACGATCTTCTCAAAATTTCAAAAAAAAACGTAATTCTCAATCGTTTATATCTCAAATTCTGATTCATATTTTTTAAATTTGACATTTTTTAAAAACGACAGGAAATTTTTTAAGCTTTACAAAGAAATATAAAAATGAACCGTTATGTAAAACCATAATTTTGAAAAATTTTTTAGCTCCCCCATATTTTTAGAACGTAATGCTTTTTCTTGAAGAAGAGGTAGATCTTTGAGATTTAGCATAAATTAGGTGAGAAATATATTTTGTGTTTACAGCTAATTCTAGGAATCCATAAATTTCAAATTCGTTATTTTTGATACCAAATTTTGTCTTAGGTAAGAACTAAAAATTAAAGTTCTATTATTATTATTTTTACATAATATGTTAACAGCTTTTCTTAACTATGCTGAATTTGCTTATTATTGAAGAAAATGTTTTTTTATTTTTCACAATTTTTGATGTTAATATTAGTGACAATACCACAAGGCAATCAAAAATTACATAATTAAAATAAACATTTTTTCGCCGCCAGGTTACTTAAACTATAAAAATTTAATCAAAAAATAATGAAAAATATATTAAAAGTTTTAGCAAACGATGATACAAATGCGAATTGGTCACTTATACGTAAATAAATAAAAGCGAATACAATATAATTACGAAAAATTAGTATTATAATTATTCAATTTTTTCATTTAAGTGACATAACTGTGATAAATGCTTAAGAGAGCGGAATTTAAACTGGTTTTACTGTTATAATAATATTTCGTTGAAATATTATAAGTAGTCACTTTTAGTTGTTAAAAGTTGTTAAAAGTTGAAATGAATTGCATTTGTGCTGCGGTCTGTTTTAAAGCTAAAGTAAATAAGAGAATATGAAAAAAAAAAACAAAAAAAGTAATGCGGAGGGATGACTTAACTTCCAGGGATATAAGTTCCATGGAGCTTGTGTCCTCTTAAATTGACTTAAGTTCCATGGAAGTAAAGTTCTTATTTAAATGGACTCAAGTTCCTTTAAAATAGAGACAAAAATTCTATGGGACATTATAACCAATTTGCTATGAGATATAAGTTCCATTGAAATGATGACCATATTGTTTAGATCATCAATAAGTATAAATTCATCAGTTCTGTTGTCGAAATAAAGTCAAATTTAAATTTTGTAAAATTTGTGGAAATATCAGAATTATATATTATAAGTATATAAGTTGCGTGTATGAAACATTGACGAAAAAAATCCCGAATTTAAATTTTACTGAAAAAAATTCCGAAAGTTTGCAAAATCAGGATTGCTGCTTTTTCCAGAGTACAAATATATACACATGCATATACGAAATTCTGAATTAGGACGAATTTAAGAGTTAGACTGAAAATCAGGGAATTTGCTTTTTAAAGAATATTTATATATTGATATATGCGAGATTCTGAATTAGGAAGGATTTTCAATTCTGTAAAAGGGTATAACTTTGATTTTACAAACAATTTTAAAATCCTCCCTAATTATTTTATTTATATTACATATTAGAAAAGTGGAAAACTATTATGGCTATTTTATTTGAGACATAATTTCCAATAAAAAAGTGCGGAACTTATGGCCATTTTATTTGAGACTTAACTTCCAACGAAAACTTGTCAGAACTTTAATGGAACTTAAGTTCATTTAAAAATGGTCAGAAGTTAAATGGAACTTAAATCATACCTCCGTTAATGCATCAAATTTGACTCTTAATAAAAACAACTCTACAACAGATCTTAATATTTTTTCAGAAAAAAAACTAAAATGTTTTCTTATTATTAATTATTTTCTGAATATTTAGTACCCATTAATAGTAAATTATGTGCATTAAATTCGACTTCCGCAACAAAATAAATATTTTTCTTAAATTCATCATTTTCATTTAATATGTTAATTGAAAGTTAGTAATTTTAATTTATCATAATATGGTAATAGATGAGTAACAATTTATAAAAATTAAAAAAAAAAAATTCCAGTCCCCATTTAATATTTAAATAACATCTAAGAAAATGTTAAACGCTTCCAGCTCTAATTTCTTTAAATACAGTTCCGGTAAAATAAATTGAATATAAAAATATTTAAATGCTACTTTAATACGTTTGTATGCAACTGAACTTATTAAGAATTCTTTCCAATATTATTGACATAGACAAATGATTTAAAATTATTAAAATAAATAAATAACAAAAAAAAAAAAAAACTAAAAATAATTAAAAGTAAAGTAAATGAAGCAAATAACATTGTCTAGATTAATGTATAAGACCAACAAACGTAATGTTGTTCATAATGATAACGATGATGATGATGATGATGACACGATGTATACATTTCAAATATTCATTAATTCAATGGAATTTAGTTCTTAAAATGATCATCTCGAGAGATGAAAACGAAAATAATAAGAAAAAAAAAAATTATTCTAAAAATACATACCTACATATTATGTATGTATATTGTAAATATTATGATATTGTACACAAAATGTATACGTATATATCTAAATAATATTTAGTTTTCATATTGACAGTAGTCTGGGCTCCGTTTCAGTCATATTTTGTTGAACAAAAATTAACTAAATACATACATACATAAATATGTGAATGTTGACTTTTACCAATTGGGAATTGTTTAGTTCACATTACTTTAACATTGCATTTTGACTTTTAAATGCTTCAAATCAATCATTTTGAGATATATATACATATATTTTTTTTTATTCTTTCTCTACTTTTCGAAGAAAATATATTATATATTTTTTTTTTTTTACTATTTATTAATAATATTGTGTATATATTTATAAATACTTAAGAACTCATGATCTCTTACATAGTCTCTAAACAATATATAAGAGGAGCACTTATTTCATATTTTTTTTTTATTTTTTTCTTTTTTTTTAATAAATTTTAATTGAATGGTAGACGACAAAACAAATTAATGGAAATGTTTTTAATTTTTATTTTTATTTTCAGTAGGTAAATTTATCTAAATGAATTCAGATTTTTCCGAAATAAATTCAGAAATTTTCAAAAATAATTGCGATTTTTTCAGATATGTGAAAATTTTAATCCCCATTAATTTTTAATTTATAAGGGTTCTTTTAAAATTTTTAACCTAACGGAAAAACAATAGAACTAAGAATGAAAAATGTGAAAAGTATTTTATAAAACGGGGACATACTCTGAACGGTGTAGTATCTAGATAGCAGATAATGTTTATTCTAGCTGAGTAACTTCTGAAAAGTTGTAGCACCTGAAAAGTTACATCTTTATTCTATTTATTTTAATATAAATTATTACTCTCGAAGGTTTAAAACCTCATTTAGACGTCAAAGTTGTATAATTATGAATGTCATTGTAAATTTAATCATAAAATGATGAAAGTATCTACTTGTCAAAATCATATGTTTGTATATCTACTTGTCAAAATCATACGTTTGTATTATACATGATGACGAAGTCAACTAAAAATATATTTTGAACATAAAAGAAGTATTTAGGTATCAATGAAGAATTTATGAAGGCTGGAGTTCAAGCTTTATTGAAACTTTTGGGTGAATGCAGTATTAGAAAAATTATTAAAAACGAAATTTTTTTTGGTAGGTATAAAGCTTTCATTTAGAAGAAGATTTGTTCATAAGATTCAACCTGTTATATTTTAAAGAATTTAGTATCTTATTTATTTTCAGAATTTAATCCAATATTTTGATCACGTCAATTTTTAGGAAATCTACAATAATAATTTAAATTTTTCTTTTACTTTTCAACTGTATTTTTGTATAGTCTTTAAAAATATTTTATTTTAATAAAAATTTAATGGGATAAATTTAGACAAATTGTTTTTAAAACAGGCAAAAAATGTCAATTTACATTTGTTTTCAATATTTTCTTATGTCTATTTTTGCCCCTTTAAAACATACCTCTGCACAAATATACTAACATATTATATATTTATTTTAGTAATATGTATATATATACATATATGGATAAATATGTCTAAAATAATATATTGATCTTTTTGTTTTTAATATAGGTTCAATTTTGGTTCGGTTGGGGTTTTTCTTATGTTTTAACATTGTTCAAATACAAATAGATTACATTAATATTTTAAGTAAAAATTGATTTAAAATAAAAAAAAAAAAAAATAGTCCCAAATATGTATGATATGTATTTAAATGTAGAAAATAAATGTTATCCTTTTTATTTTTGTCTTCATTAATGTTGTTTTTTTTTCTCTAATATTCGAAGATATTTAAACCATATGTGTATACACTTAAAGAAGACAAAAGCTTTTTTTTTTTTCTGTTCTTATTGTCATTTAGCGGCAAATTTTGTTAAAAAAAAATTGATGTACAAATCTAGATATATTTGTAATATGTGTACAACTGGGTATCCATATGACAAATATTCTCTAAGTATAAACAGATATTTTCAACATTCCTGAAACTTGAAATAATTAAGTGACTTTTCTTCGAAAAATTCGAAAAGTTGATCATATCTGGTGATATATTACAGCTGCATATATAAACTTACATCTTTCCTGTTTCTTTGATTGCGAAGAGGTTTGCAAATAGAAATTTTACACTGTTTTCTAGCTAAGAAATATAGTTCTTAACTCTCGATATTGTATACGGACTCTGTGATTATTCTTAATTGTCATTCTTAAACGATGTATTGAGTAGCTACTCGCTAAGACTTAAGGGTTAGCTAAACTGTTTAGGGCGAAATAAATAAAAACGAAATAAAAAACAAATTAAGATTTTTATAAAAAAAAAATTACGGAGGCTTTAAGATATAAAAATAATGAATACATATTAAAATAGTCTCCACCTTATCAACGACACAGCACATAAATCGCGGTAAGGAAAGATTGCTTCATTTCCTCATCACACGGTAAGTGTGTGCGAACCAAAATCAGTAAATAAATAAAATAGTTTAAATAATGAGATTATGAAAAAAAAATGGTCAAAATAATTTTGGTTAAAAAATTTTATAGAATATCCATTTAGATGTCATCAGAACATCGAGACAGTTATAAAATTTGAAAGGATCGGACGAATGATTGAATTCAACATCTTTATGTGACAAATGTGACTTTCAAAATATTTTTACTGTTAAGTCGTTTTTAGTATTAATAACATAACATAATAGAAAACTAATTTTCTAGTGACTATTAATATTCTGATTGTCTATTTATGTTAAGCAAATATTAGCTCTTTAACTTTTTTGATTATGAAAAGAAATATTTTCAACATGAAAACTTTAAATAACCACAAAGAAAAAAGTTATAATGGTTAATATAAAACGAATGGTGAAAATAAAAAAATCTGGCAACTCTGAAATATAATATAATAAACGACATATTCACATAACGTTTTATAAAAAATAAAAAAAAAACTTTACATATATTCGAAATCTAATAATATCCCCTGACGTGTTGCCTTTGCTTCTTTATCCTTTCACTTTTTACTTTCTTTTTGTTTTTTTTTTTGTTTTAAGGATTTCAGTTGTACGTATGTAGAGATGAATTTCAGAAATGAATAAACAACCACTCTAGAGAAGAGATGAGTATTTTTGTTTAATAGAATTGTGTCAGTTGTGTCACTGCAGGATTTTGTTTTTTTTTTTTTTTCTTTTATTATTAAACTCACTTATCTTTTGTCTTTATCTTTCATTTTTAGAATTTTGGATGTTTTTTAATATTACAAAAATTGATGAGGTTTTAGTATTGTGGTTTTTTTTCGATTATTAATGTTCATTTTTTGTTTTTTTTTTTTGTGTTTTGTTTTTATTATTAGAAGGAAGTAATGAATAACAAACTGTGAGGGACGAAAATACAAAGGGGATCTGTTAAAAAAACGAAATTTAAGTGGTTTATGATTAATTACATAAAATTTGTTTTACTGAACTTTGTTTTAGTTTTAAAAACATAAAAAAAATTAATTTATAAAAACAAATTTGTTTTTTTTTTTCTTTAAATTCGAATTTTACACTTTAATTAATGCAAAAAACCCATAGAAGAGGGATTTACCCATAAAATTTGATAAATTGAAGAAAAAAAAACGAAAATAAAAAACATATTTTTTGGAAAAGTCTGAACTTTTAAAATAATTTATACATTTTTAACTTGTCACATGTCTAAATGTTATTATTTTCCGTAAAAATTTGTTACTTTTTGTTGATTTGAAAAGGGGATTTAAAACCACACAACAGATTATCGCTTCCTTGAAGTATTTTTTTATTTTTTTAATGACTGTTGCTTTTGAGTCAGACAAATGATTAAAAATATAACAGATTGTTTAAAGTCTTTACAAGATATTTAATTTTTAAGATTTTTTTAAAGAAAATGATATTTTAAGGGTACCAGAGTAATGCAAAGGGATTAAAACGCGTCATTTGAATTAAAAGATGTTATGTTCAATTACCAATCCGTTCTATTTAATAATAGTAATTTATGTCGAATTGACTATATTGTCATATAAAAGTAAATAAATAAGTAATTCTTGTATAAGATAACAGATAAGACAAATACTTGCATGCGGTTCATTATCTAAAACAATAGCTACAGTCAAGTGCTCAACAACATAGTGAAAAAAAGTGTACTAGAAGACCTATTTTCTATGGGTGAGGGCGGAAAGGAAAAATGAAGTCGTAGAATGCAACGCAAATCTAAAATAATTTATGACAATGACAATTTCATGACGAAGAATATTTTTAGAGAAATCACAGTCATAATCGGTTATTAATTAGGAACTATTTTATAAATTTGAATTTTTTATTTTGTATTATTTTTATTAAATTAATTTGTACCCTCATTATAGTCTCTGCAATTGGTTTTTTTGTCTCTAATAAAAAATTTAAGTAAATTATGTTTATTATTGTTTGTTCTCTAAAGTCTCGAAAAAAAGCAACTAAGATTTTTTTTATTTTATTTGAAATATAACTATTGTGTTTATTAAAAATATCAAGAACTATAACTGTAAACTTTAAATGTGCTTACGGATTTAAGAGCTGAGTCGAATGTAAAAGCCTTACGAGGCAATAAGCCAGAAAAATAGTATAAGGACATAATTTTATGAAAATGAAAAATTTTGCCTGAAGGTAATATTTCCCTAAATCGTTCTTTCAATTAAGTAAATTAACCCTTTTAATCAAAAAAAAAAACCAATAAGTATAAATTTCTTTAACTTGACGATGCATTAGTGTTATGAGTTATGTGTCATGACCGAGTCGAAGAAAATGAAGGTAAACAAAGACTTTTGTTTCAATTGAATTGTCATACAAAAACCCATATGACAATTATACTATAGTATATGTATCCCAGATATAATTAATATGAACTATGTTAAAAACAAAATTCAATTATTTTAAATAAGGCTCAAAAAAAAAGAAAATCTTTTGCCTATTTTGTTGTAAGAGATACTCGTACAATTACTCGTATATCCTTAAAATGTAATCCTTTAAAAAAAAATTCCACCAATGCATAAAATAATATTTAAAAAAGAAAGAAACTATCTTTTCATATTTACACACAAAAAACATAGCTAAACATATTAAAGAAAAAGGAAAGATTATTATTAGTTGCTATATCTATGTAAATTTGTATATATAATAAATATCTATTACAATTTTTATCCTTTCCATCTATTTTACCCTCTCTTTCTTTCATTGAACTTTTAATTATTTTAAAACAATTAAAAACATTTACTGTTCATTCATTTTTTTATTTTTATTTTTTTATTTTTATAAACTTAATAGAAGTAATATGAATTTGTCACGATCGATTTTAATTGCGTGTGTTTATGTACAAAAATACCTAATATCTATATATATGTATAAGTAATACATAATAATAATATAATGTCATATGAATATTCCTTTGGGATTAATTTCCTTAAACAAAAAAAAAAACAATAGATACATTAAAATAATAATATAATGAAAAATACCTAGAGACACGTGTATTGTTAATGCGGTTAAATTGAAAAGAGACATCAAAAGAAAAAATAGAAAAGGATCGAATTATAATTAAATCTAAATTATACAACTATACGTTCAAATTACGTTTATTTATATACATACATAGAAGACTGAGTTACGTGAATACACAGTCTAATAAAAAATATATATTAAACTAAACTTAACAACTTATTTTATACTAAAGCACAGTAGTATATAGTAGTAGTAAATAGTGTACTTTAGTATAACTAACTTCAAAAGAATACGAAAGGGGTCTAATAACAGACTTTGAATATTCTGTTGTGAAAATGAAAAGACTATGGTGCATACATTTTTGATATCAAGGTCAACATTTTGGTATTCTATTCGATGAAATTGATAAAGATATTTTGGCTCAAAAATTGATGTCACTTACACTGCAATTAATTTAATAGACTTCAAATTGTTCTTATTTCCATAAAATGGATCCCATATCTGTACAAAATGAAGGAACTATTTTGAAAGAGGAAAACAGAAAATTATTCATATTTTAAATAAATGTTACATAAAAATGTATTCTCTTTATTATTTACTCTTATTTTAAAATAAAGTTTTAAAATGAAGGCAACTGTTTAATAAAAGAACAATATAATTTAATATATGCTGTATAATATAATAATAATAACATATAATAATAGAAATAATAATAGTAAATTATGTACAACAAATTAATACATATTATATAAGTTTTAATAAAATATTTTTTATTAAAAATAACAAACTTTTATTATACTTATGTACGCACATGTGTAACATATTAAACTTTAAGTATTTTATATGCGTTTATGTGCGTTAATTTTTTTTTAACATTTGTACATACTGGCATTATTAACTGTGAAAATTTTTTTCTTTGATAAACCGAGGAAAAGCTACCTTGAAATTTAAAAATAAATTGTTAGACTTATTTTACTACTCAAAAGTACCGATTAAATTATTAAAAATTTAGGGAGTAAACAATTTTTTACGTTCAAAGTAATGTCAATTATAGTCACTAGCGGCGTTTAAAAAAAACCAAATGTAAAATTAATTAGAGTTTACCACCAAAGAAATGCTCGCATTATTATATAATGAGCACTCCGCTGCATATATAAACATCGATTTTACTCTCTGACTCTATTAATATTTTATCTGATGACTGAAATCTAATTCTTACTTTCAGCACCGTTACGTTTATATCATTAATTTTCATAAGTTTAAATTCATGGGCAACCGATTTGTGTTCATTAATGTATAGTTTACAAAGATGATACCACAATTATTTTAAAAGATAATATCTATTGATTCAGTTCTAAAGTTATAATCCTATCATAAAAATTTCTTTGTGAATCTAATCAAAATTTATTTGAAAATTGATTAGTTCTCAGTTAGTATTTTTATAATATTTTATTGAAAATTTCAATTGACCCAATCAGAACTTATTTAAAAACCTCGTTTGCAATACTTCAAAAAAAAAATAGACATCGGCAAAACAGATCTACAACTAGATGGACAAGATTCAATTTTAAATTGTCAAGGAATAAATTTTGTTTTACATAAAAATTCCGTTTATTTTTTATGCACTAAAAGTGTGAACATGAAAGTATAATGTTTTTAACTGCTGTTATTGTTTGTTTTTGTTTTGTCATTTTGAATAAAACTTTTTAAAACAGAGAAAGCATAGTTTTCCAAGGTTGTTTTTATTTTTTAATAAACCGTTATATGAGCAAAATAGAGAAACAAAATTATAATTAAAATCTCATGAGGGTTTTTTTTTTTGTTTTGTTTTTGTTTTAAACCTAGAATGGGTTAAACAAAATCTCGTTAATACGTTTCTCTTTTATGTAATTTTATTTTAACATTACCATATACATATTTGTGCAAAATATATACAGTTTCGGACATAATTTTCTCTTTAAAATTAAACATTTAGTTTTTTTAATTAAAAATATTTAAGATCATTTCTGTTGGAAGAAGCCGTCTTACTTCGAAAAATTTTGTACTTCCGAAAAAGGTAAGGTGAAAATAAAGGGTTTTTATATATTAAAAAAAATCTTTTAAGAACTTCTGCTGATTTCATTCTGTTTTAAAACATTTTTTTTTCGAAACCTCAATTTCGCCTGCGCGTTGTACAGTTATGACTTTGAGATGTTGTCATATAAATTAATATTGAAAACCGTTCTTAAATTTATATTTTAGAAATATTTGAATAATTCTTAATTATTATCTTAGCGGTTTAGTATACTTAGTTTTATTCTTCTTAGAAAGAAGATTGTGGCTTAGTAGCTTCATAATTGCTCTACATGAATCTGGTTTTATTTAAAGGAAAAAGGTTAATGTCTTAGAATTGTAATATGGTTTCTGAATTTGCTATATTGTACTGATTGTATTTTTATCTTATATTGTAGATTTTCCTAAAAAGTGTATAAATAGTTTATTTTTGTTAAAAATTCATTGTAATCATTTGTATGGTGGTTTGGTTTAACATTCCATATACATGCATGTAAAATAAAAAAACAAAATGATTTTTTTCTTATTATGTAGAAAATTAGTAAAAAAAAAAAAAAATAAATAAAAATTGAAAGGATAATTATAAAAGTTTTATTAAGTGGAATTAATTGTATAAAGAGTTGCCTTAAAAATTTGTTTTTTTTTTTTTTTTTACCCATTTCTGGGTAAAAAATTTTTCATAATTTAAAAAAAATATATAAAGAAAAAAGCAAAAAGAAACTGGGGTTTTAATATGAAAAAAAAAAGGAAAATTAAGAAAAAAATAAATAGTTAATTAAAAACGAAAATTTGTTTTGTAAAAATTATTATGGAAATAAGACTAAATGAGTGTGATAATATAATAATATTTTCTATAAAGTTTTTCTTTAATAAACTTTTGTAAAAAAAAAACATTTTTCTAATTCACTTAAAGCCTATCCCATTTTTTTTTTTGTATAAGATTAAGATTTTAATCCTATTTTAATTTTGAAGCATGGTATAATTTTCATATTGATTTTATTTATTGCGAAACTGCTTTTTATGTTTAAATAAAATAAAGTGGAATGTTGAGAAAAAATTATTAGGATCTGTCGTGAAAGAAGTAAGTATAAAAGTTTTTTTTTTTTGGAAAATGTCGTAAGGGGGAATTATTCTTACTTCGTATATCCGATTCGAACCCGCACTCTTTCTGTTTCACTTATGCCTAGTGGATATCACTTATCACTTATCCCACCGAGGCCTCGTATAAAAATTAAAAGATGTATTAATTTAAGTATAAGAATATCACAAGTCATTAAAGAGTTAAATTAATGATATGGTAGTAAATCTATTAAACTCAATAGTGAATCTATTAAACTACTAATTAATGTTTTCAATCCGATTCCAAAAAAACAAAAATACTAAATTTATTAATTTTTCTTTTTTTAATGATTTCAAAATAATTTTCCTAAGAAATGTTAAAATGTATATCTACCTTCTTGGGTTTAGTAGAAGATTTAAAATATATTTTTAAACTAAATTAAAAGTTAAATTCAAAAACTGTAACAGTTCAATAAAATTTTTAATTTTTTTGTTAATTCTTAATTTTTTAAGCAAAGTCATGTATAATTATGTAAAAAGGATTCTAAAGGGAAAAATTTCCGAATTTAATTTTAACTATTAAGAATTAATGATAACGAATTGTAATAATGAAGAAAATAAAACTAAATACTCAAAATCATTTAACATTGTACTGTTTCATTTTCTGAAATTTTAATTTCAAATAATTCAGTTGGAAAAGGAAAAATTAAATTCAAAAATAGTTAATTAAGTACTTATAAATTAAACAACTTCTTGAAATATTCAGATAACATTGAATCTTCTTATTAATTTTTATTTTTAGAACAATCAGACCTTCAAATAATTTAAATATTGACGAAATACTTCAACCAAACTTAATACTTGCAAATCACTTTTAAAATACATATATAGATATGCTTTCGAAATAAATTAGTAAAATAGTTAATAAAATAATATCATGTTAAGTTTCTTGCCACGTCATTGTCTGAAGAAGCACTTAAAGAAAATTGGAAGAAGAAGTCAAGACGAAGAAATTACTAGGACACATACTTAAAAACTATGGGATTTTACTGCTAGCAGGATATAAGCATCTAGGAGCATATTACTTTACCGAAGATGGCCAGCAATAAACCCTTTATAGATCTTCAGTTTCTCAGAACAAATAGAGCGGACAGAGGTATTAGAAATGGAGGAAAAATTAACAACATAATGGATCTACATAAAAAGGTCACAGCGTTACTTATATCCCTAAAATAATAATATAATATAATCTATTCTAATATAATTCTGTTATGCTCTAATCCGCTTATGTATACACCAAAAACATAATAAGTCCTTTAAATCAACCGAATGATAGAATAGCTTCAAAAGACATGATAAATAATAATCATATATAAGTGATTTTTGTAACCATAAAAAAACTTTAGCGCCATTGTTTTAAGAGAATTGACCGGTCCTTATGATGAAAAATAAGTGTAGAATGAAAAATTTTATATAAAATAACTGAAAGTAAAATATTATGTAAACACTTAAAATAATTTGAAATTTGATCTAAAAAATTTTTAAAGACTTTAAAGATTTTCAAAATCTAAAAGATTAAAATTTAAGACGATCGTTAAACAAACAAAAATATTAATAATAAAAAAAAAAAATGTTTAAAATAATTTTTAATTTAAAAATATTGTCTGCTAAAGAAATATGATTTTCTCAAGGCAAAAATAAGCGCCATTAATTTCTAATAAAAAAAAAAAAACAAAAAAAAAAAGATATAAAATTTAAAAATCATCTTAAATAAAATAAAAACCCAACCATAAATCATAAAATAAAGTAGTAAAAAATAAAAAAAGATTCTAAGATTTCTTTAAGCGCACCAAATTTTGAAAAGTTCGTTTTAAACAAATAGAACCTAATCTTCACTAAGTACACACACAAACACATAAATATATACATATGTTGTCCTTAAAGTATCCTAACGTTTTTACTTTGTAAACATAATCAGCAATTTATATTATAAAGTCCTTTAAAATATTCACCATAAAAAGTAAAGAAATCAAGAAAAAAATTTCTTGCTATATTTTTTTTTTAAACCTTAATAAATTCAAATGTTTTGTCGGTTTGTTGCGAATCAAAAAAAAAAAAAAAAAACAAAAACATAATGAAACGCAACAAAAATTAAAAACAGAAACAAAACCACAACAAAGTAATATTTAACACCATAATAAAAAAAAAAATGTCAAGGATATTTTTTATTGTGAATACATCTAAAAAAAGAAAAATAGAAAAAAAAATGGAAAACTAAGTACAAATATTTTAACTACCACTTGGGGTTCTTATTCCAATTTCTAGCTTTTTTTTTTTCCTTTATTAAGAACCCTGTGCTTACACATTTGTTCAAACACTTACACTTATTTTACATACATAAGTACATAAAAAGAAACGACAAACAATCTTTTTTAACATCATATAATTTGTTGCACTTTAAACTCAACAGAGACAGAAAATTTTAAAAATGTTTAGTTGTAAAAGCCCAAAGGTTTTTTTAAAAAAAAAAAACAGTTTTAAAAGTTTGCAATAAGGGCATTAACATAAAAACTTCTAAAAATAAAAAAAAAATGAGAAATTTCAGTTAAATTTTGTTTTAATTGAATAAACTGAAAAGAATAATTCGCTCATATCATAAAACTGCAGCAGGTGACAACTTTACTAGAAGTTTTAGCTAGTAAGCACCCTAATTATTGTCCGTTTGAAGGAATCAAATTTAAAATTAAAATCCACACTATAATTCATTCTGTAGACTTCAGAATACCACCCTGTTCTTAAACTCAGAACAAAACTCAGAGTTCCGAACAGTATCGAATCCAGTCATTTGATGAAATGATAGTAGAATAGTATAGTATATATTTGAGAAAATGATAGTAGAGTAGTAGAGTAAACAAATTGAGCCAACTAATACCAAATATTAAATATAGACCAGAAATCATACCTATATCAATTAGAAAATATACGTTCAAATGTTTTGGAAGCTAAAATCAAATTTTTATACTTACGAATGGCTTGTAAAGGGTGTTCAAAATTGAGGTATCATTTTAATTTTAATAAAAAAAGACTTTTTTTTTGAAATATCAAATATATTTTTATTTTAATTTATTACAAATAGGTTCCGGTTAATAATGAAAAATTATGTCGGCCAAGCGGCCCGCTCTATTACTTCGGCAGGCTTCCAATCTTTTACCAAAAATCTGAATCACGTTGTTCAATAAACTGTTCTCAATGGTTGAAATCTGCTCGATAATGTTGTTTTTAAGCTCTTGAATTGTTGTGGGATTATTGCTGTACACTTTCGATTTCACAAAACCCCACAAAAAAAAAATCCAACCGTATCAAATCGCACGATCTTGGTGGCCACATCACTCCTCCTCTACGAGAAATAATGCGATCTTAGAACTTTTCCTTCAAAAGATCCATTGTTTCTCTTGCTGTGTGGCAAGTGGCACCGTCCTGTTGAAACCACATATTCTCTACGTCCAAATCATCAATTTCCCGCCACAAAAAGCTTCGGATCATCTCGTTGTGGCGATTTCCATTGACCGTAATCGCATTTCCATTTCCGTTTTCAAAAAAATATGGTCCGATGATTCCTCCTGACCACAAACCACACCAAACCGTAACTTTTTGTGGATGTACTGGTTGCTCTAAGATAACCCTTGGATTCTCTTCACCCCAAATGCGGCAATTCTGTTTATTGACGTAGCCATTGAGCTGGAAATGAGCTTCGTCGGTGAAGATTATTTTGTTAAAAAAAATCTCATTTTCTTCTTGTTTTTCGATTGCCCAAGAAACGAATTGCCGACGTTTTAATTCTTGCGTCACCTCGTATAAAAATTCCAGGTAGAAAAAAAATGGCGGCAAAATCAAAATGAAACCCCTTTATAATATAAATGTTCTAAGTAAATATAAAACAAGTTTGGGAAACACTATGTTACTATATATTTTATGTCTAATCTACAGAAAACAAAAAAAAAAAAAAACTAAACCATAATGGTAGGTGATAATTTATGACCTCGAATATGTTCTACTCAAAATAATCAAAACACAATAAGACAAAAAAAAAACACAAAAGGACATTTTTAGCCTACAAACTAAGAACAAAATAAATAAAAAAAAAAGGATATTTCAAGGATAATGTAATAAAAATGAGACACCACATATAACAAAATAATACAAGTTAAACAAATTCAACAACAAAAACAAAAAAAAGGTACAACACAATAAAAACATTTAAGAAGAGAAAAAAAATGAATTGGCGTTAGGATAATTCTGTGTTGTTTTAAGTATCCTGCTGACTTATAATGCTATAATGTCCTTATGTAATTTAAATTTTTTTTTTTTTAAGATATACTTATTTAGTCCCTATAATATACAACAAAAATGATTTCTCTGGTTTTATTTCTTTTTGTTGCGGTTTTTTGAATCAAATAACAGCGTTACACTAACTTTAATGCTTTAAGGAAAAAAAAAATTATATTTTAAGGATAATAAATTAAAGGCGTTTTCCAACTGTTCTAAATTTTTTCTTCTTTTTTTTTTTTGCCTTGTTTATTATAAAATATGATTGTGTCTTTAAAATAAAACAAAACAAAAAAAAAATTGCCTTAAAGGATATTAGAAAATTTTTATTTCTAAATGAGTTATAATTAGAAATATGCCACAGTTAAGGATTTAAAAATTAAAAATACTTTTCAATAAAAAAAAAAAAAAAACTTTTTAACCCCTTTTAAAAACTTGTGCATAGTTAAAATGTATTTTTTTTCTTTGTTACTAGGTATATTATTGCGTATAAAGGGTGTATACATATTTATTTTACCGTTAAAACATTTTGGAACCTAATATTATAAAAACCTAAATACCTACTTATTAAAATAAGTAATAATTATAGGTTCAATTTAAACGAAATTAGAAATATTAAAAATATTGTTTTTCTTTTTTTTGTAAAATTCACACCTGGCAGTCTACAACATTAATAGAGCAGCCTTCATTTCTTTTTACAAATCAAATTGCAATGACAACTTCTAGTTTTGTGTTTTTTCTGTTTGGTTAACAAAACTTTAACCATAAAACAATTTCGACCTTAAATATATTATTTATAAACGGTTTGGTACAAATCTGTCCGAAACCGACATATTCGACATATAAAAATACCTTATATTTAAAAATAATAAGTATATTTTGCATATTATCTTAAGAATCTTGTAAGAATCATTAAGATCTTTTCATATTATCTTTAAGGTTATTTAGACAATTAATTTTGGTTAGTTAAAAGTTGCTTAATTCTAAGACAGTTCGGTAAATAGAAAGCAGTAATAGATTTTTGTGATTAGGACTGCGGTTTTGTTCGTTATAAAGACTGAGCTAAGCTTACTACGCAGTAGTAATCACCATCAGTCTATCAGTCTGCCATTTGCTTAAAATTCGTAGTGGATCTTAAAAAGTAAAAGAATTCAGGAAGAACGAGCGTAATCTGTGTGTTGAATCAGAACTCCCTCAGCTAAAAAACCAAGTCTTAAGGTATTAAAAAAAACTTTGGAAGATGGAAATTTGAGACCAAAGTTTTATAGAAAATATATTTAAATGATGATACAAATAAGTATTAGTAGTAACTTTGATATTGTTTTTAGTTTTCTGTAGGTACAGTTAATTTAAGTATCTCTAATTAAATGTCCGTAACAAAACATACTTATTTGGGTTGTTATTTCAATACTACGATTAAATAAAATGTTACGCAAAAATATTTTCAAGTGTTTTTATTTTATTTTTACAAAATTATCTAAAAGCTAAAATAAAAAAAACAAATAAATATCTTAAGATAAAATCGTTATAATAATAAAAAAATAGAATAAGGATTCATTTTTTTTCTCGAGAAAAATCCCAAAGGCAGCAAATCAAAATTTATAGTGCCATGAAAATATAAAAATTTTATTTATTTTTTTTTTTATTTTGTTTTTTTTTTATTTGTTCTCAGGAAACGAAAAATTAAAACTTTAGAACTTTTCCTTTTTTTTTTGTTGTCTTATCCTTGTCCCTGATTTTGACTACTGACAGTAGTCATAATATTCTATATCTCTATATCTCAATAAAGTAAGTATACTCAATGATTTTATTTAAAATGAGAGATAAATCTAATATTCTTAATTTTTAGACTATTATTTTTCTTGAACTACTTAAAATGGGAACAGATATTTTTAGAATTTAGAAGGCGGAAAATGGTCATGACTTTGAAATAAATAAAAAAAAAAAAGAAACATAAAAATTTTTTCCTAGAAGTTATTAGAAAAATTATATTTGAGATAGTTGCGATAATATTAAAATCTGTAAGAAATTCTGAAAGTTTTACAAAATTTAAGTAATTTTTGGAAGTATTTAAGTTTTTTTTTGTTTATTCGTATGATTGTAAATAAATTTGGATATTATAATTGGTATTAATTATTTATTTTAAAGGAATCTTTTGTTTTTAACGTTTCTATCAATGGCAAATAAAAGAAAAAAAGAAACCATTTCCTTTGGTGAATGGAAAGGTTTAATCAGAACACAAAATCTCTGAAGGATCCTTACAAGTATTTCTATAAAAAAAAAAAAAAAAAAAAAACTCTTTAAAATGTAAAAAGGTTTGACAAAACCTCTTCATTGACAAAAGTATTAAAAAGTTCTTACTACTTATACACTTAATTAGCAGTTAGAAGGTAACTAAGTAAAACTCAAAAATTCGATTTAAACAGTACTGAAAATTGAAATCACGATAAAACTTGGTCTTTTTTTTTTAATAACTAGTTAACTTTCAACTATTAACTTACATTTGATAAGAAATTAAAAGGGATATTCTTAATTTCAGTACCATTTCTTTTTAATAAGTCTTATAAAATTTCTGCCTCCATAGAAAACCAAATTTATTTTTAAAATTCTTAAAATCTGACTCAATAACAATCAGTTCTTTTTCTAAATAAAATTATTAATTTTTAATAAAATGAAATTGATGTGAATTAATTTCTTTAAATAGAATAATATTTTAGAAAATATCCAATAAAATTTAGATACTTATTTTATTATTTTCAATACTTAGAAGATAATTCAATTAGTTACTATCTGTAAGTAGAAAATTATAATCGAATTATAAAAATCTGCATTGCAGAATCAGTTTTCTTTGAAATTATTTTTATTAACTTATTTCTATTCTTAATTTTTTTTTATTATTTCCAAAGATTTACAGAATTTCTTTATAAATTTTAATAATTCAAAAGAAAATGTTTTCCCATATTTGTAATTTAACTCAACTCTTTACAAAGAATATCCTGTTCTTCAAAATAAGCAACCTGTATAAAATTTACAAAAAAAAAAAAAAAAAATTAATAATAAAAGAGAAAAATGTATATAGGTAACAGGTAAGTACAAAGATTAATGTAAAAAAATGAAAAAAAAACTTTAGATATTTATTAAATAAAATAAAAAAATATTTTTAAAATTTTTTCCTATTTCATATTTTTTTTTCTATAAATAAATGAAAAAAAAAATAATAACATTTTAATTTTTATCAATCATTTGATTTTGTTTTTGAAAATGTATTTTATGCATAATGGATCAAATGCATAAAACTGAGAGCTTAAACTCAAATCAAAGTAAAAACCTTTTTTTGTTTAAATTTTCCAAAGAAAATTTCAAGCCAAAAAGATCTTTTCCCCAAAAAAAATGAGCTTTGAGTTCAAGCTCAAATAAAATATACTTGGTTCCAATGGTTCGACTGATCTAGATTTAAAATCTTATTTTTTTCAAAAAAAAACTACACCTGAAGTTTTTAGTTTATGTTTGAAAATGTGAGATTTGAATTCTAGCTCAATTTTATGGATTTAATCAAATATCTCGATGGTATATTGCTAAGAACGAGCAAAACAAAAACGAAGTTAAAGTTGTAAAACTTAATTTTACAAATTATCAATTACCTTGGAATGATAAAATCAATTCGAGATGATCAAAAGAAGATGGAAAAATGATAAAAACTCAAAAGGAAGTTATATGAAGCAAATATATGCCTTTACCTTATAGAAGAATCCTTGAAATGGTGAATAACTTTTTAGCGTAGAATATTAAAAGCTATAGGAAAATATAGAAAGCAAGTGATTTAATTACTAAAATAAGTCGATAATTAAAGGTCGCCTTCTAATGTAGCCTTCCTTTTCTATCTTAGTATTTTTGACTAACTTAAGTAAATTCTTAAAGTACTTATTGATGTTTACGCTGCCATGTAGTGAAGATCAATAGCGATATCATATAAGAATTTCTGTTAAATGTATAAAGAATCCATTGATTTTATTTAAGAAATTTTTTGCTTTGCTGAAACCTATTTTTTATTATTACTGCAAATAAATAACAGATAAGTTTTTCAAGTATTCTAATACAATATCCAGGATTTTTTAACTAAAGTACATAAAAAGAAAAATAAAACAAGGAAAAAAAGTAACTAAATTGATTATTCAGATAAAAGTTTTTAAAAAATATACGTATGTGTTTTACTACGTATTAATTTATTTATTTATGGTATTTCCGGTTCATAAAAAATAATGGTAAAAAAAAATTATAACTAAATAAAAAATTCATTTAAAAGTTCAAATAAGTAAATAGATACTTTTGTTTATTTTATTTTAGAATTTTCAACTTTAAGTAAATAAAAATTTTTAATTTTAAAATATCTAATATTATAAAATTCAAGAAAAGAATTTTATAATTGATCAAATTTTATTAATTTTAATTCTTTTCTAAAAAGAATTCTAGATATTTTTGTTATAATATCAATAAAAAATTGAATTGTGGCAAGTAGATATTAAAAATTTATTTGAATAATTAGTTATTTGATTTTCCTTTACAATTAAAAAAAGAAAAGAAAACATAATAAAAAGAAGAAAAAAATAAGTAAAAAAAAACATTATTTAAAATATTTAAATAACAACATTTTTTAACTAAATTTTTATTTAATATTTTTATATAAAATTTCATTTGAAGCTAAGCTTTTGTAAAATATAAAATCGTAATCATAATCTTCATATAATTTTGATTATTTGGAAGTCAGCTTATTAGATTGTTTTCGTAAAAATTTGAAAATGAAATCGATCCGCAAAAACAATATAAAGTAAACAATATCTTTCTTAAATTTAAAGTATCCCTTACAACATTTACAGCCATGTCTGAAAAGGAAAGACTATCACAGATTTCATAATCCAGCCTCGGCTTCTAATCCCGGCTGAATCTTATAAATTATAATAAAAAATAATATAGCTTTCAAGAGGAATCAACGACTTAGTGAAATTAATGAATCCAAAAACTGAAGCTTGGTCAAATATTAATATTCACTTTTAAATTTAAAAGAACAGACTTCATAATCCTTGGCTCAAACGCTGACTGAGTCATACAAATTATATTTAATAAAAAATAATATACTTAGGTTTCAAGAGGAATCAATCGCTTAGTGAAATCAATGAATCCAAAAACTGAAGCTTGGTTAAATATGAATAATAAATGCCTTATGGTCTTATGGAAGTGAAAAAAACAAAAGACTTCGCGATGAACCAACTCAGATCAAAACTCCACGCAAATTTATTTTTCTTTTTATCTTCATCCTCTATGCAGAATTATTTGGTCTTTAACTTATTTTTCTACATAATTTTCCATTCTTCCTTCTACTTAATAACTAATCTGGTAATAAAGTAATAATTAAAAGGAATATAAGAGGTTTGAAATCATGTTTAATGAGTACATCACAATTGAAATATAAACCAAACTAAAAAAGATTTTAGAATAATGTTTTACATGCGAGCTCCAAGTTACTGTTAATTAAACAAAATAAGCAACTTTTAGCGATTAATTAAAAGTTATTAATTTAATTAAATTATTTTGTAAAAGAAATATAAAAAATCTGATCAAATTTAATTAAGTACCTAATATTTACTTAGGAATATATAGCAAATTCATTTTTTTCGTCTTCAAAATATTAAGACAAATATTAATAATTCAATTGTAATTACTTTAAACCGAAACTTTTTTTTTTTTAAACTATTACAAACTTTTTTTTTTATTTATTTTTTATTTTCCTGTACCAAAAAAACTTTTTAACAAATTTTTTTTGGTGTTAAATTTTTTAACATCTAAAAAGTTTTTCACCTGAATAATTTTATTATAAAAATTATTTGCAAAAAAACACTAAAACTGAATTAAAATAATTTATTTTAAATCGACTTTTAAATTGTTTGAAATTATTACTTTTTTATTAATATCTATTATCCTTTAATATCTAGAGTCCTTTAAACTGGCAACGACAAAGAAAAAGATTACTCCTACTCAGGTAATTTAATAAAAACATTCAAATTCACGGTTAGTTATAATTGATTTCAGATCAAAATTGTTTTCTATTGTAACGGATTAGATTAGAACCCCACTTTCATTTACTTGGGTTATTCAGAATAAAGAACAAAGGATATTTGACGAGCGAAACAATATTAAACAACAATATTGACCTTTTATTCTTAAACAACAATATTAAACAACAATATTGACCTTATTTCTTCATAACTGTAAAAAAAAATCATTCCTAAGTAGAAGAAAAACGTAAGTGTTTAATAAATGAAGCTACTGTACGATTTAGGCCTGAGAGTTACATCACTTTAATACTTATATTCACTAAATATTGATTTCACTGATCAATTCCTATTTAATAGTTTTCATTCTTTTAATTTTCCTATTAATTATAGCAATATTTTAAAATCAGTAAATTTAATCCCGTCTCGAGCTATCAAAAATGAATAAAAGTATACATTTATGCACCTCTAATTGATACAAAAAAACTCAGCTAAAAAATTTCTAGTCGTGCTTAAAAAGTTTAGCCATGCATTTATTACATTAATTTAATATAAAAAAATGTATTTTCTTTAGTTTTCTTTTTTTGAGAAACGCTCAATTCCAATAATTTTTATTTATTCTTTTATGTTGTGGTCACACATAAATCTTAAAAGTTTATTTAAAAATTTTGAAATCTTTTAAAAGATTTCTTTTCAAATTCTATGTTTTTTTTTTTTCTTAGTAGATTTTTTTCTGTCCAGTTCAAAGATTCTTTAAATATTTACTTGGGATAAATGATTATAAAGAAAGAGCAAATCCTCTGCAGTAATCAGTAAACTATTCGTAGTTAAATGCAAAAGAAAGAGAAAAAAAATTAAAACAAAAAAAAAAAAACAGAAAGAAAACGATAAAAAAAAAATCAAATTGATATGGGTTAGTTTTATTTTTTTTTTGTTTTTTTTTTGGTTCCGTTTTAGATTAGATTTTTCTGGTGTTTGTGGAATGACAAATTTGTTCTTAGTTTTGTATTTTGTTCCCGTAGAACTATGAGATGAGATAAACAAAAAACGACCAAAAAAAAATTTAAATTCTTAAAGTGTCTCCAAAGTCCAATAAAGAAAAAAAAACAATAAAATACAATACATATAGTAATAGGTATGTACATACATATATATTTATTGGAAACAATTTCAGTACTGGATTATAAAACGGTTGGAGTGCAAAGGAAAATATTGAGAATAAAAGAGACAGAAAATGAATTATTTTTATGATGATAAAGATTTTAGGCAAAAGAAAATGAGTTTATGTGAATTCGTTGGACTCTTAAAAAAATATTTATATATATTATATCTATTATACATATTAAATAAAATAAGTTAAAGTCTCCAAATTCAAAATTTCTAAAAAAAAATATTGAGAAAAAAATGCGGGATTTTTTGTGTTTTTTTTCTTTTGATAAGGATCTTATTTGTATTTATTATTGGATATAAATAACAGGAGATGTTTTGAGTACATATTATATGCATATTAGAAAGAGATAAAACTAAGTATTCTTAACAAGTTTGTTTTTAATACTGTCATTTTATTATTTTAAATATGTTTTACCAAAACTATAAGTGATTGGAAAACTTTTTTGCTCGAACCGAATTTTGTAATTAATTTATTGACTTCCGAAATATAGTTGTGATTATTATTCAATTTTTATTTGAATGTAAACAACGTTCTAAAATTTATTTTAAAATATAACATGAATTTTACTCGAACTCGGGAAAGGAGTTTCCTTTAACAAAAAAAAAAAAATGTAATTTATTGACAAATCGAAAAAAAAAACTCTTGTAAAATACATTGTATCTAGATCAAATCTTCTACAGTCGATATTTTTAAAAGTGGAAACAGATAAACATATAGTTGGCCTAAACGTAAGGAAACTGACAGAAATAAATATAAGGTCGGAAATCTTTTAAGACAATAATATTTAAGAACTATATAATATAAATGTATATCAATGTGAAGGGTTTAAGTGAAGTTTCTATATGTCAGAAAATATTCCAATTTTGATATTTGTTATTATTTTTGCCACACATTTATATCCTGTCACTGTTCATAATGTATGTAAACTTTTCGGCTAATAATAGAACTCAATTGAATACCGTAGTCTATTTTTTTTTACAAATTTTATAAATGGCAATGGTATTAATTTTGAGTTATAAGGCAAAATTCTTAATTCATTATTTTCGGATGAAACGCAGTTAACAACCCCTGGTTTTTTGAAATTCATATCAATATTGTTAGTAGAATTTATATATTATATATTATAAGTAATAGTTAATCAACCAATAAGATACTATTTAGTACTTATATTTACTTATTGGTGGTACATCATATGAAAACAACCACATTTTCGATAGAGTACCATTATGCCATCAATATTCCTCATGAGTAATAATGATCACGTTTATAGTAGTTTTCGTTTTTTTTTTTTGTTAAATTTTTTTGTGACGGGCCGGAAAGTTCCCTTTTGTTTATAATAAAATATTTTTTTTTGTATACATTTTTCAGGTTTCTTTTCAGATTTTATAACATATGAATATAAAATAGGAAGTTAGATAGATGTTCGTTATTAGTAATGATAAAAATCATAAGAAAAGAAGTTAGAATCGATTTTACCTAAAAAAAAAAAAACAAAAAAAAAAATCGGAACTTTGTTAAGAATTTTTTATTTTTGTTTTGTTTTTTTGAGAGCAAGACATAAGATAAAAATGTATGTTAAGAACAAAAAGTATAAGTGGAATTTTTAATAATGTAACATAACTTATAAGTAGTTATCTTAAAGATTCAGGATATAAAAATTTTATAATATAAGTTATTTTTATATATTATGTAAGTATATATGTATATATACATATATTTTTATTAGAAATATTTGAAAATGACTAAAGATTTCAGATATGGTTTATGTTTATTTTGAGATTGTATTTTTTAAGGTGTGCATTTGATTGACTTGAACAGACATTTTTAACAGATTACTGTATAAGAATTTTAATAACTTGACTTTGAATAAATGCTGGTATTTAAAATAAAAAGTCAAATAACTATTTTTTAATATCTATTACTTATACCATTATTTTTGATTTAAATAAATAAAACACCATAGGTATTTAATGAAAAAGTAGGAATACTTAGTTAAAATTTTTAAAGTAATTTTTGCATAGTTATATACATTTTTGTTTCTTGACTTTAAGTAAATTAATAATAATAATATATAAGTAAAATATTTATTTAAATATATCCATATATAGGTATATATATATATATATATATAAATCGTTTTATATCTTACTATAAAAAATGTTAACAATCAATTAGCAAATTATATTAGTTTAATAAAAAAATATGCATTTATAACGTTATACAGTCAAGTTAAAATGTAATTTTTAAAATAGAAGATTTAATCAAGATACAATTTTACTTTTCAATAAAGGAAACTTACAGAATATTATTCTTTTAAGGCTTTAGTTTAGAGATAATAAAACCGCTCCTTTTCAATCCAAATTATTGAATCAAAGACAAATTTTAAGGGAATTAACCCCTTAGTGTAACAAAAATCAATACTTATGTTTTTAAAACTATAGTTTGATTTTTCCAAAAAAAAAAAGAAAATCCGCCACCATCCCTAAAAATCTATACTAAAACAGTTATGGAAATCCTAATTTTAGATCCAAATTTAAAATGCATGCTTAAATTTGGAAAAAAGAAACAATATTTCTGTATAACTAAAAGCATGAATAATACTTATAGGTATAGATTTTAAAGTTGGATACCAAATTAGAATTTAAATGGTTGGTTTAGAAACTGTTTGAGGGTGAACACCACCATTGTTTTTGGAAATATGCCAGCTGATTAGCAACAATTGAAACCTTGATTTTTTAATCAAATTCTAATACTTATATTATTATTACATACTTATATCTACTAGATCCTATTATATTAAACGCATATATTATTATATACTTATTTATTATAAGCAATCAATTTTTTTGTATTTTTCCGAAAAAATAATTTTTAATTTTCGCCGGAAAATTCGACTGTTTGCGTCAATTCAATCGCAATACAAAAGACCGGCACTTGACGTCATATTACCAATTCAATTCCCGTCGCGTTTTTAAAATGACCCTCGCATACGTCTGGGTTGATGCTTTTCGATCACAAAAGTCGGTTTGTGTCAAACGCATTTGATGCGCAAAACTCTGTCAAATATATTCTGATATGACGCATTCTAATCACAAGAGTTAGGTATTTAGAGTTAAGCACAAATAGTTCCATTGTCAGTAAGATACGGAATATACTGTGGATTTATGTGGATTCATGTGCCAACAATGAGTTGCACTAGTCAGTAGTTTTGAAACCAAGATATTTGTTCAATCACACACACATAAAAGTTCAATATATTATCATTTTTTCATATAGAATTCGAGTTGACGCATTCTGAACACAAGAGTTGGTTTGAAACAACCACAAATAAGTAGTGCTCTTGTGATTATAAGACTTACAAAATACTGAAGGTTTATTAGATTCATGCATCAGAAATGGATTGCACTAATGAGTATGGTTTTGAATCCAAGATAACTATTTGGTTATTCACCCACACACAAAAGACTTTTTTTTTCCATATAAATCGTTCATAAAAGTAGGAAAATTTCCACCACCATTTTTAGACTTTTTTTTTTAAATACAGTTTTAAAATTAAAAACAATAAAATTATAAATTAAATAGTAAAATTAATAGTTATTAGTAATTTATATGTATAATTAATAGGAAAACTTACCTTATTTTAAAATTCTTCTCGTTCTTTTATAGTTTATTTTGGAATTAATTTAAAATGTTCTTCTTACGGTCCTTCAAAAAAAAAAAACAATTTTTTTTTTGTTCAATTCAATAAACGTAGAAAAACTATTTTTTAGTTTTTATTTTTTTTTAATTCTCTTTTTAATTACTTTTCTTTTCTTTTTTTAAATTCACAACCACTTTTAATTTAAATTTATTCCTTTTTTTTTTATAACAATTTTAAACAATTTTTTTCCATTAATAATTTTTTTTTTCTTTAAACACTTTCGAAATAAATTCAGTAGATAAATTTTAATTCAATTTTAATTTTTTCTTTTTTTTTGTAAATCAATAAATTTAATTTTTCTTTTAAATTAAGTTAAAAAAAAAATATTTTTTTTTTAATCTTTTTATTGCGTTTTTTAAATAACGTTAATTAGGTGATAAAAATTCAATCAAATTTCTACACTTTTTTCACTTTAATTTTTATAGATACATACATACATATATGTATGTATATAATATTTTTTTTGTTTTTTTTTTAGTTTAGTATGGTACTAGTTTCGATTTTAAAAATTTTGAATTTTTTTTTTGGCCGAATAAAAAATTTAACCAAATTACAAAAAAAAAAAAAATTAAGTAATAAAAAAACTAAACTTAAAGTTTTGTAAAATAACAGTTTTTATAATGTTAAAACTCAAAGATAGATTATAGAAAAAAGCCAAACTGAAAGTAAAAAAAAAACAAAAAATAAACAAAAATAAATAAAATAATTTTAAATAATTTGAAAGAATTAAATTTATTTAAATAAATTTAAAAAAATAATAATAAGTATAAAAATACAAGAAAAGTAGTAGTTAAAAAAGTTTTTATAGCCTTGCCAGATGTTACTAAAAAACCTGTTTTATCATATAATTTCTTATTACGAGAAAGAAAAATATTAGTTTTCAAGCACTGTTCAAAAAAGTGAACGAAACTATTAAAAAAAAAAATTGTTTTCAAACTAGGGTTGTGTTCTAAAGTAATCAGTGAAACTATCTGGGGTTGTGATCTAAAATAATCAGTAAAAATTTTTTAAAAATTCAACTACTCTGAACATTTTATTTTTACTTCTTCATCCTTGCAACTCCTATATACATTTTTTTTTAGTTGCTTTGAAATTCTTAGACAAGGGATATAAAACATATTTTACTTAAATGATTACTATTAAACACTCTGATGAAACCTAAAAAAAAAAAAAAAGACAAAACTAAAGTAATATCTTATTGAATGCTTTCAGACTTTTAAAATTTTCCAAAATTTTCTTTCCTTTGAATGATTAAATTACTTCTAATGAAATATGAAAATTAGATTCTAACTTTAAATTTTATAATAAAATAATTTTGAAATCCATGAACATTAAAATTAATCTTTAAAATAAATCGAAACCGGAAATCAATCACCTTAAATAATATTTATAATGAAAAAAAAACGAGTTACGACTCAAAATTAAATGAATCTTCATATTAGAAACTAATAACGATTGATAATCAAAATAGACAAAATTTAAACCACGAATTACTAACTATCCTTTTTAATTTTTGTTTTTTTATTTACCATTTACTTTTATTAATTATTTATTACCTTCCTAATACATTATTATTGTTTCTTATTATCTCTTCTTATAATGTTATATTTGTGTTATTCAATTCAAATGGATATCATTTAAATTTTATATGTATTTATTTACATTCATTTAACGCCATATCATACACTTAAGAATAGGTGTATATATGGTGTCATGAATGAATGACAAAAAAACTACCAGTCAAGAAAACCAGTAATTTATTTATTATCTATTACGAGTACTTTATACACATAAACAAAGAAAAAAAAAACCTCTTGAATATCCTTTTTTTTTTTATAAGTAATTTCAAAAAGG
This sequence comes from Poecilobothrus nobilitatus, assembly GCA_947095535.1. Lineage (NCBI taxonomy): Eukaryota > Metazoa > Arthropoda > Insecta > Diptera > Dolichopodidae > Poecilobothrus > Poecilobothrus nobilitatus. Next base: position 16,408,398 of record OX352773.1, on the reverse strand, counting down.
AACAAAATATAAAATCTAAGTACCTGTGTATATATATTAGGATACTATCTAGAATCGGCATATGTAATCGTACCTATGTATATGTTTTCAAAAAAAAAAACTAAACAAAAAAAGAATTGACAAGGGTGTCAGTTAGTTCTATTGTTGTCCTAGGCCACAAATAACAATAAAATAATTGATATATCACTTTGTCTATAACGATAAAATCAAAAAATAAAACAAAAAACAATAGGGATAGAAATTAATGTTTAACTGAAAAGTCTCTGAATTTATTTTTTTTTTATTTATACCTGTACAGGTGAATTTTAACTATATGAATTTATATATCTGTGATATATGACGTATCAAAATAATAAAATACTTTCTATACATATATATAAGTATATTTTTTAAAGGATAACATTTAAGTAATAAAAACAATATTTAATCGAATTAATTCAGAAAATATAAAAATAAATAGAATATAAATTAAAAATGGAAATTAAAATTAAATACACAGAATAAAAATAAAACAAAAAAAAAAAAAATATATAAAATGAATAAATTTATAACATAGTATTTCGTATTAACGAACAGGTAGATAATTTAATATAAAAAAAGAAACAACAAAAATACAAAAAAAACGGTTAAAAAAAATTTATTAACTGTATAAAAAACAAACGACCAAATAAAGTAAACATTTACTTAAATATAAAAAATAAAGAAAAATCCTAAATTAAAATAAATATATATTTTAATTGTATTTACTGTATATAGAATTGAATTTCAATTATTTTCAATATTAAAATTGTTTAATAAAATTTAGTTTTTTGTACAATTTAATCAATAATGAAATTTTAACGGTTTTATTCTATTTTGTTCATTGAACCGTTACAAAAATAAAAATAAAATATACATATATAAAATAAGTACTGTTTAAAATTAATTTATAGGAATAAATTGATATATCTAATATGATTTTGTTTTTTTTTTTTTTAAGCCTGAATAATTTTTTATCTTTTAGTATTTTAATTTTTTTTTTTGATCAATTTGAAATAAAAGAATTTTATGCATTTTTGTTAACTAATTTATTCATTTTTATTTTTATTTTGTTGTTTTTTTTTTTAAACAAAACTATTATTTATTTTTAATAATGAAAGAATAACATTTTTGTGACATATGAACTGATAATGCAAAACTAATAATAAAAAAAAAAAAATTTTCAGTTCAAAAACGTCAAGGAAAATTTTTAAGTTAAGTTTGTTTTTGTTTTTTAGGAAAATATTATCTACACATTTTGTCATAGGAAGAATTTTAGATTTATTTAGGACATAGGAGGAATAAAGTAAATCTAAATTTCTAAAATTCTTACAATTTTTTAATTAAAAATCTTTGTCAAAATACTATTATTGATAGAATAAAACTGTAAAGGAAGAAAACTGAACAAGAAAAGTTTATTTTAATTTTATTGCGGTAAATGTAAAAAAGAAACGGTAGTTAACAGTTTTAATATTATTTACTTTTTTTTTCATAGAGTAAAGTACTATATTTTCTACTTTCAACTAGTTAGACCAATTTTTAAGAAAAAGTAGATAGTAGTAAATACCGTTATGTTAAATTAGCATTTCATATACTATAGTCATATACTTTCAACTACTTAAAACTACTCTTTTTGTATAAAAGGAATGCGAACAATGTATATTAAAGAAATTCAGGATTTACCATTGCTAATATAAAATCTACCTATAAACTACCGGACAAAAATTCCTTTCATCTAAAGTGAAAAATATTTTTTAAGAAAAATTTTCCGATTTTGATATAAGGAGAGGTTTTTGAAAAACTCGAAATTCAAAGTATATTTAAACGAAAACAAAAGTTGATTAAAATATTTTGAAAGAAAAAAAAAAATCTTAAATATGGATCAGTGTTTACAATTAAAATTTAAATTATATAAATTCTCATTTTAAAAATAATAAAATATAATTAATAATAATATAATAATGTAAAAAAGAAATAAATAATAAATTAAAATATTAAAATTAAAATAAACAAAAAAGTATTTATTTTATTTTGTTTTTTTTTTTTTTATACTATAATAATATATTAATTATTTAAATATTAATTATATTATAATTAATAATTTAATTATTTGTCCTTTTTTGTTTTATTAATTTAGTTATATTAATAAAATATTTATTTAAATTTTATAAGCAAAAATCAAAGTTCAAGGTTCTTTATAATACCTATATATATATATATTTTTTTTTTTTTTTTCAATTGAATAATTTAAAAATAAATATTATGTTAAATAAATATTATAATTAATTTTATATATCACATTAATTATTCTCAATTTGTCCCATTTTGTTTATTTAATAATAATTGTATTTTTTTACAAAATTTTTAATAACAATATAAATATAAATAAAATAATTAATGATAATAATATTATTTTCCTTTGTTTTATGACTTAATCGCACATTTCTTTTATTAAAATATTATTATATTAAACACACATAAAGTAAGTATATATATATTTTTTTGATTTCTTGTATAAAAATTAAATATAAAAAATAAAAGTCTGAAGAATACTTAAATATAATTTATAATACATAACATAATATAATATTTTTTCATAATATAACCTATTGTTTGCCACCCAAAAAAAAATAAAAAATAAAAAATTAAATAAAAATCGTTAAAAAAGGTGAAAGGGTTAAAAAATATATATATATATGCTTATATATACAATAAAATGTATGAAAATTGTTTAATGTCACGCACTTTTCCCTTTTTTTTTCTCCTCCTATTATACACCTTTCTTAAAAGAATCCTATTTTTTATTCAATAGTTTTTTTTTAAATATTTTATACATAAGTACCTATAATAATTAGTATTGTATTTTATTATGTTATATATATTTTTTTTAAATAAATTTAATAAAATTTTTTTTTTTTTTAATATCTGCATTCAATTTATTTAATATCTGTATTATTATTTATTATAACTATATACATATATACTATTATTTAATAAAAAATTCAATCATTCTTATAACATTAAGTTTTATTATTATTAATATTTTGTATATATACCTATTATATAAATATAGTATAGTATTATTTATTTAGTTTTTTTTTGTTCTCTTTATAATATATTTATTATAATAATTCTTTTTTTTTTCTCAATACCTACTGTTTTTTTTTTTTTTTAATATAAAAGTCTTTATTGAAATTCTACTTTATTCAGTCTTTGCGTTATTTAATATTCCTTATATTTCTTTATGTATGAATTTATTATATTTATTTTTATTTTTTTTTTTTTATCATTTTCTATTATTTTATTATATTTATTTCCATTTTTTTTTTTAAATTTAAATTCATACTATTTATTTTATATTATCCTTTTATATTATGTACATATGTATATTATTATATATAATATTATGTGTGTTGTATAAAACTAAATCTCTTTTTTATTTTTGCTTTTGTTGTATTTATATTTTCAATTTTTCAATAAGATAAAATAATAATTTTTTTTTTATTGAAAAAAGCATATAAAATAAAAAAAAAAAAACAAATCCCGTTATTCGTTTTTTTTTTACTAATATTTTTTATACAAAAAAGAGATCAAAAATTGGAAATAGCAAAAACAAAAAATTAATAAATAAATAAAATTAATAATAAATAAATAAATAAAAGAAGAATAGAATGAAATTAATAAAATAAAATAATGATTAAAAATTAAATTTAACAAAAAAAAAAAAAAAATTAACTTTTATTTACTTTTTAAATAGGTATTTATTTTTTTATTCGTTTTGAAACTTTTTTTTTTTCTTCTAAGTATATTAATTTTGTGTGAAAATAAACTGTTAAAAGTCACCGTTATCCTTACGAATTCACGTCAATATTTTTGTACAAGCCAATATAATCTTAAATTAATAATGGCTAAACAATTGTTAGATATTATTTTACAGTTATTTAACAGAAAATTATTGATTTTATTATCTCTATAAGAAATTTTAATTTTGCATTTTAAAGTAAAAAAAATTCATTAACTATTTTATTTACTTTTTTTCCTTTAATATTAATTTAAACTTTAATTAATTAATTTGTTTTGATTTGTGATTAATTCACATTACGGTATTTAAAATATTTCATTTATAATATTTTTTTTTGTATTTTTTTAATCAAATATAACTGTATTTTTTATAAAGAATTTTTTTCTTTTAATTCCTTTATTTTTTCTTCTCTATTCGAGAAAAGAATCAAAATAAGAAAAACAAATTATATTTGCAAAAGCAAAGAAAAAAAATAACAGAATTTTTTTTCGCCGCGACCGAAATTGAAAGATACACCCATTCGATATTATGTTCAATTTAAAACTGAACTCAAAATTCAACAATCAACTCAGAAGAAAAAGAAAATTAAATTGAGAATAAAATGGTTTGATTGGTACTTTTTTTTTTCCGCTTCTTTTCTATCGAACAGACGAAATGGTACATTTTCTTTCGTTCTACAATAGCAGTGACAGTACACACAAACATGAAACAACACAATACAGTAAATACTACTCACTAGTCACTACACTAGCTATTCACTTCACTTTGCTACTCATTTATTTCATTTTAATAATACACAACACTACACAAGTGAACAAAATATGTACATATTATGTATATATGACACACGAATAATTTCCCATATTTTTGTTTTTTTTTTCTGTTAAATGAATTCAAATTGGAAAAAGGTAAATTATTTTTTGTTTATTTTTCTTTAAATGGAATTTTAAGAGGGGGAATTTTTTGTTTTGGGATTTTTTTTGCATTGTTTTCTTATGCTTATCAATTCGTGAAATAATTTTTTAATGTTTTTGTTTTGATTAAAGTGTTTATAAACATAAAGGTTTTTTTTTTTTTTTGATATATTATATAGGTATGTAGACACATTGTACATGTAGATATAATATTATTATTATTATGTAGAAGTTTATAGAGATATATTATACATTATTTTTTTTTTTTGTTTTTTTTTTATAAAATATTAAAGTGATAAAATATTATGTTATGCAAAATTTGTTTTTTATTTTACTGTATGTATTCATTCAGAGCAGTATACATACATACATATATAATATAACAGTAATAATTAATTAATAAGTATTTTGCTGCAAATTTTGAATGTACATACATACATAATATTATATACATTTATTAAATTTTTAGGTAGGCAGCTAAATATGTATATGATGATTTCAAGAATCTAGGTTGCGACATTTTGAGACCACTAATGAATTTCATCTAATATAGCTAATCAAAAAAAGTTCAAGTACGAAATCAACTTGCTAATTTTGTGTATTTAAAAGTTCTTTATGTTTTTCAAAGAAGAGTTTTGTTGTGTGAAAGACAAAGATCTAACTAAGTCCGGTCATTTGAAAAGAAAGTGGTGAAGAGTTTTGATTTAATTTTCTTCTTTGCACCTCTTAATAGAGAAGATGTTGTAGTATTATTGTTGTTTGAAGTTTTGGAAATTATATTGTTGTTCTCCTATTGTTAGAGTTTAATCGGTAATCCGTTCATTATAAACGTAGGTATTGTACATTCTAATAAATTGAATATTTTGTACTGTCGATTGTCTTAATCTATATTTCTATTTTTATATCTACTACTTTGTAATAATGTACCCATCTTACTTGCTGACAAAGAATAGCCTACTGGAATTTCATTTATTTATTTTTTTTCAATTCTAGCCTAAGTGTTAAAGCAACAATGCAAAAATTTTAGTTTTCCAGGCTGGTGTCTTCTTTTCTACCAAAAATTTTCAATTTTTTTTTTCCTAAAACTCTTAAGTTCATCTCCATTTTTGCTGTATCTTATTTTAACGAATCCTAATCATAACTATTAATTGTCTCATAATTTCAATAAAAATATTGATAAATATCCAGAAAAAAAAATCTCATCACGCATAATGTTATAATATACAGTATCAAAAATATACTTATGATGATACAAATATAAGTATGTATGTATGTATGTATATATTGTGAAATAAATTTCTCATAAATTATTTAATTTCTTTTTATCTCCAGCAAAATAAAAACAAAATAAAATATTTTGCATCTGAAAAATTTCCCATTATTTTATTTCCCAGCAACAAACAAAACATAATATTAATTCCATTAATATTTTTCTAGCAACAAAAATTCTTCAACAAATCCCTGGCAACATTTCCCAATTATACTTTTGCGTGACAATAGAATATTACATTGCACATTATTATTATGTCTGCGATTTTTATAACTCAATTTTTTTTTTCTTTCAGTTATAATAAGAGTCTGACATGCCAAGAAAGTGAGAAAACAGAAAAATTTTATACAAAAAAAAAAAGTACTAGGAAATTTTTGTATCTGATACCGGTGAAATAATATTTTAAAAAGTAATTCTCTGTAGGGTAGATATAAGTATATAACTATACAAGCACACAAGTGTTTATAAATTATGTATATGTAATAAGAATCACATATATGCTTATACTCGTACATGCAAGTGCAAGGTAAGTATCAGAATGTCCTTTTTTCATTGAACTTGAAATTACAGTTTTTTTTTTAATTTATCCGTATCTCAAATATAATCAGTTGTTTTTTTTTTTGTATCGGAATTTGTAATGTAATGGGATTTTTTTTTTATTTTGGGAAAAATGAATTGAGTTCAATTATCATAAAAAAAGAAGTATGTAATACTATATTGATGTCCTTGTAATTTTATATTAATACTAGAAAAACCTTTAATAAAAACTGTTTAATGTAATGCCACCATAATTATAATGATTTTAATGTCATACAAGTGAAATGAATAAAAACCACTAGAAAAAATATCCTTAAAAATATCAACGAGACACAATATTAATATCCCAGGATAATATACCTACTAAAAATTGTAAATTTGATTGAATTTATGGAAATATAATTTGAAAACGAAATTTGACTTGGATCCTACATACATCTTGTGAACTGGACTAACTTACAAAATTCATCTTGTGAACTATCACAAATTCGGTTAAGCTATCATTTACAGATGAAATTAAATTATTGTTTATAGCATTATAAGAAAAATGTTATGTAATAAAATTCAACCATTATAAGGGTGAGTGTAATTAATTTTTAATCTGTATAAAGCATAAATTCAATATATATATATTCAATTTAGTTTACCTTCCAAATTAGAGGTATAAAAAACACCATAAAAATTAACAAATTCTAGAAAAGAATTTTTAAAAGAACAGATTTAAAACTTAATATATGTATAAGAGTTGTTCCCAAAACACTTAAAAACTTTAATAAAGCTAAAAAAAATTAATTTAAAATTAATAATATAATTCAATCAAAATTATATGAAAATTAAATGAAGAAATTGATTGAAACCATCAAGTATAAATAAATGACTTAAATAAATTTATTAAATTTGGGTTTAAATCAAAAAATATTTGTCAAATATTTTTCACATAGCTATTTATTTATTTAAATTCTACACACTCTCACTCTATTATTTAAACTCATACTCTATTATTTCCACTCAAAATATCTTTGAAATTTTTTATTTAAATATAGGTATAGATAGGTACGTGTATATAGGGTGTACCACGCCAAGTTTTATATAACGATGAATGTGATATGGTATGTTGAACAAACTAAAAATTTTATTACACTCAATGAGTCTTTATCTAACACTTTCCGAGATAAAAGTACTCTAAATATTTTTTTATAGCTATGTTTTCCAAAAGAAAATTATATCATTTTCCGCGAAAGATCAAATAAATACTTAGCGGACGTTGATTTAATATATTTTAAATATTATCTAAGATTATCTACTTTCATATAAATGAAATAAATCTATTCTCATTATTCAAATTTTCGCCATATTTATTGCAAAATTATAATTTTTTCAATTTAAATTTTTTAAATTAAATAAATTTTTAAATTTCTATCGTTTTTTTGTTTTTTTTTCATGCCCAGTACGACCAAGAAAATATGGCCGTCATACGACAACAAAAGAATTGACAACCTATTGAAGCTATCTAGGCATAGAATTGACAACCTATTGAAGCACATAGGCGGAGCAATAGGTGTATTCACGGGACACTGGCCAATTGGCGAATATGCGGCCAGATTAGGTATTCCATTCAGCACATCATGCCGCAGTTGTGATGAACAGAATGAGAAAGAAACCATTATGCACTTTACGTGTAAATGCCCAGTGCTGGCCAGGGCCAGAAGAGCAGCTCTGGGTAGCCATATATTTAACGATTTTAGCGATCTAGCGACTAAGCAACCTGCAGAAATGGTAAGAATCCTGAATGCCGCGAAATCGATCTGAAATTAAATCCGTTATAGCCTAAACATAAGCCTTGTGGTCACGGTAGTGGTAGCAAAACAGTGCTAATGCGCTAATTGTGGTCTTGTCACGGTTGACAGAACCAGCCACGTATATCAACCAACCAACCAACCAACCATCGTTTTTAGCTTCAATTTATGTTCTCATATTGATTGTATCATATATTTATCCATTCCGCAAAATTTCAATATCAATTTGTTAAACTAATGGTGATATACCCTGTCTGGTCTGGTGATACATTCGCCAATCTAGTAAATGTCATCTTTAAATTTTCGAAAAAAAAAAAATAAGAATTATTTTAAAAAATTCCTTTTTTTTCTAAATTTTTATGTATTTTTTTAATGGAATAATATTTTTATTCTTTTATCTCTTTCAAATTTTCGTTTTTTTTTTTTTTGGAAGAAAAGGATTGAATTCATAGAAAGTGTTACAAAAGTTGCAATCTTAAGATTATTTTAGTAAACTTTTAAATCTTTTTACTATTTGATATTTTAGGACAATTATTAATGTCTGCTTAATACAATATTGAATTTTTTATCTTTTTATTATTTTAAATGGAATTTTTATGGAATTTTCACCTTCTAAACCAACATTTTAAAATATTTGAAATAATTGGGATATTATTTACTGCTCACAAAAATTCTGATCTCAAGGAAATCTTGAAAAATATTGTTAAATTTAGACTTTCGAAATTTCGAGAAGCAAAATTAAATTTTTTGAAAGTGGAGTAGTCATTATAACTTCTAGAAATATTTTTAGATTTAGATCAAAATGTAAAAAATACATATATTTTGACTAAAAGTTGACATTTAGTAGCAGCTGCCGGAACCGCAACGGCAAAAAATGCTCAAGAAAAAATAAATCTATTTTTATTTTTTCCGACGGCAGTCATAAAGTATCATATAAAATTAATTGACGAGCACAGTAAATGCAATTTCAAGATTATTTTGCTTTTTAAACATGAGTTTTAACAAAAAATTAATTAAATTACTTAGAGAACATAAAATTATCTATAATCCTAGATACAAGTTATATAGAAAAATAACTACAAAAAAGATAATTGGTATAAAATTAAAGTTTTGCCAACAGCAATTCCGTATTTCGTTGCCATCGCTCTGAGATGCTTTCGAATTTCATCGACAAGGGTACTTTCGAATTCAATCCCACTGGCCATTACCGTCAATTGTCAGAAATGTATTTACGAAATCCTTAACAAGAATAAAATTTTTCAATATGAATGTTGTTTTTCTTCCGTTCAAGTGTAATGAGGTTTCAAAAAATGGAAAGTTTATAATTTTCACTTTTAAATGTTTCGGAAAAATTATGCTTTAAAAGTGCGATTTTTAAACATTTATAAGGCTCCCGATACCTTATTGTTTTGTTATTATTTTTGTATTTATTTTGAAATTAAAATCAATTGATATAAAAAAACTTAATCTTTTTTTATGATTTTTTTGAAATTTTAAAACTTTTTTAGAAATAAAATTATTCAACGGATTTATTTCTCCATTATCTTTATCGGAAACTTTCATGTAATTCGGATTGAATCTTTTTCGTCTGATCTACTTTTCAAAGCATAAATAATACATTAAAGAATAAAAATATCACCGATATAATCATTCCAAATTATATTTTTTCGTTTCGCGCAATTTCACATATTAAGAATTTTACGGCTTTAGATATTGTATAAAATCTTTTCTTTGGTTGTTACCTCTTGGCTTTTTTCTAAGAGAACGATCATCTTAAATATACATATATATTTTTTATATTTCTAAACTCTCAAGGAAATGTTGCTTTAATTAAAATTTGTCTTAACGAAAATGTCAATGGACTTACATTCAAAAATTTAAATTAAAATTTTAAAATATATTCAATGTCCTAAGATGACATTTATGATATGTTTTTTAATTATGATGACATACAAAAAAAAAAAAAAAAAACATAATTAAAAAAAGGAAACATTTATTAAATATTTTTTAAATTTATTTATTTTATTTTATTTATTTTTTTTTAATTTTAAAATAAAGGGAGGAGAATCATTAGAAAATCGATACGATCACTTTAAACGGTTAGTAGTACCTATCTACTCCTCCTATACATTTTATACATTGCTGATATATCTATTAATTTATCTGAAGATTTTTTATTTTTTTTTTTGGTTTGTTTTTTTTTTTTTAAGTTGCTGTCGAAATGTTAATGACTTCATAATTAAAAATGTGCACTATAATATGTATAAGTGACAACCCCATAATGAGTTTCAGTTTAAAATCAGTCAATTATTTTGTTTTTTATTATCAAAAAAAAAAAACAAAATTTATTATTAGTTTTTTTTTTTATTAAACTGAAAACCATTTGAATAACACAAGCGATTGGTTTTTGGTGTAATAATTTTATATATTAAAAAATTTGAAAATTTGAATAGTTGAGGGGAACAGAATAATAAAAAATTCATTTAAATTATTGTATTTGTTTAGTTCAGGCAATTATAAGGTATTATTGAATGATAAGTTTTTGGAGACCTTGCATTTTTTTTTATAACCCGTATGAACATAGTGTATTTTTTTTTATATCATATGAACATAGTGTTTAAGTGTATGATAAATTTGCCTTTACATTTGTGACACCTTAAAGAAGCTGAGCTAGGTATTGCAAAATATATTGTATTCTTACTCAGAATCGAATACTCATTCGATTTAGACGTCTATGTGCGTCCGTTCACCTGTCCGTCGGCGGAATAACTCAAAAAAAAAAAAAAAATTATGATTCTGAAATTTTTATCATTTCACCTTTGAAAATTAATAGTTTCGTTATTTTAATTGCACAAGTTCAATCGGCGAGTTCGAGTAGATACTATAAATTTTCTTTATTTATATGAAAATAACTGAGTTTTTATGAAAATAATTGAGTACCTACTTATCTTTCTTGAAGTTCTTCCATACTGTATCTAAAAAATCTATCTATCTTTAATACTTTTTCTAAGAAATCTAATCCGTTCTAGAAGACAAATTATAACTCATTCTTTGATTATAAAAGTGGTATTTACTGGGTTAAAGTTTCACATTCATTTATATATAGGACTCTTATACTCGTTTCTTTCCTATATAATATATTTTTTTTCCTATTTTTGTTTTTTCTTCTTCCTCTCAAAAAAAAAAACTTAGTTTGGCTTAACTTATCTTACTTTACAAATTATAGGTGCAATTTCTGATCACTAATCACCAATATTTTTTATTTATTGATTAGTCTATAGCAGTTATAGACATGTTGTTATAGTGAAATAATATGGGAACATGATCTTAGTTTAGAGAATAACTGTTTTTATCTAAAAGAGATGTAAAGCAGAGTTTTTTTTTTAAATGTACACCTTTTTCTTATAGAATATAATATGACCAACTATAAGATATTGAAAAATTCGGAAATTAGATCGAGTACTTCCAAAGAGCTTCAGTTTTCATGATGAAAGAATTACAGAATAAAAAGTACCAATAAAAAAAAGCATTAATATGAAACCTATTATTTATTTTTTTCACACTCCTATAAGAAACTGGTTTAAGGTCCGAAGTAAAATCGTCTAAGCAAAAAAAAAAAAAACAAATATATAAAATTGTACTCTTAATTTCATAATACCGTGATGCCAATAACAACTTTGAGTTTGAAACTGAATTTAATGAAAATTTAAATAAAAAATTTTATTCTTCTTGATTTTTGTTATTTTTTATTCATTTATTAACTTTTTATTATTTTTACTTTTTTTTTACCTAGGTATAATACTCGTAACTATTTTATCAGAATTATTCAAAATAAAAAAAAAAAAAAATAAAACAATATAGGAAAAAAAAACTTTGAAAACTCAAGGGAAAATATATTTAAAAAAAAAAAAAGAGAAATGTTGAAGAGAATTCTAATAAAAAATGCAATTAAAAAATCAACAGCTTTATCGAATCGCTTTTTTTTTTATCTCTCTCAATTTTAATTGTTTTGCAATTTATAATAAATTGGATAGAAAGAGAAAGAAGAGGAAAAAAAAATACATATATTTTTAAGTAATATCCTATCATATTTGAATTTTATTGCTTTATTTATTTCTTCCCCCTTTCCTGAAATCCAATAAAAAAATTTTTTTTTTTTGTATTGAAAACTCATTGAACTTTGACGTCAATTAACACTGTATTCAAAAATATGCACGCAATGCCCTCAAATAATCGACAGTTAATATCAAAAAGGTATTAATAGAAGAAACAATGTACAGTATAAGGTAAGAAATCGATACATGAAAATGATACCTATAATATATACGTGTACTCTTTTCAGATGGACAGCGAAAAAAATAAAATAAAATTAGCCTGATATAAATAATATATGTAATATAGATATTTTTTTTTGGTTGTTTTTTTTTTTACCTTCTTCCGGTGATTCCCTTGGGAATTCTCAAAAATAAATTTTTTGTGTTTTTTTTAAATTTGTATTTTTTTTTTGCTATTTCATGACGGTGGTCGAGTGATTTTATCAATGGTTCTGTTCTACTATGTATTGGCTAATATTCTTTTAAGGGATTTAAAAAAATTTTTTTTTTTTTTTTATTTTAAATCATTTTTTATAATCCTCATTTCATGGTCTTTGATTTTATTCGATTTGCTGGCCACCACTTTGTTTTGTTTTAAAATTTAAACTTTGAGTTTTTGAAAAGAATCTATCGGTTGCGCTGATTGAACGAATGAATCTATATTCACGCCTAATAAAATTTTAATAATGTATTTTTGTTATAAAACTTGAAAATGAATATTGGTCAAAAATTGGTTCAATTGTATTGAATTACTTTTTGAAATGTTTTTGTTTCTTTTTCTTTTAGGTTTTTTTCATTACAATTTAAAATGAAATTAAAAAAGTTTGGGCTTTAGATGAAAGGTGGTTAGTTATGGTTGAAAATAGAATTGAAAAAAAATTATAAAGAATAAATAAAATTATTGTATTGACTGATTGCAAGGAAGTTTTCCTTCAAATATTTTCCTTAAAAAATTTTTATTTTATTAATTTCTAAGATTTTAAAACCAAACAATCTCTTTTTTCGCCAATTAGTTACAATATGAAAAAAAGAAATTAGAATAATGTGGCTTTTCTTTCTTTCCAATTTCTTTTCAAAATTTCTTATTTTTTTTTAGAATTTTATTTATCAGAAAAAATTGTTAAAAATCAAAAGACACTTTCTTCAATTTTAAGGAAACCTTAAGAAACATTTAAGAGGTGTTCACTTATGTAACAGCATAAAGTTGAAGAAATCGCATTTTTATGTTTTACTTTGAAAATACCTTTGTATACCTGACTACCTGACTTACTTACAAGTGTACTTAACAAGAAAGCTGACTTACAAGCGTCATGAAATAACAAATTTTGAAGTTTGATCCCTAATAGATTTTAAACAGTGGGAAGTACAACAAAAAAAAAATTTAAAAATTTTAATTAAAAACGTACCGGCGATACAACAAAATTTTTCACATAACGGTAAAATTAAATACTAAATTTCAGAAAATTGTATTATTTTGGGCATACTCCTAAAAAAATTACTTGTCAATTTTCCCCTTTAGCTGAAAAGGGAATTTTTTCAGCTAAAGGGAATATTTGAAAATGGCGATTTTACCAACTTTGAGAGACTATACGAATGCTAGGGTGTTGCTACAGAAAAAGAAATATAATGAGTGTTGCTACATAAAAAAGTTGTTCCGCAATATTAGTTACTTTTAAAAACCCTAGTCTTGGTTATTGTTCTAACAACGTAGAAGTTTTCTAAACATACGGGCGGACAGAGTGAAACTACATTTTCGAAGCTATATAATTGCACAATTTTTTTTAAGCTTAAAATAAATCTTATTGTTTAGTAAAACTTATTGTGAAGTTGAAAGCTGAATATGAACATTTTTTCATAGTTTTTTTTTAATTTTCAGTTCTACTGTTTGTGTAGAACTGTGTTTTGTGATAGTTTCACCATTTTATTTGATTTAAGAAGTCAGTATTTCACTCTTATAAAATTTAAAAAATAATTAAAACATTAGTAAGTTATAATTTTCATGCACCGAATTATCATTTAAAATAATGCTTTAATTTTAAGATTTTAAAGAAAACATTCTAGAAAAATCTTAAAACTAAAACAAATCGAAAAAATATCGTTATAATATCAAAATATATAAAAAAAAATATGCTTTTGAAAAAAACCATTAATTTGTATATTATGTACTTAAAAGATTCTACAGATTTAAATTTGGATAATTACAAAAATCTTTTAAATGTTGAAAACATATTATTATTGAAATTCATCAGGTGGTTCCACAATTAAAAAAAAATAATTCCATATCCTTCATCTTAAATGTTTTACTCCTTCCAATTTTCATTTCCAAATTTGATTAAAGCACTCATACAATTACACACATATTAATAAGATTTTAAAATTCATATTTTTCTTAGATTATATTCTGTTTTTAAAATTATAATCATAATCAATATCAATATTATCATTATAATAATCATCATATTGTCATCGTTATAATCATTTTAGAATAATTTTTTTTGTCGATAATAATCTATTTATTATCCTATTAAAAAAAGTATAATAAAAAATCATAACGAATTTTTTTTAATAGCGTAACACTCAGCAAATATAAAAACGCGAGCATAGAATATCACGACGATGTCTTGTTTGCATTTAATGAATTATAAATAAAATATAACTGTTGCCTATATAACTTTTTCGTATATATTTTATATATTCCATTTACATAAAATGCTTAAGTATTAATTTACAGGTTTGATTTGAATAATATACAGACTTTTAATTGAGCCAAAAATGTGTAATTACAAAATTATTACGGTATAAATAATTACGGTAAAATTATTACGGTATAAATATTACAAAATAACAGTATAAAAGTTCAGCTTATCTGATTATGTTCTGAATGTTTTCTTAAATAACGTTATAGAACTACATAACAACATAAGATATTCGATTAATTTTAATAAATATGCGAAATTTACGGATATAAATATGTAGGTATTTTACCCCAAAGTACATTGAAGTTACATTTACAAAACTGTTAGTTACAGTTTTCATTCCTTTAATATAACTTCAAAGTCTTACCCGGCAGCCAGACGAGACAGTATTACTATCTTGCGAGTGTGTAATACGAAATGTCAAATTACTGTCTGTGTGACGTATGTGGCATTTTTATTATCAAAATTTTTCAAGTTTATTTTATTTTTTTCCAAAATATTTCATGTTTAAAATAGACACAAACAAAATATCAAATTAAAAATAAAACAAGTAAAAGTAACAGTAAGTCGATGCAACCGACTAATTTATACCCTACACCTAAAAAATTCAAATTAAATTAAAAATCCATAAGTTATTTTAGTTAGGTATTTAATATAACTAAGCTAAAAAAATAAATGCTTTTACAACCTTTGTATAAAATTTCAGATTTCTATCTTTATTAAATTCGAAAATATGCTCGTTAGATCTTGGGAAGTGTGTGGAGGCACGCGGACCACCACCCCAATTCATCTCAAATTTTAGAGACATCAACAGGGTAGAACATTTTTATATCAAATTTCAAGTTTATATATTTATTAATTTCGAAGATATGCTTGTTTGGTCTTAGGAGTTGTGTGGCAGATACCCGAACAACCATTCTAATTCATCTTAAATTTTGGACAAATCAGCGATTCAGGAAACAACCCCTAGTACCAAACTTGAAGTTTCTATCTTTATTAATTTCGAAGATATGCTTGTTCGGTTTTGGGAGTTGTATGGGAGGTACCCGAACGACCATTCCAATTCATCTCAAATTTTAGGCAAATCAGGGATTTAGGAAACAGCACCCTCGTATCAAATTTGAAGTTCCTATCTTTATTAATTTCGAATATATGCTTGTTCGGTTTTGAGATTTGTATGGAAGGTACCCGAACAACCACTCCAATTCATCTCAAATTTTAGGGATATCAGGGATTCAGAAAAACATACCCTCGTACAAAATTTTAAGTTTCTATCTTTATTAATTTCGAAGATATGCGTATTCGGTTTTGAGAGTTGTATGGGAGGTACTCGAACGCATGGTCCGATTTCACCCATTTTCAATCCACGCCTTACCTTAGTCATTGTTAACCTACAGTATAAATTTCATCAAGATAGCATATATATTTTTTGAGTTATCGTGCGCACGGACGGACGGACGGACGGACATTGCTAAATCGACTCAGGAAGTGATCCTGATTCAGAATATATATACATGTCTATACCTAACTCGCTTCCTTTTGGTGTTTACAAACACCATACCAAAGTTAATATACCCTATACTTAATGTGTAGGGTATAACAACCGCAAAAATTTTATTTGACATGAATGTTGTTTTCCATTTGTCGCCATTTTTAATTGTTCGAAGTGTCAATTACTATCTCAATTACTAGATAGAAAAATGTTAAGACAATGGGAAAAATAGTTGAAAAAATGTAGAAGTATTGTCAAAAATGTGCATTTTGTTGTGTACTATCTTGCTAGTACTGTCCCGTTTGGTCATCTAGGTTAACATTAGTCTCAGGATAAATATTGGAAAACAAATTCTAAAGAGATTCAAAAAATATTTTTTATTAACCAGATGTTGAATATTTTAGCAATGATTTGATGCACTTAAATTACATATGCATTAAATTTAAATGCAACTATTTTAGAATACATCCGCATTTTACATTCATTTTTTATTATTACAATACTTTTTCAAATTCCACTTTGTATAGGAAAAAGTATCTATAAAAGTCATAATCAAATAAAATCTATCATGAAAAGAATTACACGTACAAATACCGTTATTAAAAACTTCACACAATGAATTCGTTTTTCTCCGCTTATCCACAATATTCCTATTTCCATATTCTCATTCTTTTTTTAATATGAAGAACTTCCAAATCATTTTACATGCTATCAATTCAATTTTCTTTTGTTTGTTTGTTTTATTTTTTTTTTAACCAGAAATTTAACACCTTTCAATATATAATTTTCTAAATTATCCTTAAATAGCGCCACTTTGTCAACAAAAACAAAACAAAAAATCAAAATTACCTGTGTTACCTGTTAGCGTTCATTTTTTCATTCACAATTTTATTTTTTGTTTCTGATTATGTATTTGGTTTTATACATTTTACTTTTTTTTTTTTCGTTTTGTTTTGTTATTGTTATATTTTTATCCTTACATAATGTTATGTATGTTTCCTTCTTCGTATATAAAAATGAATTCAGGAATTTTGTAACTTTATATGAAAATGAATGAAAAAAAAAAAAGAAATAAATTAAATTCGGCTTTTATTTTGATTTATTTCCTTCTACCTATAAGAACATATTATAAATAGGAAAATTAATTTTACATGCTATTTATAATATTTATTATTTTTAACGGAGGGCGGGCGATCCTAACATACATAAACATATATACAGAACTATGCTCCAAATACTTCGAACAATGACACCTTAAGAACTTATTTATACATATTTTATTTTTTAATTACTTTACCAAATGCCTTATTAAAATTCTTAGTTTAAGTTTAACAAAAGTTAAATTTTTATTTTATGAAATAAGAACCGAATTTTTGAGTCACCCTTTACAACTTTTACATCAGTAATAAAACAGACCGTTACCAATTTGTTAAATTTTGTGAAACAACACTATATCCTTTCCGAAAACACAGCTAAACATTAAAATAAAGCCTATTCATTGGCTCTATGTTTTGATAGTTAAAAAGTCTCAAAAAACTTTTAATGACTATAGGAAAATTGAAGCTATTTCAAAAGAAAATAGAAAAGAGCTTCTTTAAAACTTTGGTTTATATCCAACTAAGAAACATATATCGCACACCACACATTAAAAAAAATCATTTTCCTTTCTTTTAAATATTATATGTGGTTCTTAAACTTAAATGCTCTTGAGTGTGCTCTTGAATGGCTCAAACCTGTTCTACATAATATCATATAGGGTAAAAAGGACAATTATTGTAAAATAATTAACTTTTTTTTTTTTAAATTCGAAAAATTCATTTATCACTTTAAAAATCAAATATTAATTTCTTATATATAAAAGGGAGGATAGCCCATTTAGAGCATTATTAAAGATTATTAATAAATCAAAACCGTAAAAGAGACACTGAACTCAAACCTTTTAACTTTCTCAAACACCAAATCAATTGAAAGACCTTGAACTCAGCATAAATATTTTTTTTTTTTTTCTTTTTAAAGACAGAAAAAAAAAAGGAGAGAAAGTAAAAAAAAATAAAATTAAAAAAAAACATTGTCAGGCTTACCGTTATTTTTTCTTTTGATTTTCCTGCTATTTTCTAAGGCTTAACTTTTTTAAAGAGAAGGGGAGTAACTTTTTAATTTTAACATTAATGATTTATAAATGGTATCTGTAGGAATTGTATTTATGTATGTTTGTACATTTGTATGCAAAAATTATTCGTTACATACAAACTTAGAAGATTCAAATTTACTGACAAGTTCGGTGGCAAAATGTAAACAAATTTGTTCAGTTTAATGCAAAGTAAACAAAATGAAAACAATGAGATTTATTTTGTAATTGAGATTGCGTTTTTTAATGTTGGATACATTTTCTAGAAAAAAATAAAAATTAAAAATCAAATGGACTGCATTTTAAGTTATGACTATAGAAAAAATACTTTTTTTTATAGAATAAGTGACTTTTGTGTATTGTTACAAAAATTTGAATTAAATTATGCATTCCACAGAATTGTCAACAATTATCAGTTTTCAAATACTACTGTTTGTTGAAATAACATTTATATGATCATAAAAAAAAACATTAAACAAAATAGTATTCAAACATTTTAAAAGAAAGTATCCAAAAAATATTCTAAACAATCCGCTAGTTATATCAGAAGTGATATGAACTGAAGAATACTGTATAAAATGTTCAATATCAAATTCAAATAATAAGAACGCAATAACCGGACTATGGGTTAATTGACGGACAATCTATAAAAGATATACTAGGTATAGGGGGGATCCAGGTCCGTAGAAATAGCAAGGATTCACGAACGGTGGAGTGACATTTTCAAGGAACTAATGCTAATTAAAATTATATGATGCAGGAGGAGAAATATATCAAAATATTCCTCGTACGTGTCACGTAATATGAATCAAATCGACATATTCCTAATAAAACTAAGAACTACCAAATATCTGTAAAATATTACCACTATATTGCGAAATATTTAAATTATCAATATTAGACAATTAGATTAGAAAGTAGAAAATAGTCAAAAAAAATAGTCAATAGTCTTATGGAGCTTTTAAAATTAGTCTTATATACTCTTTTTTCAGAATATGCATATGTATGTGTGTACGAGATTCTATCTTATTTTATATGGTATAGCCTCCAATTATATACAGGCAGCTTCATTAATTTTTTAATACAAAATACTTAACCTTAAAATATTGAAATGCAAGAACCACAATAGGGAAAAGGACTTTTAACTTTGCAGAATATTTTAAACTCGTACGGTTAACTTATAACGTTTGTAATATTGTTTATACTGTTTGTCAATTTATTATGGCAATAGAAATTTTTAATCGTTTAATAAACACCCTATAGTCTATCTTATATTAGTTCAATATACGTTTTTGAGCTTAAATGACAAATTTAAATTGGAAACAATTAATGCAGCACTAGGTATTGCCAGAGTATAAAAAAAAAAAAAAAAAACTTGCTTTTGCCTTAAGTATTCTTTTCAAATACGAGTTTTAGTTTTTTAGAGCGATATTAAAAAAAAAAATAGAAAAAACTTTAAATTATGATATGCAACCATATAAAGATCCGATCCGATCTTAATTTTTATAATAATTGAAACCAATATCTTGTAGTTTTTTTTTAATTTAGTCGCGGAGGTTTCAGCTTTGTGATAAATAAATTACAAAACTTTATCTGTTTTGGGTTTTTGTATATTGAAGATAAAATTTGCTTTGAGATTTTCTATTATTTTCTAAATTTCTTTTGAATTTTTACTTGTTTGTGATACTCCTTATTACCATTTAGTAAAACTGGGTTATGTTCTAGTCAAATGAGGTAAAAAGCCTCACATCAAATCTCTAGTATTTTATATTCACTCGACAGAGTATATTATTATAAGTACAATATTGCCAACCTGTATAAAAAGTTTTTTTTAGAAAGTGTCAATTAGTCTTTTCATTTGAGTCTTTTACATTTTTTAGTTTTATTTTGTTTTTTTTTTTTAACCCTGTCTGAGTTAAAAATGTAAAAAGAAAATTATTTTCTTATGTATAAAATGTTTTTTTTTTTGTTGAATTTTATTAAAAATTAATGGGGAAAATGAAATACTATTAAAATAATACTTTTTTTTTAATTAGTTTTTAAAATTTTGTTTTTTTTTTAGTTCACTCATCCTCCAATGCTGGCTTTTATCTGTTTTATTTTTTTTCCAATAATTTCATTTTGTTTTTTTTTTTTTTTTTTAAATCCAATCTAAAATTAATCGTTTTGATGATTTTGTCACAACTTAACTAATCATTTCTTTTGAATTTTTTCAACACCCCTATTATAGCATCACATTTTAAAAAAAAAACTAATTTTTCAATTATCTAAAACAATTTTAAGCTATATGTTTATTTATTTTTTTTTTTTTTTTTAACTAAAATTTCAAACTAATCTCATTAAAAATCCAAAAACAAAAAAAAAATTAAATTTATGTCAAGATTTTAAAACAAATATAAATATAATTAATGGCTCACGGTCCCTGTGTACTTTACAATTTTCCATATAAAGACTATAAAATTTTCGAGAAAAATAAAAAAAGAAAAATAAAATTATTTTTTATTTACACTAGGTAATTAGAATCTGAAGGGGAAAAAGAGATAGAAAATAGTTAGATCTTGTTTTCAAATGAATTATCAGGTTTTAAAAATGTTCGTCCTTTTTACTTAAATAAACAAAAATTTACTTTTTATTATAGATTGTTTAAAGTTTGTCTGTGTTCTAATTTTAAATAAAAGTTTAGAATATAAAGTATTTTACTACAAAAAATAAAGGATTATATTTTAATTGTATATACCTAAGTATGTTTTATTTAATAGTGGCCAAAGAAATTTATGTAGAAGTTTTCTGTGCCTTTTCAAATTAATTTATTATCAAAGTTCTAAAAACATTTAAAATCAAAAGATCAAATACAAAAAAGTTCCTTAAGATCTTAAAATTTTGTAAAGTTCCACAAAAAAAATTTGACACTATTGATTAAGAATATATTGAATCTTAATCAGAAGCAGCCAACTAATAAAGTCTTTTTTTCTACAGGAATCTGACTTAAAAATTTCTTTGAGCTTTTGAATCACAAACTTTTTTAGAAGAAAAATAATAAAAATAACCAAAAATACCATTTGAGAAATAGCGGCAACACTTATTGATGTTTAAAATGCATAAAAGTTTTTGTTATATGCACAAGACAAGAACTATAAAATTGAAAAAAAAATTTAATTGCAGTTTCTAGTAAACGGAAATTTTATATTATGTAAATAAGATTATTGTAATTTTTTACCGATACTAAAATATAACGGTATTAGTTAGCTTAAAATTTAACCAATTAAACCATTCATTTATGTCTAAAGTTCATTTATACGATTATAACTCATTAAAACCCTTATTAATAAATCAATTATTAAAAAACCAAATATTGATTATAATTATGATAATATCCTATAGTTAACAATTACAACTGAACAATAATAAAAAAAAAATTGTCAATTAGCCCATATTTATACTATCTCCATTCCTCTTTTAATTTTTAACAATTTTTTTTACAATTCTTTTAATTTCTGACTTCAATTAAGATTGATTCCTAGAAAGGATTAAAATTAATTTTAATGCATTTTTGTTTACATTTTTATGGCGTTTCTTTAGAAAGCAACCAAATCAAAATAACAACAGCATCAGCATAAATAAAAATTAGAGCATAGAAAAGAAAAAAAAAATTATTTTTATTTGAGCACATGTTTTAATTCCCAAAACAAAAAAAACAAAATTAAATTCAAAACAACAACAACAGTGCATTAGAAAAGGACTCAAAGAACTTGAAAATTAAACAAAAAAAAAAAAAAAACAAAAACAAATAACATAAGGGACGGGTCACAGCTCTTCGGAAAAAAAATGATTTTCTTTTTTTGTTTTTTTTTCTGTTTTTTCCATTATGATGTGGAGTGTTTACTATTTTATTTTTTCATAAACATAACTGGAAAATATGTAAGAATTCGTTGTTATTTCTAATATTAATGATTAACCATAACATAACAGGAATAAATCTTGTTTTCCTTTTTTTTTTGTTTTTTGCTCAGCTTAATGTAAACAAAAATTGGAGTCTAGAATTAACTTCCATTAAAAAAGTATAAAAATAATAATGTCCCAAAAGAGTTCCTAGTGTGTATTTAGAATTAATTTTAACCTATAATTATTACATAAGGGTAATTTTATATTTAATTAGAGGTTATATAATATAAAATTTTTGATTGAAACATTTTTTATTCTTAATATGAATCATGTACTATCTGGTTTTAGTTTATCCTTAGAGACATTATGATCATCTAAGCCGAAGTATTTGTTTTCCTTTTAGGTTTATTCTCTTCTTTAGATGATTCTAAGTTGTTTTGAAAATAACGTTTTAGGTCTTAAAATCTAAGGACCTTATTAGAGTTCTTGCTGAAAATAAAACTTTAAAATCTATTAGATAACAATGAAGATTTACAAGACGTGTGTAAACTAAAGCTATGTAGTCACGACAGTTGTACTTTTTTTTTATTTTAAGTACAAATATTATAATAAATACAGGATATTAGTTTTGAAGATAAAGTATCGATCATTAATTAAATGAAAGAACAAAATTAAATTGTTATAAACAAAAGAATTATGTCATTATCCTGTTAGCTCTAATTCCAATTATATGCCATCAGAGAAAAAGGAATCAAAATATGTTAAAAACTGGTTTTAGAATATCAAATTTATCACTGTGTAAGGGTTAAAACTTAAAACATAACACTAAAATATAATAAATGTAAAAAAAAAAAAAAAGAAGGAACATTGTAAAAGAAATTGTTTACATTTTACATAAAAATATCCTTTTTTGTTCGCCCAACAAACAAAAATTATAAAAGGATAAAAGGCATAATAATGAAGCACTTGAAAGTATTTTTTTTTTTTATGTATTAATAAATGTATATGTGTGTTTTATGTTATAAGAGTTTCCCTTATTTATATAAAAGAACAGAAAATAAGAAAAATATTTAAGTGATTGTAGAAAAATTTCGAGCTACTAAAAGTCAATGGAACGACAATGTCATAACTTATAAATGGCGGTTTTTTAATAATCAAAAAACCAAAAATTGTCAAAATCAAAAATCTTCAAAATGGGAAAAAAAAGTATCAAATTTCAAGTAGGTATAATAATATTTTAATAAAAAGAAATTTTGAATGGAAGGATTTAAAGGATTTTAATAATCATTAAGTAAAATGAAACAAAAAACCAAAAAAAGAAAGAAAACATAAATTTTGAAATATTCCTTGTGTTTCAGATTTGTTTAGATTAAAATTTAAGATAAAATCAAAAATTTCACGGTAATTTTCTTAGAATTTAAAATTTTTAGCTATACAAAAGACTACCGAACATTATAAAGTATTTGAAATTATTAGAATAGTTCATAAATAAAACAAAATATAATAAACTTATAATGTTAAAAAAATTAATTTTTCAAATATGTATTGAAGTCCAACTATTATCACGCTTCAATAACGTGCAGCTTAAAAAGGCTATATAGGCCTTATAGGCATATTTAAAAAAAATAAACATTTATTAAGAATAAAGAAAAAAAGCTGCATATGAATTTGAGCTTTTAATATCTAACTTCGCGTCCTATTTATATCAAAATATCTCAAAACTTAAATGTTCTAACTGGAACTACTGCGGCTTCAAGCAAGTAAAATTTTAAAAAATTTTCTCTCCATATAATGTCAAATTATATCAAATTTATATTTGTGATTTATAAAGGTGAAAAAATGCTCTGTCGTTTGGCGTTTGTAGATTGAAAAAATGTTAAGTAGGAACTGAGATATATACATTTGAAAATAACGTTTTTCATTTGAGGAGCTGCACCTCCTTTATAAGTGGACCTACATAAAAAACATTTTTTCACAACATTAATTATACCCGTACGATAGGATCGGGTATAATAAAATTACTCCTCCGTTTGTAACACCTCGAAATAAGCGAGCTAGATATACCTTCAAAGGTATGGATCGGATCAGAAAAAAATTCTAAAACTTTTGAGCCATGTCCGTCCGTCCGTCCGTCCGTCCGTCCGTCAGCACGCTAACTCAAAAACTAAGAAAGCTAGAATCTTGAAATTTACACAAAATATTTTGGGAGTAATTTGTAGGTTCCCTATTTTTTTTGGTTGAGTTTGGACCAAGCCTTAGGGTAGCTCTCGAACACCTAACTTTTAGATCCCGACATTTTTTTTGAAATAGAGCTATGAAATTTTAACTGCTGATAGATCCCACAAAAATATTAATTTTATTTTTAATAACTTTTTTTTGTAGCCCCACCCGTTACGGAGCTACAGCTCCCCAAAGGTTCAAAAAAGCTCTATATTTAAATTGTTATAGCACAAGTTGTATAAGGTATATCTTCATTTTGAAAACGCCAAACGATTACTACTTTTATTAGCTTTAAAAGTATATATACAATAAATATATATTCGTGGCATACGGTGTCTTAATTTACCGTTATGTGAAACTCAAATTTTGCAAAATCCTTCAACCCTTCTATCTTCTAAACGGTTTAAGTTGGAAGCTTGAAATTTTGACAAAAGTTAGATCTTTGAAAATAAGTATGAGTCATTTCAGAAATTTTTTTTGTATCACCCCCCGTTTAGGAGCTGTAAGGGGTCAAAAACTGAAAATTTCCTATTTTTAAACACCTGTAACTTGAACACCTGTTAAAATTTTTTTGAAGTAATACACAAAAATTAAAGCTTCAATATTATACTCTTATTTCTGTTAACAACTTTTTTTAATAATATAGGGTTACTTTATAATTGACGAAAGTGTTACTTGATTTTTTCAAATTTTCTAACAAATTTCTTTAACGAATTTTTTCCATTTTGTTTTACTCGATAATTTGAAATTGTTGAGGATATAATGCGTAGTACAAAAAAATGTGAATAAATAAATAACATAACGGTTGCTTGAAGAATTTTTATTATTATTTATATGATATTGATATATATACATACTTATATAATATCATGTTTATTTACATATCGTATATGTCACTAGTGAATGAATGATAAGAGTATATATGTATATTATATAGCGCCGTATTTACATACATATATGTATTTTATTGTACTTATAAGAAATTATTCTGTGAATGGAATATTTAAATATAATATAATATAATATTTAAAATTATATAAACTATTTTGTACTAAGTAAATTTAATATACATTTACCGCTTAGTATTAAATGTTACTATAGAATATTTGAAAAAGTTTTGGATTGATAATCGTTATGTGGAAGGTTAGAATCTGCTTTAGAAGAATGTACATATAAACATATAGTTTGAATATATGTACAAACCATAAGTTCTAGAAATTATAAAATTCACCCAAATTATTTTAAAATACTAAAATATTAAAAAAATAATATTGTAGGCAGAGTGACTGTGAACATACTAACGGTTCGTACGGGTATCTAAGAGTTGACAAAGTCAACTGTATTCTTCCTCGTTTTTATAAGATTTATCCATGATTAAAATTTCATTGTGGTTTAATCATTGCGGTGTTAATTCAACACGATGCAATTCACTGATGGCCCGGATTCTGTAGTAAATAATAATAATATTAATTACTAATACCAATACCAATACCAATAATAATAATTGCTACTAGTAAGAGTGGAGTTCTCTTCAATTATTATCATGCAAGGAATATCATGCAGGAAGGTGTTATATACTACTACATTGTTATAACTGTTGATAGCAATAGCCACTGTTAGCAAAATAATAGAGGGATTTATTGATCGCTTACAGTTTCATTCCCAATTTAATGTTTCCGCATCCTTGCTCTATCCTTTCCGATCTGTACTCCCTAACCAATATACTGCGGCAGCTTCCGATCTCTACTTCTTAACCAATATACTGCCCCGGCAGGTTTAATTCTATTATATTGGCTAAAGGGAAGGTGGATTTAGTAAGTAAGAATCTGACACTAACTAAAGGGAAATTCTTGGTATCTTTCAAAGTTTCCTACCTCCCGTAGCAATTTTAAAAAATTTGATACTATAGAGAAACGTATTTTAATATCCATAGTTTAAGTTTCGCAAATATTCTGACATGTAAATGAATATTTTGTTGGGATAATTTTGTTTATTGTTATTTAATTTTGATATTTGTAAATTACCGTAAAAAAAAACTCAAGTTATTTTAAATGAATTATTTATTTTACAACCAAGATATTATTAAAATTTAGTTTTCTTTTAAAAAATTTTTTTAAATACTCAAAAAAAAAAAATCCAATAATTAGTTAAAAATTTCAAATTTTTATTATCATCCACAATCACATCTTTAATGAATCCTTTTTCTTAAAATAATAAAAATATTAGGAAAAAAAAAATCAAAGAAAATTTTTTTATTAAAATAGGTTAACAGGTAACATTTATTGGATTTTATGTTTCTAACAATTACATACTTTTAATTACAAAAACAAATAGTTGACTTGAATGGAAAATTCTCTGTTTTCGCAATAGCATAAAAACATATTTAAAAACAAGTAAGTATATAAAACAAAAAGTTTTCAAAGGCGCAAATGTTCTATTATATTTTCAATATAGCAACTTCTTTTGTTTTTAAAATTTTCTTCAATTTAAAATAAACCCCATTTAAATGATAAATAGGTGTTTAAGTTGCAGTTATAACTTACTCTTTAGATCTTCAACCGAGTACAAAACAACGAATATAAAACGAATAACGAATATAAAAAATGTATACTTTTATGACCATTTTTCGAACTTTGGGATACTGTAGTTCAATAAATGGTAAAAAATTGTTCTACAACATTGTTGTCTTAATGAGGGATATCTATCGTTAACCGTATGGATTTATCCTGAACGGTGTAAAAGATTTGTAAACAGTTGGACAAACAGACGGGGCAGACTGAAACTTAAAATGAGGTACGTTTTTAATAGTTTTTGGAAAATGTGTTATAAAGAGTACTTTTAATAGTTTTAAGGTAATTGAACCTTTAATAATCACAGTTTTGTAGATAGCTATCATAATTGAAACTAATTTTATTTTCAACTTATTAAAGAAAATATTTTTTTTTTTGTTCAAAAAGATATTAAAAATTTCATTATGTATGCATGTTTTCAAATTGTAATCGGTACCACCCTTCATATGTAAAAAAGTAATTAAAATATTAGTCGAAGATTAAAATAAAAAAAAATAAGTTAAAAAAATAAAAAGATAATTAAATTTTTGTGTGTTCAAAGAATTAGGAAAAATCTTAGTAACATTTTCTACTTAATTAAGTTGAAGTTGTTCTTATGCTACTTAAAAGTAAATATAACACAAAATTTTATTCTAGAAGGAAAAAAAAGGTGGTAAAGAAATGTTTTTTAAAATAATTACTTAATATAAACATAGGGTAATATTGTTTAAAGAATTGGTTTACTATTTTTTTATGATGAGATACCGACTAAATACAGAATATCTAAAATTAAAAGTTTCATAAATGAAATTATTAAAAATTCGATAGAGTAGTTAACAGCAAACAGCAGTTAAAAATTAAGAAATCCATTCGTTTCGAGTACATTCAAACTAAAGTATAAAGAAGGCAAGTATTTCAATAGATGGATTAATGCAGCTGAATGCCGATAGCTTCAATGTTAAAAATATAAGAATTTTGAAAAATTCGCCAATATAACTTAAGAAACTAACGGTCAACAGACAATTATGCTAACATGCTACTGGAAGATACTGAATATGAGCATTTACTCCTCCGGTGTATCTGAGATAACAGGTCTTGATATCTTAAAAGTCTTCCTCGAGTATGGCATTCTCTTCTTCTCAGTAAATACCGGTCTATTTCTCTCGATAATTTCTTCTGTAATTTAATTGAGAATTTTTTTTTTTAAATCATATTAGTGAACTTGTTGACACTTTAATTTTTGATACTTTCAAAATTAATGTTAACATTCTACAAATGATCTATCTTATCACGAACTCTTTTCATTATCTACTACTTCTATATTCTGACTCAATTCATAACTTCGCAGATGGGAATAATTTTAAAGATGATCTTAAGGAAATAATGTCATACTAACCACAATTAGCCTAAATAGAAACATGTAATGGCGAGATTAGTCAATCAAGATTTATCAAAAATAGCTGGTTGGGGTTTATCTAACAGAGATGAGCTGGTCACTCTAAAACTGAAACTTGTATGATTTCCTACAAAAATATTAATTTGACCGGAATCTGCGATTTCAAAGGTAAACTGTATTCATTAAACGGAAAATTTTAATATTTTAGGAATGCAATTTATTTCCCAAAAAATGTTGTCGAATGTAGCTAAGAGTGCTTTAAATCTCTGAATTTTCTTTCTCATTGCAAAGTTGTTATTCTTTTAAAGAGCATGTCATTATAACAGAATATTATATTCCACCTAAGATGGAATATAATTCTCACATTTGGGTCGCTGTTCCAAAAATCTCATAAAATTACGACGACAAAGTTCATTTATTATTCAAGCATCTTTTACTCCGTACCTACCATCTTTTACGTTGTATTCGTTAAAATCTTGGAGCATTAAATTTCTTCAAGATATAACTTGTGTAGGTAATGAATTCTTGTTCTATTGAATTAAAATCAATAATGCCACAAGAGAGGTTACAGTGCCCATTTCTATACAATGGAAATTCTTACGTGATTTAAATCTGGTTATTGGAGCACATTAATTGTGAGAATAGCTACAATATGGAACATGCTTCCATGCAATAATATGTACCACAGCTCTGTCGCCTATGTACCATAAAAAAAATTGTAGATATTCAAAAAGAGCCCCTTTTTTTTGAGCGTATTTCCTTCGAACCTTTCCTTTCTGTTATCGTATTTTCTCCCTGTTTTATTCTTCTGTTTAACTAAACTTATATTAACTAACGTTGCATGAAGAAATCCTGTCCTAGAGTTTGCCTAACGTGTACCAACAAAAAAAAAAAAAATTATTGTTCATAAAAAAATAATCGCAATTTTAAAATACTTTAGACACAATTTCTATTTTTTCTAAATAAATTTAAATTCTAATAAAAAATATGTTTTGTTTTTTATAATATTGTAGATATTATTTTATAGTTTAATACTTATGATAAAAAAGAAATGATTTTTTAAATATTTTTTTTAAAACTATCACCTATAACACAAAACTATTTTAAAAAAATGTTTTCTTTCTATTTCTTTTACTCTCACAACAATAAAATTCTTTATCTTTATGTTTTAAAAAAAAATTTTTTTTTAATTGGTTCTCCATTTCACTTGAAATGAAATGCCAATGTCTGAGTTTCTGTACAACTTCTTGAATTCTTTTCTTGTTGCATTTGTGATAATTAAAAAATGATTTTATTTTAAGCTCAGATTCAATGAGCAGACTTCAGATTTTAAGTAAAAAAAAAAAAAAAAAAATATTAAAAGGAAAAATAAAAAAAATATATCTTTAATATTAATTTTAGTGGGTCTTAAAGATATTAGTGTAATATTTGTTATATATTAAAAATATATATATATATATATATATATATATTTGTTTTTTAAAACATTTATGACTTTTTTTTTTTTTTTTTACCATTTCTAAAATATTAAGAAGCTGTTTGATACTTGCTTTGTTACATGATATACAGCAGTAAATAGAACTTGTTATGTTTTTGTTTTTAAAATGAAATGTGCTTCAGTGTTTTTTAATTTTTTTTTTTTTTTTTTTCTTTTCAAAATTTAATATTCATAAAACGTACAAAGCAGAAAAGTAAGAAACAAAAAAAAAAAAAAAATGAATTTAATAAAAAAAAAAATTTTTTTTTTATGATTGTCAATAAAAAATGTAAAACAATATTTAAGTGGAAAAATGCTTCAAAACGGACATATAAACTGCTGTAAAAGCAGAAGGAATCATTTAAAAAAATAAAAAAATAGAAAACGCACAAATTTTAGGATTTATACAACTCATGTTGGATGAAAATTAACTGAAAGTTAACTTAACTGTTAAGACAAAGCAAAACCAAGAGGGAATAAATCTATAGGTACATTCAGTAGGTATAAATTAATTCTACAAGACCAGTAAAAATTCGAATAGAATAACAATCTTTTTCATCTCTCTCACACTTCACTTTTTATTACATTTTACAGGAGTCAAATGTCATAAAATTTGTAGTTTTGCAAAAAAAATATGAAATTTTAGAAAATTGGTTTATTATTAATTTACAAAGATTGCCATGTGTCTCATATTTTGATCATTGTTTTTAAGTTTTATATAACACGAGAAGAATTGGTAAAAATTGTAAATTGCTGATAAAAAGTGTGGAGGTCAAGGAAAAGTGAAAACTTAAAATGAAGAAGTTCAGAAATATTTTTTTTTTTAGTACATTCCACATAATTGTGACAAAGAAATTACACAGTCTTTCCGTATTCTGGGGTGGCTGTAAATGTCGTAAAGAGGAATTATTCTTACGACGTGTATGGGATTCGAAACGACACTCTCTTGGTGTTTACAACGTTTTTCATACGCTGTTTTATCCACTAGGCCACCGATGCCTCAACTTCAGAAATATTATATATTTTAACTGTTCATAAAGATATTCATAGAATATTAATAATTCGCTGTTAGCATGGCTGTCTTATGTCAAATATTTGCGAAGCTTACAAAGCTTTGTAACTATTCTAAGTGTGTAAGAAGTTTTGCCTATATTACATCATTTTAATATTAATCTTTTCAAAAAAAAAAAAAAAGCCTCTTCAAATATATCTATTTGTGTATTAAGAAAAGATGTTCTAAAACCCTGTCGAATCCATAGAAAAATGTTCAAGGTTGGTCTTAAGTTGGATGATAGGAAATATTTAGTATATACCCCTACGCTGTGATAATCATGAAAGGAAAACTGTGCTAATCAATGTTAGGCTAAATTTCCATAGAATTTAGGTACGGTTGCAAAAAGCTATGAAATAAATAAATCAGATTGTAATAAAATTGTGTGTGTGTGTGTGTATATGGCATTGTATGTAATAATAAACGAAAGAAGCAAACAGAAGAATAACAAATTCAACAATTGAAAGGTCAATTTCAAAAGTACAACTAAAAGAATAGAAATTTTTAAATAAGAAAAAAATCTCATTGTATAAACCTGATAATAGAAACGGGCAGGACATAACATAACAAAGTTAATTAATAATAGTTGAACGTCATAAGGAGAAAGAAATTCCTAAATTCCTTTTAGAAAAACAGCATCAGGAGTCAAATCATAAATTTAAAAGATGTGAGAATAATTTTGTGGAAATCAAAAATAATAGTATCTGGCGAATTATAATACCGTCAGTAAAAATTGAGATCCAAAAAACTGCTGATGTCGTTTATACGGTAACACTAATATTCATCATAATAATAAAATCATTTATTGTTCAATGAAATATCAAAAGGAACACAAAGAAATTTTTCTTGCTTTTTGAAGCGTTTTTATTTATCAATAATTCATTTTTTTTTATTTTTTAGTTTTAAAATTTTAGTGCATATTTATTTTAAATTTCAGTCAATGATAATAATTTTAAGTGACTTTCTTTTTTTCAAATTTTTGAAATGGATACTTATTTTAGTACTTTAACACTTAATTCGACTTTAATTTCTGGAACTGTTTTTGCAATCCTATTTCATTCTTTGCATATTAAATCATATCTTATTGCTGATGTTTTGTGTCCCCAATGGATTTTTCAATGGTTTTAAATTAACATAAAATCTAAAATTTATTTGATTTGCGTGTTGGATCATCATATTTTCTTTTATAAATTTGGTTTTTGATATAATATAGTGATGGTTATGTTGGGTTATATATAGGAATGGTTGAGAAGGCAGTTTTGCTTTAGGTTAGTCGAATGATATACTAGAATTTTAGAGCTTTTTATTTTATTATATTTCGGATTATTTTTTTTTTATATTCCACGAAATACACGTTTAATAAAAATATTATTAATTTTAATCAAACACACATACACACATTTGTTATAAATTTTGTTTGAAATAATAATTTAGACTCGTTGTGTTTTTAAATAAGTTGAATGATGATAATGGTAATGATGACAAACTTATAGAAAGATTGATGTAAGAAAAATGACTTGAAATTTGTTAAATTACCGAAGAAAAAGATGTTTTTAAAATCGCTATCATAATTGTATAAATCAAACATTTTGCAAATACCTACACAGCTGTTAGATAAATTAGACAGATAAGGAATGCATTTTTAGTACCGTTCCTTGAATTCAAAAATGCAAATGTAAACAATAAAGAGCTTATTTTTGGTGCCTTCCTAAAGAAAAAATAAATAAATAAATAAAGTACCTACATAGAAATTTTTTTTTTTTTTTTAGTACATAATATGACAAGGAAATTTCACGGCGTTTCCTTTTCAGGTGTGGCTAAAAATGTCGTAAGGGGGAATTATTCTTACGACGTAGCCAATATTGATTTTTTCAAATTAAGATCAATATACAATTTATTAATATGATAAGATTTTTAATAAAAAAACACAATGATAGAGCATTTCAAATTACAATTGGAATCTAACAAATCGAACTAAAGCAAACAAACTATTAACTTTGCACTAACACTCAAATTCCGTAGTCAATCGAAAAACGCTAAAACTGAAAGAAAATAAACGCATTTTATGGGCAGACAATTGTAGAATTGAATAATTTATTACAAAAATCTCTACTTAAATGATTTAAACTAAAAAAAAAAAAAATGTAAATATTATAATTTTAATTTTTAATGTTTTTTGACATTAAATATCATAAAAATGGTTGGAATTGAAGATAAATAAGAAGTAGGAGGAAAAGGAGGATAATAATATTCTCATTTTCTTCATTTTTATTAAATATTATCATTTATTTTTGTTTGGTTTTTTTATTGTTTTTTTTATTTTTTTTTTTGTTGTTTAAAATATAATTAATGACTTATTTTATGTAGGAGATATTTTTTTTTTATACAAGAGCCTTTAAGTTTTTATACAAAGGTAACGAAGCAGCCAACTGGTTGCTACTAACTATTGCTACTGCCTACTTATTAGCGCTAAAATGGTACTTAAAAATTGCTTTTTGTTTTTTTTTTTTTGTTTTTGCAATAAACTTATTTTACATAAAATGAAATTAAAAACAGCATTTTATTACAGGAAATCATCTGAAAACAAGAGTCATACAGTCTAAGATAAAAATTCATTATAATTGTGAAAGTACTATTTGAGTGGAAAATGAATAATGTCTTCTTCTTCTTCATCTGTGTTTTTTTTTTTTTTTAATTAAACCCTTAAAAAATTAAAATATTATCAATTTCGGGAAAACATGAAATAAAATATAAAAATTGTTTTAAAGATTTAAAATATACATAATATGGATTTTCTTGTATTTTTTTTTGCTATAAAATTACTTAAAAATAGACATGACTGGTTGTGTATTTAAAATATGACATAAAATATGAAGAAAACTTTAAATTAAAAAAAAAAAAATTTTTTTTAAAACATAAACTTAAAAATTTAACATCAAACATCCCATTATATTGGCTAAGAAGTTTACTAGGAAAAAAACAGCACTAGAAAGGGGTATTCTTAAAGTATTTCGAACCTCCCTTAAAACACGAATACTTTTATTTTATTTTTTTTAATGTATTTCTCTGCCACATAAATGTGGGCAGAAAATTACACAGACTTTCGTGTTCAGGCGTGGCTGTAAATGTTGTAAAGGGGAATAACTCTTACGATGTGTGTGGGATTCGAACGCAGACTCACTCGGTGTTTACAGCGTATTTTATACTAATATATTAAAACAAAAAAAGCTCTTTAATAAATAAATTAGAAGTATTTGAAAATAAATGCCTCCGAACAATTCAAAATGTAAGATGGCCTAGAAGAATATCAAATGAAGACCTACTAACTATATCTAGACAAGAAACCATACTCTGCCAAATCAAGAACAAGAAATGGAGATGGATAGGTCACACACTTCGGAAAGCGCCAGAGAACATTGCACCCCAGGCGCTCGACTGGAATCCGCATGGAAAAAGAAGTGTGGGTAGACCTAAAATAACATGGAGAAGGTCTGTGGCTAAGGAAATTGATAATAGCAGTAAAACATGAGCAGAAATCAAACATTTGGCCCACAATCGAGTGCGATATAGAAGCTTTGTGGAAGACCTATGCTCCCCCAGGTGGTAGAACAGGATAAAAAAAAAATATTAAAACAAATAATTTAGTAATAGCAAACCACAAAAACTGTTATGGAAACTGTTACATTATATATATTATATAATATATATCCTTGAAATTAACACCTAGTTCTTGCTAAATATAAAGTATTAGCCGAGTTATTGTAAAACAGAATATTTTTTTAACACATCTTTCTAAGAAACAAATTAGTTTTTAAAAATCAATATTGAGACTTTGTTTGAGACCGAGTTTGATTAGATATCAATTTTTCCCTCGGTACATTTATATAGTTCCGACCAATGGATTCCTTAAGTCACTGGTCTCATTTGTTGAAAGATTCAATTTAAATCTCGGTTACACACAAATAAAACATACAAACAACCACTATGAAAAATATATAATGTATTGACAAAAATTTTGGTTTTGTCTCTTTGGTTAAATTTGGTTAAATTTCTTTTATTTTTCGATCAAGTCAAAGATCAAATCAAAAAAAAAAGAAAACAGATTAAAATGGTAACATTGCATTATAAGATGGTAACAAAGAATAGGTTGAAGATTGTTTATTTAAACAAGATTTTTTTAATATGAATGTAGTGGCCATTCAAATGGATGTGATGGAAGGAAGAAATCTTGCCCATTCGCTTTAAATCTTCTTTCAGTTGGAATTAAAGCCTATAATTAATTTTAATTCCTTTAGAATTGGAATTAAGACTCACACCATTCTTTTGTTTCGGTATTTCAAGAATAGTGTGTTATAGGTATGAAAAAAATAAGAGGTTTTAGAGTCTGTTTCAAAGTCAGCGTTTCCATAATTGGTTTTAAATGTTTCGTTGTTGAAATATCTATATGTAAAAAATAATTGAGGAGAATTTTATAATTGGTTCGGAAATCAGTACTGAACTCTTCGGGAAATATATATTTATAATGTGTATATACGAAATTTTGCGTTAAGAGAAATTTTATAACTGGGTACAGTCAAGAGTGACACTCTAGTGAAATAATAGTAGAGGCAAGTGACACGTGACACTCCAGTCAAGTGAAATAAACTCAAATGATATTACAAGCAAGTGATATCCAGCCAAATGAAGTACAGGCTTATGATAGTAACTGGTATATGACAAAGTTAAAAACATTGGGATTTAATTCTTTTTTTTTAAATGAAATTAAAGAGAAAACCTAATTAAAGAGAAACCTAATGGAATTAAAGTCTGTGGCCCTCTAAAAAAATTTCTTTATTATCTCAACAACAAAAAAAAAATATCCAAATATTTTTGTCAATATGTTTCATCTCATATCATTTAATAGAAATTTTTTTTTTTTTTAAGTTGTAATAAAACCAAAGAAGTATTGATATGATTACTTTAGTCATAATTTAAAACCATTTTTTTTTTATGATTTTGTTTTTTTTTTTTTTGAAACGATCTTTCAAAACATTTTAAGATAATCAATATTTATAAATAGGATCTACCAGGTTTTTAAATTGTTTATTAATATTATTTTTTTTTTTTTACTTTTTCGAAATTTTATTTGATATCATAAATTCTAATCTCATAAATATCACAATAAAGAAAAAAAACTCATTTCACAAATTTCTACTAAAAGCATTTAATTATGACCACTAAAATAGATTTTCTTCTAGATTGTAATAAAATAAAATAAAAAAAAAAAATTTCATTATTTAGCCATAGCCACAATAAATGGTTATGCCGCCAAAATTGCCGCCATC
Organism: Poecilobothrus nobilitatus; assembly: GCA_947095535.1. Classification (NCBI taxonomy): domain Eukaryota; kingdom Metazoa; phylum Arthropoda; class Insecta; order Diptera; family Dolichopodidae; genus Poecilobothrus; species Poecilobothrus nobilitatus. The sequence continues at coordinate 16,371,752 of OX352773.1, read as the reverse complement.
GTCGTTTTTAATTTTTTTATTTTTATACATTTATAATTTTTATAACAACTCATAATTTTAAATCCTAAATGAGGAGTCATAACCAACCGATAAAAACTCATATAACAAAAACAAAAAATTGTATTAATCATTCTACCTTTCAAGTTATATTAAAGTTGATATAAGCACATCTGATAATCATAACTCTTTCAGGTAGGTAAAAACAAAACAAGGGAATTATTTGTTTTCTTTTTCATTTTTTCTTCTTCTGTTCATCTTATTCCTGACATTCATATAAGACTTTAATGGATACCCTAATAAAAATCCTTTTAAAAATAAAAAATTTAACGTGCTTATTTGATGTTAAAATTAATTTTCATAAATATTTTCCTTGTTTACCTTTTAAAATAAAAAAAAAAATAAAAAAAGATTTTTGATAGTCAGAAGTTATGTTATGTAAATGAAATGTAGGGAACCAATTTTACATCTGGGCACCAGCCGCATACAAAAAAAAAACAACAATAAATTAAATAGAAACATATTAACTTTTCAAATCAATCAAATTTAAAAGTGGAGTCACTTATATTATAAAAAATATTTTTAACAGTAAAGTCTTCATCAAATGGTTGTTTTTTTTAATTTTCATGAAAGTTGGCTGTTGACAGTAATTCTCAACAGTACATGAGTTTTTGTAGTCTTAATACAAAAACTATACAATTGATCAATGCTGCAGTGCATGAGTCGTCGCCATTTTAGTCAATTATTAAAATTAATAATAGTGTTATCATCACGCCATAGTAAACCAGCTAATTTCAATATTTTGTCTAGGGATTTATAAATCAGAAAGATAAAAATAAAATGCCAAAAAACAAATAATAATAATAATACATGAACACCTAAACTAGCCTGAGAGTGTTCTTTCTTGAATTGATTACTAGTATAATATTATCAGAAAAAACGTTAAAGGGGCCTCGATGGCCTAGTGGCTAAGAGCGTATAGAATGCGCTATAAACGCGAAGGGAGTGTGGGTTCGAATCCCTCACACGTCGCAAGAATAATTTCCCCTTACAACATTTACAGTCACGCCTAAAAAGGAAAGCCTTGTGTAATTTCCTTGTCACATTTATATCTCTAGGGGAATACACTAAAAACAAAAACAAAAAATATTAAAAGAACAATGGCTAATCGCAGGACATTTTATCTATATCGAGGATAATTTTATTCTCCAATTGGAAAAATACAGAATATGAATATTAATTTAATCACGATATATTTTAAAATTTTTTAGAATGACATTATTTTTGAATGACATGTTTCCTTTTTCTCTATTCTACTGTAAGCACAATTTAAAAATTTCTAACCAAATACGATAAAATATATTTTGTAAAATAATTAATGTTAAACTAAAAGTTTAAAATTGATTACTTGCACTTTTTTAAAACTTCTTTTTCATAATGTTTCAGATAGTTTTTATTCAAGTTGCAAACTGTTGACAAGTTTTTGAACTTATTCTAAATATAGTATATGACTTGTAGATTAAATTCGACTTCAAGTTGTCTGTTTAAAACTTTTATTTTTGCTTTTTTTTTTATTATATCTAGGGAATTGTAAAGTAAACTAAGCTTTCTTATGACTAATGATATCTATTTTATAATTAAGTAAATTATGATAAGAATAAGGATATTTAAAATAAAAGAATTCCAAGCCTTTATTAAAAGAACCTAACGTTAGTAAAATGATTAACTATAATTATAGCCAATGACATAGGTAATGATTTTGAAGTTACAAAATACATAAAGTCTTTAAGCTATCATCGTAATGTAGGAGCTTGTTGCCTTTTCAAGTAAACTATTAAAGCAGCTCAAGTTTTCATGTATTATGGTAGAGCTTTTTAGAATGAAAACTCTAAAATACAGCAAGTATTTTGTAACTAGAAACTCAAAATTGTGGTATGGAAACCATCATTTATTTGACCAGCAAAAATTCAAATAAGAATTTAATATTTTTCTTCTTCAATCCTTATAATATAAATTCTACTCCGCAATTCTATGGCAACAACCATATCTTTTACTATTCATTCTATCCTTACTCCCTAGTATCCTCCCATTATGGTGATGGATATAATGAGTAACGTCTCATAATACCAAGGAGGTGGTAGATGGTCTTGATTTTTTTTGAAAATTTCCACCTCATTAGTTTTATGAAATGGAGTGGTATTTTTGGAACATCATAGAGTTCATAAGCTATTTTATATCTATACACACTATAACTACTTTTGTCCATTTGAGTTTGAAAAAATTTGTACAAGTGACTAAATATAGCAACTTATGATAATTCTGAAAAATATTTCTTCTCCGAGGTCTTAACTAAAAACATTCCGGAATTCTGAAGTATTTTCAATCAAATTTTGTCTTCACATAACTTAAATTCAAATATACAAAAACAGTTTTGACTTTCGGCAAAGCCAAAGTTTTTATATAATACCTGGTTTTTCTAGCTTCAGTAACTCTTTGTCAATAAACAAAATTGAAGTTATGCCTCAGATTGAGCGATTTTTTTGTAATAAACATTTAGAAGAAACTTCAACAATTATCTCTAATTAATAAAAACAAAATAATATTTTGGTAAGTGGTATGGAAAAGGAATAAGAATTGTTTGTTGCTCTTGTATAGTCTTGTGTCTTGTCGAAGTGTTTAAAATCTAATGATAAATTATATCAGTTATTAGTTACTTATTGACGTGTTCTCTGGAAAACGATCAATATATGGTCTATTTCGTTGTTGCTTTCGTAGCCTCGTCTCTTTGTTAAAAACTAATAATAAGTATTTTCTATCAGTTATTATTTACTTAAACTGTTGTTTCCATATAATTCTTATTCTTAAATAATGGCACTCTCCTTCAAAATTAAAAATAATGTATTAATTTAGAAATTATTCCAAATTATAAGATATTCTTTTCTTTTAAAAGATAAAATGCCCCTCTTTTTATTAAATTTTTTTTTTCAAATGGAAATTAAAAAATATTTAAATTTTATTTGAAAAAGAATCTTTAAATTAAAAAAAAAAAAAAAACATAAGTAAACAAAACAAACCCCCTGAAACATTAATAAAACAATTTTTTTTTTTTTTTCAAAATCAGTTGGGTGTCTAAATTCTCTTGAATGATAAATTAAAATATGGAATTAACTTGACTTTATATTAAGTACTAGTATGTTTCCATAAAGATTCTCTCTATTATTATATTATTAATTACACCATTGGATTAATAGGAGCTTACATAAAAGAAAAACTAATTTACAGCAGTACATACGAGCATATTAATGATGTGAAAATAATTTTCAATTTTTAATTGGTTTTTAGAGGGGATATTGGATAAAAATGTTAGGTCTGATACGCTGCTGTGATGATGCACTTTAAAATGAAAAAAATTAAATTTTAGTCAGCGAATTGTAGAGTTTAATAAAAAAATGATAAATTATTTCAGAATAAGTTGTCCTTAAAGTTTCAAAGTAGGTATACCTACTTTAAATATTTTTAATAATAATTGTGCCTAGAAAAAAATGATGCAGCAGCTCCTGATGAGTATTTCTGTTATTTATTACCGGTTACTTTAGAAAATAAAAAATTTTATTGATATTTTTGTTTCGGAATTATTTTTAATTAGCTTGAAATTTAAACTCATATTAAGCAGAAAACTTTTAATTTATGTATTTAAAAAGCTTTAGAAATTATAAGATTTTAATAATTTTTTGGCCAATTAGTCGTAGTTATACGGTATAATAGGTACCTAAACATATTTTAGTGATGTATTAATTAACTTGAAAAACTTAAAAAGATGCAGATGAATGTAAAAATATATCAAATTTAAATTGAAAAATAATTTGAAAATATTGTATGATTATATTTAATAGATAATCATTTTAAATTTATCCTTAAAATTCATCCATTCTTCAAATGATAACATTATAAATGGAACACAAATTCATAACAATTTTTGTACTCACCATTGATTAATAAAATATCTATAAAATATAGAGGATAATGAAAGAATATTGAGTTGGCTCATTAAAAAACAAAAGAGTTCGCTCATTAGAAAAAAAAACTTTATAAAATTGAAAAACAGAAAAATATTTAAAAACAATATTTTATTTTCATATAAATATGACAAGGAAATTACACAGCATTACATTTCCAGGTGTGATTTTATACATTCTTACCTACAAGGCCACCAAGACCCCTTAAAACTATGTATTTATTTTGGTTCGTCAGACCAAATACAATTTCATAAGGTAAAGTTGCGTATAGTTATTTTTTTTTTCAACTTCTATAAGGAGCATAATGTTAACCATTAAGATGTTTATTAATATTTAACTTTGCTTCAGTATCTGGAATCTAAGCCGTTGACTACTTTACGATGTAAAGTGAACTACAAGTATTAAAATAATTACAATATTTATTTTATTCACATTATATTATTATATTTTATATATTATATTTTTGACCTAACCGAAATTTGAGATATAATGTCAAAGGTATGGATCGGCTCAGAATCGAATTCTGACTTTTGCAAAATTCTAAGTTTCGCTATTTAAATCCAGCATTTTTGGCCGCCGGGTTCGAGTAGCTGCCATACAACTTCTTTCTTTATATAGAAATAACTCAGTGTCTATTGAAGCTAGCTATCTGAAATTTAATGAAGATGTGTCGAGTTACATGCCAACAATTTTTGAAATAGGATATATTACGTTCATACGGGTATCCCAGAGTTGACACAGTCTACTCTACTGTACTTTTTCTCGTTTTAAACTAAATTTAGCTATAATGTTTTATGTAACTATGAATTAAGTTTGAACGAAATAAGTTGAAATAATTAAAAATTCGATTTTTTTTAAATTTAATTCAATTTTGTTTTTAAACATAATTTATAGCCCCGTTGGTAGTAAAATAATAGGAATAAACCTTAATTGTTATTGTTAATTATGTGACCCGTCACTTTTATATTGTAAAAACGTTCCAATCCAACAATTCTTCATATAAAAGAACTAATATAATCTAAAAAAATTTATAACAATAATTAAGCTTTCAGGTTTAATATAAATCCAATGACAATTTATGATTTTAAAGTATTTATACCAAATAAGAAAGGACATAGAGAAGTTAATCAAGTTAACAAAATTAAGTATTCCGAAAAATCAAAAAAAAATATTTGATAATAAAATTTTTGACAACAATGATTTTTTTAAAAGTCATTTTTCTCAGAATATTTTCAACTCAAAGAATATTTTTTTAGAAATTTATTTATCTTACGTAAGTATGTAATTAAAATATTAAGATTTAAAACTTTTGAGAGTATATAAGATAAGTTTAGAATATAATTTCTAAATAGTAAGCCTTTATGGGTAATATTTTAAATTTTATTTTATGAAAATGTAAAATAATTTTAATTATTTTTTGTATCAAGTCGTTTCTGTCAGGTCTGTATATAGAAAAAGTGAATATAATATTTCGCATTACGTTTAATTGTGCCTATAATTGAAAATGCAAATGTAATTGCGGCTGGAATAAACAGTTCCTGTCACCAAAATAATTTTACTGTCATTTAAAACGCAAAACAAAAACGAAGCGGCAAAGTTTTTTGACATTTAAAATTGTTCAAAAAACATAACCGTATACTAATAGTATTTTGTATTACAAGAATTTTATTACAAAGAATTTTCTATTTTATTTACATACTATATTAGTGCACTTAAAAAACTTAGTAGAAAAACGTAGGAATACGTAATAAAATTATGTCAAAATGACAAGCGGTTGAAATGTGTTTTCAAATTCAACCTCAAAATTTTATCTTGTATTATATTTATTTTTTAAACCTTAAATATATACCCTTTGTAATTCCATTTGCAGTGATAGGCATCTTATAATCAATATTTCATAAATAAATTAATGTTACAATTTCCTCGTACTCAGTATGATGTGTTTACATCTATAATATATAAATATTCATGCCAATTATGATAAATTCCAGTAGAACATAATGTTATAAGTATTTAATTTCTCATTTAACTTTAAAATTAAATTGATTCAAATCAAATTAAGTAATAAAGACATCCGTTATTAAAATCAATAATAATTGGCCAACTTTTTTTTTTGTTTTTGTTTGGAATTTCTATTTATTTTATTATTTTGAATTAAGTTTTCTCTGTTATTAGAAATTCTTTTCTTAAGATTTTAAATGTTTGATCTGTTAACCCCATACTATTATTTACTTGAATTATAAATTCCAAAATTTTTAGGTTAATTCTAATATTAATGTTTATAATTTAAATGTAAGCGACAAAATAAAGTAAGCCACTAAAAAAATTATGACCGTATAATTGTTATACCGTTGTAATAATAACAGTTGTTCATAAATATAAAGAAAAATGTTGTCAAACACGAAAATTTATTGTTAAAAAATCAAAAATTGATAGAAAGGACATGCATTGCAGTGGAATGGGTTTTTCTCCAATTATCTACTCTCCAGCACTTAAGAAACTGAACCATTAATTTGACAGAATGATAATGTGGAACGAATAAATATGATTAAGAATGGTTCAACAATTAAAATTGATCAAAAAAATTTGACAGCTCTGCTAGAGCTCAAGTCATTTAAATCATCCTTAAAACCACTAAAACATATAATTTTTAAGTAAATGTATATACATAGATACTACATATTTATTCATTATTCAATAGAACTATTTTGGCTCTTACCTGGTCCGAACTAAAACTTTTTCTGTTTTTATTTAGCATAAAAATATATAAGGCTTAAGTTGAGTCAACAAAATTGAATTTTGAATTATATAGGAATAAATTTTCTCGATATCTGTTTAACTTCCAATCATAATCTATAATCGAATATGACTTTTAATAGCATTTTCCAAGAAAAAAACTTTAAAAATTAAAAATTAATCGCAGATAATTGGAAATAAAGACAATGTTCTGAAACAGTGATATTCTTTTTTTTTTGCTAAAATTAAGTAAATCTGAAAACCTTTTTATCTGGAATATCTACTTTATTTATAACGCATGCATCCCAGTTGTATTATATTGATACGTATTTCCCCATATTAATCATCATATATCCATTTGTTTATCTTCCATCTTTTTGCAACATATATTTATTATTTCGATATGCTACCTGGCATTATTGTTTGCATAGACAGGTTTGTCGATCTAGCAGCATATACAATTAGTATAAAAATTCGGAGGCACGAAATAAGGTTCTGCGAAATAACACCCCACGGTCTTATTTCTCATATGTAATAACACCGCATAATTTGTAAAAAAACACCCCTGGGTCTTACTTCGCAAGGGCGTTATTTCATGGCGCCTAAAAATTCATATACAGCTTACCAATTAAAGCTTAAATTGGATTAAAATATTGTGTACAATTCTTTAAGAAACCAATCTGATCTATATAAAATATTAAAGATCACGGAAATTTCTATAATATTATACAGCCTTCTTTACTGTGATGAAATGATTTCATGCCATGTTTTCACGCCATATAAAGAAAGTGTTATTAAACATAACAGACAGACAGTCAATTAAATTTAATAAAGTTCAATAAGCAGAAAATTATTAAATGAACAATAATTATATATAATTATTAAATAATATAATCAATAATGATATCTTAATTAAATTCGAACATAATTTTAAAGAATCTAAAAATCATTTAATTTCTAATTTTTTTTTTTTATTTCCAAAATTCAAAAACTATTTATAAGAAAAATAGAAAATAATCATAATTCATTTTATTATCTCTACCATAAAAAAGTTATTAAAAATTTTAAATTCTTTTTTGTATTTTATTTTTCTAACGTTATTTATTTGTTTATTGTATTAAGTGTCAAATTTGTGGTGTAAGAGTTGAAAGTTATTTAAAATGCAACAGAAATAACAACAAAATCATTTTTATTATAAAGAAAACGATCTGACAAAAAAAAAAAAACTAAAATGGCCCTCATTTACAGTAATTATGATGCAGAAAAATAAAATAAAATATAATATGTATGTAGGAAAAAGAATATTAACATTAACGACAATGTTGATGGGACAAAAAAAAAAAAAAAACCAAACAAAACCAGCTTCCAAAAAACCAATCAACATTTTTCTTTCTATATGGTATATTATAGCAAGTGGTAAATCGCAGTCATACCATTCTGTTGGTTCTCTTTTAAACATTTTCTCTTATTTTCTTCCATAATTTAATTAAATTGTTTCTGTTGTATATTAATTTAATGTTAATTTTGCTGTTTGTTTATTTGTAACTGAATATTGTTGTTGGTATTTTTTTTTTAAAATTCTTATTAGTATGTTGACTTTTTAAAAAGTGTATATTATCAACATTCATACTGTAATAAAATTGAACACAAAATTGTAGACAGATATTTTTAGCTTGATCCTTTAATAATAAATCGTTTGGTTGTCAGAACATAAAGTATCAAAAGTCTTGAGGGGGCCGCGGTGGCCTAGTGGTAAAATACACTGTAAGCACCGAGAGAGTGTGGGTTCAAATCCCACACATGTCGTAAAAGTTATTCCCCTTTACAACGTTTACAACCACGCCTGAACAGGAAAGGCTGTGTAAATTCCTATTCACATTTATGTGGCAGAAATATGCATTAAAAAAAAAAAAGCCTTCATACATCTGTACATATAAAGTATCATATAATTAATATTTTATATATGAATATAATCAAATGTAGTACTAGTAAATATTGAGGTAACTTTTGGAATACCGAAAAAATTTGACTTCGAGTGATTAATAAATTTTATATAGTTTGGACCTGTCTCAGTTACTATTTTTTAGTCCATTTTAGTTCTAGTACCATGTTTGTTCATAAGTCGTATTAATTCTATTTATATTTTAAATTTGTAAACAAGTAAACTAAAGAATCTTTTAATCTAGGTATAAAAGAAATTTAATTTTGTTTAAATTGTTTAGTTTAGTCAAAAAATCGAAAGGCGTGTTGCCCCAATTAAAAAGTCTGCAAATCAGACAACATTTTTTGATCGAACTTAATAATTCAGCATATAACGTAGATATTTTACATATGTACATATGTATCTGTCAATTTAATAGACAGTAAATCAAACATCGATCTCGAATAGTGAAAATTGTCAGATATCTAGATACATAAAACTTGATCTATGAATATAAAACAACACATTGTAAATATTTGTTGTTGTAGTTCGTTAAAAGTTTTTGATAAACAGTTTATCGTTTAGAACTTGACAATATGTCTGAGATGTTTGATGTCATTTATAACTTAAGACAATGATTTAATATTTGATTGGCAATTAGTAAAAATCTTAATTTCAAAACTATTTTCAGTCGCTCTCTAAAACCGATTAAACATTTCATTCAATTATTTTAAAAAATTTTTCTTTTTCATTCAAACAATGATGGACAATCCATGGTATAATTAGTGATAAATGGTCAGATTTATCAGATAAAATTTATATATATATATATATTTTTTTTAAATTTAACCTTTTTTTTCTGTAAAAGTAAAAAAAAAAAATTGAAAATAAAATTTTGAAAAAAAAAAAAACAAACAAAAAATTGTGACGATTTAATCAGTCGTTTAGTTGTTTAGTAAAAAAAAAAAAAACAAAAACAAAGAGTATTTTAAAATCATTTAGTGAACGATCATTAGACAGAGTGAGAAACATATAAAAAAAAAAAATAAAAGATAAAAATTATGTATTTAATCGGTTAATGAATTCTGTTTTTAATTTTGGCTTCGGGTATTAAAGCCATATTAAAAAATTTATTTTTTTTAGTACTCCTTAGAGAAAATTTAATATAAACTTACAAGAGTTGTCTCTTTTGAATGTAGCTACATCTTAAAAATATAATATACAAAGGTTGTGCGTATATTAATTATGTATATCATAAGTATAAGTATAAGCATATATCATAATTTATACAAACAACTTACAAGGAATGGAATTTTGGTATATTTGTGCCAGATTTAATGTATATTTGTGCCAGTAACTGTTAGATAGCTACAACTATCTTAATATATCCAAGATTTGTGACAGTAGAGAGGTATGTATCCAAAACACTAAAAAAAGTCTGGCTAGAGAATCGCAGTACACCTCTAATTAACCACCCAAGAAAAGAACAAGTATCCCTATTGTTCTATTTTAAAATACCTATTGTTTGTTTTTGTTTCAGAAGTAACTTTTAAACTCAAATTGTTTCAAGGTATGCCTGCCGCCGGTCTGCTTACAAAATTATTTAACCTTTTCAAATAAAGCAATGAAATTTAAATCATTAACAGACCATATTTAAAACTATAATTTTTTTGATATAATTAATACCAGATACAGCTTTTATAGGATGAAAATATTTTTATAAGAAAATTTAAAAAAAAAATTAAGTTCTTCTTATGAAAATTTTCAATCTTTAAAATTTCAAAATGAAAGAAAATATACTTTCCATATACCTTTCGGAATCAAAACATAATTTATTTTATGAAAATATTAATTAAATATACACATTGTTCTATGAAACTCCATCTTATAAAATGTGGAAAATATCGTTTTAGAAAGGATAAAACAAACTGATGCATTAAGAAAACAATTTTTTAATTATACTTCAATATATGAAGACATAAAAATTGAAAATTTTTATTTGATATATTTCTAATTATTATTTTCATAACAAAATTAAAATTTAGAAAATTGTTTTCCTTTTTAAAAGTTATTTCTCTATAAATAGGTAAGTACTATTTTCATTATTCATCTTTCAAAACTCTTAGACTTAGATACCTCTATATTGCTTTGTTAAATAAATAAGAATAAAATTTTAATTTTATGAATAAATTTCTTAAATTATTTCGATCCTAAGAAATTTATATTTAGTGTTGTTTTGCCCAGAAGAATTAAAATATAATATTAAGGGAATAATATCTTTAAATAATTTCAGACCTTTAGGTGTTATAGAATAAAATAAAAAAAAACATTATTTTAAATCTAAATTTAAATTATCTTATGTTAATCAGCCTTTCGAAAATAATTGAAATTTTACTATACAATACTAGTTTATATTATTATTATGGGTAAAATTTATTTTAGTTTTTTATGTACAGACTACAGATACATTCATAAACACAATATATTTGGTGCAACCATTTCATAGCTATATACACTAAATTAAAACATAGAAATTATCAAATACCTACATAAAAAAAATTTTACTAGTTAAAAAATAACGTAATTATTATCCCAATTTCTTATAATTTACAGAATTGTCAAGACTTAGGAGCCTTTCAACATCGGTTGCTGAATATACTATATATACTGTATACTATGTCAAATAAAAGAGGTGTTAAAATAAGCATAAGCAAAACTATAACTGTTTTTTTTTTTACTTTTAACATTTTTCAGTGGTTTAAGCTCTAGACAGCTTAGGAATGACATATTGGTCAAGGACGGGCAATTTCAATTGCAGTTAACGCGTATGGGGATCGAGTAGTTGTTGGAAAAAGCAATTAAAACAACAATCCCGATAGAGTTATGATGTTACTCAAAGGCAGATAGGAAGGTACCTAGATGTGGTCAACATTAGGTAATCAGAGCTGATTAAATTTCCCCCAAATACCTTACGAAGATCAGTAATGTACGTCCTGAATGTATTATTGGAAGAAGAAGAAGTAATATCAGAATTTCTATACAATTCAAATTATCTTTTTTTGATGTGATCGAATATTTTGTATTTAAAATTTATTTTCCTATTTGACGAGAACTCAAGGTTGCTTAGTTGGACAACATTTTTGCTAATAGATTGCATTATCTTATGTTTATTTGTTTTTATCGTTTGTTGTTTGCTGTAACCTCTATTGATTTAGCATTTACTATTATTTTTGACCAGATTATTATTCATATACGTATTGCTTATTTATATTTTAAGTAAAAATAGTCATATCGATTTTTATGTGCCTTTTATTTTGGAAAAATTTCAATAAACCAAATTTTAATAATAATTACTTTATTCAATATCTGAACTATTTGTTTGGATTCAATCAGTTTTAAAGAGTTCTCTTAATTTTCTGAGATAATTGATTTTATCTTATACTTTTTTAGATTAATCACTTTTTTTTTCAAGTGTTTGAGAATAAAAAAAAAAATTATTCTTGTTCTTAATTCTAATATGAAGACAAAAAAAAACAAATTTTCATTAATAGCTGACTTTTGAAAGGGTCAGACAAAAAACTCTTTAAAAAAAAATTTCATTAAAACATCATTAGACCCATCTTGTTAAAATTTTAAAATGAACAATCAATGTTTTTTTTTTTTTTTGACTATTGAAGAAGTGATCATTTAAGATGAATTGCACAATTATAAAAGTTTTTGTTTTGATTTTTTTTGTTTATAATAAAAAAACTGAATGGTGAGAATTTATAAGAAATGAATGATTAAAGTGTTTAGGTAAATAAATTCTATTATTTTTAGTGTAGAGTTTACTTAAGTGAATAAACAATTAAAATAGCCAATTATGTTTTAAAAAATAAAATAAATTTATAATACTAAGAGCAAGGATGATACATTTAAATTTTTTTTTCTTTACCCATACTAGCTAGTAAATCCGTAATAAAATGGTACATAATATCTCTTAATATCTCTGTACAGATTACCATGAAAACTATAAATAATTATATATTTTTTTTAATATAAGCCTCAAATATATGAGGTAAAACTACATACAAACAATAAGTTGATGCAGATAATTAAGCTTTAAGTTTCCTTCAATCTGAGGAACTGTAAAAAAATTACAGAATTTGGTCAAGTCACAATAAATTCTAAATTATGTTTATTATTGTCTTTCGGAAAATGTACGACTATATTATAAACCTTTTGGTTTCATGTTCTGCCTGGTTTTATTATTGCTCTTCGAAAAACTGTAAAATTCATTTTCTTTAATTTTAACTATTTATTTATGAAGATTTTCTATGATATAAATGCGTAGGTATGTGACAATAATGTCAATGGACATGAAAACGAAACAACTGAAACGAAAAACAATAAATAGTTTTAAACTATTTCTGCTGATGTGGAAACATCTAATATAATTTTCTTCAATTTTAAGAGAAAATCGTATTTAGGTAGTTGAGCAAAAAATTTTCAATGTCAATGGATATGTCTGTACTCTGCATCATTGTTATTACAAAAAAACAACAAATCCTAGATAACGGTAACTGAATCTCAATAGAAAGTTTACAAATATTTGAGTTTGTAAAACCACAGTTCTAAATTATTAAAATAAATATATCTTTAAAAAATGTAATCATATTTGTGATTTTTTATTATGTTGATGACGCCAATAGAACAGTAGTTATAGCTGCTATTCTTTATTTTTCAATCGAATTTTAATTAAATTAAAAAATTAATATTATCATTCACTATAAACAATCTCGTAAGTCATAGATACTTTTATTTACAAAATGTTTAAAAAAAAAGTGTGATTCTTTTATAAAATTTTAAATTATAAATTTTAAGACTTTAAGTACACTTTATATTATTTTTTATTATATATAAAAAAATTAATGAGATATTATTCAAACCAGTTTTATAACTTCATATTTAATTAGAAAAGGCTCCTAATGTTTTGTATCCCAGATATAGTTTTTGCACCATATAAACAAAACCAAATAAGTAAAATTCAAAATGATTTATTAAAAAATACATCATAATATTTTTATATTCTTTTTATTAAAAAACATTTTACAGACTTTGATTAATAGATTCTTTAAGAAAATTAATGATTTTAATTGTATTGATTTTCCTGGGAAAATTTTCAAATATGTTTTGGTTTACAATTTACCATATGCATAGTTGAAATAAGTGTAAAGTGCTAATATAAAATGCAATGATAATTTGCAGAAAAAATTTTGCAGAAATGTTTGATTTATTCTGTTAACTTCAATAATCTATTCAAGTTAGGAGTGGAAAAGTAATCCAGAAAAATTATAAGTTTAATTAGTGATTACTGATTACCAATAGAAGAAAATTAAAAAAATGTAACATAAAAATTTAAGAAATACTGTTAAAAAATTTATTATACGTTCACAGTGAATATTTAATATTACTAATTATTCGCCTTTGTTATAATTTTGAATTTGAACCATTTCTTTTGTTTTGTTTGCTCATCACCAGTTTGTCATGTCACACTCGATTTCATTAAAAAAAAAATCTTGAAAAACAATCCTTCAGAAAATTTAAACTTAAATTGAATTCTTTTGAATTTGATTGTTTTTTGTATTTATTTAACATTTCAAAAAAACTACTCAAAACAAAACAAAAAAAAAAACATTTATTTGGTACCGAACCATATTAAATTTTGAAAATTGGTAAATTATTATAAAAAAAACTTATAACCCTGATATTGTAACCAATTTTAAAAACTCTCCTAATTATTTTTTTCCATGTATATTTAAAAAAAAAGTAGCATTTAAAATAGTGTGAGCTACCGGACACGAATCCTCATTTTCAAAAAAAATTTATGGACTCCTGAAATTTCTAGACCACTGTACAATCTCTCATAATTCGGAATCTCGCATTTACATAAAGCATACATAGATTGTTAATCAACAAAAATGTGTTTATTATTTTAATACATGTGTTTAGTTTGTACATATTATTTTCCAAAAAGATATTCTTTTCTGTAGGTACTGTCGTGCTATTCCAAAATGTTTAATAACTAACAGTTAGGGGCCCCGGTGGCCTAGTGGGTAAGAGCGTATAAAATACACTGTAAACACTGAGGGAGTGTGGTTCGAATCCCACACACACCGTAAGAGTTATTCCCTCTTACGACATTTACAGCCACACCTGAACAGGAAAGGCTGTGTAATTTCCTGTCCACATTTATGTGGCAGAGAAATGCATAAAAAAAAACTAAAATTTAGAAAATGGTAGTTTTTATATGTCTTTAGTATGATATTTTCCTCATATTTCATTTTTTCTCTTAATATTTCTTTTCTCTTAAGCCGTTAATTCGAGCAAGTTGTGAATATAATTTACACCTCTTCGATGATGCGTCGAACACAGTTTTTTAGTTTCTAGCGAGATACTATTATTAATGATTTTAAAATTAAAAAAAACTTAATGTCTTCAATTTAGTACCGAAATTGTGGAGCTATACGTCTTGTCTTTTCTATATTTTCTGTACAACCCTTCACATGAAATTAAAAGAATCGTGCCCAAAACTACAAAGAATCCAACGTAATACACACAGAATAGCTCGTATTATAATTATATAGTGCAGTTTTAATTGAGGCACATATCACCACCACATGATGTCTTTTCTGATTCATTAAATGTGCCGAAACTTAAGCATAGTGTAACTTTCTACTTTGCTCTTTGCTTTTTTTTACTCTTTGCTACTGCAATTCTCATTTAATTTCACTCCTACAATTTATATACAAAACTTCCATTTATTTTGCTTCCCCTTTCCTTTCACTTTTCTTGAATCAATATCTCTCTTTCTCTTATTACAGTTTGTTCTGTTTTTTGAGTGCTTAAGTTATTTTTATGAATAAAAATTGTAGTGTGCAAAAGAGGGCTTCGATTTTCATCGCTTCTTTTGTAGATTTACAGTTTATGCAAAAAAAAAAAAAGAAGAATTATAATTAGCTGTTTTATCTTTAAACACTATTGTAAGAATAATTACAATTATTTTATAGCAACTTTAAATATTTTAATATTAATTGAAATGTGAAACCCATATACTAAAAATGGTTAATTATTCTTTCATTAAAAACTTGTCACATTTGTAGACATGTTGTTTTCATTTCCAATTTTCTTTGAATATTCATTTTTAACTCTTTAAAAATGACACTTTTGATACACTCCTGCCTTCAATCTTTAAATAAAAAGTTCCATCTTATTATAAATAATTCATATTATGTAGTAATTTAAAATTTTATGTAATTTTTTATTTTTTTTTGCATTTAAGTTTTCAATAATGACCATAATATAATGCTAATTATTAATTTGTTTCTTCTCCAATTCCACCTATACAATAAATCGAAAAAACGTAAAACTTTTCTTAAAATTGTAATTCAGTAAAAGAATTAATTTTAAAATGAAATAGTACAAAATATTAAGTGCAAGAATTTCTGTTTTATAAATAACTAAAATTTATAATAGCAATAAATACTATTAAGATAATTTTCGCATTCATGTGATCGGATTGTATTCAGAGCAAACTACACCGGGGGCCACATAAACAAAAACGGGTTATCTTTGAACTATTTATACTGTTATTGATTTGTCATTTTAGATATTTAAAATTTCGCCTTCACTAGTTTTAAAAAACTATCGAGGGCTGCTGAACTATATTGAAGCATCTTTCTTTATTTTCATTTACTTTAGGCTGTTTTTCCTGTTTTTTTGGGACATTAATTCCGTTACTCCAGAAAAAAAAATCTTGTTTTAAGGAATGTGGTGGTATTTCGCTGATCTGCAAAAATTTGATTAAAGATTATAAAAAATACGTAATTTCAAGAGCATTGAAATTAACAGATTCTATAATTGATTTTGCGAAATCTTTGGGCAGAAACTGTAGGAAACTTCAAGACTACGACACATGAAGTTAACGGAAAATGTATACATCTATTTCTTTCAATATATAATAAAGACTTGGATTAGAGAATCATGAAAACAATATAAAAACTTTTGAATAAAATTCGTTACCCAATTACTGAATTTGAAGAAAATTCAGATAACTGAAGAGAATAGGTAGCATGTTATTAGCATTATTAGCATGAAATTAGCATGTTATTTTTACTGAAAAGGTAGTGATAAATCAATATTTCGTAGTTGGATTACTGACAGCCTACTCAACAGATTATTCCGATCAAAAAGTTTGGTAAATAAGCAAAACAGAATAGGTAAAAAAAAAGGAATACTTTAATTTTTAATTCCATCACTGTAATTTTGTTTTTATTTTATTTTTGTTTTTGTACTCTTGGAAAAATGTCAATCATTATGAAATTGACAAAAAGTGAAAAGAACACAAGTAAAACTATAAAAAGAAAACAAGAAATTCAAAATTTTTAAATCTCAAAATGACTTTTAAAATTATTTTCCTAATAAAATACTTGAGTATCTTATGTTTCAATAATTTTTCCAAAAACAAACTTAAATTCCATAGATTCCAATTCACTGATATTTTTGTTTCGTTTTCCAGTTTCAATAAATTGTTACTTTTTTTGGTTTGTAGTTTCATTATGTATCTGTCCGTTTGTTTGGAAAAGTTCTACACTGTTTAAGATGAAAAATGGGATGTTGAAGTAATGGAATTTTAACTATAAGTAGGTTTAACTGAAACCTACCTAAGTTTATCCTACCTAATCCTACCTTAATCTACCTAAACATATAGCTAAGGTTTAACTGCTCTAAAATTAATGTAGTAGAGAAATTTTTTATGTAACATTATACATTACTGAGTTACAGCCCCTCAATGTTTGAAAAACTCTATTTTAAAATGTTTAAATCTTAAGTTATTCTGACTATTTTTTTAATCTTAAAATGTCAAACACTAAGAATTTTTTTAATTTATATAATTTTCCAAGATTTTCGTTTCTTTGTATCTCCAAAACACTTTTAATTAGTATCTTGCAATTTTGACAGAAGCAAGATCTTTAAGATCTTAATTTACGGTCAAAAAACATGTTCGCACCCCTGCCTGTTTAAGAGTTATTATAGGCAGTCAAAATAGAAAATTTCCTATTTTCAAACACCTATAACTTGAAGACTTGGGAAATTTCCTCTTAATTAAGGGATACCAGTGTAAGGAATTAAAGTTTCAACATTATGTTTTTATATATTGTGTTATTAGCTTGTTTTAATTATGTAGGGTTACCAAAAAACTGGAAAAAGTAACTAAGTAAACTCTAAAAAGTATTAATTTTCCACAATTTTTCCATACATAAAAAAAAAACGAAAAAATATTACAAAATTTGGTGCAAGTCACAATAAATTTTAAACTATTTTTATTGTCTTTTGAAAATATGCATCCTTAAAAACCTTTTATTTTACATACTACCTTGTTTTATTTAATTTTCGAATTGAAAAATTAAAACAGCAGAACAAAAAAGCAAATCAATCATTAAGAACAAAAAAAAAAATTAAAATGTTGTCATTTCGCCTGATATTTTGATATTCAAAAAAAATTCCTCGATCGGCGATCATGAATTCAGGATATGTGCACATCAGAAATTGATGTTCATTGTGACATTTTTACAATATCATGCCGCTAATATAATATTCTTTTACAGGTCTTCATGTATATTTTATCAAATGAAAAATTAATGAAAACTATAATATCTAAATTTGATTAACTTTTGAAGTGTGTTTAAAAAAATTTTTGTGATTGATTCAATGATTAAACAGGGTTTGTCGCTTTTCCTTTGTAATGCTAGATTTACGTATAGTGCAGTGCTGGTAAAAGCACATTCATGAAGAAAAAGAGGCTAATGAGAGAGAATTAAATGTTTCTAGTTTCGATATATTTATTATAAGTATTGATCAAAATTTGGAACAATTAAATTTTATAAATTTAGTTTGAATTTATTTTGTAAGAAAATGTATATTTTGGGATTTATTTCCCTCATTCACTAAAAATGTTGAGAATTCACAGTGAGCTCAGACAGTTAATAAACATCAATTTTTGATGAAGAAAAGATAATTTCTTAGGTTTTTTTTTTTTTTGATAAGGTATTGCTTTTTTTGTTTCTTTTTGAGGAATCCTTAAGTAGACGACCAAAATTAGTGTTGTCTTTCGACTTTTTAAATTTTTCATTTGTTGTTCTTCTCATTTTAGATGTTCTCTGTTCTATACTAGGTTCTAATTAAAGTTTTAACCAATCCTTGCGGTTATATAAAATAACTGATCATGTTTTTTTCTTTTTGTTCATTATTCTTCAAAATGACAAATAAAAAATCAGTATATACACCTTTCTAATAAATAAAGAGAAACATTATACACTTTTCATTTTTCAGTCAATTCCAAATGAAAATGTCATCCATTGGTTTCTTATTTATTCAATACACAATATATATATGGACTTTAATAAAAGCAAAAAGTATCTTGATTTTGGAGAAAATTAAAAATGTTGAAGTCATCATTATTATTATAGAGAAGACAAGAAAAAAAAAAAACTAAAATTGGTAGTCTGTCTTTTTTCTGTTTTATAATAAAATGGATTGTCAAGATTGAAGAACAGATCAACAGATACAACTTACTATAAATAGATAAATAAAAATTTATAAAAAAAAAATATAAATAAACAAAAAATTCATAAATACTTAAAAAGGAGAATAGATAACAAAAAAAAAAATATCTTAAGATACTCTTATATATAAAAACTAAGAAAAAGATACTCTTTCATATATTTATGATATATTTTTCTTTTTTTTTATTGATAAAAATTAAAAGATAACCATGAGATGAGTAGTTATGTAAACAATTTAGATTTTATGTCCTTGATAATGACAATGAAAAGTAAAAGAATATTAAATAAAAAGAGATAGAAATAAATAAAAAATTATTATGACTTTTTGAAATTGATCCAGATTTTGATCGTCTTTTTTTTTTTTTTTGTATCGTGGACATATTAAAAAAATGAATCTGATTTGTGTTTTTGAAATTTAGTTTGATAGGTTCTCAAAATAAGTTCCATAAGTTATTTTTTGTGTTTTGTTATCTAGATGGAGTTCAGGAATGTCATATGAATATTTTTGTTATTTTCTTAAGTAATTTTCCTAAAAAGGAGTACCTATATTCCTTGTTTAATGAATATAAAAATATATATTACGTTTTCTGTTTAAAATTAACTTTTTTTGAGGTTTAGGTTTTAGGTTAAAAAAAAAGATGTCCTTGAGTTATATATAACATATTTTTTGCAATTAAAATTAAAAAAACAAAATTCAAGCAACGGAAATGATAATATTAATTTCGATAATAAATTTCGATTGTTAGTTAAATGGAGTGAAATAGATGAGGGTGAGGGATACAGTAATTGATTTTATAAAAAGACAGACTCAGAATTAATTTTATCTTGAGATATGACATGAAAAAAAACTTTTAAAGTGTAATTACAAAAAAAGTTATATAAAATGATAAAAATTTTACAGAAGAAACAGGACGAAATGTTAATAATTATGTTTGTGTCTTCAAGAGGTGGTTAATTTATATGAGATAGTTATGTGCGCAATTATCTACGCCCAAAAATAGAAAATGAAAAATAGCCGAAATTTTTTGGGTATGTTTTCATAATGAAGAAAAGCTCAAAAAAAGGAAAAAATGTCCAAGAGTAAAAATGAAAAAAAAGCCCAAAATAAAATGATTTTTACATAATAAAGGAACACAATTTATTTTCATTTTTAAATATTTTATTATTTTAATATTTAATTGTGTACAAATGCTTGCAACGTTTCCTGAACTTGTTGCGACGCATAGTGCAGGTCTTCCATCGAAATATCAGTCAAACTTGTAACAAAGTCAAAGAAAGTTTTTTACTGCCTACCAGAACAGTGAGATCGGGCCGATGCAGCAACCTTGTCTGCGTTTGCGCCTTACCAGCGGACACATTTGGCAACTGGACAGTTAATAGAGCGCATTTCGCAAAAGAGACATTTAGCAAAAATATATTTAGCAAAATGCAGACTTAGCAAAAGGACATTTAACAACTGGACACTTTACAACTTGGGCACTTGACAACTTTTACAACTGGACACTTCGCAACTTGGACACTTAACAACTTATTAAATATATTGCATTGGAGATATTGCATTGGATATTCAAAATAAGGGTTTTACGCTTTTTCTAGAATATTTATATATCCTCGCCTCATAAATAAAAGTCACCAAATGTCCAAATGTTTTATTTATTAGCGCGTCTCATAAATAAAAGTTGCCAAATGTACAAATGTTAAATGTCCAGTTGTCAAATGTCCTTTTGCTAACTCTCCATTTTGCTAAACGTCTTTTTGTTAAGTATCTCTTTTGCAAAATGTAAACTGATCAAATGTTCAGTTGCCAAGAGTAAGTTGCCAAGTGTACGTACTCTTCTAGTCACATATCTTTCTAACTGAATTCAAATAGCTACCTTTCTAGTCACATATCTTTCTAGCTGATTTGAAATACTGAGTACCTTACACTGTAATATAGCATTATGAGTTTAATATTTTTATTGACCGTGTAAGGGAAACTTAATGTTTACAAATAACAACATCTTCCAGTTTTGATTTACTGTTATAGCCTTTAAAATTATTTTGTTTATTTGTTGCTAAAGTAAAAATATTAAATTAAGAAAAATTAAAGAAAGCAAAAATTTTTTATATGTATTAAATTTTGGGCTTTTTTTCATAATGATAAAAGCCCAAAAAAAGAGAAATTTACAAAAAGGTCCAAATACGTCTCGAAGCAAAACTCCTTTCAAAATTAAAAAAAGATCCGTATTTAAATGATTATAGATTAAAAATATTGGATATTTTTATTTTTAATATACTTAGACCCTTGATACCAGCGAAATAGCTTTAGAATTGAGATATAAAACTTAAAATTGAAAAATTTTGTGTCTTGAAATTGTGCAAATTAAAAATTTTGATATTTATTTTAGTTTTGATTTTGCACAATTCTGATTACATATATAGCTCTGAGTCTCAAAAATTTTGAAAAAAGAACTAATAGATACTTTATACAGAGTAATTTTCTCTAAAATCCTACTTTACACAATTCACACAATTGACTAGCTGGTTCACACGATATGTTTTTTAAACCACATCAAAAGTAATAATTTGGCTACTAAAAATGATGTATTTGAAATTCTGAATCAACCAACAAGAAGTATGTCTTAATTAAATTGAAAATAACTATTTTAACAAAGAATTAATAAAATCACAATGCTCTATAATTATCAACAAAATACATCACTGTTAATAGAGCACTTTGAAATCGAATTTTAACTTGACGAGATTTGAAAAATAATTTATATCAAATTTATAGTTGGAGACAAAGTTTAGACTACTCATTCTAATCATAAATAAAATAACAATTTTATGTCTATAAAAATATTACTATAATGCAATACTCATTCCGATAAAAAATATCTTCTATCTTTTATACTGATAAAGTATAGACAGTGTTTGTAATAATTTTTAACTTTAAAGCAACAATGTCAATATGGTTTATTGTCTTATCTTTATTTATTTCAATAAAATATCGCCCATTAGCTTCATTACCAACATTAAATAACATTAAAGAGTACCTTAAAACCACAAAATCAAATAATAAAGAAAAACCAAAACAAAAAAAAAAAACATTAATGTAATAACGAGTAATTATGATTCAATAAAACTTACAAAGAAATCTTATCCATAAAAATTCATAAAGGGTTTAAAAAAAAAAAAACGCCATAATAAACATATTTTTATGACTTTGAAAAAGAGTTAAAAGTAAAGATAGAAAGAGATAGAATACAAAAAAAAATCATTATTTTGCAAACTTTTAAAAAAACAAAAAAAACCATACATCCAAAAAAAAAATAATTTGTGATAAGATTCATATCTTAAAAAATGCATGGTGGGATCATTCACATGAAAATGAAATTATCTGTTTAAGACTAATACTGATGATGATTTCAATGAGGTGTGGTATAATAAAGATTGCAAATAAAACGTAACAACAATATATGATTTTTATAGGTATCCAAATTTTCTAATTCCCTCCTGTACAGTTTTATATAAATTCTAAACTGTCGAATTTTTTATACGACATATTACTTTACATCTACAACTTTCACTATTTTTTTTAAGAATTATTAAAAAAACAATATTAACTGAACATTAAATAAAGGTAAGAGACAATAGAACATAGGTACTGAAAAAATTTTTTTCAGCAGTAAACTACAAGTGCTTCAAAACTTTACTTGAGAGGATGCGTTAGATATTAAAGAATAAAATAATTCAAATATTCTAATTCTATTTTAATAATAGAAATTTTATCTTTTGCCCATTATTTTTCTCATAATATGGACAAAAGCTAGAAAATTTCTCCAACAATGAAAAAGTTGAAAATTTATCTCAACTAAAGCGAATAAACCTGCATCAAACTTTTACTGACCACAAGATTAAGCTATGGAAAATACAACACAATTAACAATTAAAAATATTGAGGGATTACCTTAGGTAAGGGCTTGATGCACATATAGGTAATTATTCATAAATTCGTTCAAAGATTTTTTCCTGCAACACGAATTATGGAAGGTAGACGTTATTAGTAAATAAATTATTAAACTGCTGTTTCATTGTTTCATCTAATGTTCTTTTCTAAGATAACGCGAAATTAGGGAGGTCCTGCACTTCGTCAAAAATATCGGATTAAGGGCATAAAGAACATGAAGTAAAAATCTTCTTATATATTTTAAATTTGCAGACGGCGTAAAATTACCATAACAAATTTGGATTCAATAACATTGTAAACGAAGCTTCAACTAATTACCAACCCACGAGATAAATATTATAACATACTAATTCCAAAAAACTAATAATTGTGTAAAACATTTTAATTTAAAAAAAATTGAACTTAATATTCTTTACTTTTATTATTATTAAAAATCCTTTAAATTAAATATCTAATTGGAACTGAATGAGATCAAAAGAACTAAAACCGATTATAATTTTTTAAAATATAGCAAAGTAAATTGATTACCACGTGATGATGGTTATTCTAAACAATAGAATATTACAACAAAACAAAAAATTACTGACTAAGATAAAGTACAAAATGGGTACTGATATCAACAATAGCAGCTATTAAATATGTGGGTGCATTTAGCTGCCTACTTAATTGTACCACACTCATCGTTTTTGTGCATCGTCATCGTCATTATACTCATTTTTAACAAATTTTAATTTATTTATTTTTGTTTTTTTTTTGTTTATTAGTTTTTGTTGATTATTGATATATAATCTGTATATATTTAAGCCCCTCTTTCTTTTCATAAGATAAAAATAATATATAATGGATCCCATCATAAAGTCAAACTTGTTGCAATATATGCATTGTTGTAACTTTAAAGAGTAAGAAATGCTGGCAAAATTTTTTTTTCTTAAAGTTTACTTAAAATGGATTAATCGAATCGAAACCATCGGTATTTACTTACACCGTCGATAGATGAAAATAAAGCGTATATGAAGATGATCTGAGGAGGACAAATTAAGATTAATGTTTATTTCATTTCTTATTTTTTTACTTTTTTTTTTTGGTAATTTTTATTATTAATAAAAAGGCGCAGATCAATTGATATTTTATCGGTAATTTATTGACTTTTAAGAGTCATAAAAAAAAAGTTTATAATTGAGGAAGGAAAAAAAGACTACAAAAGAATGAGAAAATTGAAAGGGAAAACAATCAGTTTACATAATGCATATTAAAAATGCATTTAATAATGAAGCATGGGTAGATCAATGAAATTAATTTGAAAACATCAAATTAAATTAGTGGTTTTTTTTTTCATTATTTTTAAAGATTAAATTATATCATAATGAAATAAAATTGAAATTAAGGTATTTAAGTCTAAGTTTTACTTTCATTTGGTGGGATATTTAAGATAAAAAGAAAGGTTACTAAGGGTCATAAGTGAAATGAACAAAAAGAACTTATACAATGCTATATAAATAATTTACTTTTATAATAAAAATTCTTGCATTGAATTTGAATTATAACACTGCTATATCACATAAACGATCAAAGAGAAATAGAAGTTGAAAGAAATTGAAAAACCTAATCAGAATTTTCGAGTAAAGTTTCATTAAAAGTGTTTATTATTTATTATTTTACTTTGTACATGATCTAATACTAGTCGATATTTTTTTATGGACACAGTCCCTGTATTACATAGTTAGTTGTATTACATATTTCTATTTTACCTGACCGGAGGATTTTGTGCGAGCTGTAAGACCGGTTATTTTAGGACTACTCCATTGTTCAGATGAAATTTGTTTTATTGTTATCACCGAAATGACTCATTCACATTATTTAAAATAACACAAGAAGACTTAAAATTAAATTTAATTTTAATTAAATTTTAAACGAATCGAGAAAGAAGGTCTCAAAATTTTTAAAACTGTCTAATAGAAAAAAACATGAGGAAAATTTAAAAATAATTTATCTTATTTTTGAATACTATTATTTATTGTTATTCTATTTGAATTTTTTAAATAAAAGAAAATATCCTTTAAACTTCATGTAACTATCTATAAAATAAATTTTAATCGTTTGTTTTTGGATGTAATATGTTTCCATCCTTTTTTTAGATGTTTGAAATGATAACTTTCATAATTTATGAAAGGAGGTTGAGAAATAAACTAAATTTCTCTTACTTATACTAAACTGAGGAATTGAAGATCTTTTGAAGATCTTCGCTTATCAGATTAAGTTACCAGAAGACAATAATTAATTTCATTGTTCAAAAGTTCCTTTAGATACAGTTTCCAGCCCCCTGCTTAGGACTTTGTTTTAGTATTAGCAAACCTTGTAAATATTAAAATAAACAGTGTTTGTTAAACTATGGATTTAATTGAACGAATTAAACTATGGATTTAATTAAAATCGAACGGACATTTTAAAAAATTGCTACTAGAGGTAGGTCGCAAGTAAAATGTAAGTATAAATAATGGTATCTCGTCCACAGAAATATAATTACAAATAAACATGTTTCTCTGTTTATGATAATATTCTGCAAATATCTTAGTTTGTCAAATATAAAAAAAGAATCAAAAGAAACTCTGTAGTTATTTAATCAGACCAAAATACTATAATGTCTCATTTGGCTATTTATATAATCCATATAGGACATATCAGATTTTATTTACTGGTAGTGCTTGAACTCTTCGAAACTTTATAGAATTTTAAAATTCTTCTCTCATTTACCTGCTCTTGATTTTTGAGGTTTTATGAGTATTTCAGTTTTTTATTCATTAATTCCCAAACGATATTTTAATTAATTAAAGCGGTTATTAAGTAATAATTAAGGTTGTTACAGTACTAACTAGAAGAGTACTAATTCGAAATTATTATTTCTTTTATTATAGAAGAGAAAAAAATTAGAAATATCTAATTTTTATCAACACATACATATATAATGAACTACAATATTATTGAACGATTCTTAAAATATTTCGAATTCTTAAATAACTATACATTACCTAACTATTATAAGAGTTCTCTCTAGAGATTTTTTTTGCTCAATAGCTAAATCAACAACAAACAGCAACATTTATTTTAAGATTTCTATTTGTATTTTGTACTAAAACCTAATCTTATTTTTCAGATGCTAATACTAAATATTAGTTGAATCGACAAACAGTCCAAAAAATCTTTGTATGACAAACTAAATTTTGCTTTTGATCTTTAAAATTTTAATAAGGTATATTATTGAAGACACAACAGTAGGGTGACCGTAGAAAAGACGCACGAGCCGACAAAAGCACTGATCTTTAGACTAGAATACAAAATAAATGCAAAATACAAAAAAAAAATTAATTATTAGAAAATAATAAATAATAAAAAATTAAAATAAACAATATTAAAATTGAGTAATTAACCAACAAATCTTAAATATAAGAAAAATAACCTTTAATTAACAATATTTATAACAGTGTTGCCTATTGCATGTTCTTTTTCATTTATAGCAACTCAACATTTAATTAAAAATTTTCTATTTATAATAATTAATCCGTTTGACTGGTCCTTAATTTTAATCACTCTGTTTTACTCTTTACTCTTTGTTTTATACTTTATATTATGTGCAATAAGGAAACTTAAATAAAATTGAAATAATAAATTATTTTATAATATAGAAACCAATAATAATTCTTAAATTTATTTAATATGTCGAATTTATTTCAATATTTTCACAGCATGCCTTCTTTTCATTTTAATATCCTGCGCTTCCAAACCTCTTCTGTCCTCTTTTATTACATATTCCACCAAAGTTTTGCATCTATAAAACAAAATTTACCACGACACAAACTTTTTTTTTTTTAATTACTTCATTCCAATGCAATTATGTTCAACAACTTAAACAATTGAAGCAACAACTTCAACAATAACCATAATAATAAAATTACAACGAAAAATCACTTCAAATTGAAAATAAAATTAAAAAAAAAAAATCTGATTTTAAGTTGTACATTTTGGGATTTTTTTTTTTTTTGTACCAAGAAAACGACAAAATTATAATCAAGAAAAAAGTTAAGCAACAACGCCATCAAGTAAAGAATTTAAACGAAAAAAAAAAAAAAATTTTTTTTTGCTTTTTAGTTTGTTTGTTAACTTTTTGTAAATTTTCATTTGGCACTTGTTTTTAGCTCAAATAATTGCATCAAATCATGCAACAATATTAACATGTTCTTTCTTTGATTCTCGCCTACATCCCATCTTTTCCTCTTTCCATTTTAAATTGATAGCATTTTATTTTTACTTTCAATATTATTATTCGACTGTTTATTATTGGCTTGATAATTCAAGATCAGTGATGGATTAAGATGAAACTAATCCGAAGAAATTCCAAGAATATTTACACTACGGTTTAATCAAAGTTAAATTTTTTTTACTATATTTATTATTGTGATATTATACAATAGCTTGATCTTTTACCTAATCTGTGGGCATTCTTACCAACTTTGGTTGTACAGCATATTCCAAATCAACTTAAGCAACATCAACCTATAATTTTATTTTTTCTTTTTTTCTTTTTAAGGATAGGTACAAATAAGTCTCAAATTTCGATTCCAGTCAGGGAAATACTAACAATATTATATCTTCATCTTTTTAAAGAACCAAAAACCTATAATCAATCACAAAAACTGAGTTTAATAAAATATAAAATTATAGTTGGTAATGTTTAAAATAATCTACAAAAATTTATTCATTCAAAAATAAATAATTACATAATTTCCTTGACCCACTAATAGTCAAAGTTGCTAATTTTTGAACACTGAATCAAGTATCTCTCGAATTAGCATCACAAATGCTTATCCTTAGTGCTTATCCGTACATTCTATCTATTTACCTTTCAACCATCTTTTAACTACATTATGTACTAAAGATTCTGATGTTCTACCTAGATTTTCTTTTATTCCGGTTTCCTTGAAAAGAATAGATAGTGATTGCGCAATATTTTAAGTTCAACTTAAGCATAATGGTACTAATTAGTAACTCTTGTTAGTATTTAATAATTTTAAAATTTTTAATAATGTTTTCTACTTCTACAAAAAAAAATTTGACAAAATTTAAAATATTGCGAAAACTAAGAAAAATAAAAGAGATTCGGCTCTCTGTATATTAAAATCCTTATGCAGTTGAAAATTTTCCTAATATTTTTTTTGTATCTGACCAAAGTTAAATCAAGGCCGATCAATTATTTTCGCTGTTTTAGTCTTTTATTGGTTTATCTATTTTAGATATTCATATTATGTTCTCTGCAACTGATAATATAGTCTTTCTTTTTCACCTAGTTTAACTGATTTTAGCCAACTATCCGATATTAGTAATTCAAATTATTTTAGTTAATCGGTTTGAAGCCTAAAATGTATTATAATAGGCTTAAAATGCACTATTACGAAACTTATATATTACAAAAGTTATTTTAAATCTTTAGATCATTTTTATATTTATTGACCCGTTTCTGGAAAAATAATAATTATTGTCGTTGGTGATCTTTTGTTGCTATATAATTGACCAGAACCTAATATAGTACAACAATATAATACTCATCATTCAACAAAGTACAAAAATACAACAATAACAATAAAAATAATATAAATAAAACAAGTAAAATAACAAACGACAACCTAATAGTTTGTGCTGCCATCAGCGACTGCTGCCTAGTTATTTGCTACAATACATATGACATGGGGCATAATAAATCATTCTTACTTGCAGTTTTTTGTTTTGTTTTTTTTTTTTTTTGAACTTGAAGTTTCATCCATTTAAGAGACTCATCCAAAAAGGATTCATTTCCATTAATTCCTTAATTTCTTTAATTCATTTTAATTTTTTTTTGGTTTTTTGTTTTTTTTTTATATTATTGTTATTGTAATTTTTAAAGTGTCTACTGGTTGTTGTTATTCTTGTTTTGTATTTTTGATAATGCCTAACAGCAGAATGTTGTTGCAACTTTTTATGTTTCTGTTGATTTGTTTATATTTTTTTTTTGTTTTTTTGTACAAATGAAGAATTTCTTTAAAATTGTTGGATTTTTATTTTTTTTTTTTGTTTTCTTGTATACATATATGTATATGAAATGAGAATGAGGCATGCTGTTTTTGTTTTTTATAATAATTTTAACTGATACAACAACTACAACAGTAACAAATGAAAATAAAAAATAAATTTGAATCTTTTTAATAAGAAATTATGTTGCATGTTAATCGTTATGTTTTTACGTTTGTTTTAATTTTTCATTCTTGTCATTTTGTTTTTATTTTTATTTTTTACTTTTTTTTTCTTTTTTTTTTAGGTCTGGCCTCTCTTTTAAAATTGAATCACAACAGGAGTCGATTTGGACATGATGATTAAATTTCATGTTCTTTATCGCCATAAAAAATTAAAATTAAAATGAAATTAAAAAAAAAAAAGTAAGAAAATAAAACACAAACTTTAAAAATGTGTATGAAAATCATGAATTAAAGATTGATACAAAAAAAAAACAAAAAGAAAAAGAAAAAAAAGAATCAGTATTTTAAAACAAGTCTACCTAAAAATGGATATTTATTTTTTTATTAAGTTGTTGAAAGTATTTCTTTAATTGCTAATTTAAAGAAAAATAAAAAAAAAATTTTTTAAAGTCTAATATTAATTATTGTGACAAGTCTTTAAATTACACACCCTTTAATTAATTTTGGAATTAGAAAGTGATAGATTTGAAAAGACTCAAAAATTTAAAAAGAGGATGCACTTTCTATATATTGTAAATCTTTATTAACACCCATTTATAAAGAGAAGGATTTTTTATTACTAGAACATTTTAGGGATAAAAAAGAATTATAATTTTATATTTTGAGAATTTTATAAAATTAAATTTAGTAATCACAAGATACATTGGAACTATCAGAAATATAGGTAGTATTTTGTTTTCCGCAACAGTCATCCGTTAATCAACAGTCATTTGCCCAACAGTCAACAGTTAATTTTTTTTTCAAAGAGAGGTGGGAATCTTCCAAAGGCACCAAGAATTTCCACTTGGTAGTGCCAGATTCATTCTGATTAAACTCACCTCCCCCTTTAGTCAATATAATGGGATGAAACCCTTACCTGCTAACGCAATATATTGGCTAAGGAGTAGGGATAGGAAAGAATAGCAAATGGATGCGGAAACATTGAATTCGGAGTGGGACTGTAAGGAAACAATGAATCCGCCTATTATTATTACTATTTTGCCAACAGTGACTATAGGCCGTCACATCATTTGTCTATTTATCTTATTCCTATATATACACAGCTTCTTCACTCAGCCTTCAACTACACATTATGGATCAAAGATCATTCTTTAATATTGATTTATGCTTATTTCGTTTAATCCAAAAAAATCGCCTATCAGAAATGAAAAGTCTTATATTATTATTTTCTTTTTCTCTATACTTATATTGGATTTTAATGGATTTTTTTTTTTATTTACATTTATCAATGCTCTTGCAAATTATTAATTATTATTTTATTGCACTTAAATTTTTAACAAAATTAAAAAAAAAAAAAAATGGAAAACAAATTGTAATGTATGTATGTAAAAAAGACTGTATAGAGCCTTATCATGAGAATAATCTCTTTAGGCATAATTGAAATATATAAATAAATAAATGAATAAATTAATATTTAAAATTAAAAGTCTTATATTGCTAATAAGTAGTCGATTTTCCTAAAATTTTGGTTATTTTGAACTTTCTGTTATAGGTAGTAATCAAAAAAAACTTTTTTTTTATTAATTTATGGAGTGAGAGTAAATATCATGTTAGGCCAAACACAACATAAGGTTGTCAACAGTTCAACAGAAAAATAAACAAAAAAATCAGTGAAAAAAAAAATAAATAAAATATAAAACATCCTAAACAACAAAAGATATTCAGCTTTCTGTATATTATGATATTTTTAATATATCTTGAAATGTATTAGATACACCTATAATACTTTGTAAGCTGTTTGCTTTGAATGTACCTATACCATAAAATATTCCCCACTTGTAGCAAAAGAGAAAAACAAGCAACAACGTGTCCATATTAAATTTTTTCAAATTTTTAATCATTACTTATTTAAGTCGCTGGCATTTCAATGGAAGAGTTTTGGGTTCAGCCAGCCAGCCAGATTATATAAAAAATAGTAGCACTTTTATATCAGAATAATTTTTATTGTAATATTAATAATAATTATCATTACTAATAAATAATAATAAATGAGTATTAATAATAATAGCTACTAAAGTAGAGGTGCCTCACACACAATAAAGTGCTGTATACTACTACATATTGTAATTGCCATAAATATATTCGTTCGTAAAATAATAATACTAATAATAATAATAATAATAATAATAATAATAATAGACAGATTCAACGATTACCATACAGATCTACTGTCCAATTCATCAATTGATAACATTCATCTATTGATATAAAGATCAATCCCTAAAGTGCATGCTTTCCTTTTTTTTATCTTTTCCTATCCTCACTCCTTAGCCAATAAACCACATGTGCAGTGCTGTTAAGGGTTTTATCTCATTTTATTAGTCTGAAGAGAGAGGTGGTTTTATGACCACAGCAACATATTAAATTACCACAGAGACATATTGCCTCTTTTGGAAGATTTTTATTTCCTTTAGAGGGAAACGAATAAGAAAAGATAATTGTGCTTTTATATTGATTTAGGTATTTTAAAGGCTCCTTTTTTTTATAAAACTTTGAATAAAATGGTATGATAAGATTTTTCTGAACTATAGCAGCCGTCTGGCTTCAATTTGAACGTTGAACCAAAAGAGAAAAGAGATAATGCTAAAATAAATATTAATTAAAAGAGATTGCAATTAAAATAACAAAATACAGGCTAATTCTACGATAAGTTTGTTAAATAATTTAAATGGATGTTAAAATATTTACTATCATAATTATTAATTATGCAATATATCAATTAAAATCTGCATGTAACAAGTTTTATTATTTTAACATTTAGACATTTTCTAGACAATTTTTTGATTGAACTTGATTGTAAATTAAATAATTTATTCATTCATGTCTAAATTAATTAATGGAAGATTCAATTCTTTTTTATTTCTCTTAAGTTTGTCTATGAACTGAAAGACACCAAATTTACTTTTAATTACTTACGAGTTTTTTTTTTTTATCTCTATATTTTTTTTTTTTGTTTTGTTCCTTGGCCTCGTATATCTTTAGAGACCGCATGTTGATCAAATTAATTATCATTTACATAATACAATTGGCAATAATGTTTTTTCCTTGTTCTTTTTTTTTTTTGGTAGTCAGTAGATATTCTCTTAAACCCACGCTGTTACTAAAAATTGCAAAAACAAAAAAAAAATTGTGTTGACATTCTTTTAAGTCCCTTCATTTTAAATCTTTTTCTTAATTTGATTCATTTTAGATGTAAATAACACTGCAATTGCAATCAAATTCTATAAAGTATCTACCAATTTAAATTTAAATTGAATTTATTAGGGTTTTTTTTGCCTGTTTTTTAAAAGTTTTGTTTTAAACAAAAGACTTCGAAGTACTGGAGTCATAAAGGTGCATATTTAAATATTTTCTTTTTTTTTATGATAAATAATTTCCATTTAATCTACCAGATATCTGTTAAATGTTTTGTAATATCTTAAAGACAGTTTATTTGATATGCAATGGTCTTCTATTAAAAGGATTTTTAAATTTTGTTAATAATGTACAGAGAATGTAAAGCAGTTTCTTAAAAACCTTCGTAGAAAACAAATAATTGAATCTAACAATATTATCTGAATTAAACCTTGCAAATAATTAAATTATTTATAAAGCAAAAAAGTTGTACTTGATACACAATTAAAAGCCAGTAATAATAAATCAAAAATAAAACTTATTTGCTTGCTTGTAAATTAACGTAGCACAATAAGTGAAAAATATAGTAAAATGTTATAGGAGAGAAATGTAAAATTTTAAAACATTAGCTATTTGTAACTGGTTACCCTTTCACCCTGAAAAACATCATTCAAAATCATTAGAGATGACTACAATTTAGTTATCCTTTCAAATTTCCTACCATTATTTCTGAAACCGTTTAGAAATATAATATATTCAAAAAATGGTGTTTTGAAGCAACTAAAAATAAAGACAAAGCGAGCTTCAGCAGCTCATCCCTATGTAGTACAAATCCCCAGATGAAATAATTCGGTTTATGAAAATTGATTTGTGGTACGAACATCGCGAAAGTGGAGCAATCTCCCACCTCATATGATCCTTAGAATTGGTAAGCATTACATTATGCAAGATACAATAATTCAATGTGACAAACAATCTTGTTATCACAATATTCTGTCAATTTGAAACCATTTCTCATTCCTTAATATTTACCCCTTGGCTAGCAGTAAATTAGCATTGAAGGATTATATTGTTTGATGATAAAAGGAATGTGATGTTTAGTAGGTTAAAGACCTATTCACTCATAGAGGTGTTGTACTCGTTCTGCATAGTGTCTTTTGGTGATTCCAACCTACCCTCGCAAAAAAAAACTGTCGGTTTTTGTAAATTAAGTCAAAGTTTTTAGTTATTCAAACGTAGTGTTTATATCAGATTTTTAAAATTTCCGAAAGCTCAATTTTTACTATTTTCAAAAAACTTTTTCCACAAACTTTTAATTCTTTTTTTTTATTGTTTTGAATTTCTCTACTAAATTTTATACTACTTCATGTAGACTTAGTACTTTTGATAGATTGATGTTGAGTCCTGACATTTTGATTTAAATAAGATAAGAGTAAGACTATTCCGAGAAAGGAATAGTAGTATATAAGTTTTATAAATATTCAAATAGTTCATTATAGAAAGAATTGATGTCATCCTAACTTTCGTCAGCCGTAGACACAAAAACTTTGACATCTACTTTATCTAAAAAAAATGACATCTATTTTTTATAATTATTCTTAATCTTATCTCAATGTTATACCACTTGCAAAATTATTATGTTCTAGTAGTAAATTCATTGAAGTTTCATTTATTTATTACTAAATTTCAAACGTCAAACAAACTATTTAATTGTGAATTACCCACCTACCCACCAATTGGGTCAAACATTTTTCTAAAGGTTGTAAAAAATTGAGTGTTACTTATTGGATTTTCCTTTTGCTTAGTATTTGAAGTGTTTCCAGTATTTCTTCTTTAAATCATCACTGTTTCAGCCAACAAAATACTGTTGATACAACAACACTACTTTGTTGCAATAACATGATATGTAAGGATTTTTTTTCACTTTTAAATATTTAGTAAATAAGGGATAACTCTTTCTCTCTTATGTTTTGTACATTACAAATTTTTGTTTATTTTTTTTTTTTTGCATTTATATGTAATTCTTGTCAATGCAATGATAGTAAAGTAATCAACATCTTCAATAGTTAGGATTTAAAAACTATAGGTATATATATATATATATATTTGAAAATTTTTCAATGGGAACCTGATTCAAAGAATCTTTGATTCTCTTAATACAAGAACAACATTACACCAGACAGTAAAATAAAGAAAATTAATAAAAGAAAAAGTTCTGTCAACTTAGTAACACAATCAACAAGAGTAGGTACAACAATAATAGCAATGGTATAACATTAAAAAAAAATCTTATAAAGGTAAATTGCAAGAAAGTAAAAAAAAAAGGAAAACCAGCAGCATTTTTATTGCATTGGACAACTATCAAGAATTCAATTTCCTTCTAAAGGTGATTTGTTCGACAAGATAAAAATGGAAACAAGAAAATTTTCAAGAAAAGAATTGTAGAAGTTTAAAAAAAAAATAAAAATCCGAATTTCTAAAATAAAATCTAAAATAAATTCAAAACATGTATATAGGTATTTATATACATATATAAAAAAAAAACTACTTTTGAATTCTACAAAATAGTTATTTTGAGATTCAAAAAAACAAAAACAAACAAAACAGAATCAAACAAGATGAAAAATAAATAATTGTAAAATTGTAAAAGATATATCAGCAAAGACATAAACCAAGAACTTAAAAACTTATTAAATAATATAATAACAATGTTAAATGAAAGCAACAATTGTAAAATAAAATGAAAAATGTTAATACTGTGTAAAGCGAGACAAAAAAGATAACTAAGATAAAGAGGGGAAAAAAAGAAACTTGTTATCTAATTGAGTTAATTTAAAAGATTTCTCAGGATTGCTTTTAAAAGTTTTTTTTTTTTTTTAATGTATTTCTCTGCCACATAAATGTGAAAAGAAAATTACAAAGCCTTTCCTGTTCAGGCATAGCTGTAAATGTCGTAAGGGGGAACAACACTTACGACATGTGTGTGGGATTTGAACTCACACTCCCTCGGTGTTTACAGCGTATTTTATACGCTCTTACCCACTAGGCCACTGAGGCCCAACTTTTAAAAGTATTTTTTAAACTAAATAATAGTAGCCTAGTAGCCTAATAATAGCCTATATACCAAATGTACTATATTGAGCCACACTTATTGTTTAATTCATGAGTATCTGGCTAAAGTCATGTAGTAAGGTTATGTACTCATGATATTCTATCTTTATGCAATTCATGGTATCTGTGCGCAAACTCACATTATAAAATTTTAAGAACAACTAGAAATATGTCAAGCATAAATTCTTGTTCAACTGTGATTTTTACATTTCAATTATTATAATATTACTGTTATATAAGTTTATTCATTCCTATAAATTTCATAAAAGAGACTTCTTTTAGTGTTTCAGTTGTTTTAATAAAACTGAATCCGACGCCATTTTTGTGTTTAAGTTTAAATCACGCTCATTTATTCACTATTTCAAAAACCAATCATTCTTCTTCCTTAAAGCATTAAAATTTGAAAATCTGTACAATTTAAAATTTTAAGTAATAAAAATTGCCCGGTAAAGATCACTCAAATGTTTCAAAATCTGCTGCTCACTGCCCACCGATGGACATAAAAATAAACTCGCGTTACCAAGGAAATCAAATAATATTTCTATCATATTTAAATTTTTTTACAGTCCGTGGCTAATTTCGCTATGTTCTTAGATTTTTAAACGTTTTATAAAGTGCGTACATTAATCAGCGAAGGCATTCGGTTTGTGTTTAATATTTTCTTCTAAAATATTACATTATTCCTGTTTTACTTTAAGCGCTTTTCGAACATGACTAACGGTTTTAATTTTTTTACTACATTAATTTTGCATCATTCATTGCATGCTGCATTTCTTCGATTTTGAAAACAAGGTATTTATTATATTCTTCACCGTTCAGCTATCCAAATCCTGAGTTGACAATTGTATTTTTTAATACTTTGACCTATAAGCTAAAGCCTTAAAATTTGTGTTGATATCCATCTTTTTTAAATTGAAAAAGTTTAGCTTGATGGAAGTTCACAGTATCTATGAAATCAATAAAAGTCTTACTACTTAGCGTGTTGTTCTATTGACTTAAGTATCTTGGCACTTATGTAAAACTTAAACCATTGCATCAATATTTTTTCTTTTGCACGTAAAAAAACTATTCTTTCGCATGGACAATTAAATTTTTTCTACGTTCATTCCAAATGCATTCGGTTTATAAAATATTCTTTTATTTCTTTTATT
This sequence comes from Poecilobothrus nobilitatus, assembly GCA_947095535.1. Classification (NCBI taxonomy): domain Eukaryota; kingdom Metazoa; phylum Arthropoda; class Insecta; order Diptera; family Dolichopodidae; genus Poecilobothrus; species Poecilobothrus nobilitatus. Next base: position 16,334,872 of record OX352773.1, on the reverse strand, counting down.
TTATTTTCTTTTTATCATTATCAATACTAAAAAATCGAAAGGTTTTCTTTTACAAAATTTTTTAAAATATAAAAAAACAAAAAGATGAAACGTATCTTCTTCTGATAAAAACGAACAGAATCCCAACGTTTTTTTTCAGACACCGAATTAATATCACATTTTACTCTTTTACTTAAAATTATCACAAAAAAATAAAACAAAAATAAAATAAAATAGATACAAAAAAGTATCTTAAGATACCTTTTATTTACGAAAAATACAAGAATATAAAAAAAAAAAGTTTAATTGATTTTATCTTAAAATGAGAATCTTCATAATGAAGTATCATCAACCAATAAGCAACATCAGTAGTATATGTTCATACCATACCAGCATTTTTAAAATGACATGAATGACAATTACGGCTCCAATAGATTGGGAGATCATCAAAATGATTTATAACTTCCATTCAAAATGTATATATATAATATAATATATATAAATAAAACACATATATATGTATTTAAAATTTCCATTAAATAAACATTTGTGTCCAGTAACTGTTGTCTTCTTTTGTTTTAACCAGTGTTTTACTCCTCTTTGTTAATGTTTGATTAGTAAAAAAATATAAACAAACACAGAAACACAGGTATTCGGCAGTTTATTAATTTACTGAAGGTACTTTACCTGTTTTAAAATATTTTTTTAGAATGTGCTGAATGATAATATTGCGTTGGTTGAAAACAAAAATGTGTTATTAATAAAAATAAAAAAAAAATATATACCTACTAAATTTTATGGGACGAACAATTTAATATAAGGTGGCCTCATTTAAAAAAAAAGATATTTTGTTTTCCAAAATTCCATATAAGATTGAATTATGTCTTTATGAAAAAATATTCTAATAAAGTTTGATTGGGAAAAAAAAATAGCATAGAAAATTCTTAATTAAGAATCTCCAATTTTCTAAACGAAAAGTGAAAAGATGGTACGTAAGCTTATTTCATTATCATCTTCAGGGTAATGTAGTTTTAGGTGAACACAGATTTTCTATTAAGCCTTCATCTATTGTTTTCTCTATTTAGAGGTTATTTTCTAATTCTTATTCTTATACATTCAGATTTATTTTATTTGACTTTTAACAGATTATGAAATTTTACAAATTAACTTGAAGATGGGGCCTCGGTGCTTCAGTGGTTAAGAGCGTATGAAATACATGGTAAACACTGAGTTATGGTAAGTTCAAATCCCACGCACGCCGTGAATAATAAGAATAATTCCCCCTTACGGCATTTACAGCCACGCCTGAAACGGGAAGACTGTTTCATTTCCTTGTTATAATTATGTGACAGGGGAATAAACTAAACAAAAAAAAAACTTGAAATTCTTGGTTGGGAAATTTTTTTATCAACTCTTTTTTTCGTTGAATTTTTTTGAAATTTTTCTATTTTAACTTTATTTCAAACTGCGGAATGTAAAATAGCTTGTCACTCAAATCTAAAAACTATAAAATTATGTAGCATACAAAAGTAAATCTCTTTAAAGGAGGAAATAGATGGTGTTTCAAGGATTTAATTGTCATTCATTTTTAGAAGAGTGAAACGTGCTTGTCTACAATATTTTTCACTGCTTCTGACTTAACTTGACTGATTGGTCAAGTAAAATGTTTCATTAAACAGTAAAATTTTCCAAACCAAATACTGTATTAACACAGATTTGAATTTTGGACTTATTTACATATACTTTTTTTCATTCTACCACTTTTTTCATTTATTTAAATTAGTTTTAATATCGTTTTTACCTATCAAATAATTTTATGCATATTTTATAACAGTTTCATCCGGTCTCATTAGTGATAAAATGCTTTTAGGTTGTCTTAAAAATTATTGAACTCGTTTACCACCTTTAAAAATTCACTATGGTTAATTTTTTTTTTTATTTTACGAAAATCATTGGACCCATTTCAAATAGTTTTGCTTTAGAATATAATAAATATTGTGCCCCAAAAATTGAAAGGAATGGGAAAGAGTCACTTTATAATTAATCTTGTTTTTTTTTTTTTTGGAATTATTAATTTTATATTCCACTAATACGTTTATTAAGATCATTAGATTCATATTAGTGGATTAGAAGGTATTTTTGGTGTGTCTAATGGTGTAAAAAACCTACACTTTCTGGGTGGCTTATTTTTAATCATTTATTATAAAATCACATACTAATGCTCTTCTTTTTTTTACGATGAATAAAAGATACTTTAAATTTAACTTTTAAAAGTTCTACTATGGCAAAAGCTTTAGAGTTATCAAGATAAAGTTTAAAAGTTTTCAAAAATCTTAAGATAAGAAAGAACAGATATTTATAATAAGAAAAACATTACAGTATAAAAACGGGAAATATAATAAAAGAAGGTGATATATTTTTTAAGTACAATAACAAGTAAATTGACGAAACAAAAATGAATGTTGTCTTATAATAAGTTAATTATTTACAAAATAAAATATTGTTACTTTACAAATTTAATTGAGTAGCTTAAACTAATTGGGCTACGGGAGGCCAAATTTTGAAAAAAGAGCAGTTGCTATATGCTTTTACGGTGGTAGGTAAGAATTATCGAAAGACGCTACGCTAAATAGGCGCAGTTCAATTGCAATTCCTTTATTAACGTATGGAACTTTAACGGACTAAATATTCTATTATTTCAGACAACTTTTGACAAAACAATAGATTAGGAGACTATTCTACTGTTTGAGCTAGAGAAGATTTTGCTATGGAGTAAAAATAAGTTGAGGTTTGCAAGAATGTGATGACATTCTTCTTAAATCTATGATAATTGAAAATGTAAACATCACCAATTTTAGGAATCATATGTAGTAGAAAATGGCTCCCCTTTCGTTATTTCCGAGTAACAAACTAATTAGCATTGACATGTGCTAAATTGGAATTTGAATTACATAGGTATGTGAGCAGCGAGGACTGCTTTTGCTTCTCTTTAGAAAACTTTAAGCGGAGATATCAGACATTTTATTCCGTCGGAATAAGTTCTTACTTCTACTAGATATGTATATAACAGAGTAAGAACGCCGACTAAATGTTGAAGGCTTAGGAGAGAGATCATTGGATTACGTTAGGAACTGTTTATTAAATGATTTGCGATTTTGCACTTTATCGAGAAATTCCAATGCCCTTTTAGAGGTTTCTGCCAAATATAAGTATTGTACCCAATCTTTGGTTGTATTAACGCTTTGTAGATAGGAAATCATATAATTATACTCTTGATTTACTGAATATACATTAATAATATGATTAAAGTTTAATTATTTTTACAGGACGGCGGAAGAAGACCCATTATGCTACAATTGAAAATTAAAATTTTAATAATATTTTAAGAGTTTGTAAAAAATTAAGTAAAAATAAAAAATAAACAAAATCTCATTTATTTATTCATTGTTTCTTTATTTTCTTTAAAGAGTATAGTAATTTAAAACATATTAAGTATAACTTTTATCTTTAAAGTATATCTATCTTTTAAAGTATCCTTTTATATTTTGACCATAAGGAATTTCTAAAAACTGTAAAGATTTTCTTATTAACTTGACATGAAAATTTAGTATATTTTTACTTTCATACCTATATTCATTTTTTTTTTTTTTTAGTATAAGTTAAGTCACAATTTAGGAATTTTGTCACATTTTATTAAACCATAAATAAAAGACCTGTTAAATCCTTTATTAACCTTGGAATTCTAGTTTATTTTGTTTCGTATCTTTTAATTTTATTGGATAAACAAAACTGTGAATAGAAGCTATAGAAAGAAAGGAAAAAAAAAATGTATACTAAATATCACATTGATAATATTATCATCTTAAATTTTCTGACCAGTAAAAGATAAATTGCTTTTTCTTTATATTTAGTACAGTGATTTACAAACTTAACCTGAACGATTTTTTCAAAAAAACTGCGTTATGGTTTCTGGAACTCAAAGGTCACCAAGAACAGAGGTGATAGAGAAGTTCATAACAAATAAAAAATATTTCCAACGGTTTCCGAGATAACGCCCTTTAAAGTAATTTCATTCACTTTTTAAAGAAAAAACAACATCTTTGTCGCTGTATAACATAGAAGATTCGTTTAGGTGTCGGTAGCTTTCTTTTGTTATTTGTTTTCTTTTGTTTATTAATTTCAAATAGACCTCTACCTTAATTAGAATCTGAATTACGCTTATATAAAAAAAGAACGTTGTATGGCAGCTATATGAATCCGTCTGTCCAACTCGTTCGATTTCAATACCGTAAGTCATTAGTGGCATTTACAAATAAAATTAAATGATAAAAATTCCAGAATTCATTACAGGCAAATGCATTTATATATTGTACTTCCTTTTTTCATGCCTTTACAACTTCTCACAGAAATAATTTTAAAAAACTTGTATGTTACTAGAGATGAATTTTATCAGACCGTGCTGCATTATAGTATCCGTGAGTAACTAACAAAACGACCAAAAGTAAACGTTTAGATAGAATTATAAGAAAGGAAAGTAGTTAAAATTTAAATTCGTTTAAACCTTTTATTGAAACATTCAAGTATTAGGAGCTGTATTTTTATACACGTTTTAAATCTATAATTTAGAATCAGAATTTTGAGAGTCACTCATTATTTAAAAATAGTAAACAACGATAAAACTTTTTTTTTCGTATGAATATAACAAATATAAACAAACAAATTGTCTCCTGTGACATATTGATAATAAAGTCCTTTGGTCATATAATTCAAAGTTAATTTTGTGGTTGTTGGCTTTTTTTTTTATTTCCTGATTTGTTATTATGTCCTGTAACTCTAAATATAACCTGAATCTTAATATCCTTAATGTTGTACAAATTTTAAGACAAAACTGAAAAAAAAAAATAAGTTTTACGATCTCAACGATGTAATAAACAAAAAGTTCAGTTCATTTTGTTTTTTTATATAATATATACCAGGTAAATTTTCAGGTAGGTAAGTAAAAAAAAAAAACAAAAATATCTCCTACTTTTTTTTTCTCCTAACCGAAAAACACGTTCCTATTACGTGAAGTATCCTTTGTTGAACCTTTTTTTTTCCACACTATATGACATATACTGCAGTACATCATCAAGGTGGATTTCATTATTTCCTTTTTTGTATCCACGTGGTTGTGCGAAAAGTGAAAAAAGGCGGACAAAGATATGATATAATGATGATGATTATTTGTAGTGGTATTTAAGTAGTTGTGGCAGACAGAATCACGTTTCAGTAATATCAGCAAAAAAAAATTTTTTTACTGGTATTTCTTTCTGTTGATTATGTCTTTCTCTCATTAATTCGTACATTTTGGCTTCATTTCTAAACTTAATATAGGTTTATCCAGAATCATTGGTGTTTTGTTTTTGGAAATTGAGAAAAAAAACGAACCCAAAATAAAAAAATAACAATAAATTAATATTCGTGGATTGGATAAGTAAATTATATTGACAAAAATGTAATTGCTCCCTTGCCTATATTGATTGACGTTTGTATTTTAAATAAAAAAAAATCAAAATGCTTTAGTTTTAAGAATAGGGATGATTGTGTTAAACATATTATATCATAGCATTTTAATTAAAAGATTATTAACAGTCAATTTAATATATTTTCCCTCCTATTTTTCATTGGTAGCGTAATATGAAAAATATTTTTTTGTTTTGCAATTGTAAGTTATTTTTGTAATTAAATGGTAAGAAGACATCAGATAGCGCTTAAATAAAATAAATTTTGCCGAATAAGAAAAACAAGCGGTCCTAAAAAACAATAACTCATTTAGGTAATCATATATTTTATTTTTGATGCTTTTATAGATTTTTATTTTAATATTATCTATTGCTAAAGCCTAAAACCTATTCTTAAGTAATTCTTATTTTTATGTGTTATGCTAACTATTTCATAAGCTATCTTAATCGTGGTTGCTCTATGTTTCTCTATATTCAATTTTAGGATGATTTGCTAATAATTAAAATAAAAAAGATGAAAAGGTTCTGGACTAATGATGCCAATCTTTTTATAAGAGATAATTTTGTAAAAGTGATAAGTTTTTAAAAGCCATCATGGTCGCTAGCATTCAGAATGAATACTGCAGAGAAAGCATTTAAGAAGAACCACTTTTCTATTGACATAATTAACATTTTTACTTATTCTATTTTTAGTAACTTTCACTTAAAAACTTCTTTATTATTAGCTATTTCCTTTTCATACTATTTTCATACTATTTCATACATACTAGGTCTAAGTCAGATTTTTAGCATTTGAAAACAATAAGAATAACTCAGAAACCAAATACCTTTTAGTTGTTATTTCCATATGTTAAAACACCGACGTAGACTTTGAAGTGTATAAAAATAACACAGATATTATTATATTATTTGTATAGAATATTACATATTATAAGACTCATTTTTGCTTCGTCATGGTGACCTTTAGATAGTTTATAAAAACACTTTCTATGAATATTTTCAAATTCTCTATTTTATTCCTTGATTTCTTATTTGCATATTGCATACAAATCGAATCACATGTATATACAGACAAATAAAATTTTAAATTTATTTTTCTTTTCAAAAAATCCATTAAAACTTTTGTGTTCTTAATTTTAACTTCAAACTAAATAATCCCGATTTTTACCGTTACATAACACTTTCCTTTTTCTCTCTCTCTCTTTCTTTCTGTCTCTTTTTGCTTTATATTTTTATTATAACGATACCTTGAAAGGTGTGAATTAACCGCATCGACAAACTTTGAATACTGAAAAGTTTTTCTTTAATAAACAACAAAACAAAAACACAAAAAAAGAAAATGTTAACTGTAAAAATGTAAAGGTAATCATTATGTATTTCAGAATCGTTTATGTGTTTCCTGGTTTTGATATGTATTATAATATCATTTCATTTTGTCCTTTCATAACGGATTACTTAGAAAGTAAACCAATCATTTATGGTAAATTGAAATGATTTATGAGTATGTATATGTGTGACATTAAATTGCATAAACTTTCCGATATAATGATGATAAAAATAAAGAAAAATAAAAATAAAATTAGATCCTGTTATTTAATTTGTCATATGAATTTCAAAGGACTATAATATATGAATGTTGCAAATATAAGGCTATTGAAAGAAAAAAATTATTAACGTAAATTAAAGAAAATTTTAAATACTGTAATTATTATAAAGTAATATGTTGATGTCAAACATAATATCACTTGGCCATTATCAAAATTACCGATAATTGACATTAATTTAACGTTATATTTTATCGTTATCAAAAATGAGTTAAAATCTTCGGTAAAATGTATTGTGTTGTGAAATTATCGGATATAAATTTTATAATTACAAAGTTTTGCGTAAAGATTTTTAACGATTGAATTTTAACGTTTTGATCTTAATATTCAGAGGGAATGATAATTCATGTGTGCAAGGATATTTTGGCAATTTATGTTCAGATGTCCAAAAATTGTTTTTAATTACGCTCCCCAAAATTTGAATGCGTTTTTAGAAAAAATTTTATATTATAGAAAATTTCATCAGCCTTCAAAAAAATCCGACTATTTTTTGCATATATACAGGCATATTTTTGTAAATTTTAAGGATACCAATTTAATTCTTTTCAAAAGAAACTTCTATCAAAAAACAATCAAACATTATCTTTAGAATCAATTCAATGCTTTGAAAGTTAAATTCATTTTTCTGGTATATTTTCATTAATATTTATAAATCACAACTGAATCCGGAGAATTGGCAATTAAAACTATTTGTTTTGATTAAATTAATTAAAAACTTTTTAAAAATACCTAAATTGTACTTAAGATCTGCAACATTTTTATAAACAATCAATCAATAACCAAAATTCTTAATGCCAAATGAAATTTATACTCAGTTTTAACTTAAAAATTTTTTTAATATGACATTAATATTATGAAGTTATTATAAAAATATTAATTAGACAGGATTACAAAATGTCTATGACACTTTCAATTACATATTATAAGGAACATTCTTTTTGCACCAATCATAATCTACAAAGCAATTCCATTCAAAATATTTTCATAACTAATAAATATTGCAACATAAATCCCTGCAAAATGATTTTTAAAAGCCAAAAACAAAAACCTTAAAGGGCTGCCCAAAATATAAACTTTTGTAGGTAAGTATAGAACATAGAAGTAAAAAAAAAATATTTTACGTAATTTCTCATAGCATTTCATTCCTAGAGGATTATCAATTATTAACCATAAAAATAAAAAAAAAATATAAAAAGAAAATTTCAAAGGCATAAAGAAGTCTCTTCTTTTTCCTTTTTAATTGCACAGGATGTACAAAGTTGTCATGCTATATACAAAATCATATAATTATGTAACAAAAAATCTTTTTTCAAAAAAAAAAAAATTGAATTATCACTTTGCTTGAAGGGAAATCTTCCATTACATTATAACAGAAAATTCATATTAGAGACATTAATGAGGATATCAGATAATGAGTATATGACTATAATGTAAATTGCGTTTGAGGGAAGGTACTTTACTTACACACCATTATGGTCCTTTTACCACCGGTAGTATAGTATTGTATATCTTTATTCTTTTATAGTCAATTTGTAATATGTGGAAAGTCTAAAAGAAAATTTGAAATGTCCTTTTTAATTTAAAAATTTTTTTTTTTTTTTTTTTTGCTTAAGAAATTTTAGTCTTAAATAATTTTTGGGTTTAAAAGAAATTATTTTACTTTATTTATGATATATAACATAAAATAATATTGGGTACATGCTTCTTTCTTCTGTTTTTTAATTCAAAAGAATCCTTTATTAAATTTTCCTCTTTCACATATATGTTCATGAGTACAAAAACTTATCACCACACCAATGTCTAGTTATAAACAACAGCTTATTTCAAATTAAAAAAAAAACGCTTTTATATGAAAAAAATTATTTTTATCAAACTTTTTGTATGAGCAAAAAAAGAAAAAACATAAGAAAATAATTTAATGTAACATTACAGACTTTTGACTGGAGGGTTTCCAAATAATTTACCTTTGTTGTTACCTTCTAATTTATTCATCAGTTATTTTGTATCAAAATTTATAATATATTGTGTGCACAAAGTAATATTTAATGCACATTTTTATGTATTTATAGACATATTTTTTTTTATATTTTATACAGGGTGTCTGACAATAGAAGAAAAATAATACCGAAATATACATATAATTGGAAAGAAAAATAATTATGATTTATGGTTTTATCCAACAATCTGTCGAAATAATTGAGTTTCAAAATTCAATTATTAGTCCGAATAGTCCGAAAACTGTAATAATCTCAATAAGTAAATCAAATATTTTTACATATTAAATACATTTGACACGTCTCTATCTCTCAATAATATTAGATATTATTTAAAATTTTTCAGTATATTTTTTAGAACATCCTGTAAGTGTGTATATATCTATAGACGTGTGTAATATTTGTATGAAATTGTTATTATGTTTACACGTTAAACAGAAAGAAGAATACTTTACCTTATTTGAATATCATATTATGTATACATAATAATAATATGTATGTACATAATATATATATATATATATAAGTAATATTATTATGTAAGTATAGATATGCAGAATATAATATAATCTGAGTATATACAAGCAACCCTCCCAAAGTAACTTAACTGAATAAATCTTTTGTAGAAACTGAGATCTTGAAACATTGGTCAGCAATGTGATTATTTTTTAAAATCCTCATACAAAATAAAGTCCTGTAGAAAAATAAGTCCTAGAAATTTTTTTTTTTTTTTAATGCATTTCTCTGCCACATAAATGTTGACAGGAAATTACACAGCCTTTCCTGTAATGTCGTGTGTGGGATTCGAACCCACACTTCCTCGGTATTTACAGCGTATTTTTTACGCTCTTACCCACTAGGCCACCGAGCCCCCAGGAAATTTTTATTTGTTAATAAGACTAATAAGTATATTTTTTTCTTTTTATTTGTTAAAAGTACCCCTGTTAGTTGTTACGTATACTTTACTTCATTTATAGAAAATAACTTTTTTGCTGTGGACTTAATCCTATATAGTTAGCATTGTATATCAATATTGTGGAACACAACATTGGAAGCTGTAACTTGTATTCTGTGTTTGATGCGGGATCTGAAAAATATTAACAAATATTTTTTTCTTGAGTAACTCTTGTTAGTATATCCTTTATTGACTGAAATTTTACAGCTGTATTCATAAAAATGGTCATGGTTGTGTCATGTCATGTAGCACCAAAATTTATAAAATTATAATTACAAATGTCTTTTGATGGAGGGAAAAAAAAGGTTCACTGTTCTTTTGTAAATGTTTACAATATTTTACAACAATGATAATATTGATTTTGACTATAAAGATTTTGATGAATGTAATGATTTTGAAACCACCAAGGAATTTATGAAATAAATAAAAAATTTTAAAAAAAAAACAAAAAAAGAAAGAAAGAATTTTTTGATTAACATTGAATACTGTCTGACTTAAGTCAAATGATTGACACAGGATATATTTCAGCCTATAAAAAATAAAAACAAGGATTTAATTAAAATAAAATAAAAAAAAAAATAATAATATATGAAACCTTTGTTTTAGGTAAATATTTGAATAGTAAAAAATGGAAATGATTTTTTGAAAGTAGAATTGTTAAGAGGAGGGAGAAAAAGGTGAAAAGATGGTAAACACAATAAAAAAAGGAAGTTACTTATTTTAATTCTGATTTTATATAGTAAAATTTAAATTTCTGATAGCTAAGTAGTTTTCATTGAAAAATTCTGTATTTTATAACTTATTTTCACATATTAACTATGTTTTATTAAAGGGTGACCAACTTTTTATAATTAAAAAAGAACATTATATTAAATTTAAAATCATTAAAAAAAAAAAATTTTAGAGAATTTTAAATTTTGTTTCTTATCTACAAGAAACCTTACCACATTTGTCAAAAATCATATTAAGTTTTATGAGTAAGTTATTTAGCGGTCTTTTGGTACGAATTCATAGCAATAACAATGGCTTCTGTGAAATTTATTATCATTTAAATAAAAACAGAATATCAAATTGTGGTTAGGTTATTTAAAATTACTTTTCTCAACCTCAACTACACAAAAAATTGAGAATGATTTTACTGTCATTTTGTCTATTGCACTGATTTGACACTAACGGTAGCGACACTAACGGTATTTTAAAATTATTATTATTTAGTATTCATACTACAGTACATATATATAATATGTATATAATATGCGCATATAATTTCTTATATACTTTAACAAAACTTTAGGTTTAAATGATACTGATAATATCATCTGGTAACTCTAATCTTAAACAAATTATATATAAAGGTTTCAAATTGATTCACATTTGTTATAATCAATTAAAATTCTATTTTAAATTAAACAAGTCAGAATGTCAAATCAGAGGCTTTTAAAAGTGTAAATTTTCCAAAAGGTAATCAAAACAGTTCAGAAATTGCGCCTTGTACCAAAATTTGTAATTTTTGTTAAAATTTTATGTTTAAAATTCTTTCATTCTCATTCTCACATTCGCCATAATTATCAAAATCTTTTTCTTAGGATATAAGAAGAGTTCTTTCTTCTAGGTATTAAATTTCACATACTCGTATTTTTGTATTATTTTTGTATTTTTGTTTATTATTTTGTTATCCAGTACTTTGACATATGTTAAGGAGAACCTAAGATAATGAGATTTTTTCAAATTTAGAGAGCCTGTATACCTCTGTAGTGGGTGGGAGGTATATGTTAAACTTTTTCAAGAACATTAGTTTTCTTATGAGACCTTTCCATATGGTTTAAATTTCGTTATTTTTGCTTTAACAGTGTAAAAGTTAAACAGACAGACAGAGTGAAACTAATAAGCAAATTTTTTAAATTTCTTTTGTAAAATGTTCTAAAAAGAATACAAGTATTTAATAGAATATTATTTGTTATACTATTTATATTTGATTTTTATTATTTTTTTTTTTTTTATTATAAAACAAATTGCTTGAAGGATAAATTTATTCAATTTCAAGTTATCACAGTAGTATGATATGATTTCTGTGTAAAGTCTACCCCATGACGTTATCCCCAATATCATTTTGAATTTTGTTTTTTCTATTTAATAAATTCTGGTGCTAGTAATTTTTAATTTTATAACCAATTTTATTATATGTCGGCGGCCATTTTAATATTATTGCTTCTGGCTTAAAATTTATTTAAATTCAAATTTAAATTGAAATTGTTTTTTTTTTTGTGTTTTTATCTTTTAACGAAGTTAAAATGTACAGAATTAATTTGAATTCATTTTTTTTTTAAGTAAAGAATTTCCAAAAATAAATTAAATTAATAATTAATGAAGAAAATAAACAAATAAAACTTATAAGAAATAAAATAGAAAAACATTTATGTACTCAAATTTTAATGGAATTTTAAATGTTCAATTAAAGAAGAAAAGAAAGAAAAAAAAAATATTACTATAGGTACAGATTTCATCATGATTCAATTAATATTCAATCCATAAGATACATATTTATATATTTATTTAAAATGAACTGATATTGATGATTATGATTATTTATTATCATTAAATTTACATAATAACAAGATTTTCTGTGAAAAGGATATGCAATACGGATATATCAGGATTCATATGTATAAGGATAAATCAAAAGTGATATTGATATTTCATTTTAAAACAGTTGTGGACAATAAATATGAAACAATTTAGAAGTATGAAAAAAAGTTTATATAGTAAATTTTGTATGCCATAATAATGACTAAAGGTAGAAGAAAAAATGTGAAAATTGCTTTAAGCTTTAATATCAAAGCTCAAAATAGACGCGACGAGACGATAAAAAAACGAAAGAAATTTCATTCGGTTTATTTCGCAAAGTATAAACGAGCCAAAATGAAAATGTAATAACGATAAAATCATATGATTTTGTTTACAAATTCTGTTTGAAATCATTTCTACCATTTATATTATGACATATAATTTTTCGTGCAGTTTTTTTTGACATTTATTTATTGTCAATTTTGGTTATGTTCATATTTTTACAGTTAATTGTAGAATTTTTACTCGTCTCATGACATCTCGTTACGTCTTTTTTAGGCTATTTGTAATTTGTGAATTAAGGTTCTTTCACTATATTATATAGGTTTAAACTTAGAATTATTAAAAATATTTAAAACACACAAAGCTATTGTCGAGAGCGTTAATATAAAAAAAAATTTTAACTTTAAACACTTTGTGTAACTTTAGTTTAATTTTTGTAAAGTTTAAGCAATTATATTATAACTATTTGTTTTATTTTACTAACTTGCTTAAAAGAGCGTTCAAAATAAAAATTTTGGATGATTTCCATAAATTGAATTCAATTGTCACTTTTTAGGTTAAAATAGATTTTATGAAATTGCATATAGGCCTATTTACTATAAGGTAAACAAAATTAGTTTTGCTATAATTGTTCTCCGCTTTAGTATTAATGGTTTTAAAGAACAAAACTTGAAACTTTTAGCAAGAGTAGTTAGAAAATGATACTGTCTCTTAAAAAACAATCATATTCTTTGAAAAAGGCTATAATATTTTCAATTTACTAATTTAGCAGTATTTGAAATTTTGGTGTTAAGACAATGTCAAAATTGTCATATTTACTCTATTTCAATTTCAACCGTACTATCTTTTTTAATATATAAATATAAATAAATGTATATAAAAACATTTTATTAGGGGCTTCGGTGGCCTAGTGGGTAAGAGCGCATAAAATACACTGTAAAGACCGAGAGAGTGTGGGTTTGAATCCCACACACATCGTAAGAGTACTTTCCTCTTACGCCATGTACAGCCACGCCTGAAAAAGAAAGACTGTGTAATTTCCTTGTTACATTTATGTGGCAGGGAAATGCACTAAAAAAAAAAGGTTTTTTGTTATCATCCTCATATTTACTGATTTTGTAAAATTGATAGCAAACCTCTCACCTACAGTTGTAATTCACTTAAAAAGAAAATCCTATTATTATACACTCATAGTGTATAGTGTATAGTCATTAATCATTATTAATATCCACAAATTCTGTTTCAACTGTTGCCACAAAAAAAGCAATACAAAATTAAAATTATTTAAAATAATTCTTGATTTTCAAAATGACCAACACATCGAAAGCCTTCTGCTTAAGTGTTCTGCTACTTTTTTTCTATTATAAAAATTTACAACTTTTAAATGTATTTACGTTAATTCTAATACGGAAATTTAACTTTATTTAGTTAGCCATTTCAAAAAGTTATATTGACTAATTTAATCTAAAACAAAAAAAAGATTTTAATTCTTTCTTTTTATGCCACTCTGTAGCTAAACCAGTTATTCCATCTCTAACAAAATGCGTAAATATTTTAGAAAGAAAATTTAGGTTTATGTGTCATAAAAGCTTTAGTGAGTACCTTTGTTAATTTAGGAAATATTATCTAATATAATATTATAAATCAACTTACTATTCATATTTTAAAGCTATCATTAGGCCGCTTTTAAAACATTTCCTACATCCGATACTCGGAAAGAAATTCATTATATTGCAAAATTCAAAATATATATAAAATGTTAGAATAAAAATCGACAAAAGCCCTTAACGAAAGTGAACTCATATCCATAAACATACTTAAATTATGCAGATTTTAAATTAAAAATTAAGAGAATTAATGTTTTTTTAAACTATAAGAAAGACAAAAAAACGGAAATAGTACATAGTACAGTCTGCAACAAAAAGCATGTATAAAGAAAATAACAAAAAAATAAGAAGAGACATTATAAAAATTTTATACGATCATGTCTATTTAAAGGAAATTTCCAATTTAACAATTTTTTTGTATATTATAATATGATGTTTTGTTATTTTTCATTTATTAGGACTTCATGTTTTATTCAAATACTTTAAATTTTTCAATTTGTTTTAAAATAAATATTTTATATTATCTTGTTGTTATTTTATTTTAGTTACATTGTTGTTTTGGATTTTTACCATTGTATGATAACATTTGTGATTTAATTGAAAATTATTTCAATTTGGGATTTTCGAATTGAATTGTTGATTACTTTACTGGTCATCAATTGATGAATAAATTGAAATTGAAAGAAGAAACGCACAGAAAAGAGAAAAAAAACCAAATAACAGTTGTAACAATATGTTGAATATGTCGGACAATATTGAATAACGCTATAAAAAAAATTTTTTTTTTTTAAATATTCGGTATTAATTAAGTGACCTAAATTTTGAAATATTTACATTACGATTGGAAATAAAACAATATTAAAACAAGGCATTAATACGAAAGGTTCTTAGAAGTGGACTTTTTTTAATCAGAATAACCGTTTACAAAATTTATAAAAATATATTGGGCCTTAGAGCTTGTATAACTCTTAAACGTAAAGGAATACAGTATGTATATAATTTGTTCTGAGATAATTCTAACTAGATTTATAAAACATTTTCTTGTCATATATAGAGCTTCTTTCCCCCCGCCCCCTTTTTTTTGTTTTATCTAAAAACCAATAGACGGACAAAGTAAAAATTAATTTTAATTTTCTTAAAAATAAGGTAAAATTACAAAAAAAAAAAAAGGAAATGGAAATTTTAAATTCAATTAAAGCATATAAATTAATATTAAGAAAAAATTTCACTGCATTGCAGACATTTTCAGTGTTAATTAAAATCACTTTTAAATAAATAAAAGTATATATTATGTATTCTTTTTAAGGTGTAATTGACAAAAAAAATCAGCTGTCTCCACCACAGGACCGACCGCCACTACACAAAAAGTAAATGCCAAAATTTATAGATTTTTTACATAATAATTTATGTCAAAGCAAAATAACTTCTAATAATTTAATAACATTTTGTTTTATTCAATAAAAATAATTATATGCAATGAAATCGTAAAAATATATGTACATTCATTCATACGTCCATTTATTATTATTATTGTAATGTAGATACATGATTTTTTTTTCATTCAAAAAATAATATTAAAAGTAAAAAATAATAAAAACTGTAAACAAATACAAAACAAACATAAGATTAATATTAAATCTGCCAACAAAAATTTTACCGTTTTAATTTTATGTCATCAACAAATGAATAATAAGCATTGACATAGATATAAGTACATACATATGTATGTATCAAAATTTTTAGAGATATAAAATAAAAACAAAAAAAAATTGTTCATATGAATTCATATGGAGAATTATGTATGAAATTTGGACTTAGAAAAAAAAGTTAAATAAAAGTTAAAGTTAGTCGGATCAAAAAATATTCTATCGCAAAGTTGTTCCTCTTTACTTGTGTAACAACTTTTTCTTAATAATTTTTCTCACAAAATTTTTCTGTTACGAAATATTCGTAAAAAACTTAAAAAGTACACTAGTAAACTACCACTTGCGGTTGTCCGATTTGCTCCAGAAGCTTATCAATCCGAGATATTTACGTCAAAACCTTAAATATGAAATTTCAAAAAATTCCGCTCAGTCGTTTAAGCTGTACACGAGCCCACAGACATACCCACACACGCACCCACACACACACAAACGGACATCATGCTGAAAATTTTTTTACAGCCTTCTCCACACCGCAGTAGTGAATTTTTGCGAAAATCTCGGGTACAAATTTTTAGTATGAAAACAATACCTATCTTATACATTAATGTATGCGGTCGGTAAAAAAAAACCAGAATAATCAATTAAGAGTTACTCTGTGATATGGTATTCGATGTAAATTTAATCAAAATAATATGTAAAATCAGAAAAACTTCCACAGATGCATAAAATTTATCAAATTTACAGTTTTGGAAACATTATATTTAAGGAACCAGGAGGATTTAAGCAACAAAATATTAATCAGCTTAAGTATGTTCTTTTATTAAGAAGCAAAAGACGTCTATTTTAATTTCAAAATTCTAACTTTAAAAGTTTCAGAGATACCAGAGGCACAAAAATTTTGTCAAATATTAATTTCATATAACGGTAAATTTCAACGCAACAAGAAGTTTGTATTGCAGAGGTTTGTAGTTGTAGAATAAAGATTTTCTTAAAAGACAAGTAGACATACGAAGAAACAGAGTTTTGTAAGAGCCAAGTTTTGTTCTAAGCCATTTTTAATTTAAAAATATATTTTAAATCTTTTACACAATGTTTATTCAGGATCAAACATTAAAACTAGACAAACAAAAATATATTTATGATCATCACAAAAAATATAACAGAAACAATTACATATGGAAGAATTTTAATTAAAAGATTCAAAGTGGATGTAAAATTAGATTTATAAAATGAATAGATACTGAGTATCTTAAAATGCGAAGTAGATTATAATCAATTGAACTTTGTATAGCCTTTAATTTTGCTACATCAAAAAGCGATATAATTAAAATGTAAAATAAATAAGAACTTCGAGGCAAACATTTTTAAATTATTAAAAGATTTTTTGACAACATTTAAGTTTAAAATTATCAAAAAAATATTTGATTCTAAATATTTCATTCTAAAGATTATTTTATTGACAATATTCATTAAAACAAAATGCGTATACCTATACCAAATTGTCTGCATTCATCTTATGAACCATAAAGTGTAATGTACTAGTTCAAAAGTTATTTATTGCCAGACAAAGTCTAGAGCAGAATAAACAATGTCTAATGTAAATTACTTTTAATTATTTATAATTTAAATTTACCAATATCTTAAAACATTAAAAATGTTTCAAAAAGAAATTTTTTACTCTTATTTAATTTCATTAACACAAATTATCGCTTAAAAATTTTTTTATAGGTATCACCTAAGGACATCCGTCGCTGTTTTTAAATGTTTGCAAAAAAAAAAACAAAACAAAACAAAAACTAAAAACTTATGTTTCTAATTTTGTGTGTAAATTTCCATGAATTCTAATAACTCTTATAATTTTTTAAATACTTATTCAAAAATCCAGGATACGACTTACGAAATAAATTTTTTAACGCAATAACAAAAACTTCAAAGGAAAATTTTTAACAAAATTAAAAATTCACGTAAAATTTACAGCAAAATAAAGGAAATAAAAAAAATTAAGTTTTTCCTGGCAAATAAAAAAAATGTTTCTTAAATTTTAAAAGAAGGATCAGAAAATTAAAAGGGACAAAAAATACAACAAGAACAATAAAAAATCAACAAATAAAAAAAAAGTTTATTAGCCATTAACTATAACTAAAGATAATTTCAAAAATAAAAACATTAAAAGAGGCAAAACAACCTATATAAAAAAGAAAGAGAAAGAAAATAACATTTTAAGACATAACGAAAATATAAAATGAAAATTTTTTCTTAATCCAGGAATTTTACATCCTAATTCTTTTTTCGTCGGTTTTTTTTTTAATTTTACTTTTTAAGTGAAAAAAATGAAGAACATGAAATGGAGAAAAAGATGGTGGCAATGATTTTTTTTTGGGGAGGGTTAGACAAAAATTATTAAGAAGGAAACAGCAAATTAAAATTAGCATGCAAATTTTTATTACATCATCTTTGCTTGTTTGATTTTTAAGTTTTTTTCTCTTATTCTTTTGTTTTTAATCTTTCTCTTTTACTCCTTTGCAATAGATAAACAATATAGGTTAGAAGAAAAAATAAAATAAAAAAACGGAAAGTTAATTTCATTGGAGACAACACCTTTGAAGTTACTTTTTTTTTTTTTTTTGATATTTTATTTTTCATCTTTTCTTTTTTTACCAACACTCCTGCCATTGTACCACCAGCTGCTATAACCTCTTTACTTTTTCATTATAATTTTTAAATTCCATGATAAAAGAAATAAGACTTTAGATTATCGTAATGATGATTATAATAATGGTGCTACAATGCACAATGGGTGGTAATAATATTAGGGTGACCTTTTACTCATTACAATCAATAATCTATATTTAAAGAAAACCAGTAGGTACATATTGTTTTAAAATACTTTAAAGGAACTGAATGGCTCCAAAAAATTACAATTTTTAATTTTTAGTTTTTAATTGAAATATAGAAAGCAAAAAGTTAGATTCTTGGTAGAGATACCATATACCAAGAAAAGAGGAACATTTTTATAACCTGTGTATACCGTATTTTGAAACAGATTCATTTTGTGAAAGCTTTTGCTTCAGTTCACAATGATCTGCAAGTGTTTTTAATGTTAAAGACGTCTTGTAATGTCCGTTCCATCAAAATTCTGATTTTGTTTTTAATTTTAGCGTCTTGGTTATCTGATTACTTTAATTTATAGGTTGCATGAGGTAGTGAGAAAAAAAAAACAAAACAATTAGAAAAACAACACATTAAAATTTTAAGATAAAAATCCATAAGGACCTTGAATGAGTGTAAGGATATTCCATAGAGATATATGAAATATATTATGTATAACTGTAATTGTTTTATATAATTATAAATGTATAAAATATACAAATTGTAATTTCTACCGTTACATTTTATTTTTATATTATATGTACTTTGAACAGAGAAATAAACAAAAAAAAAAAAAATAAAAACAAACCCTATGCTAAAAAAAGAAGTTAAAATTAATTAACTCACAATTATAAGGAGAGGGGTTTTCCAGTAAATTATTTAAAAATTAAAAAGAAAAAATTAAAAAGTATACAAATATAAAAATAAAAGATTGAAAAATTCTAGGGTATGCGTTCATGTGTATATAATATGATTAAACATATAATACTGGTTAGTAAAAATTGTAGTAAATTGCAATACAATATTGCATAAATATTTTTAAAGGCATTCAGAACATAGGACATAGGAACATTTTCACAAAATACATCAATCTTAAATGGTAGTTTAATCTTTAAAACTTAACCACCTTAAATTTGTATAGGTATAATTACCATTTTCTTGTACAATAGTCATAGTTTTGTATAATAGCCATACTTATGTACAATATCTGCAGTCGAGCAATCAACGGCGCACTGTAATTAATGGCCTCTAAATTTGCAGAATAATAAATGACTTAGTGGATGCTTATGCTCCTTATAGGAGTGGCAAGGAAAAACAAAAAAAAGGTACCATTTTATTAATTTTCATACAATAAAATATGAGAGAGGACATTTTTTTCTTTAAAATAAAGTCGATGCAAAAAACTTCCAACTGTGAAAATCGAAAAACTTACAGTATGCCGTAAAAAGGTTGCATATTATAGAAAACTTTTTACACTATTTCGTACGTTATGACTTTATTTCGATCTTAGATATTACGGTATTTAGAAAAGTTACAGTTTACAGACTTAATAAAAAAATTTAATGTGAGATCAGCTGATGGTTATACCTACTTTAGAAATTTCCCACAACAATCTACAGATAATTCCATAATCCATGTAATAATACTTATTGACAACTTACAAAAAACGTTTACACATTTATTTGATAGTGACTCAACTTCCATAACGTATTGTCTGGTATTTTATTAATTTAAAAAGAGTAAAATCGCTTTATATTCAAAATCTGATTTTGTTTTTCGTTTGTAACGGTATATTTAAATTATGTTTTTGTAACGGTATATTTAAATTATGTTATGTTTTTTAGTTCTTCATTTTTATGAAGAACTAAAAAAAAATGCTCAGAAGATATCTTAAAATTTTAATTTATAATATAAGATCATAATAATGTACAATTTAAAACACAAGAGAAACCTTGACATAGCATTTACAAATGCATTAATACATATTTTGAAATATACACCACCAATTACATAATAATGTATCCTTTAGAGTAGTTCAAATGGTTGTGCCAATCCGTAAACTTCATTTTTTTTTTTTTTTTTTTTTTTAAATTTCTACAGGTTTTTAACCTATAATGCTATGCTATTAACCTTTTCATTTTTTTTTTTTTTCAGAATTTCTAACAGTAACAGATAAAAAGTGAGCGAGGACATCAGAGTTGTCAGAGGATGAAAAAAAATTCTTGCGTGATTATTAAATTTTAAATAATAAAATTTACAACAAAAATTTTTATAAAGTCATAACGATGATGGTGAGTATTTTTTGTTTGTTTTTTCATCAAAATTACCTTTAATACATTAATTTTTGTATATATAGAGAAGGGTGAGTATTCAACCTTCATTTATTATAAAATTATTACACCTGTCAGGTGCATATTTTATTTTTTTTTTTTCTTTAATAAAATATAATAATAAAAATAAGAGTAAACTTTGTATAGTATATATCTAGATTCAGATCTTTTTGTTTCTTTTTAATTCTAAATTTCCATTTAGAATTAAAATAACATTACAGTGTTTAAATACTTAAGTATATTGCAAGGATATTAAAATAATGATAATGGTAGTTAGTAAATGTTATAGTAAAAGCTATTTTATATAGAAGCCGGTACAATTTTACCATCAGCACCAGTTCCCTTTTTCTCATTAAAATTAATATTGTTATTTCTTTATAATAACTTTAATTAATTTACATATAAATTGTATGGAAAATAAAAAAAATGAAAAGATGTATTAAAGGTTATATTAAAGAAATTATCCTGAAATATCAAGAATGAATAAGTTACAGGATAAAATAGGGATCTTTCTTTATTGTAAATTGTAAGGATTTTTTTTTATAAAAAATAAAAGAAGTATTTTTGTTATAAGGGAATTTAAAAAAAAAAAAACACAAAAAAGAAAAAAATTAAAGTAATTAAAGTTGGTTGTTGGCATACTTAGTAAAAATAATTGCTAATTTACTTTCAAAATAATACCTTAAGACCTGTTGTTAAATTACTGAGCTTTATTATCAAAAAAAAAAAAATATATATAAAATGGCTAAAGGATAAAAATAATTCTAGAATTTTAATATTTAGTGAATAATAAATGAAAAAGAATTAGTAACATTTTAAAAAAAGGTGACTACCTATGTTAACTGTTTTTTTTTTCTTTGTTATATTACCTGTATAACAAAATAGGATTCTAAAATAATTAGTTAAGAAATTAAGAATTTTTCCAAAAAAAAAAAAATACATTAATATAAACCTTACTATGCATAACAAATTAATGTTACTTACTTTTTAGTATATTCTTCGAAATTAGTTTAACTCTGGCTGTGCGTTCGCCTTTTCGGCCGTCAGTTTACAAAAACTTTTATTCTAGTCATGTAATTTCATGCATGGACAGGTGTCATTAAAAAATTAATGTTGAGAAACAACTTTTTTTATGTAGCCTCAGAATTATAAAACCATAACCTCTCAAAGTTGGCAAAAATCCTATTTCAAGTATCTACTGCTTAATATTTTTTTTTAAATTAAAAGATTAATCGACGATAGGAAATTTTTTAAGCTTTATAAATATTTTGCGCATTTAAAATTAAAATTTTTTTTGCAATTTAATATGTTATTTTACCGTGATGTAAAAAAAAATATTCTGCAGAACCTTTACATTTTGAGAAAAAGTAATTATTGATCATTTGTAAGTTACTTTAAAAAACTTTTTTGTACTTTACTCTGTTTAAAAGCTGTTTGGGGTGAAAAATTTAAAATTTGCTATTTTTAGGTACTTGTAACTTATGCACCCTTACAAATGTTTTCAAAGTTAAATGTAAAGCTTCAACAGTAACTACATTTATACATATATTAAAGGCTTTTCTTAATTGTATTGGGTAAGGTATCATAAAACTGTAGAAAGTCTTTCTTTATTTCGTACAATTTTTCCTTCATAAAAAGAAAGAAAAGTTATAAAATACAATTGAAAACTGTTTTTATTATCTTCTCGTAAATGTGCTCCTTTAAGAACATTTAATTTTACATATCTACTTCTCTTCTTTCTTAGACTTATCCGCATTGGACGTTACTCAACATGACACAATCTTGACCTTGATTGCTAAATAGTGAAGCAGTACTCTATAATGAATTTTTAAGACACATCATTTTTTTTTCTTATCGCCTTCCCTCAATTTCGCCTTCAAGGATAACTTTCAAGAACAACACTTTGTAGATTTTAAAAAACATGTCCTTGGTAGATTTCCTTTTACCTTAGGTAAAAAAATGTGCATTAATTATCCAAATTTAAAGCATTAAGTCTGAGTTCAATTTAGAGTTATTATTATTATTAAAGGATCCATTATACTTTTAATTAATTACACAATACCTTGAAAAAAAAAAAACTTTAGAGCCCTATTCAAAAATCAAATATTCAATAAATATACTTATCAATCTTATTATTTGATTTGATAGGCTTAATCAATTGTTGGAGAATAGCTGTTTCTAGTAAACAACTATAATATTGTCATGGGTTTATACGCATAACATTTCCAGAATACCTATACAAAATTTCTAATTTTCACATGTGCATGAAACAAATGCACAGGAGAACTGTTCTCATATAAGTTCTTCCAATTATTAAACGACACCTTTTTAGTGAACTTTTTAAAAGATTAGCACCGTTTAAATGATTTTATTTTTTTTTATGTTTCCTCTAAGCTAATTGAATTCATATTTTTTACAGCAATAAAAGATTATGGTATGAAGAATAAAAGAAAATAAATGAAACGAAAATTGTTAATAATATAAGTTTACTTAGAAGGTGACAATTTAAACTTTAGATGCCATTAGAATAATAATTGATTATTGTATTGTCAATTACAAGGAATCAATAAGGTGCCAATCATAGACCATAGACAGTGTAATTTATTTTAAATAAATAATAAACTTTCAACCTTCAAAAATATGAAATGAACATTTCAAAATAATTTCCAATTAGACACAATTAAACTCTATTATTTTAATTAACTAACAAATTACATTTTTATTATAACAATCGCTTTTAAAAAACTGTCAAAACTATTTATTTTACAAAACAAAAGTTAACTTAAAAGACATTGTTAAAACCTTGAACTTAAATTTTCATTTTGTAAAATTGACATTGAATTCAGGCTCTTTTCTCTTACTACTATTTATTTTTTTACTACTAACAATTTATTTATTCTTTTTTATTCTCTCTTTTTCCCTCATCAATTTAAAATATTTCAATATAATTTTTCCAATACAATTTAGCAAATCGTGACTTGTCAATAGTTAAAAAATCATTCTCTATACAAATACATGTATCTCTTTCTTTTTTTTTTCTACCTTGTCAATTTATTTCACTTACTATGTCATTTACAAACAATGAAAGCCCCAATACTTTACAAAATAAAAAAACCACAAACAAAGTAAAATATATTTCATTCTTTCTCTTTCTAAAATAAAACAACAAAAAAAAAAGTATTTATGTCGTCGCGGCAAATTTTCATTGTCTGGAAAAATGAAACAACAAAAACCACAAGAAAAACAAATAAAATTATAAATGTACATAAGTTACGACATATTTAAACGGTATTCAATTGAAAAAATTACAAAATACCGTTATCAATAAATTTAACTTCCAATAAAAAGAGAAGTTAGTATTATAAGTATTAGCTAAAAAATTGAAAAGAGATAGTTATATAGAATTTAGAATAGATAAGACTGAATTGAACAAGTTTCTAAAAACAAAATATGAAATAATATCCTTTTTCTGCTCTCTTATTTTTTTTCTCTCATCTTCATTTTTCTCCCTATTTACTCTGTACCAATATAGTTTGCTTTTTAATGTTTTATCATTGTTAACTTACCTGATGTTTATTTTGTCTTTCTTCTTCTAAATATTTCACTTAAAAAGTTATGTTCAAACTCTGATAATAATTGGCTATATAAAAAGTTTTGTTACGTTATGCCAAGTGAAGCATGTCATAAAACAATGATGATGACATTGGAAAAGAAAAGAAAAGTCAACTAAAAAAAAGATAGATAGAGAGAGAGAAAAGAAGAATGAAAAAAAAATATTGATATATAAAAAGTAATAAAAAAATTAAAAATTAAAAAAAAAAATATTAAACAAAAAAAAAAAAAGGGTAAGTAATCGGCTTATTATGTTCTTTAAAGTACTATACTTTCAGTAGAATCGTGAAGGGATAAAATAAAGGACGGAAGTCGAATTAGTTACAAATAGAAAAAGCATTAAAATGTGTAAGTGAATGGAAAAACTATAAAGAATTTATTCTTTAGCAACTGTTTTTTTCGTTACATTTTATTAACGTACGTCTATACATATGTAGTTTTACATGCCTTCAAGAAATTGGCAATTTATCAAGGTATCAATGCACTTTTGTTTTCTTTTATTTTTTTCCTTTTCTATTTAAACGGGCTCAAAAACTTAATACGTTCCGGAAAGGAAATTCAGGAACATTAAATATACTAAGTATTTTTTTTTATTTTCTTTCGAAATAAGAAAAAATGGAAAAAAAAAATAAGAAAGTTTTTTTTTTGTTTTTATTTTAAGTTTTTATTTTAAAAACTTTCATTAAAGGTTTTCGTTTTATATATAGTGTCCGTCGGTACTTATATACTTTTAAATTCGTTTTTTTTTTTGCCTTTCTTCTGCTAGGAGTATCAGTAAGGATCATCCATTAAGTTGCTTTTAATTTTTCTAAACTTCAGATTCTTTTTAACCATTATTATCAATAAACTGTTGATTATGCTCAAGTGTATCTATTGTATAAGACCATAAAAGACTATAAAATATTGTATTAACATTATTGTATATAATAATATGACCAGCTTTTGAATCAACGATACTTCGATTGGAAGACCGGTGACTTAGCCACTATATCTTTAATCAATTCTTCACTTAGAACAAATTAAATGAACTTTTTTAAACTTTAAACCTTTTTTTTGGGTTACTATAAGAAGCCTGTATTTTCATTTGCCTGTATTTCATTTGCCTGTATTTTGCAGAATTACTTTCACTTTCATTAATATTAGCTAAGGCCAAATTAATTTAATTGATAATTCAATGCACTACTCCTATATCTGATAAACATTTCCTTTTTGATTAATCTTTTCATAATTTTATAGGCAACATTTATAAGCCATCATCAGTTCCGAATATTAATTATATGTACAATTTATAGGTCACCCCTGATATTTTGAAAATTAAAATATTGAAAGCCAAAATCTTGAAAGACAAAATCTTGAAAAGCAAAATCTTTTTGCGACAAAATTTTGAAAAAAAAATCTAGAAAAAAAAACAAACTTTTTGGGATAAAATCTTGAAAACCAAAATCATGACAAAAACAAATGAATTGAATTTTTTGTTACATTCTTTTTTACTTTTAAATATAATATTATGTAAGTATTCAAAAATGCCAGATATCAAAAGTCAATTTTGGTTTTGTTTATTTTATTATACAAAAATAAAAATGTTATTAAAAAATTATAAATTATGAAACACCAATAAAATATTACATATTCTGTAATATTACAGAAGGTTATACAAGTACATATTCTGGAAAAGGCGTATAACCATGCTTTTAAATCCAACTCTAAAATCCCTCCTAATTCAGAATCTCAACTAATTCAGTAACCAACTCATAAAATTATGAAAAGATTTATCTAGGCAATGTTTATCATATATGGGAGTAGTGCATTAAATTATCAAAATTAATTTGGCCTTAGCTAATATTAATGAAATTCAAATAATTCTGCAAAATTCTCTATAATTCTGCAAAATACAGGCAAATGAAATACAGTCAAATGAGCAAGAAATACAAGCAAATGACACTACAGGGAAATGAAATACAGGTATATGACACGCTTCCCTTTTTTTTTTGTCGAGGAATTAATAATTAAGCTTTTTTCATTAATTTTATCCCAATAGCGATTAGGTATCCCAAAACAAAAAAATTAGTCCATGGGGAAAAAAAAGGCGATTTACTGATTTAAAGTCAAAGTCTCTCATTCAAGTTTTCTACAAAAATTTTCAATTCTTAAAGTAAATTAGCTGGTATCCTTTAAAGTAGTTGATATGTATAATCCAGATCAAATAGTTGATAAAAATAATCTACTATAATAACGGAAGCCTGCTACTGCTTTCCGATAACTAATTAAAATAGTTTTTAAACTGCTATTTTAGTAACTGTTTAGTTTTCTCCAATATTATAAATATATTTTTCTTTCAAAAGCAGACAGAATATCAGACGGAAAATTAAAAAAAAAAAAAAAAAAGTCATCAAAGAAAAACAAAATAGTACATATCAACCCTGAAGTTAAAAGGGTATTAAGTTTTCAAAGTTAAAATCAATTTTATTTATATTTATTTTTTTTTTTTATTCAACATAAAGTTCCAAAGTCCTGAACAGAAGTAATAAATAGCAAAAAAAAATAAAAAACAATAAACAAGAGAAAGGTTTAAGGTTATCGGACAATTTTAACACTATTCGATTTTTCATATGTGATGACTCTATACTTTGTATGTTTTTTTTTTTTAATATGAAATAACTTCTGTTTTTCTTTTCTAATGGTAACAAAAACAAAAGAAGTAAGGATCCCTTTTATCCTTATTGTGTTTTTTTTTTTTTTTGTATATTGTCTAAAAAGAATTTCTATTCTTATTTTTTTAGAAAATTTAAAGTTAACCTTATGGAATTTTTTACCTTGTTGGTTTAGTTGGGGTCAAGAATAATGTCTAGTCACAAGAAGTCTTTAAGTTAAAAAAAAAAAAAATTAATTTCAAATAGTTGAACTTTTTTTTTTAGTCAATTCCTTAAGGATTTTCTATATAGAATTAAGACATTTAAATGTTCATTTAATCGTAGGTATAGGAAAATTCTCATTCCTGCAAAATTTTTATAGAATTTGCATTGAATTGGAAAAATGCACTACAATTCAATTCGGTGTTAAAATTTTCTTATCGTTAATTTTATGAATTGTCTACATGTTGACTTTAAATTTAAATTTGCCTGAAAAAGTAAATATTGTCTTTTGTGCAAATATAAATTTTGTTGTTTTGTAGAAAAAATGAATAACAGACTTAGTAGGAATAATTTTTGAAAAATATAAAACAATTCAGTTAAAAAATTAAAAAAAAAATAAAAATTTTAATAAAAAAAAATAAATATTCAAAAAACATTAAGAAAAATTAGAATTGTCAGTGAAAGAACGATACTAATTTATAATTTTCCTACTAAACTTTTTTTTTGCATACTCTTAGATATTTTATTTGATGAGATAAATTACCAAAGTCACAAGGGGTATTAATCAATGTATTGATACCTAGATACCTGCTAGGTAATAAAAAATCCAATTTTAACTTCCAGACAATGCGTACATAATCTATTCAGATTTCATTTGATGCAGTAGCAAAATCTCAAATCTAAAGATACTTTTAACTTTAGAATTCTAAATAAATTGAAATTTTTAAGAATTTATTTTCAATCGAGTTTCGACTTACATGACGTTCAATAATGCGTTGGGCAAAATGTATAAAATTTTTAAAGAAATACATAAAACTACAATTATAAAAGTTTAAAAATGATTTAATGTTTTATTAAATGCACTCGAGATTATAAAATAATCCTCCGTAGACGAAAATGCGCCATACTTGATACTTCAAAAAATAATTTTAATTTATCAAATATGAAAGGGTGATGACTCATGAGTGATACCTAATATATTTTACTACATATTATTGTTTCTGGTCGTCAATATATTATGAGTAACAGAACTCAATATACTACAACTATTTCGTTAATTTTATTCAAACCCGACTGTAATACAAAAAACAATGTCTCTACCATATTTGATTTAGTTAGTTACCAGTATAAAATAGGATATAATATGCCCAAAATACCGACCTGTTGCATTGTCCAGCTATAGCTACCCGAACCTGTTGCGTTAGATCAAGAAAATCCAAAAAATTGTTATTTGTGGAAGCTGTTATTAGACACTCAGATATACTCATATAAAAAAGAAGTTGTAAAGAAGGCAACTAATCAAATCCGAAGGTCGAAGGTTGTTCCATTTCAATAGTAAAGGTGACATTTATAAAACAAAAAAAACAAAAATATAGTAAAAATTTCATTATCCCTGCCCAATAATTTTTCGAATTAGTATGCGGACGAACGAACGGACAAATGAGCAAATGAATGGAGGTTTAAATTCAAGTGTTATCATCGTACTTACGTTAAACCTGATAATCTCAACACATTAGAATGATGCGAAGTGAGTTAAATTTGTTTACAAAATTCTCTTAAACCAGAACAAGGCAAGCTAAAAGTCAAAGCATTAAAAAGCATTTTCTTGGTTTTAATTACTTTTTTATTTTTAAAATAATCTCAAAAATTACAGTTTTTATTTATATTAAATATAATTTGTTATAATTCCTCTATAATCCACTTTAAACATTATTTTGTTGATATTACAGATGGCACCTGCAAAGAAATTCATCAAAATTTCAATTAATCTTATTTCAAACTAAAAACATAATTTGATTTTTGTTTAAAAATAAACAAGATGAAGTTTAAAAGTTTTAAAAATATTGACAACCTATAGTTTTTAGTAATGAGACATTACAGTTATTTTTAAAATTAATAGTTCAAACTGTTAAAAACTTCTTTTCCTTCAAAAAAATGTTTTTTTAATTGAATATTTTGTAAAAAAAAAAATTGTAAACTTTAAAATAAACATGAGAATTTAGTTTTTAACAAAAAACCTTTTAAAACTATAATGTATATAGGTATTATAACTTTTATTAATGTTTGCAATGCTGATAAATAAAAACTGTTCAAAAAGATAATTTAATTCTGTTTTAGTGACATAATTCGGCAGTAAAACATGAATTGATAGTACATTTTCAACACTTACTTTGATTTTGGTCCAATTTCCAATAATAAAATTTAAATTCATTTGAAATGAAACTGTAACCTTTAAAAAGGTTTTATAAAATATTACACAGAAGCAAGCATTGTGTGCGATGATAGTATACATTTGGGTATCATAACATAGCTTAGAATTTGATCATGTTACTTCCACCACCGCTGCCTGTTCTTTGTACAAATATTATTTGTATCATTATCGTAATCTGCCTCTAAAATTTTGATGGTGCAGATAGAGTCATGCAAAGTTATTGAAATATTGATTTTAAGTAGTACAGGAAGCTTGAGCTCAACACCGATGTTAGCAAAAATATACAAAAACGGTTCGAATTGGCTCGAACTAAATGCAATATTTATAGTCAAACTTGTATCATTTGACTCTTTAATCTTCAATTGTGAAAAGAATATTATTTGCTTTTCTAACAGTTTTAATTTTTTTCTCCTTTATTCTTTTTTAATATACTAAATATGTATATAACTGTTTTTCCTTTTACTCAAAAACTTTAAATTATGAAAAAAATTTAAAAAGTCTCAAATTGTTTCAACTTCGATGATCTTTCTGATGTTAAAATTGTGAAATTTAAGAAATAATTTTAAAATAAAAAAAAAAAAAACTGAAAACAAATCTAATGAAGGAACAATTGTTGTACAAATTGCTGTTATAATAATGGAGGCGAAATTTGTTCAATTTAACTGTTACAGTTTTTAACAAAGCTAATTTCAGAATATAAAAAAAAGTTTACTTAAATGTTTAAAAATTGCAATTGCAATTGAATGAAGAAAAGAAAAATCAAAAAATCACAATTGATGAAAACTTTCAAATTTTTATTTTATTTCTTTGTTTTTTTTTTTTCTTTTTTTGTTAATTTAAAATAAATGGAAGCAAAATTTTATTTCCGTTCAAATGGAAACTTTTTAATAAGTTTTCAAAAGGATGGAGAATTTGGAGAATTTTTAAAGAGAATAAAGCGTAAGAAGAAAATAGTCGACAAGAAAAACTGTTAAAAAAATAATTGTTTAAATTTGTCATTTAAAACTAAAATGTTTTGAAGAACGATTTAAAAAAAAAATGGTATGAAAGAAAAACAACTACTAAAAAACAATGTTTAACCATTTAAAAAAAAAAATTGAAAAGCGTTAAAAAAAAGTTTAAAAATTTAAAAAAAAAGTTCATTTAAAAAAAAAAATTTGAAAAATAATATTTTAACGATGATTTGCACTTTAATAATTGTATAGATCCACCATTAATTTGTGTACTAACGCAAAAAGTTAAATAATTTTAGAAAATCAAAATAATTTTAACCAATAATGGAAAAAATAGTACTTTATATTATGCAATTTTATAAATCTGTTTTTTATATTCATTATTAACAAAATGTTTTTTTTTTTAGGGGGCGAATGCCTAAAACGGAAGTTAAGTTTAAAGAAAAACAACTCAAATAATGTTGCTTACAAATTAGTTGTACATAATATGTGAGGGCTTGAACTTATCTAATAAAAAATTAAAAAGAATCAAAAGTAAAATTAAATTTCTACATCATTTTGGAAACGAGGATTGAAATTTCTTGATGAGTTTGCTCTAGTTGCTTAAATAGTTGCTAGTTGCTTTTTCCATAAATTAAAATTAAATTACTCAATTAAAAATTTTAAAATTTTCTACGTTAAATCTATATAAAAAAAAAAAAAAGGTTGCCTTCTTTGTAAGATTTTTTAGATGAATTATTTATAGTAAACTACTTCATCCCAATTGTAAGTAACTAACTGTAAATCTTCCTAATAACCGACACGAAGTCTAGAAAAAGAATTGAAATTACATGTAGCAAATGACAAAATCATAGTACACATATAAGAATAAGTTGTAATTTTTTTTTACATTATTCGAATCGAGATTTTCCTTAAAAAAGTGTGTTTTGAGTTCAAGTTT
This sequence comes from Poecilobothrus nobilitatus, assembly GCA_947095535.1. Classification (NCBI taxonomy): domain Eukaryota; kingdom Metazoa; phylum Arthropoda; class Insecta; order Diptera; family Dolichopodidae; genus Poecilobothrus; species Poecilobothrus nobilitatus. Next base: position 16,303,191 of record OX352773.1, on the reverse strand, counting down.
TATTTTATACATTCAATGTATCTCTACTTTTTATAATATTATTATAGTATAACTGCAAGTTTTCAATTTCATTCATTTCATTTCAGTTTCATTTTAAAATTTTCAAAAATTTCCAAAATTAAAAAAAAAAAAATATCTATAAAAAAACAACACAATAATAATAAAAACAATTTTATATAGTATACTTTTTTATATTAATCGTTTAAAACTCACAGAATATGTTCTTAAAAATTTGTATAAGTATTGAAAACATTGATATGAATTGATAAATATTGTCTAGTAAATCTTGATATTTTTTAATGTAAATTTGTGATGATTTAAAAATTTGTATTTTCGTATTTCAACAAGGTTTGATTCGCCGAAATAGCGTATAATAACTAATAAGTACTGTCTGTTTAGGTTGGCTAGAACTGAAGAGTTATTTAATTTTGTGTTTAATTATATTTGATTAGTTTTGAAAAAAAACAAGGTAGAATGTAAACCAACGGTTTTTAAAAGTGCACATTTCCAAAACTCAATACAAACTTTTTAGAATTGTGACTTGCACAAAAATTTGAAAATTTCATGTAATAAGAAATAACGTGAAAATAGGACATTTTTGAAATTTTGCAGGGCCGTAAGTTCGGAATCCTATATAACTAAGAAAAGCCATTAACACATGTAAAAATATATTATTGAACCTTTAGTTTTCATGTCTTGCCGAAGAAAACTTTTTACAGGTTTAGACACATAGCAAATTTTAAATTTTTGAGGCATAATAACTCTTAAAGAGGGGGTTCCTACCAAAAAATTCTGAGCAAACTTATACTAATTCTAAAATTTCTTTCTTGCCTTAAAATTTCAAGCCTCTATCTAAAAGCGTGCCGGAGTTATGAAAGTAGAAAAATCATGCAAAATTTGGTTTTCACATAACGGTAAATTTAAATACTAAATTTAAAAAAATTGTATAATTTTGATATTAATTTACAAAGTTAAAAAAAATGTTTTCAGATTGAAAAAATCTTAAGCATAACATAAGATATATGCATTTAAAAATAGGGCTTTTTCAAAGTTTGAGGGGCTGTAGTTCCGCAATGGATGGGGCTACATGAAAAAGTTGTTCCACAAAATTATTTTTTTTTACCTAGTGGGTAAGAGCGTATTAAATAGGCTGTAAACACCGAGGGAGTGTTGGTTCGAATCCCACACACGTCGTAAGTGTTATTCCTCCTTACGACACTTACAGCCACGCCTGAACGGGAAAGGATGTGTAATTTCCTGTCCACATTTATGTGGCAAAGAAATGCATATAAAAAAAAAAAAAAAAATTAAATAAAAGTCATTACATTTAACAGATATAAACAGTAGTGTTATTTTTCATAAATAAAAACTGAGCGTTTGATGCATTTTCATCTGTAGACTGTAATGGAAAAAAATATTACCTTACTTTTGAGTGCATTTAATAAAGCATTAACTTTTAAACTGTTTTAATTATTTAATCATACTTTATAATATTTATCCTTACATATTTTTAAATTAATGATTTTAAGTTAATGTAAGTTAATTAGTCATTAAAAATACTCAGACGATTAGTAATTTTTTTATTTTTATTCAATGATTCATATTGATTGTATTTTTGTCTTACATGTTAACAAAAACCTTAATCTTAATTAAAAAAAAAAACAATTTTTTTTTCTAAAATACAAACAAAATAAAATTTCAGAACCCCCCATTAAGATTAAATTTCAAAAGAATATTTTAAATTCAAATAATTCAATTTTTTATTTTTATAAACATAACTTTATGTTAATTTAATGGAGATAAGATCCGCAAAAAAAACAAAACAAAAACCACAAATAAATGTAAAAATAAACTTAAATTCATTTCTTTTTATGAATAATTTTCACATATTCTTTCCAACATATTTGCATATTTTTCACTTTTACTACAACTTTTTCTTCTTTAACTTTTGCCTTGATTATTAAACTAAATAAGTATAAATAAGATGCAAGGACATGAAATAGAAGTCCAGTTGAAAAAATAAAACTAAAACACATTCATATTTATGGAAATTTTTTTATTTTTATCAACCAAAAAAAAAAAAAAAAAACTTAATACTATAATGACCCAAATCAAAGTTTATTATTAGTCCCTTCATATTTTTTAGAATAATTCTCAAATCCCAAAGAATATAAAAAAAAAAAACAAACAAGAAACAGACAGAATATCCAATAAAATTTATTAACCATTCATTGATTTTGGATTTTTATTTTTATTTTATTATTTAGAGAAAAAATGTCCAAAAATCTTTAAACTGTCAATAATTTAAATAATAAAGAAAAAAAAAAAAATGTTTTATAAAATTCGATATATAGATACAAATTCGATTTTACAAAATGACCAAATTTCCAAATGAATCCCAAAAATAATAACAACTATACAAACTATAACAAAACTTTTTTAGTTTGTGGTTTCCTGTTTCTGAAGTTTCTTTTATTTCAACTTTTAAAGTTTGGTATACTCGTATAAGCAATATAATCACCACATGTTTGGGTTTTAGGTTTGGGTTTGTGTCTATTAAAATAAATAAAGGATTTGATGATTCATAATAATTTAACAAAAAAAAATTTTATTTAACAATAATAATAAAAGAATGTTCCGTTATTACTATCTATAAACCTATTGTATGCATATATAAGTTAAACTGAAGGGTGGTGTTTTGATAGGATTTACAGTTAGAACGTGCAATGATTTTGATTTTACAAATTGGTTTGTTTTTAGAATTTCAAATCAACATATTATTCTTATTTTTCTTAAGGATTAAAATTTTTTTTTTTAAAATTTGTACTGGACATCATCCCTTCTCCTTTAACTTTTAATAATGTAATTTTATTATACGAAGTTTTACTAATTAAACTATTATTTGACTTTGTGTTATAACGAAATTTATCTGACTTCAATTTATTTTGTAATTAGTTTATTTAATTCTCTTCAATTTAATTTTGTAATTAGCGATTTAAAACAAAAAAAAAAAAATTATAAATTCGCTTATTAGTTTCACTCTTTCGTTCGTCCGCATCTTTTACACCGTTTTAACAAAACATCTATATTGATTAAAAAAGAACAATACAATTTCAACGATGGATAGATGTCTTAAAAAAATTAATGTTGTAGAAAAGTTTTGTATATATCTTCAGTTATTGAAAATCTACACAGTCCCGCAAAGTTTTCAAATGTGTATGTTTCAGATTCTGCTTAATATCAATTTTTAATCTAAAAACGCTAAACGACAGGACATTGTTTTAGTTTTATTAATATCAAAGTTGTACAGCTTTTTGCAAGAATTTGTTCTTTTTATAACTCCTGCACCCTTTTAATTAGAACCATGAAATTCGGAGAAAAAAATCTTCCAGAATCAGTATAACTTACTTACTGAATCAGTATAACTTATCAGTATAATTTACCTAGGTACTTAGCTGTAATTAAATTAACGGTACTTAGGCATGTTTTTTCAAAGTAAAGTTAAAAATTAAAGGTTTAACATTATAATTTTACATGTGTTAACCGATTTTCTTAATTATATAGGGTTTCCTTAAAATTAAAAAGAGTGTCTTTTGACTTTTCGCAATTTTTCGCAATTAAAATCGAATAATATAAAATAAGGTTTTTTTTTTATTTTTAATGTTTTGTATTCTTGGGGAAAATATGTTATAGATTTTGTGTCTGTAAATATAATAACAATTCGATCTATAGCCCTAGGTAAATTATTTAATTCCTAAATATTATAATGTTAGTAACTCCAGATTTCAATAGAATATGGCTGTAGGTGCAATATTTGCTCATATCATTTTCTATATATACTCGATTGGAAATTAGGGTTTGCCTAAATATGGAGTTACATTTGCTTATAATTCTTCTTATCTCTTTTGCCTGAAAAGATAAGAGATCTTATCTAAATTTGGATATCTGGATGCCCATCCTCTTCTAAGTAGTCTTAAATGAGACTTTAATTTATAAGATTTTTAGGTTACTTAAAATCCGTTTTGTATGATAATATTTTCTTTAATCAAACCTGTTAAACAAATTACCAATTAAAAAAATATTTAATGTAATTACATTCTTGTTTATCTCCCATATTTAAATTGTTCCTATTCTTAATTTTGTTAAAAATAAAATTTTGTTAAAAAGTTTTACAGCATTTTTCAAAATTAACACCTGATTTGTATCAATATTATTTTACACCTTTTTTCTACCTGAACTTTTAAATTCCAACAATAAAAGTCAAAAAAACAAAAAAAACACAAAAACTGGTACCATCAACAATCATTTTATGGAAATCAAAACATAATCAACGCATTTCATTTGCTTAAAAATAGCTCTTTCAGTTTGTATCTCGTTTCCTTATCGCTAATAGCAACTTGAGTGATTTTGTCTTTTTTAATTTTATGAAATATTTTTTTGTTGTCATTTTACAGTTATTTTGTTTTGGTAAAATATCGTAATTTAAAATGATATCTAACTGCATGTGCCATAGGGGGAAAAAAGTGTTAATTGAAATAGAAAAACCTTAAAAGTATAGGAAAAAGAAAACTATAAATATTATTGTTTTGAATGTAAGATTTATTTTTATATCTTCTGTATATTCTGTTCTTATTAATAGCGGCTTCATGAAAAAACTTCCAATGAAGCAAAAGTATTGAAAAATCTAATAACAAATAGAACTAGTACCTATACTTAATTAAAGGGGGGAGTCTTGAAACTCAGTTTTTAGAAAATCTTTGAGTTTTGTACTTATGTATGTAGGTTGCTTGTATGATTGTCATTCAAAATAAGCAAAATGAAAAAAAAGGTTTTTAGAAATTTGCATATATTTAGGCTATTTTAAATTTGGCTGCTAATATGTTAAAATCGGTAGCTGTTGTGGCGATGTATAATATTTGAGCACTTTAGATGTATTGTGAACCGAGATACAGTTAATCAACGATATTGAACGCCAATATAAATTAACAAAGGGTATTAAGTGGAATTCAAATAAAAATTGGGAAAAAAACACAATTTTAAAGATGCTTCCGATTAGTACACTATTATAGAAAAAATACTTTTTGTGTAGATTGTCGGAGAAAAGTTTTCTTTATACAAAAACGAAATTCCAGCCCAAGTCTAATTAATAAATTGAAAAGGAAATACATAACAAATCTATTAATACTGTGAAAAAAGTTCGAAAAAATTTAAAAATATTACTATGAATACTTAGACCGTATTTAATGTTATCATATATATAATTTGCTTTGCACATTGAATGCAGAGGAATTGACGCGATAGAGAGCGTGGACCACTTTCTTTGCAACTGTCTTAGTCTGTCAAGCAAAACACATTAACATCTCGGTAGTTTTTTTTTTCTAAGATTTAGATGAACTCTCAGACAGGGATCTGGAAAGCTTTCAAAGCTTCTTCTGTTAGAATGGTATTATCGTGGCATAAATCTAGGAAAACTTTACACCAACTCTTGCAGAATAGGTTCTTCTACGTTTTGAAGGTACATCACGGACCTAGAATCTAGTGATTACTGACGCATTAGCTCATGCTTCACCAACATGTAAAAATATTTAATTTTTTTTTTATACACCTTACATCATTTACAAATTTTTAGAGACTTTTTGATGTAAAGATCAGTTAATAAAAATAGATAAAATAAAAGTTGATTGGACGGTTCTCTAGGTAAATTTAAAAACCGAAAAACTTTTTGTAAAAGAAAATATAATAAAAAGAAAGAAAAATACTTATCAAATTAAACTTAGTGAAAAACCTTTAAATTGTGTAACAAGCGACAGAAGTGATAATTCATTTAGCAGTTTTCTCATTAGACCTTGTCTTAAAAATTACCGCGCATATATATATCTATATATATAACTTATTAAAAGTCATCACCTACAATAAAATCAGTAAAAAAAATATTTACCAGATCTTCATAACAAAACGTACTTTAAAAACTAACAAAACTTATTCTTGATAGTATAAATTTAGATAAAATTTTTTTTTTTTATTTATTACGATACCACCCACCCATCTATAAATTAATTTTTAACGTGACTTTAAATTAATTTTTTCTATTGTTGTTGTTGGACTTAGTATCAAAAAATAAAATATTTCCTAAACTCATAAATTCTTAAATGGCGTCAAAAATGAATTTTTGATGGGTTATTAAATCGCGATAAATAATAATTGAATAATTTTCTAACTTTAAAAGTGATATGGTATGAATACCAGATGTGATTTCCAAAAAAAAAAACAACATAAAATTGTTCACCATCAAAAAGAATTTTAAATATAAGAACGAGAAAAAAGGGAGATAGGAAAAAAAAAAGAGATAAAAAATACAAAAATTGTTGGGTGTGCGTAAATAGTCAAAAAAAAAAAATTATAATAATTGTAATATTATGATGTATCTACTGATAAACCATAGATACCAATTTTGGTATGGCGTTAAGTGTGAATGACACCTCTTTTCTTACATCAACCACTGTAATAATATTTTTCACGCTTTGAACAGAAAAAAAAAACCGTGCACACAATGAAAACAAAAATACTTTTCCCCACTCAATGTTAAGGGAGTTTTGAGGTTGCTTTTTTCAATTTATATATTATCGGACACTTTATATTAAAATGTACCAGAGTAAAGAATCTAGGATGATATCACGTCAATCATAAAAGGTGTTCGAAATATTTTAATTTTGTCAAATTTTTTTCAATTTTCAACACCATTTAGGAATGTGAAAAATTTAATAAAAATTGTTCAATTATTTCATTTAATTTGAAATTTTTAGAGGTTAGTTTATTTTACAATTTTAAATTTATGAAGAATTAAATATATAGTTATAGTTTAAAAATTATCTTTAGAAACTCATTAGAAACTTCATTAGAAACTCAGAAAAATTTTCATTAGGAAGTAGTATCAATGACAAAACTTAAATATTAAGAACTAAGGTTCTTTATTTAAAAAAAACAAGAAATCTCCAAAAATCTTTTCTTTTAACTACTTTATTGCATTTTCATTTAGATGACTCCTATACAGCGTATCTCACAATAGATTTTACATAGAGCAAAATGTCGAAACAAACAAAAACAAAACACTGTTTTCAAAAATTCCGTTTCTAACGGTAATTTCATTTTTTAAAGGTTTTTACTATTTTGTCTTTAAAAATAAAGTCACATCTTTTCCGTTTCAGAGATAAGAAGTTCATTTAAGACATTTTAAACATTAAGATTATCAGAACTCATATTATGTCTAAATGTCTAAAAAAAAATTAGTTATCTTATTTGTAAAATCATAAATTTTTAAATGACTTTTCCTTTTCGAATAACTGTGATTTTTCATCAAAAATCGTTATCAATGTGCTAATTTTATTTCATTTTAAATTTTTTCAAAGTTTCACCTTAATTTTACACTTGCGTAGTTGTATTATTATTTCCATTTCAAGATAATTCAAATAATTGGAGCACTCTGTATTTTCTCGATTACTATTTTTAATAACTGTTAATTTCTATATAAGTTTATACTAAAAATATTTTCGATTTGTTAAACTCTGTCTTTTAAAAATTAACTTCTTATTTTTTAACTCCTATATATATGCAATATTCGATGCACTCACTTTTTTCGTCTAATTAACATTTTTGAGCAACAAAGGATATGTATAAAGTTCCATTATTGATTCTATCTGATTTAGCCTTCATAAATTATAAATTTTTTTTTTCAAAATGTCAATACTGAAATAACAACAAGCCATTCATTTTGTTTCACTATTGACATTTCAAAAAAAAAAAAAACTGGCAGAACAAAACAAACCTACAGATATTGAAAAATTAATTGTGGAATACCTACTTCTCTTTTGATTTAATTAAAATTAATATGATGAGCCAGATGAGCCTTTTCTAGTATTAAGTTTATCAAAAAAAAAAAATTTTAAAAATGTTCTTCTCATTTTGCTATATTGAAAAAAACTGAAAGCAGTCGAATTAATGAAGCTATAGAAGAATGATAAAAATCAGAAAATAGGTGATATATAGAACTTCCTTATGGCATAAATCAAACTAAAAAAAAAAATTGATGCCGTGAAATATTTCAAAATCGAAAAAAACTTCTCATTAAAATCTAAAAATTCTATTGTACAGACAAATAGAATCCAGGGCTTGGTACAGACAAATAGAATAAAGGGCTTGGTTACAAAATACATTTCATATGAAAATTGTTGAACCACGGTATCAAATCATTTACTTTATGTAGTAAATAGTTCAATCATGTTAGGTAACTTTTGTAAGAAATAAAAAGATTGAAAGACAAAAACATTTAGAAACAATATTATAGATAGTAAGAGCTTAAAAGTTCTAAGAAATTCAAAAGTCAATAAATAACCAGAGTTTTCTGCTTATTTTATAAGGTTAAATTTTTTTTTTATTTTCTCTGAAAAGTAATTTTTGTAACTCGTACTTCTTTTTTATACTATACCAATTATTATTATTAATAAATCGTGGAACTTAATAAAAGGGTACAACCAGTAGTTACTCATTACCTATTCATTTTAAAGTAAAAATTTCCAATCAAATAAAAATCAATTTAATTTAAAAAAAATATTTTTTTAATTAACTTAATTTTGAAAATCAATTTAATACTTTTTAAATTCTTAATATTTTTATTTTAGGGTTCAAGTACTTCTATAGTTAAACTTAATTTGTAACATTAATTTATTAAATAATTTTTCTTTTGTATTTTAAGATAGTATTTATCGTACGTATACAAAATGCAATTCAGTAAAAACAAAATATGAAATTATTTTTTGTATAAATATTACACTATCACAATATTACATATTACAAATTTTATACCCAGTGTTTTGTTTGTCACGTATTTTGTATATATATATTTTAAGTTCTCATCTCTAAAATATATCCTTTGAATAATTTTTATAAATTAAATATTTACGCTGTCTTACCAAATATAAATTTTATCACCAAAGCTTTAGCAGTGGTGTTTTCAGAATATAACACTAGATACACACATGAATAGATTAAATGAAAAATTTCGATAGCTAATTAAATAAAATACAGTTGCTAATAAAATAAATATAACCATGAATGACCCAAAAATGGAACGAACCCCTAACAAAGCCGAAGAAAAAGTCCACCCAATAATACCTGGCGACGAACAATAAAGGCCCAATTAGCGAAAAACCAGCAAACTTGCAAAGAGATAAAAATCATCGCTAATAATACAGAGATAAATGGAGGGGGCAAGTTGATGCTCCATGCTTCGACTAGGAGTATAGAGGAAAAAAAATAATAAATACATCTTAAAATAATTTCAAACTTCAACGATTTCAAATAGAATCTCGACCGGATCTCTTATAAGATATCAAAATTATTTATAATGGCTTAGAATAGTGTTGTCAAAATAAAACAAAAGAGCTTCTGCTAAACGTTATAATATTCGTACATTTAAATTATCATTTGTAGCAAAAAAAATTTTTCATTATTATTAAAAAATATTATTACATATTAATAAAATTTTTGTTTATGATATTATCTTTGGCTGTAAAAGAAAAGATTTTTTTTTTAAATTATATTCTGAACGACACAAAACTTAGAAATTAGGTAAAAAGAAGAAAAGGATTCAATAATCAATAGTATAAAAATAAATATAACTGTTTAAAAAATGCATAAAATCAATTAACAGCGCTTAACTATTATTTTTAGTCCACTGCAGAGGGCAAAACCCTTATGAAGACTAAATAAATTTTTTAATTGAATTTATATTGAAATAAATAAATTTAACGTCAATTCATATTACGATATATTTTTTGTTTTGAAAAAATAAAAAAACAAAAACATTTTTATTTGTTCCTGTCAGGATATTTATCTTTTCTTTTTCTTTTTACAAAGATATAATAAATAATCTAATTATAACCCTCTAACTTTTATAATGAATTTCTTTATATATCTTTCTTATTCTTTCATTTTGTTTAGCTGTTTCATTCTATTGATGTGGAAATATTTACTCAAGTGATGAGATTCTGTTACTTTATCTTGTTTTTTTTATTTGTTCTATCCATATTTGTGCAATTCAGTAAGAAAAAAAAATGATGAAAAACGAAGAAAAAAAACCAAGTAAAAAAAAAAAAAATATGAGAAAATTCCATGTAATAAGGAAAAATTAAGTTGAGAAAATATTTACCAGTTTTTCTTCTAAATTTCTTTTTTTTGGGTTTTTGTTACATCAAAAGAAAAAGTTGAAAAAAAATTTTTTTTCTTCTTAATATGGTCAATAAGACAAACAATTACAAAGTAAGAAAAATTATGGTTTGGTTATATTCACTTAGTTGGGTTAGTCTATAACGAAAAATTTTATTTTGTTTTTGGTTTATTTATCAACAAAATTGTTGCCATTTTTCTGTTTAGTTCCGTTATCTCATTCCGACCAACTATTTGATCTTTTAAATATAATGTGTTTTTGATTGTTTAGGCTTTACAAGACATTCAAAGTGCTTCAAACTATAAAGTTGACCTTCTGTTCTGCTGTCCTGCTAATTCATTTTGGTCACAGTCTTATACATTCATTGAAATGCTTTTAGATTTCGTAAATTTGTTTCGATTCGGGAAGTTTTCATGAATTTTTTTCTCATATCAATCTTCAGTTCTTGTAAAACAATATATCCGACAACGTTATTTTTGCATTCAGCTCTAAGATTTGAAAATACAATTTAAAAAAAAAAATGATTATTTTAAGGCTACTTTAAGCTAGAAAACTTACTGTTATATTGTTGTATTATAAGTTTGTTGTTTTAAATCTAGTGAGGTTAAGCCTGTTCATGATAACCGGAATAGCTATTTCCAAAAGTTTTTAAGAAAATATTTGCCATTAATTAAACAAAATAAAAAATGATCATAAAAGCGAGTCTCCAAAATTAATTTTTATGTAATCGGAAAGATAACATTAAATCTACTAAACTAAAACAAAAAGAAAAGAAAAAGAAGAATAAGAAATATATTAAACAGTTATTTGGACAAAAATAATGACAGAAAATTACACACGAATTCCAATGGTTACAATTTTTTTTTTTTTTTAATTTCGTTAAGTCCCAATTTGTAACAGTCTTTGTAAATATTGAATTTTTTTTTTTTTTTTTGTTGGATGGAAGAAGCAAAACGGGAAAAATACAAATATGGGAGACAAAAATATTTTCTTAATTAAAATTATAAAAATTAATCTTTTTACTAAGATAAATATGAACTTACGATAATATTTAAACAATATATATGTAGGTGTAAAGAGGAAAAAATATATTACATTAGAAACTTTTTCAATAAACAAAGGTTTAAACAAAACAACTTTTAGGAAATTAATTATAGTTAGAATTATGGTTATTTCCTCCTTTAAAACTATCATATTTTAAGTCTAAAACATTACGAATTTATTATGAATATTATGGGATTTTTAACTTATAAACATTTTGTTCCCTTATAAAATTTTTAGTTCTTGTCATTACTGTTTCAAGTAGCATTGTAAAAAACAATGCTACTTGAAACTTATCAATTTCGCATCCTCCCCTTTTTTACAATATCAAAGTTATACTTCCCGATTCTCTTACAGTTTCTAAGTTCTAGGTAAACATGGTGTAAGTGCTACAGTTTTATAAGTAACATTTAAGCTACATTTCTCATATAATTTAACCCTATATGGCTCTTATATATTTTAATCATATGTGGTTATTTTTTTAATTCAATACAAATGTGATCTGATAAGAGATTTTCAAAGATTTTCAAATAAGTATGCATTTAAAATTAACTATTTTGAAAATACTTTTAAAATAAGGTTTTCACTAATAGCTAATCACACTAGGTTTCTCACCGTAATATTTTAGACCAATTTATTGACTAATATATTTAGCAAGACCTTAATTAAAAAATTTATATAAAACAAAAATGAACAAACGACTAGAAAAATTTAAAATTAAATTGAAATTTTAATTTTGAGGATTGAAAAATGTCGTAATATTTCGCAATCCTTCATTTTAACGGTTTCCAATAGCACATTAAAGTGCATATATAGCATATGTCCGTATAGAAAAACTAAATAAAAACAATAACAACATAATGCTAAAAACCGATTCGATTCTTGTGTGAAAATGTATATAAAAATAACAAACCTTAAACTTTATACATACATAACATAACTTAACATACATAACTTTATACATAATATAATGACTTTCTTCGAAAATTATACTTATATTACAGTTCCAAAATATCAGCTTTTAAGAAATACATGATGATTACAACATTTCTTGAAATGATTTGAGTCGAGACGGAAAGAAGTCTTTGTAAACTATTAGTTTATTTTGTCGACTACGAACATCGTTAAATCGAGTTCACATGCCTGTACTTTTTTTGACTGTATTTCTTTTGACTGTATTTACTGTATTTCATTTGCCTGTATTTGTAACCAACTATAAAATCCCTTCTAATTTTTTTTTACATGCATATTTCAACAAATAAAAATTCAAAAATAGTGGGGGTTAAACAAATTATTGAAACCCTGCTTTAGAATCCAACTCTAAAAATCTCTATTTATTCAGAATTTCACTTTTAGATAATATAAATATTCTGGAAAAGGGGAATACACTGATTTCGAAACCAACTCTAAAATAATCAGCAATCCAGAGTCTCGCATATGCATATATATAAATATATATAAAGCATATTAACCATGCTTTTGAATCCAACTCTAAAATTTGTGTGTTTATCAGATATGGGAGTAATGTATTGAATTATCAATTAAATTAATTAGGCCTTAGCTGATATTAATGAAAGTCAAAATAATTCAGTCAAATGAAAACACAGGCAAATGAAAATATAGGGAAATGATACTACGGACAAATGAAATACAGGCATAAGATACGCTCCCCGTGAAATCGATTAAATGTCGAACAAATTTTTACTAGAATAATAGTAAAGAAAGGTGAAGAATGTTATGTGACTGTAATAATTTTAGTACAAAAGTACTAAAGTGTGATTTTTACTTCAACATATTTTATTTACACATCAAAATAATTATTAATCTTAAGAATAAGTATCCGCCCTTCATAATGATATTTTTGTGACCAGATTTAATTTCAAGTACCTTCAGGTCTCTGATGTCAGTTCCCTATATATAATATACATCATAATTCTCTTTATTTTCGTTGAAAAATAATTTTTTAAAAATTAAATAATTGAATTTGTTAAAAAGCATAAAAATCAATTAAAAAGAAATAAAAATTTTCAATATTTGACTATCATATGCCATTTTAAAAATATTTAATTATTATTCAATTAATGGCTTCAGTTTATAAAACAATTAAATATTATTGAAATTTTTAATTAAAAATTTTAACCGGAAAAAAATTGATTTATACTTAAAAATATTCGACTGAATTGAAAATTTTGAACTGTTTTATAAAATTTTATTTCCATATTTGTTGTATTTGTATTGCAACATAACCGGACCGGATGCATTTACAATAATAACCAACAAAATGCTATCACAACGCCATCATCTTTTTGTTTTACTATTAAACGGCGCTATCAATTTCCTTCTCTATATTATATATTTATTTTTTTTTTCTAAATATTCAAAATGTTGTCATTAATTTGATAAAATAATAATTATGGAAGTATTTAATTTTTATTCAATTCATTTTTTTACAAAAAAAAAAAAATAAAACAAAAATAAAACAAAAACAAAACTAAATTAATCATAAATTTAAATCTATAAAAAAATATAAAATAATGTCAAAAATGAAAAAGAATTAAAAACAAAACGAAAGAAATTAAGATGGTAATGAACCACAATATAAAAATAACTCATAATCACCTCCGACATATTTAAACGTGACAATATTTTTCAAAATATTATATGATACAGTGAATGAAAATTATATACCGTAATTGAAGTTACCAATTATGAATTTTAAGAGTTGTGGTTTTAACGCAGGACATGTTGATACAGATCAAAAAGATTATTCCTGACAATTTCAATCATCGATTATCTGTTTCTAACAATTTCCCTCATCGGTACTCTCTAAAGACACGATAAGTTGATGTGAGTAGATAAAATAAAATTAGTTTTGTTAAATAAATTAAAATAAAAGTTCCTTTATATTTTTCAGTCAGATTTCTAATTTTTGTAAAAATATTGAAATAAGAAAAATAAAATATTGGTTTTTTTAAAAACACGTAATTAATAATATTAATTAGGAATAACCATTATGTGAAGGTTGAGTTCGGTTTTCCACATTGAAGTTTCTGTATCACACTTCAAACCTTTGACTAACAAATATGTCGTTATTTATTTATTATGTAAATTTTGTCTTGACAATTTTTTTCTAAAAGAAAATACAAAACTGCCTCAACAAGCATTTAAACACTTCAAGAAAAGTTTAATGCTTGTTGAGGCAGTTAACCAACGTTTTAATTTTTTTTTAACCAACGTTTAATTTGTGCCCAACAGACTAGCCTACGTTAGGAACTAAAAACACTTAATCATTATTAGATGAAGTTATATTTTTGATGGGAAACAGATTAGAGAGAGCATTCCAATAAGAACAGACGTTTGCAAAAGTTATATCCCCCTTTTTTTTTTAAATTTTAAGTCTCTCAGGTTAAATGCACTCAACGTAAAACAAAGCGAGGTATAAGTAATGACAGTCAACATTTCACTCTTCTGTTCACAAAATCAAGCATAAATTTCACTTCTTATTTTAAAAAGCAAAATAAATGCAACTATTTTTGCACTTTCAGAACAGTTTACTAATATTAGATTCATTTCAAATAATTAGATACTCTAAAATTGAGTTACTCTAAAACTGCGTTAGACCGATCACACATTTTAAAATGTGGAAAATCGGTCGTGTAATTATTATTTTATGTGAGAATACTCATAAAGTTGCTGGTCTCTTCTAATTTAACTTCGATTGTTTTTTGTTAATTTTATTCGAAAACAATATTCGTTTATTTATTACTCAGGAACTTGAAGGAGAGGGATGATCATGTAGAGAAACCGGATATATTTGTTAATTTGGGTATTTTAAAAATGTTTAAAATAGAATTAGCCTCTAAGATATTTCCGACTACTCTAATTCAAATAAAAAACGACTCAATGCTAGGAATTTGTATAACTTAACAAAGTTATTTTTGCAAAATATGCACCTAAAATAGAGTTTAATAGTCAGGGATACAACCGATATAGAGTAAACAGTTTTTAGTGTTAGTGGAAGTTTTAACTAAATCTTAATTAGCTACTTATGATATTAAAAATTTTTGAAATTGTAAATTTAGGATTTCTAAAATTTAAATTTATTTTTATTCACCGTTATAATAATACCGGCATCCGGACATTTCAAAAACTTTTAATAACATTTTTGCAATCGGTAAGCATTAAAAAATTCTATTGTTTTGAGTTGAGGTGAAATGTCACCTTCAATATTGTAATTTTTGTCCATTTCTATTAAATTTTTATTTATGATTATTTTTTTTTTTTAATACGACAACTTCTGACCGAGACACCATGATATGCATCATAATCAATTCTTGGACAAATTTATATTAAACATTTTTTTAACAAAGGATATAAAACCAAAATACCTATTAAGGGTTTCTTAAAATTTATTAGAATAGAGGGAAGAGAAAAAGGTGAATACATAGATGTAAAAAAAAAAAAAAAAAGTAGGTACAAAAAATATTTCATGGGTGTTCTATGATAATTTCTTTGTTTAATCCGAAGGTAAATACAAAAACAAAATAATAATTTAAATATTGCAAAAAACAATATTAAAATACGACGATAAAAAATAAAAACGCAAAAAGATTTTAAAAAACAAAAAAAATAAATGAATTTTTAAGAAATGAGAATAATCGTTCAATTACCTATACGTAAAAAGAATTTTAATTTAAATTTATATCAAAACTTATACCTTTTATACCTGTCCAGTATTTTAAACGGCATACAAAAAAAACAAAAAAGGTGTATCTACTTATTTATTCATAATTTATTATTAACTTTTTCATAAATTTTAAAAAAATTATCATGTGATTGCATTGCTGTTTTTTTTTTTCCCTCTCTATTTTATATTTAGAACTTGTAACTGCATTTTGATTGATGAGTAATACATTAATTTTTGAATGAAGTCGGATTTAAACCTGAAAAACTTATCAGAATATTAATTAACTTAAAAGTTTATTTTTATTTACAAAGGATATGAATTTATACTGACATTGATTCTATTAATTTTTTTTTTTTTGTAAAGGTTATAAATACCTAATACTGAACAAATTATTTTTGTACCAATTGTTCATTTCAAGGAATAGCTACTTTTGTTTTAACAGTTAACACACCGTTGATAATTATATAGAAAAAAAGTGATCGGAAGAATGAAAACAATTAAAGAAATTTTTAGTGAAAAATCAATTATTTCAAATAATTCCCGAAACCCAAAGTCCTATATAATATTAGTAAAAAACCATCAGCTGTGAACTTTAGAAATCTAAAACAATTTTTGCCATCGTTGTTGTCACATTGATGTGGCGGAATGTATTAAAATAATTTTATGCTTGATAGTAAATAGAGAAATCTTTAATTTGCTTCATTCAATTTGACAGTTTCCGGTTTCAATGAATATCGATGTTTCGAACAAAGAAGATAGCATTAACTATATGTTAAGCGATAATTTTTTTTTTTTAATGTTTGAACACTTCCAGTATGATGTTATTTAGCAACACACTGTATGTAAAGGACAAAGGTCTATATTGGCTTTAATTAAGTATGATTGTATATTTATTTGTATTTTAATTCTTTATCTCAATAAATCTTTAATAAAAATGTTGGGGTAGATCGAAAAAATGACTTCTAAGTGAAATAGAATTCAACAATTAATGAAAAGAGTTGTGATAATCTTTGGTTTTAATTCGATTAAAATTACCTTTTTTAAAACTTAAAAAATTTCAAGAATTCTCCACAAAATTCTGAAGAGTTTTGATTATTTAGAATAGCTAATTTTAACAAAATTCAACATAAAACTGAATAAAAATGCTAAATTTTAATTATCATGAATTAACAAAATCTCTTAAAATTCTTTGAATTAAAGTTTGATATAAAGTTTTTTAATTGTATAAAAAAAAAAATTTCTAAATTTTTCAAAACTATCAAATTGAACCTTTAACATTAATCAATAATAACATTTCGAAAATTCTAAATAAACTAAAAGCTTAAAATTGAATTGATATCATACAAAGATTTGAATCGATATTTAAAATAGGTCAAAATATTTCATATTATTTTACTAAATATCTATAGATAAAATATATTATGTATAAATTGAAAGCAACAAACATTTGATTTGGATGAACTTTTTTTATAAAACAAACACAATATTTAGTTCTTGTCTATTTTAGGATATTATCATACATTATACACGTTACAAAATTTTATATAACACATAACTAAGAACGTCAATTCTGAATTAGCCATATTAGAAGAAGAAATCATTTTAAGAAAATACAAAGATCATAAAAAAAAATACGTGTAATAATTTTTTTGAAAAAAAGGGGTAGTATAAAAAATACTCCAGCTATATAAAGTTAGAAGGTATGATTTTTATAAAAAAAGATAATATGTAAATATTTTAAAAAGTTTTATTTTAGCTGGGGTTTCAGTATCAACAATTGTTTTTTTATTGCTGTACCTATCTTTTAAAGGGATAATCAAGCGTAAATAATTATTGGTAATTGGGTATCGATTAATAAATACTCATTTGTCACAATATTTAGCTGAGCAGAAAATTGTACTTATTAGTTTTGACTCTCAATTTGTTAATCCCATGATTCATATCTCTCAACAGATAATAAATCTGCGGATAAATTTGCATTTTTTATTCCTTCTTCATTTCCTTTAGTTCTCATTTTATTTTATTTCTTTCAAATTGTTTAAGCTAACCGTCTTTAGCCTAGAAGTATTAAACTATATATTTTCGGAAAATTAAAAGCATAGTTTTTATTTTCCATATTGTTATATTCAATCAATAATATAACTAATATGAGCCAGTTTATTTTCTTTCCGTTTCTTACCATATATAAATTACAGTTTTTTTTTTCCTTTATAATTCATATTTGCCTACCTATAAGCTTTAGATTCAGAAATCAAAAATTTCCCTAAGCCGACTTGATTACTCGACTGTAGCTATTGTCCAAGACTTTGTACAATAGCTACAATCGAGTTGTCATGTCGGTTTAGTGAAACGTTTTATTTCAAAAACTAAAGCTTAGTCAAATAAAAGGTACAAATATTTTATATTATTGTGCGCCATCTATTATCTTATACAAGAATTTTTATTTTATTCCATATATTACGATATGATGTTAATTGCAGGATTTATTTATAAGAAAAATCTATGTTATTTTATATTAATTTATATGGCTTAGCTGGTTTACAACCCGAGGCTTTTCGAATAAAATGCCTGTATCCTAACCATTATACCATTGACTGGGTATAAATTACAATTATAGATGTAAATTTAATTTTTTAATACTTTTATCTTAACACATATGAAAATCAAAAGTAAAATATAAATTAATAGAGTAATGAAAGAAAATTACATTTGTTTGTAATATTTTTAATAGAAAATTCTGAAAAAAAGATTCACTTTGCAATTGCAACAGAAATCAACAAATCAAATCAAAATTAAATAAATCAATAACAATATTATGTTCTACTAATCTTTGACGGATTGATTTCTTAATTAGAGATTGAAAAATGAAAAGTTTAATTAACTAGGAATAGATACAAAATACAAAATCAAACTTCTCAACATTCTGTTAACAGCAGTTTTTATATGAGATGTACATATTATAAAGTATAGGTTATAAAATGAGTTTTATTTGAGATGAGATGTATAGGTTTATATGAGATGGCATGCATATACAAAAACTCTTAAGTTTTTTTTTGTAATTTGAATTAATTTTAAAAATTGTAAAAGGAAAACGTTAATATTAGATGGACCTATACCTGTTAAGTTTACAGATGAAAAGTGTTTGTTAGAAAAAAGATTTTTTTTATTCTTTATAACCACTCAAATTTAATTTTTGTACTTTTTAAGGTGAATAAAAAACAGGTATTCCTTTCTTAAAGATTTTAATCAAATAGTGTTGATGATACTTAGTGCTTTTTATAGAAAGCTAAATCTATGAAAAGCGTATCAAGCCAAAGCTTACAAATTTTTGGTGGTAAGTAATGATCACTGAAGATATTTGTTTTGTACAGCTTCATTTGCAATTATAGGATATATACCATTTAACTAGTAGATTGAAAGAAACTCGGGCATCATTTTGTATAATGGTTGTACGGTATATCCGGTGTATTATAATTACCATATGATTACAATACTGCTACAATGGTGATAAAAAGGTTTTTTTTTAAAGAAGAGTTTTAATTAATTTTAAACCGGGTATTTTATGGTTCATTATTTTTCTTCATTTAATTCACCACTAATGACATCTCAAATAGATGTCTTAGATCTAAAACAATTCAATGGAATTTGAAATATATCTAAAACTTTATAGAATATAAACTTTAGTACAAACAGAATTTTTTTTTTTTTTTTTTGAGGGAAAAAAAATAATTAATCTAAAACCGGAACTGCAGCAGTTTAGGAAATTGAAATATAATTATTGTATTCAAATAATATTTAATTATTATATCTAACACTAATTTTTATATTATTTTCCCATTAAAATCCTTTAAATTTAACATTTGATTGCATAACAAAATCCCCTTTGTTTATAAATTTCGGATATTTTGAGTTCAGTATTCACTAACATAGGTACTAGATAGTAAAGGTATTGAGTGTCATTAATTTTAAAATATCAAACAAAAATTTAATCTCAAATTTCAAATTTTATGTTTTGTTTTATTATAAGGATTTTTAAAAACAAAATAATTTCCTCCTCTCCAAAAACTATAACATGCTAAAATAATCAAAAGAATTCACGGATTTGTACCGTTCTATTCTAAAATTTTTTAGGTTCAAAAATAATTTATGATAACACATTATTTTTTGTGCTAAGCAACCGAAAATGAAAAAAAAAGGATGTACTTAGTATTCAATAATCATCAAAGTAAATTATGATTCATTACATTTTATACAGTGGTGGTCATAATAAATAAGAGTAAATGTTCGCAGGCAAAATGTAAATAGATAAAATACAGAAATCCGTGTTATCTGAAGGAAGTGGTGGATTGTATGTGTCAAAACAAATTACTGGGCTCTAAAAACTTTGAAAATATTTGATTAGTATATTTTTTGTTATAGAGTCGTAACTATCATAGCTGCATAGCATAGCTAAAACAATTACCCGCGTTTAAAAGCTAATGAAATTTTAAATAACATAAAATGAAAAAAAAAGTATATTAATAGTGTATTTTTTTCAAACAGGGCTTAATGTAAACTTTTATGAATTTTTAATAACAATAGCACCTAAACCAACAAATACACGAAATTAGCAGTTAATGCGTTTAAAAGGAAAATATTATAAGTTTTGAAAACGCGGGTGATTGTTTTATCATAGCTACGATAGTTACAATAGTTATAATCAAAAGAACAATTCTTTTTCCAATCGCTAACTTTCCATGAGACGCATACTTCTTTTTTCAATTTTTTCATGTATTTCTCATATATTGCTTAATGGAAATGGTGTCGCAAGAGTCTCATTAGATAGGTTCTATTGTATATAAAAAACATCTTTGTATACAGTACTTCATTTTAAGTTGATTCATGATTTTTTTAATACTATTAAATGCCAAAATTTATTAAGTATTCTACCTTAAACTCTAAACATGTGTTTAAAGTTAAACTACAAAAAAAATATATATATATATTACAATTTACAATATTGCTTTCATTTTCACTAGATAGTTGTTTAGTTCACGATAGTCTCTAGTATATCTGAACTGAACATATTTTTCATTGCATATAGGGACATTTTCATATTATCATTTAAATTGCCTAAATTTTTATAACCAAAACTGTATTATAGAAAAAATTCGTTTAAAAATGCAACAAACTATCGGAAATTTTTTTTAAGGATAATTGAAATAAAAAGTGTTCACCACATTATTATATACCACTAACATATTATTATCATTATAAAAACTTAAAAGATACACATAAAATGTGAAAATTAATGAGGATCAAGACCTGTCTATAACTTTACGAATAAAATAACCAGTAAATATAATCACTATATAGTTTAACTAAGCAAATGAAAAATCGATTTTTCAACAATATTATTATACAATACAATACAACTCTTACTACAGGATATTGTAATTGTATTATTATTGTTAGACCTTTGGGATTCATATATACTTTCCTCATTCATTCAATTTTATAAAAAACAAACAAAAAAATTTTATTTACTTTGACCAGAAATTTTTATGGAAAACCATACTTTTATATTTTTTTTATTGTTATTATGGTTATTTTTCCTGTTACCATTGTTGTATTTTTATCAATTTCAAAACAGGAAATGATTTATGTTAACGACAGAAAAAGCAATCAATTTTCAAGCTTCGGTTTCATTTGATTTTTCATCATAAATTTTCATTTCATGTATATACATATATATACCTACTCCTTTAATTTTCTATACTGCAATATTAAATTTATATCTAATAGAGAGATCTAAAGGATATGCCACATTATTTTGTATGATATATACATTATATAATATTAGAAAAAATTTTGTAGATATGTAAAATAGTAAAAACAAAAAGATTCAACCAGTCAATAGCTATAATGTTAAAGATAATAATGTATATATTATAACATAAGTCATATACAATTTAAAATAGGAAAGAAATTAAATATCAAAAAAAATATGAGTTCAGTTGATTATATCATCAATTCTTTTATAATTTTTGGTGAAGAATTAAAGTTTCTTATTACATTTCTTAATATGATTTAGTTCATAATCATCATCATTATCAACGTCATCAACATAATCAATATCAAATATTAAAAATCAAGTTAATAAGAACAATATTTATGGACAAACATAGCAACAGGAACAGTACCATCATCACAAGCATCATCAATTTTTTACATTTTGTATTGTTGATGTTTTTGTTGCCATAAAACAATAGACAATTTCTATCAAATTTTCATTTTTTATCCTACCAATTGTTGTTGTTGTTGTTGCTGTTGCTGTTGTTGTTGTTACTGCGTTGTTATAGAATTCATATAGTTCATTCTGTTGACTGGCTTTTAATATAAGGAAAATACGGAAATTTTTAATTTTATTTGATCGCCATGTTCGTTTTTTTTTTTTATCAAAAACAAAAACAAAAAAAAGGACGACCCAAAAAAAAAAAAACAACAACAAAAATTGTAAATCATAAAGTTAATGAGTAAATTGTTAAAGTTCTATTTAGTTTCTGAAGACTGACTAACTTCTTTATCAGAGTTAAAACTTTTTGCTGGCTTATGTTTATTGGATTTCATTTTATTTTCCATAATAATATGAAAAGATGAATAGGAAAAGATTGTGAAGAATTGGAATGGTTTAAAAACAATGTCCAGGACATAACAATAAGTAAATTTGATAATCATGTGCTTCTTTATTAGTAATTTATTATAGGAGTGTATATTTTAAAAGAAGTAAAAGAAATTATTTTATTGATTATTTATATGATAACAATGGGTTTGAGACAGAATTTTATATAAAATATAAAATCAAACTGATTGTAATGTTGATTTATACATTCATATAAATATAATATAGTTTCTTTATGTTAATTATTTTGGGCGGGAGTGAGAGAATACAATTGTTTTTGTTTTTAGTTTTGTTATTTTAAAATAGTTTTGTATAATATCATCAACTTTAATTGAAAGGATATTTTAAATTTTATTAATTTGTTAAATTTTAATGTTTTTTTATTATAAAAAAAATTTAAAGGAATTGTATGGCATTAATTCTTAAAGGGAAGTTTTATATGTAATAGTTAAAAGCATTATGGTTACCAAAAATATTAAATTCCAGCTTAACTCTACTGAAAATTAATATTAAATATTTTTGGATAACTTTTAAGTCCCGTCTTATAACAGTAATTAACAACTATACCGTTTAAAGGTGATGTTAAAATTGAAGTAATTAAGAAATCAACCTTTTCATATGATAAAATTTGAAGTTAAAATATATGCAATCATTCTAAGGCAAATATTAAAATGAATATCCACAAAATTCGGTCATCAAAATCACAATTCATAGTGTTGCAGATGATAGCGCAATTAAGGCTTAATTTTAAACCTTTAAAACCTTTTGAGTTAAATTGTATATAAATTCAAATAAAAAGGTTCCAATGCCAAAGAAATTCAATAATAAGGTTTTCTTTATTTTATAGAAAACCTTATTATTGAATTTTTAAAAACCTTTAATTTTTAAACCTTATTATTGAATTGAAGTTTAGAAAACCTAAAAGATATAGAGGAATGTAGTATCGAAATAAATTAGAATCCTTCCATTTCAACAATTTATTCGTGCACCAAATAAAGTATAACTTCCATTTCCATACCCATAGACTATATGAACATAGTTCAAGGTTACAATAAATTTACCATTGCATTTGAGACATCTTAAAAGGAGACCTATCGATTTACCTATATAAATATAAGTCCGCTAAACCGCGCAATAGCTTTCTGGAACCAAATGGAATTAAAAAGAATTAAATGGAATTAAGTTCCCGAATGGAACTAAGAATCTGAAATTTAAACTAAGTTATTTCATTAGGAAAATTCCAGTTCTGCTATTAAAATTCAATAGGTTGAACCGGCGGTTTTGATTAGCTGCCATACATTTTATTTTTTTTATATGAGCATAACTCACTGTTTAAATAAGCTATAGACATTTAAAATGTTTTCAAAAGAAATTAAGCCATGTATGCTAATGAGTTTTATAAAATTTAGTGATTCTAGGTTCGTATAGTATAGGTGTAAATTTATATGCGCATAACTTGGTATTTTAGAAAACTGATGACTATAAAATAACGGGCAACAGGGTCGAATAGCTGTCATATTTCTAAAATTCTAAAATTATATAAATAAACCTAATTTAAGTTAGATATCTTAAATTCTCTAAAGTCTTAGTCTGCACTACTAAACATCCTACACTGCTCCTCGATTTACTTAATTTCAATATACCTAGATAATAGCTATGTATCATATTATATAATTATTTTTTTTATTTAAAAATTTCACTTTGTTCTAATGAAAAATTTTTAATTTCAATGTTCTTTAAAAAATTATCTCTATGACAAGAAAACATTTATCATACAAAAAAAAAAAAAAACAATTAAAAAAAAATAAGACGTCCCTCGGCTTGAAACAAAAGTTATCATTAATATTTACAATAAATTAAATTAAAAACAAAAACTATAATAACAAAAATTGAAAATATATTATAAGTTTTTAAGCCTAATTAATTTCTAATAACAAATTTATCTCTTAACAAGACTCATTAAATTTCATTTGAATCTTTAATTATTTAAAGTCAGTCAATTTATTGTTTTTTCATTGATACCATTAGTAAAAAAGACCGCACGACTAGCCAAAATATTAAAATACCAAAATAAAAATAAAAAAAAAAACAAAAAATTAGTTCTTAAATATCTAAAAAAAAAAAATATCAAAACAAAAAAAAAAAAAAAAGTAAAAAATGTGTCTCCTACTGTGTCCGGCACTGTGTCATGATTTATATCAGATCAAAAAACGTTTAATTGTTTTATTGTTTGGAATTTTTTCTTTTTCAGGTCCAAAATAAGCAGAAAGTAACTAAAGATTCAAAGTAAATTTTCAATGGATATGAGATGATCGAATACAAAAAAAAAAAAAGAAAAGGGAGAACCATCCAGATAAAGTATTTTAAAAGAGGTTTCTTAGGGAAGATGAATTATTCAAAGGCCCATCAATCACCATATTCTTATTGAAAATAAAGCACAAAAACTAAAGATTTCACATTATTTTTCTTTATTTTTGTTGTTGATAACTCATCACTTTTTTCATCGTTATTGATTTAAGATTCGATAATGATTTTTCAATTTTTTTTTTCTTTTTTATTGTATTCTTTTGTTTTAACAATATTGTATAGACTATCAGAATTTTCTTTAATTTTCTTAAAGAGAAAAATAATTTCAGTAATTAATTACAACATTTAAGTGTTGATTTAAAAAAAAAAATAAAAATCGTTTTTCTGTCTATTGAATAATATTAACCCTCTTATACTTAATCCGGGCCAAAAATTTTTAAAATTTATACGTGATCGTCTGTGTAGTTGGTATTGTAGATGTTTCGAACATTCGCAGACATTTTAATACTGAATATTTTTTTCCAATTTCTCTTAATTATCAAGTAAAAACGATATCGTTATAATATTTTACATAATTCTACTAAATCGTCAATGATAATTTTCTCATTAAGTTAAATCTTCTTGTTTTTGTTTTGTTGATTAAGGTTGAGCTAGCGAATCAATAGTCACTACTCTTGGTCCGTAGTATTCATTCAAAACGTAAAAGAACCTATTCGGTCAGAGGTGGTATAGTTTCCTAGACTTATGCTAGAATGTTACCACTGTGATTTAAGAGATTTTGAAAGCTTCTCAGATCTATGTTAAAGAGTTCACCTAAATATTGGAAAAAGAACTACCGAAATATTTCCGTTTTTACTTTGACAAACAAGAATAGGTGCAGAGAAAATGCTATATGCTCTCTATTACGTCAATTTTTCTGTAAAATCTACATTTAACTTACACATGTATACCTATTCTTCTGGTATGGCTTCCCAAAAGATATTTTTGATCGTTGCTAACTTATTATTTTAATAAATTTCCATTCTTAGTTCCTCTATTTATAAATTTTGAACTTCTTCTTTGCTTATTTTTTAAACTCTTTTTGTCATTTTAAATTATTATTATTAGTTTTCTCATTCATGCAATTCATTCAAATTCTAAATTATTTTTCATAGTCACAATTAATTTTTTAAGATATTTTTTTTATATATGGTGGTATACTCGTATACGTGTAATTATTGAAATCTTATTAAGTTTAATATTGAGTTTTCAAAATTTTATATTTAAGGGAGATACAGGATTCTAAGAATACATTGAAGGACTAAATTAAAAATAAATCCCACTTTGTCATCAAATGAGACATTTGTTACTTTTACTATTTTGCCAACCACTCCTTTAATAATTATATAATTTGAACTTGCCAAAGTTTTAAAAAAGTTTCAACAGACGACATTAATTTTAGACCTGAATTTCTTAGAAAAAATTTTGCTAAAATGAATGAATTTTTAATTTTTTTTGTGTAATTTATAATAAATATAAAACAATTCACTAAATTTTATAAAAACATATCTTCTATCTCTTTCTTCTCTTAATAATTGATTATTAAATCTTAAATTATTTATCATATTAGTGTAATACCTAATGATTTAATATTTTTAACTCACTTTTTAGTAATAATGATTGTGATGATGATAACGATGATGATAATGATGATAATGATGATGGCTCTGCCGGGTTATTAACGTAAATTATAAAAAACTTAAAAAAAAATTACAATTTTTTTTTTTTGTTTTATAAATATTGTTGGAAGTGTTGAAGTAAATCGTTCTCATCTTATTCTTGCAACAAATGAAATGAAACAAAAATTTCAAAACTTTTTTATAAACTGGGCAATAAACTGAAGAATAAAACAAGTGCTTGTTTTAATATAAAAGTCATTAATCATTTATTAGATGCTTTGTTTATAATTAATAGCAACAGTCAGTGTATTTTAATAAAAAAAAAAAAAAAAAATGTTTTTTTTTTACTTAAACATTTAATAAAATAAAAACTTGTGAATAAAAGGATGAAGAAGAATTTAAAAAACAGTACAAGACATAAAAAAAACTTTTTAAGGCGACTATAATATCTATAAAAAGTTCTTCTTTACTCTAATATTATTATAATTAATGTTTTTGACATCAATTTATTATATGGTTGAGAATACTGACCTTTTTAATTCGAAATTGAACACTTTCAGTTGATGAAACACTAAAAATTTGTTCATTAAAAGCTTTTAACGATATGATTAAAATCCTTCTTGGAATAGTCTAAAAAAAAAAAAATATTTCAATTAACAAAACATCTAACAAAATTTAAAATATTCAGCTAAACTTAAAGTGTTATAAAGGCATTTGATAGCTTAAAATTGATCGGTAAATATCTAAAATTGTACAAAAGGGGCAACTTACTAATGAATCCTTAAAAATGAACGTAGGTATGTTTTAAATATTAATTATTCGCACAGCGTAAGAAAGCATAATTAAAGAATGTAATCCTTAGAAATTATCGGAGATGTGATCCCTTCAATATAAACTTTGCAAAAACAACTCAATCCAAATATTATATTAGACAAAGATTCAAAATTGCAAAAAAAAAAAAAGAACTGTTGAATTCATCCTTTCCTCTTGAAAAAATATATCTTCATGAAGTTGAAACAATATTTCGGTAGCAAATGTTGATGGTCATGAAGTTTAAAAATAAAACTACAAAAATAGTCATAATTATTGTTTTCATCATTTTAATTCGCCGCTCGGAAATAAAATTTTGCCTTTGCAACAAAAATTCAGGTTTAGTTAGGCCTTTGCAACAAAAATCCAGGTTTAGTTAGGCCTTTGCAACAAAAATCCAGGTTCCAACAATAAATCCAGGTTTAGTTTTTTAATAGTGCTTCATTTTGTGACATAAAAGCTCCAAAAATTTTAAAGAAAATTTAGTAGTTTTTTTTCTAACTATAAAACACATTAGTCAAATTATGTCCCTATACCATACATTAATTAATGGTTCCACAATAACTGTCTTTTGCGAAACACATCCCACAAACTATCTTTTGCGAAACGCTGTAAATTGCAATCCTATCACTCCTTACTCTACAATTTGAATAAAATAAGGCTGTAGGAACATTGTTTGCTTCTTAAAGTTATAAAATCAAAAATAAAATGTCGTTTTAAAAGACTTTACAAAAATGGAATTTAATGGACTGAAAAGGCTAAATTCTAAATCAGTTTTTCTTCACATTTTAATCAAAAATTCCATTTACAAAAAAAAAAAAAAAAATTATAAAAATGGGCAATAAATTTTCGATTTTTCATTTACATCAATTATTATTTTTGATGTGATGAAAAAATTATAAAATGATTGAAAGATTTAAAAATAGATGATATTAATCAAACAATGCTGAAATACTGATACTGATAAAAAATTGAGTATTTTTTTAAAAATAGATAAAAAAAATCTTAAAATTTTTTAACTAAAAAATACGGGTTATTTAATAACGACTTGTTGTTACCAAAAAACAAAAAAAAAAAAAAATAAATGACTTTAAAAGGGAAAACAGCCCAGAAATAAATTTTAAAATAAAAAAAAACTTAAAAAGCTTTAAAATAAAATTTATGATTATAAGGGTTCGATTTTGAAATATAATCAATAAAATTTTGAATTTATTTTAACATAGAAATTAGCTAATAGCAATTTATAAAATATTAATTTATGTTAAATAGTTTTTATTTTTTAAAATTTAACTATAGGTAATCAATCATTTTGTTAACACGTTGGCTGCCCACTTGATTTTCTTGTATTAACGCTATTTGCCAACTCTGTTTTTTCATGAAATAAGGAAAATTAAAGCACAGAATTTTGTGTGCATATATAAAATTAAATTAAGAACCAGTATTTACAATAAAAAGGATGTACGAGTTAACTCGTAGGTGGCAATGAGAACTATAAAAGCTATCCTCAATGCCAGATACGAGTTAACTCGTACATATACTTTTTATTGCATATTTTTTAGCTTTGTGTTTTCATTGTTTTTTAGCTACCCTTTTACAGGTTTTTTGAATAATTAAATTTTTTTTTTTGTGTAAAATGTAACCTAAAATGGAATAATAATTTTTTTTATTATTGTTAATAATTTCGTGCGCTATAAACACACATTATCAAAACTTAATTTCTTCTAATGTTTTAATGTTTGTATTCTATTAGTAAAAATTAAGCTTGATAAAGTTTGTATATGTAGCGCGCGAAATATATATTACGAATAATAAAAAATTATAATTTTGAAAAAAAGGAGTTTTTCTTCTATTTTATTTCCATCTTAAATTAATTTTCGGAAAAATTACAATCACATCTCAAAATGAAACTACTTTATAAAAAACTTTATAAGAAAAAAACGTTAAATTTTTGAATGAAAAAATTTTGGTTAATTTTTTTAAAAATTATGATAAAGTAGGCTTCTTAATATAAAGAAGTACAGTGTGTTATTTAACATTTTACAGTAAGAAATATTTTGTTAAGGTATAAACTCATGTAAGTACATACATATTTTTGACACCCGTATTGTTCGGATAATCTGCGTTTTTGAAAACACTAGTCCAAATTACCCAGCTACGTAGTCGACATTACATGATCCTAGCCTAAACTCAGTCATTCTTTAAATAACGCTCAAAGAATTATTTAAGAGTTTGATTTAAGGATAATGTAGAAATCGTAAATGCCTCATTAATTTTTTTTTAATTTTTTGATACATTTTGGAGTATTTTAAAAAATCTTAAGCATATCCATGAAACGATGAAAACTATATGAAATTTCGTAAAGATTTTTTTTTTTTTGGGAAGTAGGTATTTTGACAATTTTAATCAAAATTATAGTTATTATAAAATCACATGATTTGAAAATAAAAAAAATTTAATAAAACATCGAGAAAAAATATAGTAAATTTTCAGCAGAAACGATCTTTTTGCTGAAAAAAAAATATCGAAAAAAAAAATTTCGTATTGCTTTAAAAATGTCCTATCTTTAAAAAAAAAATGTTGAAAAATATAATATTTCTAAAAAAAAATTTAATTTTTGACATATTTTTAAAAGTATATAATATATATAACAAATATAATTAGAAGGCATTTCAGATTAAGATGAAAATAACACAAGGTTCCAATAATAGTTTTAGGAGAGGTTTAGATATATGTATAGCCTTCTATATATTTTAAATGCTTTATATAGTTGGATTTGTAAAAAAAATAATTGCTAAAATGCACCTACACTTATTGATAAAATTTTACTACATTGTCTAGAAACAGAGTTAGATGCCAATTTCTTAAAAGTAAAAAAAATATATGAACAATAAAGTCTCCATATCTTGGAAACTAGAAGTGATGAGTTGAGAATCCCCCATACAACAAAATTATCTATACTGTAAATTATCTTATAAAAAAACACTCTGTATATGAAATTATGATTAAGAGGGGTTTTAGAAATGATATAAAATCAGGGTTATTCATATTTTACCGATATTCATATACAATATATGTACCTAAATATCCTAGATTCTAAATTAGTATGAATTTTATACTAATAATCAGGGTTTAAATTATTGGTTGAATGATTTTTCTTTTTTTTTGAAAAAAAAACTAATGTCAAACGTTTGGACAAAAATAAAAAAAAATATATATATATAATGAAATATTTCCAAACTCTAAAACAAAATTTTGTGTGCTTTACCACTTTGATATTCTCTTTCCTCTTAAAAATGGTTATAATCTGTCCACAATTAATTAGCCGTCGAAGCTTCATTTGATAAATTCTAAATGACTCAAACATATTTATTATACTATAAAGTTAATTTATGTCATTTTTATTTATATAAATCCTAATCTTAAAAAAAAAACTTCTTTCTAATTTTCTTTTCGTTTTCGTTTTTTCATAGCATAGAATTGATGATAACTGAGGACACATTGTAATCTTCTAATAAAATCGATGGTTATCATTTTCAATTAATTCTTTTTAATTTTAATTTTTTTTAATTTTCCTATTATATAACCTGATTATTAAATCTATATTTAAACTCCTTATTAACTACTTCGATTTTTTATTTCAAACAATTATTATTAAACTTCAATTTAATCTTATAAATTACCCTATAATTAATTTCAATTAAAATTGGTTTACAATTTGATTTATAACACAAAAAAAAAAAAAATTTTTTTTTTATTTTTTGAATGAGACCCATTCCAATATATTGCAAAATCCAATTATATATACTATATATTATACAACTCAATTAAATCCCATATATTCATCTTAATTTAATTTTTTTCTTTCCATTTCTTTAAAAAAAAAAATTAAAAGAAAAACAAGAAAAAGAAATGAAAATTGCAATTATCTTATACACATCATTACTTCTATACTGTTTTTAATAGAGTTTTATTACCGTAATTTGTCAACAATAAATTGGTCTTCATCAGTCATCAATTACAACTAATTTCAAAATACAAAAAAAAAAAAAAACAGAAAAATAAGATTCAACCAAAAAATTGTAACACATATTTTCATCGCCTTTTCACTACATTTTGTCATCATTAGGTATAGGAATCTTTTACTAAACATTCAGAACATCATCTAAAAACCTTCATAACATCAAAATCTCCAGGAAAAATTTCTTTAAACTACTGATACAATATAAGTAACTAAAACCGTGCCTCAACATATCATAATGAACCGTGAAAATACTCTTAAATTACATTTAGAAACGACAGGCGTTCTGATAGCAGCACAACGGGATTTTTTAAAGCTATGATTTTTTTTTTTTTTTTTTTGTTTTCCATTTTCACTTTCACTGTTTAATGCTTAAATTTTTGGACCAGAAAAATAATTGAAGATGACAATGCATTCTTTGAAAAATAAAATATTTAACACTAATGTTATATAGACAACAGAGATAGAAAAAGACAACAAAAAAAAAAAAAAAAAAAAAAAAACGAAAATATTTCTAAGCGATATAATTTATCTAATGATTTCAATTCAATTAAACTCGATTACTATATGACACCCACATACTTTTAATTTTATTTTGTTGATTTCTTCAATTATTCCTTCCACCCCACATTCTGTTGAATAAAAAAGTTAAGAAAAAAAAAAAATATATTAAATAGAAAATTCAATTGGTTAGTTCTGGTGTTTTTGTCAACCCAGAAATTGTAAGAAAATGTTCGAAAAGAATTTTTCAAATTTTTTTTTTTAAATTAGTTTGTATTATCTCCCTTTTTTTTTTATTCCTCGACATGTTTTCTATCCAATATTCTAGTTCACATTAAATCGCGCTCTTCAATAATAAAAATTACAGTCCACCTACACACACTCTATTCCACCAATTTAAATTTCTTGTAATTTTATCAAAATAATTTCCATTTTATTGCAGATTTCATTTAAGTAACCAAAATTGGATGGTTCAACCCACTTGGATTGAAAAAGAAACAAATCCAGTTTTTAAAAACTTTCGAAGAACACCAAATATAAAAAAGTACATATAGAAAAAAAAAAAAACAATGTAAGAAAAAAAAGATGTGCGATTATATTATTATAGATCCCCATTATCGAGAACATATTATTTACGATAATCATTAGTAATTGGTTTTATTCAATTAATCTTTGTATCAGCTATAGTTGATATTTAATAGCAATTATCGATTACTATATTATTTTCTTTATTATTATTTTTGTTATTTTGGGTATTCATTTAAGTGATTTTGGAAGAGAAAAAAATGGTTTATATTTAATATTCAATTACATTGATTCAATTTACATGGTGATCCATTAGTAAAATTTTAATTACATTTTTAATAAATAATTAAAATTATGGTTTAGGCAATTTACGTAAAATTATAATAAATTTTTAATAAGAAATATACTAATAAAAATAGGAAGGCGTCCAGAATCTGTATTTTCAAAATTATGATTATATCGAAAGGATGAAGGAAATATTCAACTTTCAATTATTAGAATATCCACTTAATTCAATTGCTATGATTTTAAATCAAAATTTACTTTTATTTTCCCCTTCTTTTCCTTTCCCTTTTTCTGACTTATTATACTGCTTTGTGACTAGGATATTTATTCCGTTATTCTGCTTATGGAGACAAGTGGTTTTTATGGTTAAAAGTACTATTAATATACCTAGGGTCTTAGGGTTTATTTGGTTTTTTTTTTTTGAGCTCTGTTCCTTGGGGAAGTAAAACAGATAGCTGAGTACTCCAATTTTTCCTATTAAAAAGAAATGACTGCTAGTAGGTATTGTAATGATTTTTATGTTAATATTTAATGTTCCCAATTAGAGATTGGGATTTCTCGACTTTTTTCTTTTCCCGAGAATCCGGGAGTCTCGTTTTTTGCAATATTTTGTTTCTCGAGAATACTCGAGTCTCGTGTAAAAACAAAATAAAATGATAAGTCTAGTCATAACATTTTTTTATTAATTTTTTTAATAATTCATGACATTTTTTATTAATAGATATTCCAATGTAGTTATAATAAAATCTTTTTCAAACTGTTTGTTTCAGTACCTAGGTGCTAAATGCTTCTGCTTCATGTATCAGCAAACGGCAAATAAATTCAAAATTAAAAAAAAAATACAAAAAATGAAAAATGAAAAATATCAAGAAATACACATACTTTTTTATATGTATTATACTTATTAGTTACTTGTTATTTTTATTTGAATAAAATTTTAGAAAACACAGAGCAGCAATTGTAATAAAAAATGAAAGTGAAAATGATAGGAAATTAATTTGCCAGAAAGCGATACAATATATGAAATTATGACATTTTGAAACAATTATTAGTTAGACATAGGTACAAGGCATACCAAAAAGATGATGATGATAAGATGATGAAAGATGATACTTTTGATTATTTTTAGGTACCTATATTAACTACAAATTTTACCATTAACACACAATACCATTAAAATAACAAATACATACTATGTATTTCTCGGGACTTGAATATAAAATCTCGAAACTTACGGGTCTCGCTTTTTCAACTTTTTTCAATTCTCGAGATTCAAACTAGATCAAAAATATTAAATTCCAGAGAAATCGATCCTAATCTCTACTCCCAATCTTAAATGTGAGACTTCTTTTCCTTTATTAACGTCACTAACGTCAACCTGAGGTAATCATTTTTTTTTTAGTTTAGAGACCTGTGTTTAACTTTATTTTAGTTTTCGTTTTAGATAGACTTGTTGTTTCACTAAATGTTACATTTTAATTTAAAACACTTTTAATCAATTCTTTGGTAAATGGGTAGCAGCGGAATTCGCGTAAGATTTATTCTACGTAGATTCACAACTCTGATTTTTCAGTTACTAAAATTTTTCCATTATCTTTTCGCATTTGGTAAATATGAAAGCAAACATTTGTTTTTTTTGAGTCTGAAAAGTCGAATAAACTTCTGTCATTAGCTAAAAAAATAAATTTATGAATTTAAAAAAAATTATTTAAATTATTTAATAAAATATTTAAAAATTTTATATTACCCTGTACAAGCATTTTACATAATATCTAAAATTAACTTATTTAATCCTTTGCTTCTCTTCCTCTCATTTTTATTCTTGCTTCCATTTATCCTTTTTTACTGCTTTTGTTTGTGGTACATCGTGTACAAACAAATGCATATGTATGTACATATTTTACATTTACATACTCGTAAAAATAATTTTTGAAAATAAAACCAAATTACCTAACCAAAAATTATTTTTTATTATTTTCTGATAGTTTCGGTTCATTTATTTAATTTTGACTCTTATTTGGAATTAAATTGAAAACTTTGTCGAAATATTAATTTAACCTGTCATTAACAATTTGTTCAAAGACCCATTATAGGATTTTTGTTTTAGGCTTTCAGGCTACTACAAATCCAAAATAAAAAAAAAAAAATAAACTAATTTTTCTCGAAAAATCAATTTGATTTTAATTCTATGTATATAAATCCTATTGAAATATATATTATGTACCTTTGACCTACTTAATTCTATTAATATCTTTTTAATAAATCGATGTTCGATAAAAATATTATCCTAAAATGTTGAACAGAGATGTACTTTTTTTTCTTTAATATATTGATTGTCGATTATACTGAAAATTAAGATTTTTACTGTTATTATTTAAATTAAAATTCCAAAAATATAATATTGGAAAATCAATTGAATCAATTCAACCTTAAACAAGGTTCAAAAATTGTCTGGGACTTAAACTTCAATGAATGAACTAAGCATTTAAAAATAAAGTGAATTTTGTCAAATCAGATCAAGGATCTGTTTAAGAACGTGAAAGCATCATTGTGACGTAATAATAGTACTAATGAAAATGACCATTAACAAATGACAAATGAGACATCATAATAACTGGGATGAATGACAACAACAGTATTAATATATAGATGGCACTTTTGTAATAGGATCATGGCATTTCTCCAGCTTGTCGCTGTTTATTATTAAAGAACAAAATATATTTACGTATTTAATTTTTAATGCGGAGATGTCAGTGGGGATTTAATTTTATGTCACCGGAGCATGATTTCAACAATAAAACTGATTAACTTCTTGAATAATTAAAATTTTTGGTATTTTATAAAGCACTTAAAAACAACATTTAGATTCATGAATTTGAAATGTTAAAATAAACTGATAGGGTAAATGAATTTGCTAAAATATTAAATGCCTAATACGGTCGTATATATTAAAAATGAATAAAAATTTATTTAATGGGATTACGAATTCTATATTATTAGTATTCTTTATTAAATTTTATAAACTTTTATTTTTAAATAACTTAAAACAGTTCTAATGATCGAAATGTAATGTTTCAAGACGACATTCTCATTTATATCTGATAGACCTTTAGTAGGTAATTAAAGTAGGTATTTAGTAGGTCTAGAAATTTTCACAAAAGAGTTACCAATTACTCTTTAATGTAAAAATGTTTTCTGGTCAAGATTAATCGATGCGATGTTCACCTTTATTTTATGATATGACATAGTTTTGGAAATTTTACTTACTAAAATCACTTTTCTAATACAATTTTTATCGAAAGAACTTCGAATGTAAAAAAAAAAAATAAAATTTTATTTTAAGATACATAAAATTTACAGAATACACGTCTAAGATTTTAAGTAATGGATGTCAAGCGAAAGGTAAAAATGGTGAATACTTAAATAAGACGGATTCATTTTATTAATCTGACTCATGGCGCAGTGGTTAAGTCGCCAACCTTTCAATCGAGTCTTGGGTTCAAACCCCGGTCAGGTCATAAATAAAAAAATATGTAGTACTTTTATATCGTAATAATGTATATCGTATAATTAATATTAGTAATAATAATAATTATAATAAAAATAATAATAATAATAATAATAATAGCTGCTACAGTGGAGCCATCTTTGGTTATATCATGCAAGTAAAGTGTTATATACTGCTGCATGTTGTAATTCACGGATGGCGCTGACTCTATGGTAAAATAATAATAATAATAATAAGAATATTAATACCAATAATAACAGCCGCTACAGTAACAGTGGGGGTTGCCTTCAATAGTTACCTCATGTAGTAATATATACTACTACTACATGTTGTAACTGTTGTGACGGCTTTAGTCACTGTTAGCAAAATAATAATAATAGGCGGATTCATTGTTTCCTTACAGTCCCGCTCCCAATTCAATGTTTCCGTATCCATTTTCCTATCCTTTCCTATCCCTACTCCCTAGCCAATATACTGCGTTCGCTGGTAAGGGTTTCATCCCACTATATTGGCTAAAGGGGGAGGTGGGTTTAGTCAGTAAGAATCTGACACTACCAAGGGGAAATTCTTGGTGTCTTTGGAAGATTCCCACCTCCCTTAGGAAAAAAAAATTGTAAATATATATACTTAAATGATAGGTTAAAATTTACTTAAATTTTGTTGACGATCTTCCCTAAAAATTACAAATTTTATTATGAATTTTATAAATCCGATATTTTTATACTTTATATAAAATAACATAAATTTTTTACATCCTGTATAACAAATTATAGAAGAATACATCCTGTATAATATAATATCTATATATTATTATTTATTTTAATTTCTTTCAAATTTTAAAAATTCAAATTTTATATTATTATAGTCTAATATTCCAAATCCAATTCCAACTAATAATAATACCTATATGTTTATGGATCATACACCACTGGTCTTAATTTTATTAGTATAGAACAAAAACAAAAAAATTGGAAAGGATATCAGATTTTATTTTCCAGGCTATTTTTCTTTTTGATTTTGTTTTTGTTATTCTGAACAATAATTTTCACAATTTTTCTTTTATTCTATTTATTACATATATATATTATTTTTGAATTTATTCGTACGTACATTAATTAAGTACAAGCTTTAAGAACTTATTTAAATAAGAGATAAATTATTAACTTAATTCTCTATATACATCTGTCTCTTTTGCTCTCTCATGTTAAAATAATAATGTATATAAAATTTTCAGAAAAAAATGTATAATAACAATAAAAGAAAATCTAAAGGGGATAATTTTTAAAATAAAAATTATACCATAAGATATTATATGCATTAGTCCATATTAGAATGTATATTATATACGTGTATATGTAGGTACATGCAAAAAAAAAAAAATAACCTATAAAATTTATTTAAATTTATTTAAGAAAAAAATAATTTCTTACCATAAATTTCATCTAATTTTATTATATTTTTTTTTCTCTTTTTTTTGTTATTGTTGTTGTTGATTTTCATCCAATCAAGAAAATAATAGTAAGAAAAAAGGAAAAGAAAAGACCCCCTAATATAATATAAAAATTTGAATGAATGAATGTGTATAAGAAAAAGATAGCATGTTAATCTTACTTTTAGAATTACATATTTTCATTATTTTTATTGTTTATTCACCAAAAAAAAAAAAAAAAAACAAAACAAGAGAAAAAAAAAATCTTTCTTTAAAGTTTATTTTTATTTATTTATTTTATTATGTTTTTTTTTTTTTTTTGTTTTTTATTTAGTATTGTTTTGTTTGATTATTGCAACTACAACAGAGTTACAGTAACAGCAAGGATTCATCAAAATATACAACTAAGAACTACATAAAAAATTTAAATAAATTACTATGTATATTATTACGATAGTAATACATATACATATATACATACATACATATGTATATTTTAATAATACACTAAATTTTTTAGAATTTCTTATTTCCTTTTTCCCATAATTTCTTTTCCTGGAGCACATAACAATACACCTTAAGACACAAGCTTTATAAGAGCCCTCTTGTGATTATTTTTATTTTTTTTTTTTTTTGGAAAATGTACATACAGTTATATATATATATATGTACATTTATTAAAGAAGTTCTTTACACACTTTAGGTACTTCAAAATCATAACAATAACAATAACAAAAAAAAAAACAAAACAACAAAAAGAAAGAGAAAGAGAATATTAAGTACAAATTTTTTATTTATTTTATTTTATTTCTTTGTTTTTCTCTTACATGATGATTTGTTGTTAAACTTAAATTGTATGGAGTGCAAATTAAAGACATGAGTTCCGAAAAAATAAATTCTCAAATAAATATTACGAAAAAAAAAAAAAAGAAAAAGATAAATAAATAAGGAAAAAAAAAATTTTTTTTTTTTTTTAAGGAGATAAAAATATGTATATTTTATTTCCAGGTGTTAAATGAAAGTAACAAAAAAGAATATTCAAATATTTAAAATAGGGACTTTACCAGCAGAATTGAACTTAATTTTTGTTTTTTGATTCTTTATATTTTTTCAAGTGACTTAAGCTCCCTCTCAGCTCCAATTTTTGTTGAAAGTTTTAACAAAGAATCACATAATTGTACTTTATTGCCATGTTCTTTTGTTGTTTTTTTTTTTTTTGATTTTTTAAATTGTTCAACAGAAAAGTAAAAAGAAAAATTAAAAATAAATGAAAGAGTGAAAGAAAAATATATAATAAACAATTGTAAAATAAATAAATGTTATTTTTTTTTAAAGTTGAACATGTCGGTCATAAGAATAGAATTCATAATAATACTTATTATTATATTCTGTATTAATAATACATACTTCTTTTACTAAAGTAATGCCAAAGTATTGACTATAGTATACTTCATAGTTCACAGTTACATTAGTGATATAAAACTTTGTTGTAAATCTAAAAAACCTAAATGAAATCTTAAAATAATGTAAATATTGAAAATCTTAAAATACTATAGGTAATACTCGTTATACAGCCTTTCAATTTAATATTCGTAGAACAATATCAAAAGTATAGGACACAATATTTTAATAAACACTTACTCAAAAAAGAACTCCCTTTATTAACTTTTTCCTTTTGTCACTCTTATTATATTATACTCACACAATAATGAAGATCTAACGATATTTGACTTTTAACTAAAATAATCTAAATTTATTACTTTGGTCCTTTTTAACTTGAACTATCACGATTGTGAAGACTGAAACACAAAAACAATATAATTTTAGATTCTTGAATCATGTGATCATGTTATTTCTGAATCAAGTCATGTGATCATGTGAATCATGTGATTTCTGAAAACTCAATAAAACTATGGTTCACTAAGACTCTCTGACGTAATCACTAAGACTCTCTGAACGTGACGTAATTATGTCAATATTTTTTCTTTTCATTATTAATCCATAAACATTAACATTATGATTAAGAATCTTAGTGCTTTTAGTTATCATAGT
The DNA here is from genome assembly GCA_947095535.1 of Poecilobothrus nobilitatus. NCBI lineage: Eukaryota > Metazoa > Arthropoda > Insecta > Diptera > Dolichopodidae > Poecilobothrus > Poecilobothrus nobilitatus. The sequence goes on along the minus strand of OX352773.1, from coordinate 16,263,487 downwards.
GCTAGATATTCTGATCATATAGTAATGATCTTTGATCTTTTTAGAAGAATTCGAACTCAAAAATTTCAATGGAAATGAAATTTTCTCTATAAAATATTACATAATATAACCACCTGTTTTCCTTTATATTATGTACAAAATTATACAAAAGAACACAGAATTAAAAGTAAATAACCTAAAAAATGTTTTTATGCTCTGTTCCAGAACGATATTTTAGGCTTAACATAATGAGAAAGAATTTAAATTTTACATCCTAAATTTTAAAAGTAAAATTTCAATTCTATGTGTTAAGTGTGTCATATATTAAAATTAAATCTATAAGATACTATTATAATCAATATTTTGGTAATTTAAAATTTTTGAAGAGATTTTAATCGTTATTTCCTAAGAAACTTTTAATCGTTAAACTTCTAAGGAAACATTAATAAATAAATTCTGTAAACGAAAAAAGAATTTTTGTAAACATTTACGCTAATTTTTTTTTTTTATATATTTTTCTTTAAAAGTGTGTTAAGAATTTTTAGTAAAATTGTTTCAGAATTTATTGTATCTTGACTTAAAAAAAAAAAAAAAAAAAAAAATAACTATAAAAGAAGAAAGAAATTTATATCGTTTTAGGAGCACTTCTCTTTTAAAATAATAAACTAACATGAATTTTATGATTCGATTCGATCTCATTCATTTTTTAAAGGAAGTTCATATAATATTTCAACACATATTAAAAAACTCGAGGACAGGTTAAAAGAATAATCACGATTACAATTTTATTTATTACCATCATTGATATTATTGTTAACCGTGTTTTTTATTTTCTTTTTTTTTTTTGTCTTTTTATTTAGTTAACATTTTATTATATCGCATGTTGATTAAAGGACAATTATGTGGTAAAAAATATATTGTCTGTTGAAGTTGAAAGAAGGATAAACATAATACAATTTCTTATTTTAATTTAAATATTTTTTTTTTATATTACGAAATACAAAAGGGTGCCTAATGATTGATATTCAATAAATTCATTTTAAGCGAATCGCGCGATTCCTTTTTTAGTAATTGAACTTTTATATCATTTATAGTCTGTATAGTGTAGGATGATTACAGAAACCTAAACAGATAAAATATGGACTTTTTTAGTGTATTAATTTGTAATATTATAAAAAGTATTTTATTTTTTTTTTATATTTTTTTGTTATAAATTATTAATTTCTCATATAAATTATTATACATCAAAGAATTTAAATTTTCTGTGAATCAACGGTTGAATCGTTTTTTTTTTTAACATCAAAGAAACTTTTTAATGCCTACTTACATATTCTGATCCTTTATTGTAATTGAAAAATGAAATTTTATATGCGTCCTTCAGAAATACAAATAATTTTTAAAGATGAAAATTTGAAAATTTTGGGACAAAATGTTTTAATAAGCCGAAAAAAAAAAAAAACGTTAAAAGGATTTATAAAGAAAACAAATGGAAAAAAATATTTCAATTGATTTTAATATTGCATCGGTATGAGAATAATATGAAGAACGACCTAAAAATTTTAATTAATTCTTTTGAGTTATGTTAAATTTTATAATAAAATATTTGTTTTAAAGGATCGGTATATTGCCTAATTTTGTTTCATAAATTTACGCTTAATTTAAAATTAATCATACATTAAAAAGGTTAATATTAATAATTTATTTTACTGCTGTTTTAAGAAATATAAAGAACAAACAACTAATTAAAATGAAATTTGGTATGTTTTGGATTTTTTTTTTTACTAAAATCTACTTTAAAATAATCTTACCTATACTTCAATGTACTTACCAGGAATAAAAGTACATATACTTCCTTGTTTTTCCAATGTTTTTCATATGAATTATATTATAATCAAGAGACCGAAAAGGCGAAGAACGAAATAATAACTGCATATATATTATCGGAGAAAATTTGATTGTAACGTCTTTTGCCCTTAGAACCATGCTCTGATATCTTCTGTCCTTGTAAAATAACTTTGTGGTTTTCTCTCCCCAAGCGCCTCGGTGGACTAGTGGTTAAGCTAGTAACTTATTAACCGAGGGAGTGCGGGTTTAAATCCTGCAGAGGAGCATTAATTGAAAACAAACCCCCCTTGTCACCAAATATATTGTAAATGTATAATATATAATAAAAACAAAATAAATAATACTAATGCATAAATTAATAATAGTATTCAAACTATATATTGGCCTTAGTCAATGGTTTTGTAATATTGTAATATCCTATTCTCTCCCCAAAGAACTTCTTCTCTCCTGTATTATCTATTCTGTACGGTATGTGTAACTTCTTCTGTTCTGTATTAGTTATTAAAAAGCTTTTATTATTTATTTTCAAACTATTTAATACCTAATGTTTTTTAATTAAATAAGTGGACCTGTACACAGCTTCTAACACAACCACAATTTATTTTATACATAGGCCTTTTATAAAAAAAATCCTAATTTCTAATTAAAGTAATATTATCTAGTCGTTTGCCTAATTTTTTTGAGATTATGGATATACCTATAGCTTTGAAGGAACTATTCCGATCATAGGTATTCAATACACACTTCTGAAAATAACTACAATTTATAACAACTATATGACAGAATGATGTGTACGAGGGCCCACAAATCTCTAGCTTATTCTAACAATAACAAAGATTAATAATAAAATTCCTAAAATAACTAATTCTAAAACAATATTTTATTACTGACAGATTAGAAGATTTTTACTGTTATTTTCTAATATTTTACTCCAAAAGTATTTAAGTTCGTTTTATGCAATTAAAGATATTTTTTATACAATGAATTAAATTTAAATTACCGTAAACTTTAAAAATATTTTTTATGATTTTTTTGTTTTTAGCCCTGAAGTTAAAAAAAAAGGAAAAAAATAACTTTGATTTTATAGCCCTCTAGCTTTTTCCTAAAAAATAATTTTTAATTGGTCATTTTTAAAGTTTGACTTGTTTTTTTTTTTTTTTTATATTTTTTAAATAGAAAGTTTTTCTTTTTTTCTTAATATTAAAATAATTCTTTTTATTTTTCTCCGATTTCAATTTAACTTTTATAATCCTGTACAATTAAAGGATTAAGAACGAAAATAATTTAAAATATTTTTTTTTTATTTTTTTCTCTTTCTATTCTTTAACTCTCTTTTAATCTCTTTTTGTATACCATATGTACTAGACTTAATTTGATTTGTTTTTTTTTTCTCTTCCTCTATCCTTTTTACAATTTCTTTTTCCTGTTTTTTTTTTTTAGAGAAATAAAATTGAAAAGTTTTTTAAACTTTAAAAACTATTTCTGTAACAAATAATGATCAATAAAAAAAAAAGTAAAACTTGTAGTAAATAAAAAATAGAAAAAAAAAATTTTCCCACAATTTAGATATAAAAAAAAAATTCGCCATTTATTTTTCACTGTATTTTTGTTGTTGTTGTTGTTTTTGATGTTATATCAATTACTTTGGACTTGAAAATTTATTTTTTAAATGGTCGATTAAAGTTTTTATTGAAATATAAAATGGGTATCATGAACTTAGTTTAATTTTTTAGAATAGTTTCCTTACTAATATGACTCTAGTTTAACAGAAGAAATAAAATTAACCGAAAACGTAATTGAGTTAAAAAAAAAAAAAAAACTGGGAAAGCACTGGACCTAAGCAGATATGCAATCTAATGATTAAAGATTCTGATTTTTGATGCCAAGGATTGTATAATGTGCCGGTTTTCGTTTTTTACAATAATTTCAAATTACTAATATACTCGAACTACTAAATTCGGAGCATAGGGTACATTACTTTTCAAAGCTTAATAATAAAAAAAATTTTCATACCGGAAACTGATAACTATTTTATTTTCTGTTTTTTTGAAGTTACTTGTTATTATGTAGAAAAGTAGAGTTTAAAATAACACCCATTAAAATGTACAAATTTATTATAAATATAAAGGAATTTTTGGAAGCCAAGTTTAAAACAAAAAAATCGATGATTTAATATTTCAAAAATCATATTAAAAGTTAAGTCAAACACTTCATGTTAAAAATTTAAGATAGAATTTCAATGCCAGAAATAATAATAATTTTTAGTAATATTATAAAAATTAATAAAAAAGTAAAAGTAATCAAATCCTTTATAAACTTTGACTATCTTTTAAATGTTTGTTTTCTCCTTGCCACTTCTATAAAGAGTATAAATCATCCACTGTACCATTTATTAATCATATTTTACTAAGCCTCAATTTTTGAAATAATTAAATTCATCTAGCCGTTGATTACTTGGCTGTAGCCATTTTTGTACAAATAAATTTCAGACTGGGCCGGGCTTGAAACCTGAGGCTTTTCAAATGAAAAACCTGTGTCTTAACTACTACACCTCTTGATAGATTTCAATATAAGTAGAATTAAAATTTTACAGTAATTGTTATGTTTATAGCTCCAGATTTAGTTCAAGGCTGCGGGCTTCATTTCCTGTTCAATATATATAATGTATTACAAAAATTGACATAATTGACATAATTAATACAAAATGACATTATTATAACTTATGATAAAAAGTGTTGCCATTTTAACGATACTATATTATTGTATATTTAGTAGAATGAACTATTTATATGTATATATGTGAGATTCATTATTATTGAATGCTAATATTTTCTAAATTAATAAAAATATTAATTTTTAATAAAATAATTTTTAAATTTTAATCAATATTTAAACCATTTTAATAAGCTAAGTATTTTTTCCTATACAAATGGTAAATTCTTTTCCCCTCTGTTTATTTATTATTTTTTACTCAGTTATTATTTATTTTATGAAGGTGTACACTTTTGAACTTTGTCGTAATTGAAAAAAAACGAAAATTTATAAAACTAATCGAAACTTTTAGTTTTTTAACAAATAAAAATACTTTTTTTTTTTTTGAAAAACAAAATTTTTGGAAAATTGCATAATTTTCAACAGGTTCATATAAACTTCTACACAAATCGAATCTCATGATATGTCTAGACCTTTTAATAGTTGTTTTTAGTTTTGAATTTCACGATGAAAAAAAAAGTTAATTTTTAAACCTCTAAATATATAAAATATATAACAAGGGTTGTTTTTTATTTAATTTTTTTTTTTTCTTAACTTCATTATGCGAAATTTTTTTTGCTCTCAAGAAAAAAAAAATCAATTTATAAAATAATATTTTTCCAATTGACTGGAAAATGCATAGCACTCAATGAAATTGCTACTACATGATTGTGTGTGCTTTTATTTTTGTTTTTTTTTTTTTTTAAATATAAATAATTCGAATCAATTGAACTAAAATTCAATTCTTTGTAAATTACAAAAAAAAAAAAAAAATTATGAAATAGAGAGGAATAAAAAACATTGTTTCTATCCCTTTCATTTTTCTTTTTACATCATTTTTTGTTTTTTTATGTTCTGTGTTTAGGGTAAACAGACTCATTTTCGCATAAAATAAATTGTTCAGAGACTCGTCTTCGGACAAAATAATTTTTTACTAAATTATGTAGGCAGTAGGCACAATAAACAAATATTTGATGTTAAGAAACTATTTTAATTCATTCTCAAATATCGCATAACATACCTATAAAAAAAATTTTTTTTTTTTAATGCATTTCTCTGCCACATGTGGACAGGAAATTACACAGCCTTTCTTGTTCAGGCGTGGCTGTAAATGTCGTAAGGGCGACTAATTCTTACGACGTGTGTGGAATTCGAACCCACACTCCCTCGATGTTTACAGCGTATTTTCTACGCTCGTACCCACTAGGCCACCGAGGCCCCTGAAATTAAAATTTAACATAAGAAATATATAAACAGAAAATTGTGTTCTGAAAAAAATGTTTCATTAAAATTAATTAATCTCTGAATTAAGGCAATGCATAAAACTTCTTAACCTAATGTAATTTACGCACCAGTCAATCCATTTAATACAAATTATATATTTTAAATTTTGATATTTAAAAAAATTGGGATCCGAAAATCTAGTTCATAGTCATTTGTAATAGTTATCGCATAGTTATCACAGAGCTTAATTAAGTTTTAAATTAGAGTACACAATATTTTTGACAAAAATCTCTATTTTACTTATTTTACTCTATAATATTTTTTTTATTCCAGTTCATCTCATGTTATTTTGTGTGTCATTTCAACTATATTACATGCGGATAAGCTATCTAAAAACTACTTCAATTGATCAACAAAGTAATTTGATATTTGACCCAACAAGGGATCAGTTGTCCCTACTTTTTTAGTACATTGTTCATTTTAATATAAAAAAGTACATTTTAAATATATATTTAATACAGAAAATTTAATTGTGGAATAATAATAAAAGTAAACATTGATTGGTTATTTTACCTTACAATAATGTAAAACTAAAATTGAGAAAAGTTCTTTTATTACTTTATTGCATATTTTTTTAATAAAAAAAAAACAAAATAAATAATAAAATATTTATATTACTATTGTAAATAAATACTTAGTGAATAGAAAAAACGTCAATAGTTTTTAAAAGAAAATCAATACAATATTGTTATTTTTTTTCGTAATTTTTAGTTTCAGTACTCATCACTGCCTCAATTTAATGCAGTTACTATGATCATCATCATCATCATTATGAACAATTTAATCTAATGTAAAATATCAAAAACAACAACCATTGATATTGTTAACGAATACACCAACCAACCACCACAATTATATAAAACAAATTCTTTAGTTAACTCTATACGTCATTATTGTAGGATAAGAAAGTGAATTGAATGCATTTTACAAAAGATCAGTATAATTTTTTCTGTTTCAATTTGTTATATATTAAAATTTCCTAACGATTTTGTTTTTTTTTTTTTTCAGAGCAAATGAAAAAAGGATATTCTTAAAAGGATTCGATTACAAAAATAAAAACAAATTTTTTTACGGTCATTAATTTATAAGGATGCAAAAGTAATCGAAGAATAAATTTGATTATACCAGTTCTATTATTTTTCTTCTAGTAATTGAAACTTAAAGAAATAAAGAAATTTTATGTGGAAATTTAAAATGAAATGTAGAGAAAAAAAAAGGGAAATTTTTAACAAGAAAATGTAAAAGAAATAAAATAAATGTCATGAAATTAATAGTCTTTAAATTATTTAAATTTAAAATATGCAAATATATAAAATTAATTAGAAGTTTAAAATTATACTAGTATTCGCCCGCCCCTCGAAATTCGAGGTGTTTTAATTAGCAATTACAATACAACTAGAAAATCCCCTGTGCAATTGCACAATTTCTATAGATTCAAAAACATTTACGGTATCATACTGACTCCCTTAATAAACTACCTAAAAATTTCATTTTTACATCAGCACCACTAAAAAAACGTTGGAATCACTTACTTACTTGATGTAATAGAAAAAAACATAAAACAAATCTAAACACATACAATTAAAAATGTTAGGTACAGTTTATTAATTTTTTCTCGCCGTTTTTTCGTGGCGGTAATTTTTGACAGTTTTTTAATCATTGAGAAAAAATGGTCCAAGCTAAAAACACATTTAGGGCAAAAGTTTGTGCCGATATCTCAAAAATTGTTTGAAACAAACACCAACCGCTACGACATTTTTTTTTTTTTTTTGTTACATTTAAAACAATCCCAATAATCGAAATAATTTTAATATTTGTTAAAATTTTACCAGACTCTCTATTTTTCCTTAGTTTAAAAAAAAAATTTTTATGTCAATAAAAACAGTTGTTTTCGCCGCGAAATTACTTTAATTACCAAAACTACTTTTAAGTCTTTTGCGTTTATTTTTTTTTTGCTTGAAAAAATTTGCTGAATTTAAATTATTTTAAATGTACTTTGGAAGAGGTCTTTAGTATATTTAATAAAAAATTCATGTCTCTGATAATGTAATTTCATAAATTTTCGGGGCCTTTTTTTGTGTGGGTCGTTTTCGACAGCTTTTTAATTTAATGGTCTAATAATAAATTAGTACAAAATTATGAATCTATTGTGAGAGAAGGCTTCTAAAATGATATTTCTTATGTTATTTTTTCTTTTTTTTTTAAGAAAATTATCCATTTCTATAATATTTAGTAAGTTTCTGATTTCTGTTATGAAATATAATTAGCTAAGTCTGCCGAATTTTATATTAATAAAAAAAATTAGAATATTTTATGTTATATCAAAAATTCAGCTTAAAAAATCAAAATTCCAACCTAAATAAACAAAACTACTTTAAAGTCTGTTGCGAAACTTTTACCAGCTTTTATAATAGTGAAAACAAAATCAAGAATAAAATCGGCCTATTATTGTTTTTCTTATAAATATAAGGCTTACTATAAACTTTGCTCTTTTCACTTTCAGGTCTTTTAATTTTATTAAGAGTATTCTTATTTTTTTCAGAACAAAGAGTCATTTGAAAACTGCCAGTAGAAGATTAATAATTTATTTTTAATTTACCGCTGCGACCAGTTCATAATGGATGTGGCGGTCAAATTTAAAAATAAAAATTTTGCTTTAAATTTTGTGTCGAAAGTACTTTTTAAACAGTTTGTGTCTCTGATAAGACTTTTAGTCTAAGATTTGTGTCTCTGATAATAAAATTTTAAATTATTAAATAAATATACAGAAATATCACCATTGCCAGTTTAGTTTATATTCAGTGTGAGTGGTTTATTATAGATCTGGCCAACATCTTGTGTGTATAATATTGTGTATATTATCAGAAATTCAATCATTAATTCCTGGTATTATATTATCTGATCTGATTAATAAATATTATTTTTTTCCATTGCTAACAATTTTATTAATGGTCTAATAATAAATTAGTACAAAATTATGAATCTTTTGTGAGAGAAGGCTTCTAAAATGATATTTTCTATGTTATTTTTTTCTTTTTTTTTTAAGAAAAATATCCGTTTCTATAATATTTAGTAAGTTTCTGACGTCTGTTATGAAATATAATTATTTAAGTCTGCCGAATTTTATATTAATAAAAAAATTTCGAATATTTTATGTTATACCAGTTCTACCGAAAATTTAGCTTAAAAATCTAAATTTCAACCTAAATAAACAAAACTATTTTAAAGTATGTTACGAAGCTTTTACCAGCTTTTATAATAGTGAAAACAAAATCAAGAATAAAATCGGCCTATCATTTTTTTCTTATAAATATGAGGTTTACTATAAACTTTGCTCGCTCTCACTTTTTCACTTTCAGCCGTTTTAATTTTATTAAGAGTACCTATTTTTATTCATTTTTTTCCAAAACAAAGATTGAAAACGCCAACAGAAGATTAATAATTTATTTTTAATTTACCGCTGCGACCAGTTCATAATATGACGGTCAAATTTAAAAATTAAAAATTTGCTGAATTTATTTTGATTGAAAATGTGTTTTTTAAGTATGTACTTTTCCTTTTTTGACTGTACTCACTTTTAATGAACGGTTTGTGTAACTGATAATACTTCTAGTGGAAAATTTGGTCTCGGATAATAATATTTACTAAATTTATTTATATTTTTAATGAACGGTGTGTGTCTCTTGATAATACTTTGAGTCAAAGATTTGTGTCTCTGGTAATAAAATTTTAAATTATTAAATAAATATACAGAAATATCATCATTGCCAGTTTAGTTTACATTCAGTGTGAGTATTTTATTATAGACATAAAATATATTTTTTTACATGTTGGCAAGGTCTCGCCAACATCTTGTGTATTATATTATAGATATATACAGTATAGTTTCTTTATGATTTTATTTAAAATGTAAAAATACAATTTTCAATAATTAAAGCCTTTATGAATTTAAAATTTCTTTGTAAATGATATTTTTTGTAAAAACACGATTATTATTTATATTATAAGAAGCCTAAGATGGTAAATCATTGAGTAAAAGGGTTTTAAATATCTATTAATACAGATTAAATATTATGATGATATTATTATGTAAGAATTCATTTCGTTTAAAATATAAAAAAAAAAAACAAAAAAAAAAACAGAACTGAATCGAACTTGCAAAAACAAAAAACAATTATTAATAACCCCACACTCTACCGCTGTACTAAACACTAAACTGAAATTTTAATCTTTATATTCAGTTATATTGTGAAATTCCTACTCCTACCATACAACCAATATTTTAAAATTTTTAATCGAAAACAAAAATAAAACAAAAATTTAACGGAATCAAAGAGCGTCTTTTTTCAAAATGTATAATATAGGTATAGATTATACATATTATATGATACATATGTATATACTTTACATGGGTTTTTTATAAAAATGAAAAATTATTAATGAAAATCAGAAAATTTTGGAAAAATATTAATTTTGTAAGATGGCTATACTGAATATTTATCATTTAAAAAGAAAAAAATAAAAGTTGGTTGGTAAATCATTGAGTAAAATGGTTTTAAATGTCAGATTAAATATTATGATATTTTAAAGATTGATTTGATCATTACTTACATATTATACAAAAAATCTTATAAATGACTTATAAATGAAAATCTAGGATAATTATGAATTTTATGCAATCTACGTGGTGATTTAATTAAATAAAAATTCATACAATAACTAATTCAGTTATGCTTCAATTCTCTTCTTTATACTACTGGAAGAAATTTTAGGTAGATTATATATTCGTCTTCTATCATTCCATAATATCAAGTTGATGATGGGATCGGTTTTTATTTTCTTTTAAAGGTAAACTTACATTACATAAATGATAATTGAAGTCCTTAACGTTTTAAATTACTTGCTGCTCATAAAATTTGTGATTCTGTTATAAACGAGTATTCATTATTATATTGAACATTAATCTAAAAAAAACAAAAAAACTTAAAAATTTGTTTTGTTTTAAATATTTTTATTTTATTTTTTTATTACAAATTTAAATTAAGTAAAACACAACAAAAATATTATATTTATAAATTACTGTTATAAAATTTAAACAAATATTATAAATCTTAAATATTATTAAGTTTTTTTTGGGATAAAAATTTAATAATAATGGGATAAAAAAAAACTATTTATCAAAAGTTCTAAAAAAAAGTTTTTTAAATTAAAAAAAAAAAAATGGTACATTCAAAAGAATCGATTTAAATTATTAATTAGATGTGAAAGAGAATAACATAAATCGAAATATATTTTATAAACAATACAAAAATTGATATTTATTTTGGATCGATATACAATTAAAGTTTATTTTATATAATCTATCATTAGTTTAAAATTCGGTATCTTAAAATACCGTTTTATAAAAACCAACATTCTGAAAAACCCGTTTCTTAAAATCTCGAAATAACTCAGACATTATGTTAACTTGACTTTTTTTGCCTTGCCAGAAAATATGTGCTAACTTTACTTTGCTTAACCATATAATTTTTATATCGAAATAAAATAATCCAATTAGTTATTAACTTTAAAATTAAAAGTACTGTTATCATCAACAAAATGTCAATATTCGGAAGATATTTCGAAAAGAGAAAAAGTTAACTGAAACTTTTACCAATTATAAATTAATTTCCAAAGAATTTTACTGGAAAGTCATTTTATTTTACTTTTTTTTTTTGATATAAAAAAAATATAGAATATTATAATAACAGTATGTCATAAATTCTTAAGAAGAACTACGGAAAACTATTTATAAAAGAAAAATCACAAAGTGTGACAAGCTTTTAAAATTAATTAAATTTTAAAACGCAATTATTTTATAGGCGCCGCAAATATAAAATTAAAATTTTAACGACATTATTTAAAAACTATATGAATACCATATTATATAAACGACGCAAATCGATCAAGTTTCTGAATGTACCTCTTTAATAAAATATACAATACAAATACATACATACAATAAAATTAACTAAAACTAAAGTGAAACACTGGGAAAATCGAGAAAAAAACTAAATGAATACATAATGTAGTTAGATTTTAATCTAATCCAAGTCTTATCTTTTTTCACTTTCATTTTTTTTTTTTTTTTTAGTACAATATTTTGTTTGTTTTAGTACACAATACATATTCAAATAAAAATATGTAACAACACTGTTTTTATAAAAAAACATACATACGTATGTAGGTACATAAAAAAATTTTTATTTTGATCTTGAATCTGAATTTAATTTTAACCATATACCATTTTTCGGTTCTAATGTTGTCATTGCTTTTGGATCAATTTCTAATGGTATTTGAGTTTTTTTACCAACATCAAAACTATATTTTCTTAATATACTTACTAAACCTATTTTAATAATTAACATAGCTAAACGTTGTCCAATACATATACGTGGACCTTCACCAAATGGTAAATAACTAAATGGATGACGTTTTTCGATTATATCAGATTGAAAACGATCTGGATCAAATTTTTCTGGATTAGGATATAAATTTGAATCATAATGTATACCTAAAATTGGTATTAATATATGTGTACCAGATGGTATTTTTTCACCATTTGGTAATTCATATTTTGTTTTTGCAATACGTTGTATTACAGTTATTGGTGGATTCATTCGTAAACTTTCTAATATAATACGTTCTAATAATTGCATACGATTTATTGAATCATAATTTAATTTACCTTCAAATTTATTTAAAATTTGTTCAATTTCCCAACGTAATTGTATTTGCATACCTTTATTTTGTGCTAATTGATATAAAACATATGACATTGTTATTGTTATTGATTCATATGATAAATAATAGAATATAAATATATTTGATATAATTTCATCAAATGTCATACCAATAATACCATTTTCATCGTTATGATCCATTAATTCAATCATTGTTTGTACAATATCATTTCGATGTAAATTATTTTCTTTACGAAAACCAATTGTTTTATGTAACATTTGTACAAATAATTTAATTGATTTATCATCAAATAAACAATAACCAAATTTTTTTGATGTTTCTGGAAACATTTGTATCCAAAATTTTAATATATTATGATATTTTGATGAATTAACTAATAATTTTTTACTATTTATACGAAATTCTGAATCAGGATTTTCAATATTATTACCATCAACACCAAATAAACATGAACTTAATGCATCTGCTGTAAAACCAGTCATTAATTCTTTAACATCACATTCTTGTCCTTGTAAATCAGCTGTTACTAAATATTCTTCAAATTTTTCACCAATTTCTGATATTGTTTTATATATAATACGCATACGATTAGCGGTAAATCCTGTTAATAATTTTTGTTTCATATTACGCCATTCTGAACCTGATAAAAAATATATATTATCTGTAATTGGATCATATTTTAAATTAACATTTAATCCACGTTCATTAAATGTTTCAAAATCATCAACTAATATTCGTTTTATAAAATCTGGATGTATGGCTAAAATATTTGGTTGTTTAAATAAATAAACTCCAGCGTATTGACCTTGATCTTTTAATTTTTCATATAACTGTTGACAAATTACACCAAAATGTTGACCTTTACCCATTAAATTAAAATTCCCGAATGGGAATACCGGTTTAATATATGGAATTTTTAATTTTTCCCATGTTCTATAACTATTTTTAAACGTTAAATAAATAAAACTTAATATAGTTAGTATAGCGATTAAAAATAATATGATAAAAGCCATTTTTACGTTCTGATGAATTGAACACGACTAAATTCTATATAAAATTTTGTCACAGACAAAACGGATTGATAAAAAAAAAAATAAAATAAAAACTCAGAATAAAAAAAAAAGTATAAAAACGAAAAACAATTTTTCTACTGCTGAAATTCGGCAATTGTTTAAATTTTTCAACTGTACAAAACAAAAATTTGTGTTATTGTTTAATTTATGATAAAAAATAAAATAATTTACGGCGACTGATGGAAAGTATCTTATCTTAATTGTTTATATTTTCTCTAGGATTTTTTTTTTTTTGTTTTATTAGGGGCAATATTTGACTGTTATCTCAATATTTGATAGTTTATCTCTATAATTAAGGTGTACATACATATATGCTATTAGAGATGAATTGAAGCAAGGGGAAGTGTTAGTACACATAATTTAATAATAACAGATAGGAATTTTACTACTGAAAATAAAAGTTTATTATAACAATTTCTACCAAAATGATAGAAAGAGAACCTATAGCGCTAATTGAAGCTTTTACGCAAAATCATGAATAGCACCCACCATAACTACTAATATTTATACCCATACGAACATAATGTTTATGGATATAATAATACCTACTGTCATTACTTTTGTGACATCTTAGGAAACAATATAAATATGTAAAAGTATATTAATTGTTTAGTTGAGTGCGTCCGCCTTCACGATTGCTCAAAAAATAATGAAGCTTTGATTTTTATGTAAATGCTAGGTTCGTTATTGAAATTGAACAAGTTCGAGTAATACAACTTTTTCTTTTATATGAGCATACCTCAGTGGTTTCAATAAATAAAACTGAGCTTAAAATCAAATCTCACTTTTATAAAACAAAACCTATAAGTTCAAGTGCAGCTTTTCTTTGAGAAAGTGAAATTTGAGTTGAAGCTCAATCTGATTTGCTAATCTAATTTTTCCAAACAAAAATAGGAGGTGAAAACTTAGTTTTGTTTGCAATAGCGAAATTTGAGTTTAACCTCAGTTTTATTCATTTGGCCCATAGTGTTTTATTAACCTAGATATTTGAAAATTTGTTTAAAGATGTTAAGTTTTATGATGACGAATTCTTTAAAATTTGATTAGTCTAAAGCAACAGGTTTGGGTAACTGTCAAATTTATATGATGATATCATTGTAATTAAAAAAGCTTTACATCTAATGTAAATTGAATATGAATAAATTTTATGAAAATATCATATATTTATATAATATTATATTGATACGGGTTTTTTTTGTTCAGTTTTTATAAACAAATATAGTTGTTTTATATTAGTATAGATAGATACTATTTATAGATTAGTTTTAATAAAATATAAGTTTTTGTGGAAAGGGTAGGTACTATAAACAATTTATTAATTTTTTTAATAGGTACTATTCAATTTTATTTAGATTTCACTTCATACCTTCATTACCTTAAACAAAATGGAAGTAACATTAAAAATTTGATTTAAGTGATTTTTTAAGAGATGGTAGAGTTATTTAATTATAGCGGTTCCTCCTGTTTTAAAGTACCCTTGATTTTTTTATTTGAATGAGAAAAAATGTGGTGATTAGGCTTAGCATTGTATATGGCCTCTTTTAAAATTAGTGATACAAAAAAAAACTTGGTTCTGACCAAAAACGATTGTTTCCGAACACGTTCGAAAATACAAATGTTTGAATTCAATGTTCAAAAATTTCTCTAAAAGGAAACTAAAAATTGCTATCATTTTTTTTATAAATTAATACATGATTAGTTTCTTATATACACAGCAGACGAACTTTTTAACATCAATAATATCTACAAAAAAACAAAAAAAAAAACAAATTAAAAAACAAAAAAAATTATGGAAGAATAAAAATACAAATATAGAAAAATAAACAGTATAAAAATGTTTTTTTACTTTTTTACTTTTTTATTTTCAATTTTATATTTGCTTATCAAGTGTGACGATGACTTAAACTTCATATTTGAATATAAAAATACCTATACAATGTCAATATATTTACACACCCCATCAGCTATACATAGTACAATTTTCTGTACTAGTGTAATTTATATTATGAATGCTGTATATAGTTTAAACCACCACTGTTTAGTAAGTCTGGCTGAATATTTTTGTAAACACAATATCCAGTTCTTTAGTCTTTTAAGATATTATTTCAATTTTAAAATGTATTTATTTCATTTAAATTATTTTATAAAAACAGTGGCTCTTTTTAATTTTAAAACGAATAAAAACGGAAAAAATATTTTATATTCTAACAATGTTGACGTTTGAATTCTAAAGTGTCATAAATGAATCATAAATGAAGGTAGGTATAGGTAAATAGAAAGTGACAGCAGATACACACTTATTTTCCCTCTTTACCTTTGCAACTATTGCAAAATTCATGTGATGAAAGTTATCTAACATGTCTCTCGATCGGACAGTATTCAATGACGTGTAGTAAAAAAAATTCAAGTTTTTACATATTAAGTATTTAATGATTATTTTGTGTCTATTTTTTAATTATCGATGATTGGTTTATGTCTTCAATCAGTTTTTTTCCGTTTTCACAAATAAGTATTTTATAGGAATACGTATTACGAAATTTAATCATTTTATATACCAACATAATTAAAAATTTTTTATTTTTAAACAATGCAAATATTGCCCCCATATCTTGAAAATATTTTCGTATTGAAAATAATATTACGAAAAAGCAAAAAATAAGAAAGTTATTGGAGCTTAGAAGACGTTTTGAGGTGTAAAAATTCAACACTCTCAATAAAATCCTTTTACTAAATGAGCAATAAATAATTAATATTTATTTTTTCAACTGTTCGTTGTAATTTATAGAAGCGTTATAGATGTTCCTCATTAGATCACAATTTACCTTAAAACTTCTTAGAGGTTTCTACTGATATTTCTTTTTTAAATCTGAAGCTTTTATTATGTTATTTTTAAATCAATTTAAGTTCTAACAAGTGCAAAGTGTTAAACTAAAAGGTATAAAGTTTCAGGCACCTATAAGAATTATTCTAATAAATAATTTCGAAACTGCTTAAACTTCTTTTTGTATCTGCATATCTCTTCTCTATAATTAATTTTAATGGTCGTTTTTCTTGCAATTATCTGTAAACTCCGCTAAAACTCTTTAGATATTTTGGAACTACTAATAATTAGTGATAACTTGAAAATTCTAGTATTTCTGTCCACCTGTTTATTTGTTTATCTATGAAATCTGAAAACATCAAACATGGAAAATGTCCTTAAGCTTTATAATCCAAAACAAAAATATCGTTATTTTTTTGCATTTTGACATTTATATTTACTGTTGATAATGATAATCAATATTTTTCCAAAGTTTTGACTCTCGTATAATATCATAAATGCTAAAATTGAGAAATTAATGGAGGTAAGATCTATTCATTTATTCTGGATTCACTGCTTTAATACATTTGTTCCGAACTATTTTTTGAAAAGAAAATTCTAACGCTAACGATTCATTACTTCAGAATATTCTGTTCCGAAGAAAAATTAATTTGAAAACAGGAAAAAATATTACTCCGCTCTTTTTGTCATCTAATAATTTTTTTTTTCAATGTGAAAAATGTCAAAAATATTAAAAATGACAGCAAAAAAAAAATAGTTGTCAACTAAAAAGTTAAAGTTAAATCATTTTTTGTTTCAGAGAGAAAAAAAAAAGTTCTGAACGTCTTGAAAATTGAAAGAATTCAAATTACCACATAAAAAATATGCGCGCGACCAAACATGAGTTCGGAACAAATGTACTGAAGCAGTGAATCCAGCATTCATTTTTTTTCACCAATCCAACGTTTTATTTGAGCAGCACTATATGCATATAAATATTAATGTACATTATGTTTCTAAATAAGTATTTACGAGTACTATATATGTAAGTGTATCAGTGTCATTTTATTTATAGCTTTATTAATCATTCGTTACGCTTTGATTACTGTTATCTATAATAGTTTTGATGTTGTGAAATGATACACGTATAGTCAAAAACTTTTGAAATTTAAAACTTGAAAATTGAAAACAAAAATACAAAATAATATAATAATAACGACAACATTGAAAACATTGAAAATTGAAACTAAAAATTAAAATCTGGATATGAAAATATTTTATTTTATTTTATTTTATTGTGATTTGTATTTATTTCGCTTTGTCAATTTAAATAATTGTAGTAATGTTTTTATTAAAAAGAAGAAAAAAAAGTAATAATAAAATGAAAACAATGAGAATTTATTTTTAGATTTCCTTGTAAGCGCCGCAAACGCGACAGAATCGTGGTATTTTTTTTCTTTTTTTTTTGTTAATAAACGTTGTAAATAGTAAATTGTTGTTTGACATTTGAAATAGTAGATTTTTATCAATTTAAATTTTTTTATTATTTAATTTATTGATTGAATTTAAGAATACGAGGGTTGTCTCAACAATTTTTAAAGGAAAAGGAATTAAATTGAATTTTGTGGTTAAAAAATGACAACATTTTAAAAAAAATTCTACAACATTTTATTTAGACGCTTGCTTTAATTTTTGTCATATCTAAGACATTTTTACGAACCCCTGCATTGTTTTGATAGAAATAAAAATATTTTTTTGTTTAAAAAGCGAATTTTTTAGATACTATTAAGTATAATTTAACAAAGATTCGTTATTATTCATCTCCCCAACCTTATCACCAAAATCTATTTTTCGTTTAAGAAAATCTTAGTTGTAAATTTTGCTGATAGTAGAATATTTACATTATACACTTTAACCAGTTATTGTGATTGTTCTTTTGCCTCATTGGCAAATCCCAAGTAAGTCCTAATTTTCCTCCTAAAATCGAGACCCTTGAAATCGGTTCTATTTTTATTAAAACGATACACAAACGAATAAGAAATTTATAAATTTTATAAAATTTTGTACAATACACGACAACTTATTTCTGCAAACAATCATCTTAAGTCAGTTGTTATCATTGATTTTTTGAATCATTTATTGTAATGATGCTGCACTTTGTTAAGTAATTGTTATTCTATGTTAGTTTGTTAGGATTATTTTAAGTACTTCTGTGAACAGATAATAATTAACCGTGATTGAAAAATGAAATAAGAGGTTCCGATAAAAAAAAAATCAAATCGTCTCAATAAAATTAGTTAACAAAAGTTTTTATTACTTTAAAATAGCGTATTTTTGGTTTAGTTCTTGTGACATCCCTTGTATATGGATAAATGAGAAAAGTTAATTATAATATAGATAAAAATCTGATAATATTTTTAAAATAATTAATATTTAATTAAAACAAAACTTTTCAATTTGGAAATTGATCCCATAAATTTAACATTAGTTTAATTATTAATTAGAATCAAATAAATTATACTATATTTTATTTTATTTATTTATTTTTTTGAAAATTATGTTGACATTTTATATTTTATTAAAAAATAGAACTAAATGCCTCATTATGTACTAATATAAATTTGTATAATCAAATTTATGATAAAAATTGCCAGAGACCAATCGTAATTTGAGATCACTCGAACATTGATCATTGTCATTCATTGATCAAGATTCAGAATTGTCATAATATCGAGATTTTCGTTTATTTTTGAATACCTTAATATATTTTAGGGGTAATATCCGTAAATAGTTAGTCGTAATCTGTCGAAATAAAATATTAAAAAAAAAAAATTTTAGTTTTATTAAACTAAGTAGAAAATTTTTCGATTTGAAAAGTGTATGGTTGATTTTTCAGTATGCATATTATTCATTATTTAACACCAATATCGCGAGCTCCTGCATTAATAGTTAAACACATTATTAGTTAAAATTCACTTTATTTATAAATTTAGTTTGTGAGTATTTTTTTAACTACCTTTCTTTTACATAGTAGGCCTAGGCCCAGTGATGACCTCCTCTCATATAGACATATCCGCTAAACAAATTATTGAATCCCCGTTTTAATGGGCCTTTTTAACTTTTATTTTAAAGATTTTATTTTGATATTTGGTATTTAAAATTTCGATTTTGTAATTTGGAATTGTTTTTTTTGAGGTTTTCTAGATTTACTTACAAACTCTCCAGAATTTCGATACACTTTCTGAAAATATAACGTTTTTCAAATTTCTAGTGTTTGAACTTTTTTTTGCATTCTTCCTCTAATTTTGGAAAGTTTTTGTTTTTCACATAGCTTCTTCTTTATACCCAAAATATTTGGCTCAATTTCATTTGTTTTAATTTTTTGATTTCTAGAAAAAAGAAAAGAAAAACCAGTCATTCCAAAATTTATTTATTTTATAATTGAAATAAAAATAATTTATTACAAAAAATCTGTTTTGCAATATTTTTTTTTTATATTAGGTATCATAAAAAATACCCACAAAATATTACTTTCACCAGATAGTATAATTTAATCTAAGTTCAAAAAATATTTTAATTTAAACGTTGGCATATTTTTCCATAAATAAATTTTGTGATTAGACAAACTGTTGATTAAAACAAAAACAAAAACAGAATTTAAGATTGCTACCATAAAATCCGTTTTTATCGCAAAACTTGTTATCTTAAGTTTAAAAGTATATACAAAATATTATGCAATATTCCTGTATGACGTCAATTCATATAAAAAAAAAGTGTTTGTAAACAAAATTTTTAAATACAATAACTAAATTTTAAAATAAGAAAAACATACCTAATGTTAAAAAAATATATTTTAATGCTTGCTTTACTGCTTTTATGAATTCAGAAATTTTTTGAAATAAATTCTTTGATATTAATTAAATTAGTCCCATTCCATTGTCTTTTGTCATTATCATTGTCCCATCCCATTCGTTGTAATAATCGCACATATAAATAGCAAAATCATTTCTGCCTCTTCTCTTCAAATATCTGAGGTAGATTTACAAAAAATTTAAATTTATATCAAATATTACAATTAAATAAAAATATCAAATTTATTACAATTCGAACTGAACTTTTGAACCGAAGTTCATGATCCAATTGACTCTTAATAGCCCTCTTAAAAATATATCCTCATGTTTTTACCTATAGCCTAAAATATGAAACACTCAATTAAAATATATAATTATTATGTTATTCAACACAGAGTACTAGATAAATATAAGAGTTTTCTAGTAGGGAGCATCGGTGGCTGATTGAATATTAACCTAAGAGCAGACCAAATTCCCTCCTGCACAGATATAGGAAGATTTTTTAATTGGAATTTAGTGAATGGAACTTAATTTCTGGAAAAATAATTTTTCTTAACCATTTTCTTTTTCCTCTTTTTAACAAATATGATAAATTAAGAATAGTATTCTGGAATAATATACCTTACAGGGAAAAAGGGTCATTCAAATACCCTGGTTTTGTTATTTATGTTAATATTATGTCTGTGATACTTAGGCTGGTAAATAATAAAATGAAATAAAATATAATAAATAAATTTTAAAAAAATAAAGGATAATGCTATTATTTTGGAATTATAAGAAAATCCTACCACTACTTTACAATATACTCAAAAACATTTGATCTCTTTAAAATAAATACTAAATTTTAATCTATTATTGTAGTTCAGAAGGAGATTTTAAAGCTAATAATAATATATCAATACTTTAAGAAGTCGCATAAATTAAGATACCTCCCAGCTGTGTTCTCTAAATAAAATATAAGATGCACATCTAAATATATAACAAGACTTGATTGGGTTTTCCATTTAAATGATGATTATGACCTTTCTATAATATAATTCTAAAAACTTTTAAATTGGTTTTAAAGCTGTTAATGCTACAATAACTCAATTTTAAAATCATTAAAAACTGAAATTTGTTACCGAAGTGATTTTCGGACCGAATTCTAATAATTAAATTTTTACTTTATTTTTTTTTTAAATGTTCAAAACACAAAAATTACAAAAATATCTACAATTACTTCTTATTAATAATATTAAAGAATATGAAAGAAAGCTCATTCAAAGTTAAAATTTCAACACATCTCTACCCTATAATAAATTTTCCTTCAAATTAATGTCTCTTCTTACAACCTATACATTTTTTTATTAAAATAAACAACACAAAAAATATCTATTAAATTTGTTTTTAAAAAGATGACTTCTTACAGAATGAAATTTTCATTTTAAATTCAATCAGTACATACGCACTACAGCTATATTATAGTTTTCCTTTCTTTATACACATTAACTAAGGGATGAATCAATAAATCTTTTTAGAAAAACGATTACTTTGTAATTTTATTGTTTTATTTCAAATTTAATTTGACTTTAATGCATAATATTAACCTATACCTTACCACCATTATCTCTGAATTATATCATATCCATAAAAAAAAAAAAATTCCTTTTTTTTTTAATCTCGTAAATTTTGTAACCTTTTTTGTCAACATCCAATTTTGATTTTCTCTCAAACCCCAATATCAAAACAATATAAATAAGTTTAAGGCTACTTCAGTTCACAATAACTATAAATAAAGCAAACGATTTAGTATACAATTCCAATTTTTTAGAAAAAATTACCAAAATCAATCCTTTTCTATAGCCCAATAATTTAATTCTTTTTCAATTCAATTCATTTCTAGTTATCAAACAAAATGGATAACAATCCTGAAGTTCTTCAAAAATCTTTCTTTTTATAATAATATTAACTAACACAAAAATTTAGAATCTATTAATAATATAATATGTGTATATTGTAACAGGCATATAAAAATTTCGAGTGTAAACATAATTTTTCTCCTTAAATAATGCCTCCCTGCCTCAAAAATGTTTTGTTGTAATCATTTATCGTCCTGCTATCAAAAGAAAGGAGGAGAATGTGTCAAAGAAAAAAATTTATAAGAAGTTAAGAATACAACTGTTAATGTTATAGTAGTAGTGGTTTTATTGCATTATTTTTTATTATTTTACCATTTCATAAAATATTTTCCAGAGGTTTTAGTTTAGCTCTATTTAAGAGACATGAACGAATCTTAAACCTTTTTAATAATAACACCCATCTGTCATTAATTTTATCCACTAAATCGACCTTTCGTGTCAATCTATATACAGCATAGTATTCCATGAATTAGATATGTATGCAAAGACATATAACAGAACCTAAATCTACTTGGGTTTTCCTATTTTACTATATATTTTTATATTTCAAAATAGTTTAGGAGAATCGTTTTTGATGTTATTCCGTCCTATTCATCCATTTTATATAGACTTTTTATCAATGTGCATTTTTTATTAATATTTCCTATTATATTGAAAATATTTTTATTTCGACTTGATCTAAGGATTCTTTTTAAGATTTTTATTTAAAAAGAATTAAAGATATTCCATTAATCCCTTTTCACAATTTCTGATTATTGACTAAAGTTCAGACTGTGCAAATAGACGAACAAAAAACTCGATCAGTATTCAAATTACAGTTTGTTATCGTTTGTTGTTTCTATAACAAAAAAAAAAAAACAATCGAAATAAAAATTTAAAAAGGATCGTCTCCAAAATGAAATTATTATGTAAAGCACGTAATACCGCTCCACACTGTTTGGAATACAAAAACAAAAAAAGAAACAACAAAAAAAATGGGAATTGTTTTATTCGCCCCAACTCTTTTTCTTTTATTTTTATTAGAAGGATTCGGGATTCGGGATTTTGGTTTTTTTTTTCTTTTTCACTAACCAAACTACAAAAAACACAAAAGAAAATAATAAAAATGAACACATTTAGAAGAAAACATATACCGTTATAGAACAATATATTAAGGCCTTATAACTCAACTATAATAATCAAAAAAAAAAGAAACATAACCGACAATTGAGGGGAAGGTGAATAAATATTTGAGACGTGAATTACATTTTCTTTTCTTGTGAATGTGTTTATCCGTGTAAATATTTAAACTTTTCTACGTGATTTTCTTTATAAACAAGTTTTTGGGGCTAAGAAAAAAACAATAAAAGAAAAACAAAAAAGAAAATAAAAACATGAAAATAACAGTCTAATTTTTCTAGTTGGTTAAACAGAGGACCGCCACAATTTTTTGGTAACTAAAAGAAAATTTTCATTTTTGTCTTTGGTTTCTGTTTTTTTTTTTTTGTTTTTTTTTGTTATTTTAGTTTTAAGCCTTTATTTGCACTGTGGGTATTTGAATAAAATGCGACAAGAAGTCAAATTATTATATTATGAAAATAATAAAGAACTATGGTATATGGGACTGCAACATGTACGATTTTCTTTTTTTTTTCTCTCTTTTTTTAAATGAGGCAATTTAATTGAGACAATTTAAGATAAATGCCTTTTATGATGACAATGGTCTCAACTAACTAATAAAAGATTTTCATTAGTGATTCGTTAAAAATGATTATTGTATTGTGTCTGTTTTAAATAGGGATACAACATATTGTATGTGTGTGAAAAGAAATGAAAGAAAAAGAAAAAACTGAACAATAATATTAAATAGAAAATTAAATTTAGGACAATAACATAAATGCAAGATAATTAATGATTTTTTTTTTTTGCTCCAAATTCATAAACCTGAAGAGTTTAAAATTGGGGTAAGAAAATAATTGGATAATTTTTTCTTTATATTTAAAGATTTTTGATTTTTATTCTCAAAAGATATTATAATCTTCAAAATTATGTTTTTTTTTTTTTAAGAAAATTAAACAAATATTTAAAATGGCATAGCATAAATATTGAACAAAGGTCAGGATAGATTCAATACTATGCTACTTATTTACATAGTATAGTAAGATTATGTAGAATATTTTTGTTCGTAACGAGAATTTTTGAGTAATTTTCCTTTTAATTAAAAATACCTACAACCTGTGCAAAATTTCAAGTCACTTTCTCCATTTAATAGCCATTTGTTTAACCACTCGGCCTCTGCCTCTGCCGGTTTATGTTATTTCAAACGATTAAAATTATGTTTAATTTTTTTTTTATTCATTTATTGTTCGATATTCGAAATAAGATCTTGACAATATAATTTGTCTAGTTTTGGCTATGATATCAAATAGCCACATGAATTTTCATAAACTAATTCATATAACCCTTTTCAGTTTCCAAAAAAAAAAAAATCAAAATTTCCTTACCAATACTTTAAATAATTTTATTTTAAAAACTGAATTAAATTTTTTATATCTAGATTGTTCGATAAACCGCATTTTCTATATTTATTTTATATAACATAGCAAAATTTTGGTTTACTGAACCTCATGCAAAGTTAATGATAGTTGATTAAATATTATTGACTTTAAGACCAATGTACCGATCTAAATTCAATATTATTTTAGAACCAATCTACTGATCTAATATCAATATTATGCCATATATTTTTTGTAGGTTTTACCTTTTAGTGGGACAATTACTATTAATTATTTTAATAATTCGGATAAGAGCTTAACATAATGAATTGATGGAAATTTTAAACGGAAGAATTCAATAACTTTCTAAAAAAAAAAATTAAGTTAAATTAATTAATTCAATCTTCTGAAATTTCTTCTTTAACCTGCATATGCAATAATATTATTAAATCCACCTGTATACAGGCATCAGTATTCTATTCAATAAAATTTTCATAAAAAAAATATATTTTTTTAAGGTTTTCCTTCTGTTTTGTTTTTGCTTAAATGAAAAAAATTTTTCTTATTAAAAATTTTCTCTCCTTCTAAAAATAAATATTTAATTTTTCCCAGGTTTTTGCACCTAAGGTTAAAAACAAAAATCCTTTGTGCTACAATATAATTATCATTAGTGACCTAAATTTTCAATCTTTGAATGTCGACATCATGACATAGTTTTTGTTTACTTTTCATTCACTTGTTTTTGTTAAATATTTTTAAAGTAAAATTGAAAAAAAATTCTTAGAATAATTAATTTTTTTTTTTTAAATTTCGTGAAATGTCCTTTTATTACAATTTTCAACTCTACAAAAAAAAAAAAAATGAAAAAGCCTCTTAAATAATTAAAGTAAACAAAAAAACGATAGAAAGGAAATTTTTATTTCGCTTTTCTTTTATATTAAGAAAAAAATTTTTAAATCTGAATTAAAATTCTAACAAAAAATAAAATTTTCATTGATAATAAAAGAAACAGAAAAAAAAAAAAAACCCGGAAATAAAAACAAAATTAATTAATAATTTACCATCACCCATTTTGTACCTATATAAGCTTAAGAATTTAAAAATATATATATATTATATCAACATTATTAATACCACCCCATCATAACGCTAAAAAAAACACCCATTCTCTTTTTAAACCCAATTTCAGAAAAAACCTTAACACCAAAATTTTTTATGTCACAGGTGTTTTCAATTTCCTATTAATTACTTTTTTCTCGACTTTTTTCTTTGTTTTTTTTTTTTTTTGTATTAAAAAAAAAATCATAAAATTAAGAAGTTGTTTAAAAAAAAAAAAAAGAAATCATTCGAATTTCAACTCCCACCAAATAATTATTGATATTATGTACATTACGTTCCATAACCTCCTATCAAAAATATTTTTTTCTTTCATTACTTCAGGGATTGCTAACTATAGATTAGTTTTCAGTGTTCAGTGTTTTCAAACACTTTAGCAAAGTTCAAATTTTTTTGACAGATGTATATGGGAATCCTTAAGAGACAACATGAAGGAGCGAACAAAATACGATTCCTGTACCAGTTTAGGGCACTTTAATAAAAAGTTTTATTTAAAATGTATGTAATGATCTAAAAAGAAGTTTCATATTAAAAAATTGTTAAAGAAAATGTTCATATTTATTCCGAAATGAGGCATATATAATGCAATTGTAGAATGGACTGGACACATCAAAAATAAAGGGCTATTAAAGAGTGACATCAAATATTTTGCGTATAATATAGTAAAGCTGTCTCATTTCTGTACATAGAGTAAAGATAAAATAAATCCGCTTTGGCTTATAGAATACTGAAGGTTAAAAAAAAAATTAATGATAAAACTGAAAGGATTCATTCCATTATTTGATTAATTTTCAATAAAGTCAAAATTAAATGTAAATTTTGATTAAATTAAATATAAATTTATTTATGATTTTTTGTTGACTTGTTAATTTTTTGTTTGAATAAAAAAAGAATTTTTTTTTTTCTTCCTTTTTATTCGAATAATTTATCTGGATGCATTTCGGTATTTAATATACCATCTTCAGCATTTAAAATACATAATGGCGACTAATGGCATTTAAAATAATTGCGAAAGGTGAAAAAAAATTTAGCGATTAAAAAATCATAAATCGAAATTGGTTTTACTGTTCAACAGAATTACAACATATAAATTTATTTATTTTGCATTACAGTTTGCAAATCACTGAATTAATATTATTCAAAAAAAAAAAAAACTAATAGGATAAAATGAAGAGAAAATAAAAAGATACAAATTCATATATTTTTTCTTAACCTTTTACGTTACGTTTTCTTAAGGATTCGGTTCTTGTTCAACTTCCCTTCTTTTTTTTTTTAAAGTAATTTTATATTCCTTTTAAATGTATACGATACAATTTTCACTTATGTTTAATTAAGTTTTTTTTTTTTTTTTTAATTTTTCTACACTTTTTTTATTAACAAATATGGGTTGTTACCGTTATTTTTTTTTTTGCGAATGAATTTCCGCTTTTTCTAACATTCGAGGATTTAAATTTAATCCAAGTAAGAGCAGATGTTTGATTTGTTGAAATAAAAGTTTTTTTTTTTTTTTATATTGAAAAATAGAAAAAAAAAATAATTAATTCTTGTTTAATTTGAGATTCAAATGAATGGGTTTTAAGAAAAAATTTTTTTCTTTTTCCAAAATTTTCTTTCATTTCATATTAAATGTATCTTTACATGGAAAATAAAACGGAATTATAAGAAAATTTTTTGATAAATTTCTTTTTTTTTTTTTTTTTTGTTTTAAATTAATATTTTTTTCATACGGATCAGATGTTTTAACTGGTGGATTATAAAAACTTAAAATTTAATCATTAAACATTACTTTTTGTTTTTAGTAACTTAGAAAATAATAATTTGCGTATTTCATGAAAATTGATTGTATGTTTAATTTTTTCCTAAATTTTTTTTAAAGGTTTTTTCTCTTTCTTTTTTCAAATCCTTCTGTTATAAATTGATAATTCATTGTATACAGTATAACAAAATGCAATTACTAAGTTATATAAATATCACAATGTACAGAAATCTAAGGCAAGAGGTAAGAGAAGATTTTAAATTTACAATCATAATTTACATCAGTTAACACGCTAATGTTTGGTAAATTAAAAATTGGAAGAGTTGGAAACTAGGGATGATGGGTTGAAATTTAAAATTGAGTTATTTATCTGTTTAAAATTATATGTCCTTTTTAATTAAATCATTAATTTCATTACTAATCTATATACCTATCTACTAATCTATACCAGCATTTTCATAGAAATAAGCGTAGGTATAGATTAGTAGAAACGGCACTGTTACTGCCCAGATTATAATTTAAATTTTAAAGAATGTTAGTTTTTAAAGTAAATGTCGCTATACTGCACTCAAAACCATTAGTTTCCGAATCCAAGTTCAATTTTAGTATACCTAAGCCGCCAGTTATAGCTATCATTGAAACGTTTTCGAAAAATGTTTATTTTCAATTTTTTTGCAGCAAAGACATATAAAATATAACAAAAGTGTTGATTTAATGATTAAATAATTTCTAAAGAATAAATTCTGAAACGAATTTTTAAATTTTAAGTTAAATATTTAAAAAAAAAATCAATTTTATCATTTTCGGATTGGTAATTATTTTCCTGAACAACTGATCAGTAATTTTGCTAATGAAACAAAATTGTTCCAATGACATATGTTTCATTTCTTCTCATTTCAGTTTGTCATTGAAAAATATTCTGATGCAATTCTTGATATATTTCATTATGATTTTGTATTTTAATGAGTTTAGACTTAAAATTTTAAATTCGAAATTTCAAAAAAAGGAAACAAAAAAAATTAATTCTAGAAAATTTATACTTTTTTATTCATCTCAATTCAATTAAATAAAAAAATCTTTTTAATTCTTTATTAATACCATTTTCTACCAATAATAATTAAATAAATTAAAATAATAAAACTTTATTTTGCCAACATCGAAATAACGCTAATAACAATTTAAATTTAAATTACATTTATTTTTATTTTGCCTTCATTATTGTCATTTGCCATTTGACAAATAATTTAACTGACAGTTTTCTCTAATTGCTATAATCGGCTATACGGAAAAAAGTGTAAGTTTTCAATAAAACGTTTTTTTCGGAAGCATTTCAATGTTAGCTGTAACTGGCGCCTAAAATGAAGAATAATTAAACTGTTTGAAATCTTCAAAGAAGTGAATATTGATAGTATTTAAGAGTAGGTAATTGGAGTGATTGAAATTTCAATTTTCGTTATTTAAAATTTGAAATTTATCCTTATCTAAACACAAAGAGAAATAATATCTATAGTGCAGCTCTTTTTTTACATATTATGGTTATTTATTATTAGCTTTGAAAAATGTTTATTATTATTGTGCTTAATGAAACAAAACTTTTTTAACCTATTTTTAAAAATCGTATGTTTTTGTCATCAAACTGAACCAGGTTATCCAAAACATGTTTTTATTACTTTTTTGATTTTATTTGACTTAAATACATTTTTTTTTTCATTTTTCATAACACAATTCATCACAATTCAATTTTAAATTTTCTTTTACTTTTAAAAAGTTGACATCGACTCCCAGTTGATATTTCTTAGATATAAACCTCCGCTTCACTCGTTGACAACTCTGTACTCAACCATTCAACAATTCAACACTAAATTTATTTATTTTTACTAGATTTGAACCTACACTTCACTAGGTTCAAGTGAGACCAGCGAGATCTTGTATCCGGTGCCCCGATAATTGAATTCCAGTCTTTTTAAAATTTTAGCATATTCTATAAGAGAGCTTAGTACCTTTAAGTTGAAGTTGATTTGATATAAGAAATGCATTTGTTTAAAAAATAATTTTACAAATGCAAATTAAATGTAATATTTATTCATAATAAATAGAAAAAATACCGAACCATATCATCATTAAAATAGATATTTATGTATAAAAACCGATGGAAAAGACTTTTACCAAAAACTTTTTAAATTGCATTAAACACTGATAATATTATGGAAAATTCATTATCAATCTTTATTACAATTTTACAAAAGACAATTTAAATTCTAATATATATGATATTTACTTTTTAAACACCTACCTACACGTATTTAACTACAAAATATTACAAGAATATTGTATTGTGCATTCTTTCCATATAACATTCAATTTAATTAGTACCAAACTGTAACTCATAAAGGAAGCATTCTTTTAAAAGAACTTCATCGAAATAAAAATTAAATTAGAATTTTTGTTAACGAGAAATAGGTTTTTCTATTGTAAAGCTCTTAAGTTCATAAAATTAAATTTTCCATTTTAATACGAAGAATATTGGTGTCGTGTAATAACACCGAACGATATAATGTATAGAATTACAATTACAAAAACAAAAAAATAAAAATAGGTAAAATGGCATTGGTAACAATAACTAATTGAACTTGACTAAAGATGCATTGAAACTTGTAACTCAAAAAAGATGAGATGAAACACTGAAAAAGAAGGTATTTAAATCCCACACACACGTCGCTAGAATAATTCTCCCTATTGAGATTTGCAGCTACACTTGGAACGAGAAGAGTGCGGTTTTCCTTTTCACATTTATATGGCGGAGGAAAAAACTAAAACAGTCTAATTTTTGCCCTTAAACTTCATATTGATTATTAAAATGAATTACTTTTTGTTGTGTCGGAGTGTAAAATGTATAATTATTGAAATTAAATATGAATTGCAATACAGAAACGACGAATTTGATAAACCCGCTCTACAGAAGTTTATAGTTTCTAAATTTATTTTATAAAACTTCTGAAAAATGTTTAACAATCAGCTTCTTCCAGAAGTTGTATAGAAAATTCTTTAATTTACTTTTTAAAAGTTTTGGAAAAAACAAGATTTTTCTTTTTTGTACAATTAGATTGGAAATAATTTTCTTTCTCTTTTAAGTCTACTATTTTTGTACTTTTTTTTATGATATAAGATTGTAGTTTTGTTATGAAATAAGATTAAGGTTTTGACTTTATTTTCACATTTTGTTAAAATACAGATGGACATTTTTGTAGAACTTTAAAAAAATTTAAATTCTGTTTTAATTTTAACGTTAAGCATAATCGACATTATTTCATTCGACATTAATACACGGCACCAAAAATATTAACCTAAATAAAATCTACAAACACTCTGGATTCAAAAGAATTTCTTAGAAATGTTATATTAAAAATATTTTCAATACAGGTTAAATAAAAGGAATATGTGATACAATAATTTTATTCCGATAGAAATCTAATTTTGAACATAGCTTTTGTCGGTACAATGTCTGGTTTTCATATTATGTATTGTTCTGAAAGATTTATTATAGATATGAGCCAAACAAAATTAATGAATTTTTCATATATACGCATTCAATGGAATTTAGAATTCTTATGAACGTACAACTTAATTTTAAAATTCCTCTAAACATAAATTTTTAA
Organism: Poecilobothrus nobilitatus; assembly: GCA_947095535.1. Taxonomy (NCBI): domain Eukaryota; kingdom Metazoa; phylum Arthropoda; class Insecta; order Diptera; family Dolichopodidae; genus Poecilobothrus; species Poecilobothrus nobilitatus. Next base: position 16,232,260 of record OX352773.1, on the reverse strand, counting down.
TATGAAAATTATAATTAAATGTTATGATTCAAATTTTAATAAAATGAAATTTTTTTTACAAATAATACCTTTCAGAAGAAAAAAATAAACCTTCTTAAACATAAGTAAAAGAAAAGGATATTTGAAGGATTTTTTTAAAAAATTTTCCAAAAAATAAAAATAATTCTTTTTATAATCGAAAGAATGAATTTGAAAAGGTGATGTAGCTTAGCTTTTCCCATACAGAGATACTTTTTTTTTCAAATTAATTCTATCTGACTTATGGCGCAGTGGTTAAATCGCCCTACCTTTCAATCGAAGGGTCTTGGGTTCAAACCCCGGTAAGGTCATAAATAAAAAATATGTAGTACTTTTATATCGTAATAATGTATATCGTATAATTAATATTAGTAATAATAATAACAATAATTATAATAAAAATAATAATAATAATAGTAATAGTAATAATAACAATAATTATAATAATAATAATAGTAATAATAATAGTAATAATAATGAAAGTTGCTACAGTGGAGCCATCTTTGGTTATATCATGACGGCACTGACTCTGTAGTACAATAATAATAATATTAATAAGAATACTTATACCAATAATAGTAGCCGCTACAGTGACAGTGGGGGTTGCCTTCAATAATTACCTCATGTAGTACATGTTGTAACTGTTGTGACGGCTTTAGTCACTGTTAGCAAAATAGTAATAATAATAGACGGATTCATTGTTTCCTTACAGTCCCACTCCCAATTCAATGTTTCCGTATCCATTTCCTATCCCTACTCCCTAGCCAATATACTGCGTTCGCAGGTATCCTCCCCCTTTAGGCATCCCTCATTTCAATTTCATTATATTGGCTAAAGAGGGAGGTGGGTTTAGTCAGTAAGAATCTGACACTACCAAGGGGGAAATTCTTGGTGTCTTTGGAAGATTCCCACCTCCCTTAGGAAAAAAAAAAAGAAAAGATTTTCTAAGGTAACTAGGTAAGTTTACAACTGTATATTAACTAAAACTGCAGGTATAATGGATGTGTACTTCATTATCTATCCACCTTTTAAATAATTAATAATCTTGGCCTAAGCTAAAATTAATTCCAATCTTGAACTAATCTAAAATTAATTTCAATACAGTTATTAATGGTTTGATTCAAATAAATTGGTAGATTGAATATTAGCATTAAAATGGGAAAGATCTGGGATTCAAATCCCTGATAGGAATAAAATATTATAATAACTATAATAATGAAAAAAAAAAAAAAATTAAATATTATAATTTAATACTTGTACTTATACCCAACTATACTGGAAAATGGTTATTTATTTCCTCATTACATTGTATATATGTTAGTGGAACCAAAAGTAGTAAAGCTTCAATTTATATAAGGTCGTTGTTCTAAATCCTAATCTTAAGATAAGTTCAATTTATAAACATATTATTAAAACAAAGTAATTTGCCACTCCACACAAGTTTACAACACAATTTTATATTTAATGGATAATATAAATTTTAATTTAAAATCTCTTTACTACTTATCTATCCTTTAACTTAAAACTTTTCATTATAAACCAAATAAATTTAAAGTAAATTTGTTATAGAAAAACATTGTTTTATTTTATGTATTATTTTAAAATAAAATGCATCACAAAACAATCAGGAAATCAATTTATCCTGTCTTCAATTACTACAATTACAATCTGAATGTAAAATAGTAATGATCTTTCTAAACAAATACAAAATGTGTTTCATCTTTTACTATTTTTTGCTTTTTGTTATAGAAAACTTTAAAATTCAATAAAACTAAGAGAAGGAAAATATACTGAAACTAACAGTATGTTATTTTTGTTCCGGATGTTTTGTCAGTTTTTCACTTCTTCATCTATCTATAGAACTTCTACAAATCATTTGTAGTTTTACTAACATTTGATATATCAATGTTTAAGTTTTAAACAACAGAAACACCACAAGTGACAAATACAGAACAGGTGTTATTTATTTTTTTAACTATATTATATATCCTTTTTTGTTTATATTTTTTGAAAGTTTCTTCTGCAAGGACATACATGTTTTCCTATCAACCAATGATGCCATCCACATTCAAGTTTTCTCTGCATTTAGTTGCAATCAAATATCGTATTTTGACTTTTATAAGAATATGTTCTCGTCATTTAAATACCAGTAGTTTGATATTTTAAAAATAAATTGAACTTGTTAGTATCGCTTATATGTTAGTATCTATTGAAGACTACTCCTTTTTTGTGGAAAATAAATGTTTTCATTTAAAAGTTACTATTTAAAAACCTTATTTTTTAACGAATCTAGAGTGCTAAGATCATTTGTATAGACTCGTCTTGCTACATCAGAAATCAGGACACCACAAAAGTTTTGAGAATTTCATCAATAAAATAATTATTAGCTATAGCTACTTCCAAATACCAACAGATTTTTTTTTTTTTTTTTTTTTTTTACGAGGGACGGTGGAAAACATCAAAAGTCACCCAAAGGAACTGCACGAGGTTCCTCTGAGTAGTGTTGGACTTTAACCAACCAAAACCACCCCCTTTAAAACCAAACTATAGGATTCGTCCTTTAATACATAATAATATAATGTACAGCTTGGTTTTGGGGAAAAGGATGGGGGAGGGAATACTTGGGTGTTTGATTATAGGAAAATTGGGATTATGGAGGATGAAGGGAAAAATTTGGATAGTTATTTTGAAGAAAGATGTTAGTGTTCTTCTTGAATTTCGATATATCGTACACAAATGAATTACCAACTTTTGGGAACACATGTGCGGGCATAAGGTTCCATAAACGCGACGTGCGCATGACAAACGAATTCCCGAATGCTGTATTGCGCCATCTTGACAGTTCGACAGTGTATGGGTGGGCATCTGTTGCACTCCTCGTTTCACGTTGGAAAACTTGGAGTGGAGGCATCAATTGTTTTATTTCTTGAGAACAGGTGTTCACCCCTACAAGGTATCTATAAAAGAGGGTCAATGACCCAACAGTACGGCGATGGCAAAGTGGAGTGAGCGTTGAGGTAACACTGGGGTCGCCAATAAGGCGAATAGCTCTGTTTTGCACTTTGTCGAGAAAACCCAGCGCTGTTTGGGGCGCTCCAGCCCAAATATGTGCATTATACTCCATTTTGGGCCTAATGTACATTTTATAGAGGTTGAGAAGATCGGAAGGAGAGAAGTAAGCTTTACAGCGGTACAAGAAACCTAGACATTTAGCAGCATCTTTAGCTATACCAAAAATATGATTTGACCAGGTCAATTTCTGATTTAACTCGATGCCCAGAATGTTTAAATCTGTTCAGTGCTGCAAAGCCTCACCCTGAAAAGTCAGGTTGGGTGTAGTAGTAGCTACTTTACGCGAGATTAAACAGCATTGCGTTTTTTTGGTGTTGAAATCAACTCTGTTGCTTTCACCCCATTTTTGGATTTTCGCTAAATCATTATTTAGCTCACTGATAGATTAAAGAGTTTCATCTGGCAGACTTTAAAACAAGATTTGGAAAGTTTAAAATGATATGAGATGAAGTATCAATGAACATACTTGCCACCTATCCAACGTAGCTCTTCACTTTAAAAAAAAACGATAGACATAGCCCATAAGTCAAAACCCGCCCCTATATCATTTTTAATAACATTTCTCGTAACAGTCTGATTTTTTTCATTTCTTTAAATTGTATTTTTCTATCTGAAAATATTTTCAAGGTAAAAAAAAAACATCGATGAAAGTTTTTCTATTAGTTTTAATCAAAAAACAAAAAATAAGTAAATTGCATAACATTCAAGTATTTTAAGTTAAAATACTAAAGTCAGTATTTTGGACGTGATAGCTTTAAATTTTGCTGGTGCACACCGAGATATAACAAGTTGGAATAAAAAAATTTTTTCTTTTTTTAATTTTCACATTCTCAATTAATGTGAGTAAAATGTTTTTATTATTTTGCAATAAATACAACAGATATATCAAATACAAGGATAAAAGGATATTTCACGTTTAATATAGAACGTGCTTTACTTCACATTTGTTAATCATTTCCAATTTCGTTGCAAGTTGCAAAAAAAATACTGGCAAAGAAAAATGTTTACCTGGAAAAAGAATAATTTACGCAATAAATCCATTTTTGGTAAGTATCCTATCTATTATAAGTATACCTACCTATCTTAGGATAAAAAAATAAAAATAGCGGATAATTACATTTTTTGTAAGTTAATTTAAAATATCATTCATAAACCGAATGTCAAAGTCTTATTGTATTTTTACAACTACACATTATCACCAGGATTATTAATACATATTATGGTTAGAATGGAACTTCAAAACTCGTTTCCTATTCTGGGAGAAATGCATAAAATCAATTCAATATCGGAAATTTGACATATCCGACTATTTCAAAATTTCTTTTTCTCGTAATTATAGTAGTTATTAGCCATTTCTACTTTGAATGACCTACCTGCTCCAAAATAACTTTCCTATCTAACCTATCTAGCTAACGGTTTTCGGTAGATAGGTTAGATAGGACAGTTTTCCGCTAACAGTTTTCGGCTAAAATCGGGTACACTGGGGTAATAAAATAGTACCGTATATAATTAAAAAAAACCATTAGCATAATATGCAAAACTATAATATTGAAGCTTCAATTTTTCTGTTTTGTTTTGAAAAAAATTGTAAAGCTGCTTTAGTTACCTAAATTACGAGAGCTTAAGTTACAAGTACCTACGTTTCAGGTGTCAAGAATAGCTAAATTTAAATTTTTAAACTTGGGGAGGCACAGAAAACTATACACATTTGTAAATATCCGAATGTGTGCAACTACATAGAAAGGCAACATTATGTTTTTTGCAAGACCTATCCATGGCTAAAATTCATTGTTATAGCTTTAACGGTTTCGAAGTTTTTTTTTTTAAAAGCAACGGATGGAGAGAGTGAAACTAATAAATAAATTTATTAAAGTTAATCATTTTGGAATTTTAAACATTCTTTAAAAACAGGAGTTAATACCTGTACTAATTTCCTCATTTTTTTCTAAATAAAAGCTTTTAACTTTTTGATCTTGAAAATTCTTTTTTTCTTAGATTTTTTGATTAAATTTTTTTTTTATACTTTCCAGAATTTATTTTTCCATATTTTGCTACCAATTAAAATAATTTTTAATAGTTCGAGTTTTTTTCCCCAAAATATTATGGTTCAGTTACAAATTTCGAATAACTTGAAATTTAATCTAATCATGTTTTGAGACTTTCATATTTTAGTATCATATCAAAAACTTTTTATAGGTATCTTCATGATTCTATTTTATAATTTTTTTTAAATTGCATACAAGCAAAGGTATACGATCGTATTATTTTTTAATATTTATAAATCCTAACAAATCCTTTAATCCAACCAAATCATATTAGTGCAAAATTGTATTAGTATGTATTACGATTTTTGAATACTTTCAATAATTTAAAATAAAAAAAAATATTTTTATGATCTTTCCATAATTCTTTTAAATCAATTTCTCGAGTTTTATATTACAAAATTAATTAGGACTTTTCATAATATTATGATAATCTATTTCTTAATTTATACAATTGCAAATTGATTTTTAACTCCATTTTTGTAATAGGTATCCAATTTTTTTGGTTATCAGAAATTTATGAGAAATTATAAGAAATTATTTTTTCTGCAATGAATATAAACAATGGGAGCATATACCAATTAGCATAAATTAATTTCTTCGAAAGACACTTGCCAATAAACATTTTCGGTTGTGCGGTATTTGGCAAATATTTTTGTGACATATTTTACATAAATGACTGATTTTAAAATGACTAATTTCCATAAAAAAAAACTTGGGGTTTAAATAAATTGTTCAGAAGAGAATTAGATTTGTTTTAAGTGCTTCTGTTATTTAAATATATTAATAGAAAAAATAAATCCAAAAAATAAAAATAAAAAAGAGAGGTACAACATTAAGGTTTCAATAATTCTATATTTTTTTGTTAAAATCAACAGCAGCAACATTATAATATATAACCAACAAATATGCAAAAAAAACTGATGACAAATGACTCATTTTCCAAAAATGTTTTAGATTAGTGTCTTTTTTTATTTTTAAAACTATTTATGCTAACCGACATAGACCTACAAAAAAATATTTAAATTAAATCAAACAAAGTCCAAAAACATTAAAAAATATTAAAAAAAGAAAACTTTTTGACCATGAGAATAATAATATTTTTATCACTTAATCAGTATAATATGCCCAAAGAATAAGTTATTTTAGTAAAAAGATTCATTATATTATAATATGTCCATGTTGTCATTCACAATCTTGTTTTTTTTTCATAAATAAATTATGATTTTTCTTGTTTTTTTTATTTTTTTTTTTATTTGCAACTTAACTCCGATGCTCATTGTATAATATAGATTTTAATCTCTTAACATGAAATACATGAAATGGTTATGTTTTAAATTTTATTACAATGATTACAAAAAAGATGAGACTACGCTTTGATGTAGTAAACAAATGAAAATAAAGATGAAGGCGACAAGAAAACTGTTTTTTTTTTCTTTTAACCAAAATGAAATTTGAAACTAAACAAAAACAAAAAAAAAAAAATTTATACATTTTTTATACGCTCACCGTCTTTTCTAAACGCATATACAAAACACGATAACAAAAACTGATTACAAATTCTTCATATTATCAATGCCCCATCATTTTGTTAATGAAAAGAAGTAAAAGGGAAGTAAAAAACAAAAATATAATATGCCAACATACTTAGACCGTGTAAAGATTGGAAAATTTATATTGTTGGTAAACTGCTTAACACTGTTAACAACACTTTCAGGTGAATTATGGACATTTTTCAAGAGATTTTCATATATCGATAAAAAATTTGAAACTTGAATATGTGTAAAACTTTGTTTACTGAAAATAACAGCAGGCATTTAAAATCAACATAATATAAAATAATATGTTGAATATGTTGTGAAACAAAACTATAATAATCATAATAAATTCTGTTTGCTTCTGTGTTATAAAAAAAAAAAAAAACACAACACAATATTATACGCAATTCAATGAAAATTCAGAAAAAAGAAAATTAAAACAACGCAATAAAGACGATTATTTCAACAATACGATGAGCAAAATTTGATGAACATTTTTCAAAAATACTTTTAGTCTAATTGTTTGACACATAACAACATGACAGTAAAATTACCGTTAAAAATAAAAAAAATATAATACTATATTTCGATTATATGACATAATATTGTCAATAATATTGTCAATGTTTCTTAATTTGATACATATTATAAGCATCTGTCAGTCTATGCAAAATTTTTGTCAAATTCCATAATAACTCAAATTATAGTTGTCAATTGATTGACAATATTATTGATAGTATGTCGCTTAATCATGTACAAAAGTGCAGTGGTCTTGCAGAATAAATTGATAAAGTGAGCAGAAGAGTTGAATCGTCAATTTTTTAAAATTTTAAATTTTATAAACTAACAAGAGGGTTAACTGACTACATACATAATAAATTAAAATTGGATTGACTACTTGTAATAAAGGAAATGTAATTTTTATTTTTGTAGTTTCAGCCTAAACCTCCAGAACTTAAGCTACTCTCTAAAAAAAAAAATAAATAAACTTATCTTAGATTTTACTTTGTATCTAAGTAGTAAACAATCGATTTATTTAAATATTACGATAAGTTGCCTTAATTTAAAAGCCTTCTAAACATTTTGTGCAGATATAAAAAAACAACCGCAAACACAAAAAAAAGCCTTCTAAACAGATAGAAATTCTTAATCGTGTTCTATTAACTTTGTCTTTAATAATTATTTATTAATGTCGGTTTTTAAACTAAACTCTGATGTTTAACTTTCGTGTTTCTGAAAAAGGTTTTGTATTCAGGGTTTACAAACGCTGTAGATATATTATTATTAGACTAAAATGTTTTAGTGATAAAATAATTTTTAATATTGTATTGTACTCAAAGATTGTACTGCATTTTAATCAAAATATAAATTGCGAAATCAAAATATGTGCATATTATGTTTAGTATTGTGCATTTTGATAAATTCTTTGTCTAAGTAACTAAATAAAGCCTAGTTTATTTTTTTTTGTTTTTATTTTTGGGTTTTTCTAATGCAGTTTTCTGCGACATCTTCAAAGAAAAGAATTGAAAGAAAAATATTAAAAATGGTATTTTCAGAAAAGAAATATGCCACGTATTACCGGTTAATTTAAATTTAGGTGATGAAATTAAATCTTACATTGTATTGTGTATGCTTAAGACAAATAATTCTAACATTCTTCTATGATTCATTAGATTTAACCCTTATGTCAAACACTTGGTACATTTGTACCAATAATAACGCTTGTTGAACTCCCCTTTAATCAAACCCTTGGTACATTGGTACCAATAATGTTTTTCATACATTTTGTGCTTCGATTTTGTGTAAGAAATAATAAGTAAAAAATTTAATGTTTTTTTATAACTTTAATTCATAAATTTTAACAAAATATTTCATAATTTAATTTAAATAAGAAAAGAATAAAAAGAATACAAAATAAAAGCAAAATTAAAAAAAAATTAAATAAAAAAAATTTTAATTTTGAGAAGCATTTACAATCAAAGCAATATTTAGCAAAGTAAAGCAACGTAGTTGACATCGTTTAAGGCCCCGAAATCTTAATTGTCTCCACTAAACATTAAATGTTTTTAGCATGTCTTTGATTCATAACACTTTAATTGATGATGTCACGAAGTTACAGATTTGCACTTTAAAAAATGCGGGAGATACAGCGGTTTAAACTTAAAATTGTTACATTTGTACTAAGGGTGTGACTTAAGGGTTAATAATATTCGATTTATAGGTGATTTTATAACTTTCAGAAAAACATTTCTAAAAAACATACAATTATTAAAAAAAAGTGTTTTATATGATTAGCACCATTTTCTAACTCTATATATTTTTTAAAAAAAACGGTAAGATTTATAAATAAAATACATAATATAGATTATAGGTGAAAACCAATGGTACAACACTTAGAAATATTGTTAAAAATATATTTTTAAAAACCTTCCTTAAAAACTACATAGAATTTAAATAATTCATCAGCTCCCTTAGGTACCTACCTACTATTTATGTATATACCTAAACTTAGTTAAATTTATTTTTTTTTATAAAATACCATAGAAATATTACTGAAAATATATAACGAAACCAAACGAAATTTCGAAATGCCTAACAGAGTTTTTTTCATATGAAAGTTGATGGTGGAATTTACGAAAACTTTAAACCCAGTTTTCTAGCTTTTCCAGTGGTTTTTCAAGGTTTCAAGGATCAGTTTTATGATATTTAATGATTTTTTTTTGAGTAGAACACCATATCTCTAAATATAAAAAAGAAATTTTGGAACCCCTTACTTTTTATTTCCATATAAAAATTGATGTTGAAATTGCCAAAACTTAAAATTGAGTTTTGTTACCTTTTCAGTCGCTTCTTAAGGATTTTAGCAAAATTAAATAGTTTTTCAAAAAAGTATCATTTATTTAACTTAGACTCATTTTCGTTGATTTTTGTTAACTTAAATATTTTTTTTTCGTTCCTGTTGCAAGTCTACATTTTGAAAGTCACTATATAGAATACTAAGTTTTCTTGGTAGTGTGATGTTTTTTTCTTAAAGACGGAAAATAAATTAAGGATGGCAGCAAAAAAAAGAAAGAAAATTTTGATTTTATTTCATAGGAATATCGAGTTCAAAAAGTTTTCACTACATTATTAGGTGAGTGGGGTTCTATAAAATCTTACTATGTATTTCTATTTTCTTCAAATTTAACCCGTTTTTCACTAAACCTGTATGAGTTAACAAACACTTTTCAAAAATACAATTAAAAATATTAACTAAAACTTTATTTTAATTTGCCAAATTGAAAAATTTAATTTTATCGTAGGTGGCCTAAGGTACGTCAGCTCTAGAAATTATGTAAATTTTTTTCATTTCTTTAAAAATTCTCTTTATAACTATTCCCAATGTGTTCGACCATAGAATTATTTTTATTTATTTAATGTTGTATAAAAAAAAATATTATGCAAATAACCATTGCCTAATTAAAAACTATTTAACCAAAAAAAAACAAAGAAAAAAGAAAAACAGAAAAAAAAATTTGGAATGGGAATAAAATGTCCATGAATACTTAATACTTTTAATAGCAATGGAATAATTATGCAAATTTACAACATCATCATCGTTGTTGTCGTTGTTGTTATTATTATTGTATATTATCGTATTTCACTCATCATATACTAGCATATTATTCGTTAATATTTAGATAAAGATAAAAACACAGATTTACCCAAAAGATAAATTTCATAAATGAACGGGTGTGACTATGATCTTATGTGATTTTGATTATTTTTTTTTTTTATTCTATTCGATAAATTTTGCATTTTATTTTAAGATTCAATCTTAAAAAAAATCGTTTAACTAACAATATCTAAATGATTAACAAAGAGTTTAAAGAGTTGCCATATTGTACTGTTTATAATAAGAAAATTACCTTCTTAAATTAATTGTAATACTGTTTTCGATGCCCTTATAAACTAAGTTTAAATTTAAAATAAAATTGCTATTATATTTGTGAGATTTATATATTATTCAGTGTTGAATTTTGAGTCGATTTAGCTATGTCTAGACCTCCGTTCATCCAACCAACCGCTCACTAAATTACTCAAAAAATAATGGAGGTAAGATTCTAAAATTTACCGTTTCGTTTTCATATAAATGCAAATTTTATTAATAAAAATAAACAAGTTCGAAAGACGAGTTCTAGTACGTGCCAAACGTGCCAAACATATTGCGTTTATCCGTAACGCAATGCTTAATTAGGTTAAATATCTGAAATTTTCTAAAAGATGATCATGTTTTATACCAACAACTTCCATACATTTTTATTTTGGTTTGGCGCAAAATGTGTTCGAAAAACTGTTATAAAACCACGAAATTTACGTCATGCAAAGTACTTCCGTATTAAGTCAGATTACTTAAATTTTCTAAAATATGATTAAAATTTTATGGAAACCCCATATATTATATAATGTATGTCAAGATATTCTCTAGATAAAACAGTCAAATCCCCAATATTTCTTGTGTTGTCTTTGTAATACTATGTTAAAAATTTAAAAAAGTAAACTTTACTTATGGAATGTTTTAAGATCGCTAATATAGACTGCAATGCCCATTCATGCATTACTTATACAACTTTTCCAATATTATCTTCAAAACATTTTTAGATTTTAAAAAAGTATTTATTATAGTTAAAATTAATATAATTAATAAATTTGAGGTTAAATACAAGAAAAATAAGGTTACCCACCTAAATTCAAAGGATCCAGATGTGTGCATTAATAGAGAGGTTCAAGTCCATTTTTAATTCTAAAATGAAAAAGGAGCGGTAGTTGATGTGCATAGGATGGCACGTGATATGAATTATTCTATTAGAAAAGTTTAACACTATACGATATAGATACGAAATCTTTTTTTTTAGTATGGCAACTCCAATAAATTCACAATATGCTAATAATAATAATATGGTTATTTTATGCATGTTCATTGGTACGCCTGCATTTTTTTCCTTTTGTATTGTTATTGTTTTTTTGGTAATACTGTTCTAAAAGCTCAACTATTTAATAATGCAATAATAACAAAAAGAAAAAATAAATTAAATTTTAAGATCCATGAAAACAATTTAATTGGAAAGGTGGTACTATGGAATGGCGTTAGGGCAAACGCAAGATACCTATATGCAAAAAAAAAAAATATGTAAAAATTTGTTCACGATTTGTGTAGTCATGATAAGGCGCCATTCCAATAGTGATTTTTCTTTTATGTAAAAAAAAAATGCATATAATATATAAAATGTTCTGTACCCATATTATAAAAAAAAGGAAAGAAAGAAAAGCCAAGGTATGGTAAAAAATATTTTCATTTAATGTTGATTAAATTAAAAAATAAATGTGGGAAAATTCTGATTTTTAATAATATATTCTATTTGTTATTCAAAAGAACAACTATTATTATTGTAAGTTAAAAAACAATGTTGCAATCTAAAATACTTAAATCTAAATTATAATTATTCTAATTTTGATTTGATTTCAAAAGCGAATATTCATTTTAAAAAATAAAAAATTGATATTAATTTTGAGTAAAAATGGATTGTTAGCTAAAGTTTTTAAAATGAAATTTAGTAACTGCAAAACATTTTAAAACTTTGAAATTTTCCAGTGTTCCTCTTTATCCCTTAAAAACAACTTTGAAATAAGGAGGAAATTATAAAATTCAAAGATTTTTTCAGACGTTTATTGAAAACATTTAAAGGTATAAAATTTTAAAGGTTCCATTCAAAGTAAAATGCTTATACAGATGAACATTTGGTAAAACGAGGAAGAGTGCAGTAGAGTAGACTGTGTCAACTCTGGGATACCCGTATGAACGTAATATATCCTGTTTCTATAAAACTTGATCATCTTTTAAAAACATTCAAATGTTGTAGTACCGAACTACAGAGATATATTTATGTAAATTGTGGAGTTGTATGACAGCTACCCGAATCTATTGCGCTTAGCTTCATTAAGTTCCAAGAGGTCAACCAAATTTTACAAAAGTTGTTGGCCTGTAACTCGACACCTCTTTACTAAATTTCAGGTTCCTAGCTTCAATAGACACTGAGTTATTCTCATTTAAACGGATAAGTTGTATGGCAGCTACCCGAACCCGTCGCACCACCACAACCAAATTTTGCAAAAGTTGTTGCCATAAAACTTGATCATCATTTGCAAGATTTCAGACGCCTAGCTTCATTAAGTTGCAAGAGGTGCAAGAAGCCTGAACCGGCTGCTCTAGACCAACCAAATTTTACAAAAATTGTTGGCATGTAACTCGACACCTCTTTACTAAATTTCAGGTTTCTAGCTTCAATAGACTCTGAGTTATTCTCATTTAAACGGATAAGTTGTATGGCAGCTACCCGAACCCGTCGCACCACCACAACCAAATTTTACGGAAGTTGTTGCCATAAAACTTGATCATTATTTGCAAAATTTCAGAAACCTAGCTTGAATAGATACTGAGTTATTTCTATATAAAGATAGAAGTTGTATGGCAGCTACTCGAACCCGCCGGCCGAAAATGTTGGATTTAAATAGCAAAACTAACAATTTTGCAAAAGTGATGTAAAAAAAATTTCAGCCTCCTAGCTCCTTTATTTTTTGAGTTATCGTGCGGACGGACGGACGGACGTACATGGCTTAATCGACTCAGAATTCGATTCTGAGCCGATCCATACCTTTGACACTATATCTAGCTCGACTCCTTTAAGGTGTCACAAACGTAATGGCAAATTTATTATACCCTTGAACATAGTTCATACGGGTGTAAAAATAGCTTATTATTTACTTGCAAATATTCTTCTTGCAAATTTTTTGTTTTCTTCCTTACTAATTTTATTTACAACTATAAGGTTGATTAGCCTATCTCCACCACTGATATATGATGAGCTGGAGGGAAGACTACAGTTAAATATGGGATTAGATAGTCTAGTCAGCAGATAGTGTAGGGGAGTGGATACATATTGGAAAATAATATATTCTTGTTATTAAAGAATTGATCTAAATAAATTACCACTTAATAACTACATGGGATCTTATATAGAATTTTTTTTTAGTTTATTCCCCTGTCGCATAAATTGAAATTACACAGCCTTTTCAGGAGCAACTGTAAATGTCGTAAGGGAGAATTATTCTTACAACGTGTGTGGGATTTGAAGCCGCACTCCCTCGAGGTTTACAGCATATTTTTTATACGCTCTTACCCAGTAGGCCACTGAGGCCCTCGATTTTTTTTTATAAATGATTTTAGTTTTATAATTGAGTTATTAGGTAACAAGTATGAAGCAAAATCCACAACATGTAGTACCAGGAAGACCACAATAGATATACATCAAAAGGTAGCCACCTACATCCCACTTACACTCCAATGTAAATAATAATCTATTAGGTGTAATGAAATTTGTTTATTTATTATGTGAGTTGTATACCAATAAGTAAAAATTATTTATTTACAACTGTACTGAAATAAAAGTTTTTAAAAGTGCACATTATTAAAAATATACAATAAAATTCACTTTTGACTACTTTTTCTAGACTACTTATAGATGGTTAACTATTTTTACATAAAAATATGTGATATATATTTTTACATAAAAATTGTGAAAAATCAACAGACATTTTCTTCAGTTTTAAGGATAGCCTATGTAATCAAGAAAAGTCGTTAATCCATTTAAAAATATAATATAAGACCTTTTACAGCTATAACTTTCAAGTTACATGTATCTAAAAATAGAGAATTTTAGATTTTTAACCTATAATACCTAGATTCTAAAGAGAGAAAAGGGCGAACTTTTTTTCTTAACTGACGTATGGTTATTCTTAAAGATATCCTTTTAAAATGTTTAAGTTCTGCCTAAAAGTGTTTGAAAAATACGAGGGTCTAAAATCTTGAGAATTATTGTTTTCACATAAGAATAAAATTGGTTTGTAAGCCAAATTTATTTTTCTGTGAAAACACAGACCCACAGGAGGAGAACTTACGGATGAACAGACGGATGGACAGGTGAAGGACAGTATTAAATGAATAATCTAATTTTCCCCAAATTTTTGAAAAATCTGCTAAAAGCAAAGCTCACTTTAATAAATTTTATTGTTTATATCGTCTCTCTTTGTTTTGCGTCTTTTGTAAGAAAAGCAGTAGCCTAATAACTAGTTTGGTAATTTTTTTTGTGCATGATAAAATATAAGTAAGCCAATCTTATTATCTGGCTTGCAAACCAGAATATTGTTATTTAACCTAATTCTAACATTTTAACTTAAAATTAAATACAAATTTTATTTAATGGCCAAATTTCATAATCCATATTTAAAAAACGAATTTAATAAACAAAAATTTTAAAGTTTTAAATAATTTTGTAACTGAAGAAAATTTACAACTTATTTAAAATGTATACGAGTTTGAATGTACATTAAATAAATCAATACAAGAAATTTTTGAAAATAAATTAAATTATTAGAAAAATACAAAAAATTTACTTATAAAAATTCTTTTCAAATAACGAATAATCACATCATAATCATAATTTTTATCATCAATAATTTCATCATCATTTAAAACGGAATTGATGAAATTGTAATAATGGTAATATCAGAGAATTCTATGAACGCTATCGAAATGGATATTAAAATAATATATATATATATATATATATAATTTTTTTTTATAATATTTTCACGTACCCACTTAAATATTACAATCACAATCGTGATGACCTCTTATGACTGTTCTTCTACTTTTCAATTTTTTTATTTTGTCATTCCATTTCATTTTTCTGGTTCATTTGCAAAAACGTTAATGGTAATAATTCAGGTAAAAAAAAAAACAGAAGAAAATGACAAAAAAACAAACAATTTCCAATAATCATTGAATTTAGCGTAAATTTGTGATTTTTAGTCTATTTGAACAAAAATTGGACGGTTGGTCCAAACAAATTGAAAGGTTGTATTAAATTATATTTAAGAGATTAAGTAAGTGAGTTACCATGAGATAATTGGGTTTAGAACTAACAATAAACCCTTTTCTAAAATGTTCTTATAATTACCCTTTTCAAATAACTTTTTCAACGTTTTAAAGCTTTGGTCAACAAAATGTCAATATATTTTCCCGTCGAAACTCTTCCTGTTTTTTTGCAACTAAATACTAATACTGGATACAAAAGACTTATTCATATAGATTAAAATGTATTAACCTTGTAATGTAGAAGTAAGGAAATACAAATTAATGATGGCTGAGATAACGAGTCAGTAATCACTAAACTCTAGGTCCGTAGTGTACAAGAAAATACTAATAAAAATGTTACAAAATTAGAAAGTCTAACAGTTACCCAAAAGAATGGAAAGTTCAAATATTATTCAAAAGTATAAAAAATCCCAAAGTTATCTAAAAAAACAGAAGCGCAACCTCAAAACTATTCGTATTTAAACTTCAAAGGTAATTCTTTTCTTCAAAAGTAAGTTGTTAAAAAAATCATTTATTATTTACCAACAGATTTTTAGGTTTAGAGGAGGGAAATCCTACCACATTTGAATGTTTAGAGATATAAACAGCTTTAATATGAAATATGAAAAAAGTATTAAACTAACCTATTAACTGCAGAAGAAAAAAATTTATTAAGAATTTGATAACGGACAATAAAAAAGTTCAATTCCGCCTAGAATGTTTTGTATATAAATAAAATATTGTATTTAGAAATTCAAATGTCATTTATACTGATATGCGCCTCACTTTACTGAAATACTTCTCACCTTTAATATTTTGTAAATATACAATTAACCGCAATTTGACTCGTTGATTAACTTGTTCATAATTTTTGTTGTTTTTTCACTATTTGCCGTCTTTTTAGGGCATTGAAATTTCAATTTTACTAATCTTTTCAATAGGTTTTCTTACAACTCTTAGAAAATATGAAACGGTTTACTTACAGATAGTTTCATTTAATTTCTAACTGTTTGCTTTATTTTATTTACTTGTTTATTTATTCTTACTTCATTTTAGTTTGTAACGATTAGACGTTTTCTTGGTACGATCTACTGCTTTTACACATCTATAATAAATTGTCTGTCATTGGGTCAGTCAGTTGACGAATAAGTCCTTAAAACGTATAATACATAGTACTGTAGTTAAAGATATCAAATATTTTCTAATTTTAATGATTTCCATTTCAATGATTCGTCCTAAATATTGATTCAATATTGTTTTTTTTCTTTTTTTTTTTTGATATTATAAGAATTATTTTCTTTCATTTTCTTTTGAAATTTCTGGACAAAATTATTAAAAAGCTTTTCCGGACTGGGAAACTATCTGAAAAAAGAAAATTGTAATCGTAAAGGAATTACAGTAGATTGATTTTTTTTTATTAATTTTTTTTTTTATCTTTATTGAATTCTTTTTACATTCACTTTACAAATTTTGTTAAATTTTTTATTTATAAAGAGTTTTTATTTGTTATTTATGTTAGTAATTTTTTATTATGGGGGTAGGTGAGAATCGTCGAAAAACGCTGAACAGGTGCTGTACGGCAGCGATTCCTTTATCTACCTATCGGGCTTTAACCCACTAAACATCACCTATCTTTCTGACCAAGCAATATATAGATTACAACAATTAAACGATATACATAACAATACGGACCTTTAGTACTATGTACTGTTTGGCCAAGAGAAGATCTTGTTATGAAGTAAAAATAGTGTGCAGGAATTAAATGAATAAAGATGCTAACATTCTTCTCAAACCTATGTAAATTTAAAATATGATTATTCTCAATTTTAGAGATACATGAAGTGGAAGATATCCGAGTCCGAAACGGATTGCCATATTATTCGCCATAATAACGGATTGCCATAAATATTGCCATCTACGAATGTGACGTATGAGTGGGCTGCGGATGTTCTCATTCTTTTTGAAAACTTTGAGTGGAGGTATCAAACTTTTTATTTCATCAGAACACGTTACCTTCCTATACGAGGTATCAGTAAAACAGAGGTAAAACAGAGAAAGATAACATAAGCGTCGAAGCGATAATAAGCGTCGAAGACCCAGTGTGGGTGAAAATGGGATCATTTTAATTAAATTAAAGTAATTTTATTTAAAACATAATTTGAATTTTTTGTTTAAAACGCAGGTATTGCATACTACGATTTAACATAAAAATTTTAAAAGAAATTTATTTTTATTTATTTTTATTATTTAGTTCGCTTTTGAAATTATAAAGTTAAATTTTATTGATAGTTGTAATAACCAAATTATTACAAAGTTACAGTTGTAATAATCAAAGTTCGTAATTTGTAAAATCTTTTAATTGAGAGCTAGGTAATTTAAGCTTTAGGTATATAATTCATTCCCATAGTTAATATTGTGTAGATAATATTAATTTCAACCTGAAACCTTGAACATATAGGTACCATAAATCTGTTCTACAAAGAAATAATATAAAATTGTTATATCAGTACACGAACATCAGTACACTGCACGAAAACCTTATGCCAATGTCTGGAACATTGAAAATAAAGCTGTACTGCAAAAATTTACACGTTAAGCAAATGTACTCTGGTATTCGAGAAAGAAAATGTAGAATTCTAGTAACTGCACTCTTTTCATCTAACTTTGTGTCTCAGTCTCAGTGTTGGGTTCTTGTTCTAACGGGATTAAATACTTCATGCCTTCTCTCAAAGCGCATTCCAAAGAGAAACAAGAAGAGCCTCTGCAGCCCATCCCTATGTAGTTCAAATTCTCAGATGGCATAATATGGATGGCATATATGCATAATATAAGCCGAATATGGAAATTCGTTTGTAGTAGGAACATCGCGAATGTGGAACAATCTTCCACTTCATGTGTTCCCCAGAATTGGTGATGATTACATTAACAACGAGCAAAGATTCAAGTTGAATATTAACAAATTTGTTCACAATATGGCTGCCAATTTGAAATCTATTTTCATTCCCTAATTCAACCTCCTCTGACCAGGCAGTACATTAGTACTGAAGGACGTATAACCTATTGTTTGGTCAAAAAAAGGAGGTGGTGTTACACACTCAGAGAGGATTCGTGCTCGTTTTCACTCCTCACTCCTCTATAGTGTCTTTCGATGATTCCCACCCTCGCAAAAGCAAAAAAAAAAAGTCTGCTTGCAACTCCATATAACTATAATATTATCCCTTAAGTGTAAATCGTTACCACACCAAATATTTATCACAAATTTGTACAAGGATTTGTAATGGTTTTTTGTAGCAAATATACGAACTAACCAACAAACAGAAACAGGCAAAAGACACTTTACAAACTCTTATAAAAATAGTTTTATCATAACTAACTATACTATGATAATGATAATGAATACTAAGCCGTTTTAATATATTGCTTCCGTTGTCTCTTGAAAATTCTTCGCCTCTTCTTATTTCGCAGTATTTTTTGTCTTCTTCCATTTCATTTTATTTTTCCTCACATTGTCTTGTATTGTTTTTTTAACTGAAAAATTTTTCAAATTTTCAGATTTTCAAAACAAAGTAAAATAAAATATTATAATCTGATCGTTTTGTCTGAATTAATAAAGAATTAAATATATAATGGTATTATAATTTTAATTATAGCTTATCAAAAGACCAGTGCTTTTATGAATAAAAAATATTGTTATAAATCCATTCAAAACTCTTTTATATATTTGGCATTTTTTTCTATTATATTAATAACTCCAAGATTCCTGTTAATTTAATCTAACAAACACATTTTTCATTGTTCATATTTAAACCTTCTAAAAGAAAAAAAAAACATTTAATTTAATTTTAATAAAATTTCATAAAAATGAAAAATGCAACTGTAAAACAATGAATTCTTTCAATTATAATACACTTCAAAAGGATAATTTACTCTAAGGAATATAATGAAGAATAAAAGGCTATTTCGATTCCCGATGCACTATAAACAAAACAAAAAAAATTCAAAAAAAAAAAAATAAATAAAAGAGAAAAAATATCAACTTCATTTTCAACTATTTATTAATCACTTTTTTCCCTTAATTACCCTTAAATAATTCCAGTGCATGCAAAATCCGTTTATTTTTTTCTTTCTATTTCCATTTCTATCGTTCTCTTTCTTTTTCAAATTATAATTTACACTTTTCTTTCTCTTTCTTTTTATTTTAATTCAATTTTTTTTTTCTCTCTCATTAATCTTTAAATAACTTTGAAAAGTTAAGACAAGGAGCCGTGAATGAATTCAATTTTAATTGCGTGACTTTTGTTTTGGTATGCACAAAGCAAATTAGAAAAATTAAACAAAAAATAAAATTAAAATAAAAACAGGACGATAAATGTTTTTTTTTTTTTTTTTGTTATTACTGAATAATTTGACTTTTTGTTATTTGGTCCTTCCTATTTTTATTCATTTTCAATTTATTTCAAGTTGCATTCCATTCATTTTATTTTCCTTTTCTACACTTCGATTATTTTTTTCATTTATGTATGTGTTAAAATGTTTATACATACATGTGTTAGTTACTTAAAAAAAAAAGAAAAAATTACCAACCGTCGCCACTGTTGTCAAAAGTTTTTCATTTTTATACATTTAATGAGCTTCCTTGACTTGCATTGCATTAAATTAGAAGAAATTAACAAGTAAAAAAATAACAACAAAAAAAAAAATAACTGTAGTGAGTGAAAATTTTCACTTTGAAAATAACACCAAAAAGGAATGGAATGTTTTTTTTTTTTTTTGTGCTGTGTTAACATTAAAAAACTAACAATGGGAAACCAATATTCTTTCAAGTGGTACATTTCAAGTCACATTAAAACGCTGCCCCCCCCCCCCTTACTCTTACTTTAAAGAATGTAAAGCGAGGAATAGAATAATGTAGTATGTATTCACTATTCAGCATTAAAGCCAATATAGCAACATTTTCAATAAAATCAAATGAAGTTTAAAGTTTAAAAGGAAAGAACAAAAAGTTCATGTTCAATCTTTTTTAATTAGTGAAGAAAATATGGAAAAATAAAAAAAAAAAACTTCTGGGCAAGGTTGTGAGTGAAGAAAATTTAAAATAAAAAGAAATTGCTTTGACGTTATAACAGAATAAGGTTATATCGGACGTATTGAAAAAGATAGCTAGGTATTAAGATTATATTATAAGTTATCAAGAGTACCTATCAAGGTTATATCTTAAGTAAATTTATTAATATTGTAAAAAAAAATTCTATTGACTTTATATGTGTATACTTTACTTATGCAATTGTCATTCTAATTTTAATCTTAAATTTTAATATTAGCCTTTAACTAATTTATGTTCACTTGAAATTGGTGTTAACTTGCTTGCAATAAACGTCTTAATTTTTATCAACAAAAACTATCAAAATTGGGTATAGGCATCTGAAATTCTATGATTTTTTTGTTACTGATATTAACAGCAACATCCTACAATTACAGAGGTATACTTCGGTAGGGATTGTTTTTAGGTAGCGATAACTAAAAATTGAGAGCTAACTCTGATACTGATCTAACGCTCACCTAAATCTACATATCTTTTGTTAGAATAAGCTCGGGCAATGTTATATTCAAATAAAAAATTAAAGCCTATTGATTTATAATATTATTATATTATTGATTAAGTTGTTTTTCAGAATAATTTTGTTTAAAAGAGTCGTTAGTGATCATTTATATTTTTTGAAATTTTTGGGGTTCATAATATTAGATAACATAAATTTGAGGTTGTGTGTGCTGATTAGTTTAATTTCATAACTTACCTATTCTAAATATATTTTAATAATATTCATCTTAAGCTTTGCTGGAGTTTGTTAATGTGTATCAAGAATTTAAAACTTAAATATAATAAAAACGATCGAAAAAAAAAAAAAATACTAGTTTTTCTGATAGGTGAAATGTTTGCTTACTATATAAACTAACCTTAATATTAATAAGTATGTACTAAATGAATTCAATAAATTGACGTTTTAAGTATATTAAAAAGACATAAATTCCGCATGAACTCAATAACTGGACATTTTGTTATTAATCATTGCAGTCAACAATTATTTTAAAATGACATAAATGTGGAAAGGTATATCATTCGATTCAACTATGTACATCCGTTCGATCCTCCGCACAGTAACTCAAAAAATATTGAACTTTGGATTCTGCAAGTTTTACGATTTTATTTTTATATAAATATCAATTTTATCTGTTAGATTGAAAATCTTCAACTGGAGAGTTCGAGTAGCTACCATACAACTTCTTTTTTTACATGAGAATAACTCAGTATCTAATTAAGCTATAGACATCTGAAATTTTATAAAAGGTCATCAAGTTTAATGGCAATAGCATCTGCAAAATTTGTTGTTTAGAATAATGGGTTTCAGTAGCTGTCATACACATCCGAAATTTACATTTACATTACATATCTCGCTACTTATAATTAAGTTAGATATCTAAAATTTAGTTAAAGGCGATAAAATTAAAAATTTCATCAATTTCAATATTTTGATTACTATTCAAAGTAACTAAAAACTTTTAAAGCAAAATTCCAAGACATTTCATAACAATTTGTGCCAAAGAGTAAATAGTAAAGATTCTTAAAGAGTTTTAACTTTAAACTTTATTTTTACCATTCCATACAAATCCCGATACACTTGTTTGTGATCGTTCTGAAATTAACACGAAAAAAATAAAAAAAAGCAACACTTAAAAACAAAAACACTTTAGTTGTTCGTGCTTTGCAGCACGTGCAGGTGTTAAAAAGAAACAATTCATATACAAAAAAAAAAAAAAAAGTGTGAGGATGTGTTTCATCAACATTCACACACTTCTCTGTTATTTTCCTTTTTACTCCATATCGAATGTTTACCTATATTGTTAGACCATCATCATTATAAATATTTAAAAATTTTTTTAAGTTATTGTTTTACCAGTATAAAAGAAAAGTTAGAAAAAGAAAACAAAGTTATTTAATTTTATTATGTAAACAATCAAAAATTATTATTTCTAATTAAAAAATAACAAAATATAAGGACATAAAATAAAATTGAATCTTTTCAAAAAAACAAAAATAAAAAAAAGGGTTAAAACTTTTCATTTCTGATAACTTTTTAATGCGCTTTTCATTTTTTTTTTTTTTATTTTTATACTGTACTTAACTCTACCGTTTCTCTAATCTGTTTGATTGTATATATCAGAATCGCAGGGGTGTCTGTTTCTATTTCTCTCTGTAATACCAAAACCAAACAATAAAAGAAAGTCGTCCGTTCTATTTTAAAGAAAAGAAACAAACATAAAAGCAAAAAAAAAAAAAAACTTTTTAAAATTTATTTTTAATTTTTCAAAGAAAACGATGAAAAGAAAAACTTTCGTGAACTTTTAACACAAAACAATTTTTTAAAACAAAAATTTCAACAGGAGTAGCCCAATTTTTTTATATACATATATTGTATAGCTTCTGATATTTGATATTCATCATTGATTCAATTAAAAATACAAACTAATTTCATGAACTAATTATTAAATTAAACAAAAATTTTTAATTATTTTAAGTTTAATCTGTTTGTCAAAAAAATTTTATAAAATTTGTTTTGAATTAAGGTTTTAAGAACTTTTTAATGTTCTTTCAAATAATTTAACAACATAAAAATTATTGATATTTTCTTAAATTTCAATTACGATTTATGTTCATTCACGCCAGTATTTTTAATTGGCTATTGGAATCATTGATCTGACCTATGACATAATGGTTAATTCGGCGGTCTTTAAATTGATCTCGAGTTCTCCATATCCAATAGTAGTAATTTATTTCGTAATCGTTTATGTCGTAATAATCTATATCGTATTTTATTAACATCAGCTCTTAGAGTTCATCTTAATTTACGTCACAGTAGAATTAAAATTAAATTATTCATACCCAAAATTGAAATATGACCTATGAAGTATTGTTTTCTATTTATAAAACACAATTCTCTTTCCTTTTTCTTCTTCTATCTCTTTCATCTATTTTTCTTTGTTTACTCCTTCTTCACAATTTTGTATTGCTTCTATTTACTTTTTAATTATGGAAAGCTGATTTTAGTCATATTATGATATCTTATATGTTTTCAAAATAAATAATAACAATTTATTAGATGTGTGTCAAAAAATCGTAGTGCTACTTACATCCTCTTAAACAATAATCTAATAATACATTAGATATGTCAATCTTTTTCTACCACAACGTCTTGGTCCTTCTAATCAATCATAGCCATAATTCTTGGTTTAAGTACAGGAGAAAGATTATCAAACATTTTTAATTTTAACAATTCTTTTAAAATTTGGTTGGGCTAGATCAGTAGATTCGGGTAACTTGCACCTCTTGGAACTTAATAAAGGTATAAGCATCTGTAATCTTACAAAAGATGATCAAGTTTTATGGAAAAAGCATATATTATGTTAATTATCTTCATTATCCCAGACTATCCCAGAATTGACCCAATCTAATCTTCTGTACTTTTCCTCATGTCAATCCAAAATTTGATTTTGAATTTATTTTTAAATGTTAATTACGTGGCATTTAATGTACTGTAATATACTGTTATTACTTCAACGGTAAATATTTGATTTTTATTTCACGATAAATATATTTAAATTCTAATATTACCTTCTCCGAGTAAGTCTATACATCAAGCACTTAAAAGTTTTGGAAACAAAGTTTCTTTTAAAGTACTTTTCGTAGTCTAAGGTGTACTTAAGTTTAAATATAGAAAAATCTATTTAAAATTTTTAATATTTGTAGAGCAGATATTTAAAAAAATATTTAATATTAGCCTAAAAAAGGATTGAAAATGTTTTTTGTAAAAAAAAAAAAATTTATTATTATTTTAAATCGCTAAAAATAGTTATTTTAAATTGATTAAGATTTGAAAATGTTTAAAAGAAATTTCTGAAGGAGTTGCTAAAATATAAATTTGATTATTAACCAATTAAAAAGGATTAAAAAATAGATTAGATACAGTGATAATGTCAATTCAAAAATTTCCTTCTTTTGTTTCTCTGTTTCTCTGGATGAAATTTATACAAGATTCTGATATTTTGATAACTGAGATGTGGGAGTTAATATTAATAACTGTAATATTTATTAAGATCTGATTGAAAAGTTTTATTTTTTAAGGATACGGGATTATAATATAAAATAAAATAAAATTATTTGTTTATATAGTTAAAATAAATAATTTTTACAAAGAAAGTGTTTGAATTTTAATTAAATTTTTTTCTAATTTTATTTATTTTGTTAAATCTTCATAACGCTTCAATTTTTTTTTATGAAATCATTCAAATGTTAAACGTTATTAATCCTTATGATGAAAATGAATATTTAACATTAGATTTTACAAAACAAAAAAAAATTGGTTTAGAAATAAATAAATAATTTTCTTTCTTATTTTTATGTGAGACACTTTAATTTAAAAAATCATAATCCTTTATCATCTCGTTGAAAATCTGATCTAAATAATCACTGTCGCTATTTTCTTCGCTTTCAGGTCATTTCTTTTATGTATATGTTATGTGTATGATATTTCTTAAAATAAAATAGCTTTATTGTTTAGCTTTTCTTTTTACTTTTCAGGGTTTCTTCTATATTTTTAATTTTTTGATTCATGATCTTTAGATTAGTTTGCTTTTAATGTATGTTTTATTGTTGTTCTTTCGAGTTTACTTATTTTTTTGTGCGTTTATTATGATTTTGATTTTGAAATTATTTTATGTTACATTTCGGGGTCCGGAACTAACAAAACAAAAATATTGAGGCGTAATTTTCAACAAAAATCTGAGGCGTATACTTTTTCAGAATAAAAAACAAATTTTTTATTCCTGAACTTATATAAAAATTAATTTTTACAGCCTACCTTTAAAACTTTATCTGTCAAAAATAAAAATTGAAGTTTCGAGGTCATAATGCTCTTAAATATAATATATTTTTTTACATACACATAAAAAACTTTTAGTTTTACATAGAAGACCTAAAAGAATTTTAGTTATAAATATAATATTATATCGAAAACTGCTCATTTAATAAAAATTATTAAAATTTTAAAAAATACAGAAAGTACTGTTAGAAAAACATAGTTTTTTAATTCCGACAAACTTAAAGTAAATTTTCCATATTTCAACTTGAAATTTGTATTCTATATAAGACTACAAATAAATATATTTGTATCTAAGAACAGGTAAACTCATTTCGTCAATCAATGTTCTTTATACCGAACCGTGACATAAATTTGTGACATAACTGCAAAACGATTACAAAGAAAAGCCTTAATTAGTTTAACTGTAAAATACAGTATTTTATACTTTTGTTTAATTACAAATGTAAATTCATTAATATAAATGTTAATTATATTTAAAAAAAAGTATTGATAAAACTAATAAATTGGCACATTTCAAACAGGAGAATATATCATATGCCCTTATTTCATTTGCCGACATTTCATTTTACTGATTTTCATTTGAATATATTTTATTTAACTGCATCTCATTTTGTATTTTAATTTCAGAGTTGGTTACAAAATCAAAGTTTCAATAATTTATTTTGAAGGAGTTTGGGGCGGCGGCCCTCACTCTTTTTAATGTTTTATTGTTAAAATATCTACTTATGTAAAACATAATAATTTGGGAGGATTTTAGAGTTGGTTACAAATGAAATCAGGTCAAATGAAATATAGTTTTTTTTTTTTTTTGTTTTTCCTAAGGGGGTGGGAATCTTCCAAAGACACCAAGGATTTCCCCCTTGGTAGTGTCAGATTCTTACTGACTAAACCCACCTCCCCCTTTACCCAATATAATGGGATGAAACCCTTACCTGCGAACACAGTATATTGGCTAGGGAGTAGGGATAGGAAAGGATAGGAAATGGATACGGAAACATTGAATTGGCAGTGGGACTGTAAGGAAACAATGAATCCGCCTATTATTATTAATATTTTGCTAACAGTGACTAAATCCGTCACAACAGTTACAACATGTAGTAGTAGTATATAGTAACTACATGAGGTAATTATTGAAGGCAACCCCCACTGTCACTGTAGCGGTTACTATTATTGATATTAGTATTCTTATTAATATTATTATTATTTTACTACAGAGTCAGCGCCATCAGTGGATTACAACGTGCAGCAGTATATAACACCTTACTTGCATGATATAACGAAAGATGGCTCCACTGTAGAAGCTTTTATTATTATTATTATTATTATTATTGTTATTATTGTTATTATTTTACTGCAGAGTTAAAATAATAATGCAGTCAAATGAAAATACAAGCAAGTGACACATAGTAAAATGAAAATATACAGTTTTGTCATAATAACTTATTTCCCATCTTGTGATAGTAACCCAGTAACCCATTGGTAATTAATATCTTAAAGCACCGTATCCATAATATCTTAATTAAAAATAAATAAATATTATTGTATAAGATAATGTGATTGACTCACGGTTTCATCTCAGTTGTTTCATCTCAAATTTATTTATTTCTTTTATATTTTTGTCTTTTGCAGTGACTTGTTGTTTTTCAATATCTTATATTTAATAAAATTAGATGTCAAATTAATTAAAGCTAGTCACTATAAATTCAAAATTATAATGAAAGATGCTAGTACTATTTAAAGACCAGCAACTTAAGTCGACAAATATCTAATATTTTACTATGCTTAATATTTTCGAAAAGGAATTCGGTTTTTGAAATTTTGAATTAAAGATGCAATTAGAAGAAAAATTCTGAAAAAAATAATATTTTAGTGTTAAAAATGTTATTAGATATCAGAATTTATTGTCTCAAATGGAAAAAACCTTCTTTTGAATTCCATTTTAGGTGTCAAGTTTTTTTACTATAATTCAAAATTTATTGGTGATTTTTTTAATTAACATCTCATAGATAGTTACAAAATTATTTTTAATATTGAAATATAATTAATATTTATACAATTTTCAATTATTTTTAAACAAAAAGGATATGTTATTTATGCGATTCTAAGTTTCGTAGATTTTTTTTTTAAATTAAAGTTATTCCAATCAAATCAAAAATCTTTAAATTCTATTTCTTTTTGTTTAAAATTTTGGAAAATTATTTTCAATCTTCCAAAATTTTAATTACTTTTTTTTGTCTTTATTTTAACAATTTGATCCTGTCAATAACATTCGTTCTAACAGAAAAAAAAAAAAAAAATGAAATCAAAATCATTCATATTTTAAATATTTAATTAAGAACTTTTTAAAATTTAAATAGAACAAAAAAGCCTTTAAGTCCTTAAAATAAAAATTCATTCTATTTCCCTTTAAATATAGAAAAAAAAAAAAAAATCATTTGAATCTCTAATAGGACCAATGGACAATTAAATTAGTGTTTTTTTTTTTCTCTTCTTTTCTCTTTTTAGTTTTTTCAAAGATTAACTTTTCATCTGGAAAAGTATCGTTGGCCAAAGAAAAACAAAAACAACAACAATAACAATAAATATAATATAAAAATAAATAATTTAATATTCAAATCAAGAATTTCTTAAACAGGAAGGATATAATACCAAAAAACAACATAATAACTTCCTATTTTTTTTTTTTTTTTTTTGCTTTTTTCACATCCTTTTTTGTTTGTTTTTTTTTTCGTCCTGTTGTTACATTTTATTTTTCTCACGATCCTTTCTCGCCTACAACACCACTCAAAAACATTAAAACAAAATAGTAAGCAAATAATAAAACAAACAAAAATATAACAAAAAAAATTCTTTCTGTTGTCGTTCTTCGATATTTGAGTTTTTGATGAACAACCAAAAAATCAGTTTTTACTTTTATGTAACATTAAAATAACGAAAAAATAACAACCATTGAAACCTGCATAATTCTAAAAAATTAAGTCTATGTATAACAACAACAAGGTCCTCCCAATTGTATGTAAAATCACCCATTAATGACAAACAGTCCTTTTCTATAAAATCAGAACAGAAAAAAAAAAAAACAAAATTAAAATGAAAGTCAAAGAAATGATTATAATATCAAATATATACATACATATATACCAGCAAATATATTATAGTACATATTATTTTGAACAGTTTTGAAAAAAAAAGTTTGATCTAACGTATCCTAGCCCAGGTTTGTTTATACTTGGGATGAGGATTTAGCTAAATGTGAGCGCTGGAAATAAAATGTTAAGGATCAGTTAAAGAGCAAATATAAAATTAACCAGCTCCTTTTTGAATTTTGACAAAAATTGAAAAACTGAACATTACCGATAGACGGTAACAGATTTATTGAAAGTATTTTGCACATCTTCGTAGCTCTGACAACAAAAAAAAATTTCTATAACAAATTTTAAATCAGCTTTAAATTTTCAATTTGGACAAATGAATATTTGACGCCTCTCTTGTGTTTTTTTTATTATTCCGCCTGTCTTCTAAAATATTACCTTCCACTTTCCTGTAAATTTTTTACCAGTTCTTAGTTTTTTTTTATTAGCCTTCTCGTTTTTCTGCAGATTATAAAAGTGCATCAACATGGAGTCAGTCATTAAAAGATAATGAACATTAATATATAATTAACTTTATAATTTTTTGGTTTGATAACGCATCGATGAGCTGAACGCGCCTTCTCAATAAAGTCTTTTAATAAACTCAGTTAAAACTTAAATCATAAATATTCTCAAGTTAGTAAAATCTGGTTTTAAATTTGGATGTTTAATTCTTCATACTCTATAGAAGATGTACTAGTATTTAATATATTTGTAATTTTGTAAAACCTCAGGCAGGACATTAGCTTTTCGCTTTAAATAATATTAATAATGTTTCCATTATTTTGACCAAAACTGTATTCTATAGATATAATATTATAGTACATATAAAAAAAGTTTAAAAAGTAACAGGACATAAGAAATAAAATTCAAATCACGATCATTTAAAGGACTTAAGGCGCTCATTAACTTAACCTACATTTCCGGAATCGTTTTCTTTCTATTTATATACATTAATGTCGTTGTTTTTTTTTTTTTTTCATTCTCTATCGTAAATATACCCTATTACAGGATTGAATACTTTTCTTCTTGTAAACATTGGTAGATGGATACAATTACTAGTTTGAATTTTTTTCTTATTGTTATTTTGTTAGAGATTTAAAATTACTTAACAACTTAAAGGATCATAAGGATATTTTCATTAGTGTTCTTTATGTTTTTTTGCTAGCTAGATCGAACTTTTTTTTTTATAAAATTTTTTCAATTTGTATTGAAGAAAAAGATTTATTTTGAAAGTAGCCGTAAGTTTAAAAGTCATAGGATTTTTATGTAAATTAAATTATTGAAAAAAGTTTAGAATTTAGATTTATTAAAATTTTCAGTATTATTGAAAAATCTAAAAAATTTAACAAACATTCTTAAATATAAAAAAAAACCAATAACCTTAATTTAATTTTCTCTTTTCAAAGGAGTAATTTTGACTCCCATTTACATGTTAAATACTTAATTGAACCTTTTATACTTTTATCTATTTCAAAGCATAATTGGAGAAAACAATTAAAACATCTAGGCCAAGACCAAATGGGAAGAGGGAGTTTCATTTGGCTGCATCTTAGACAATAGTCAAGTAAAGTAAACAAACAAACAAAGAATAAACACAATTAAAAGAGTGCATTAATTATAAATTTCAACCTTCAATAAAAATATAGCTTCTATA
The DNA here is from genome assembly GCA_947095535.1 of Poecilobothrus nobilitatus. Classification (NCBI taxonomy): domain Eukaryota; kingdom Metazoa; phylum Arthropoda; class Insecta; order Diptera; family Dolichopodidae; genus Poecilobothrus; species Poecilobothrus nobilitatus. Next base: position 16,201,914 of record OX352773.1, on the reverse strand, counting down.
CTTTTAACTACTTTTTAAATTAACTTTTTAGATTTCGATTCCACGATTAACAACATTACATTCAATATCAATAATTTTAAAAGTATTCAGTATAGTTTTTTCTCTGTTGTTGTTTTGAACATTTAAATCCCATCAGGTCTGTAACATATGACTCTTTTTTTAATTTCAATCGAATAGTAAACTTTTAAAATATGCAAACAACTTTTCTAAGGTCGACCTTTTAAATCCTTGTCTTCATAAGTAGTTGCAGTCTCCATAAGTAGTTGGCCAAGAAAATTCTGAAACAGCAAAAGTTATTTTAGATAATAATAAATTTTCAATAAGGTTAGATATCAAACCATGCTCATATAAGAGAGTGTACTATTCTTAAAGAACTTATGCACAAACAAATAAATCCGAATTCACTCGTATTAAAAACCAAAATAATTATTCTAAATAAAACCTATAATTTACTGTACCAACTATTTAAAATTTATTTACTTTAAATATTTACTAGACTTTTCATAGGCTTTCGGCTTTTTAAAATTACAACACTAAGTACGTACGAATAATATATTCTTATTTTCATTTTCTTTTTTCATTTCGTCCTTTTTTTTGTTGAAGTTATCCTGTTGTAATAATCATCAGATAAAAACAAAACAGGCTTTTTCTTTAAAAATATCTTTTTACTTCTCTGTCACTCTCTTTTAATGTCTCGTAAGACAACAAAACAGAAAAACTTTTCTTTTTATAATGAAAAATCAAATATTCTTGTCCTCAATGTATATTCTTTTTTAATTTAATTTATGAAAATTTTATGCAAATGAAAATCAAATGCTTCATTTAATACCCAAGGACTATTCTGTACAAGTACAGAATTTTAATTATTTATTACAACCACCATTTGCCACTACTATTATAAATTCTAAAGTCGCTATTACCACTACTGCTGTTATAGCAATATCATTATTTTTCAAAACAAATTTTTTTGTTAGATAGAGTAGGGGGGCATCGTAGGGATTGTAGTAGGTATGTTAGTAAATTATTTTATCAAAATGTTTTCTCAATTTTATTTTAATTTTTCCTCTCTTCTCTTTACATGTTTCAGGCTCTCAACACAATAAAAGTAATTATATTATTGTTGTTATTGTTTTTTACAGGCAATGTTGTTGTTGTCTTCTTGCTAATGAAAATGTTCAAAATGAATGGGTATAACAAAAAATTTGATTACAAATGCTGTTACTGCTACTGCTATTACCAACAATTATTCAAAAGCTTGTGAAATAAATTTTAAGTGTCATTTGAGAAAATAGTGGTGGGCTGGTTTGGTTTTTTTTTTTTTTTTTTTGCTGTTGCTGTTACTGTTGGTAGTGTTGGAAGCATGGATTTTATTTTTTAATAATTCACAGCCAGCCAAAACTTTTGGTGGCTTATGGTTTGTGATTTTAAATTTTTTTTTTTTTTTACTTTTGTTTTTTGAACGATTGCCAAAATATTAACGTGATTCTCGTTGATTTCATGGTTGGTTAAATGAAGGAATGGTAAGGATAAATATTAACAATATGGTAGTTGTAGTAAAAGAGGTGGTAAAATGGCGATGGTAGTGACAATGGCAATGATAATTTCTAAGGAAATTAAAACAAAATCAAAATCTTTAATTTTGAGTGGGATTCAGTTGATTTAATTTTTGTCCTTCATAAAATTTTGGAGAAACAGAGAGCTTGAGATATAGAAGATTCAGTATCTCTTTTTCAAATAAATTTAATTACTTTTTTTTTTTTTCTTATAGAAAAAGTATTATACTGTAGTTTTTGATTTTTAACAGAAAATTTAACTTAACGTTCACTATAATGAAAATAAGATGAAGAAGGATAGAAGGAGTTCATAATTTTTTGTTGTTTTTGCTTTTTTTTTTTATTAAAATGAATATTTATAAATGTATTTATGAATTTTATTTTAAATGGGTATGGTTGATGGTAACAGATGTTCATTTCGAGAAAATAATTAAGTTCACTTGACTTTATAATAATTTTGTTTTATTTTTTTTTTTTTATGTACAAATGATTAAAAATTAAATGAGCCCCAATGGATTGAGAAATAACAATTAAATTATTTTAAAAATAATTTTTGTTTTTTTGATTTTTATACTAAAACGTGAAAAGAGGAATTGATTGACTTTTATAGACATAATGTGCTTTTAAAGAGAAAAAAAATTTTTTAAATATTAATTGGAGTTTTTTTTTTATTTTTATGAAAAGATTCTAAACAAGGTTAAAGAAATTATTAGGCTTCTTAAAAATGTATATAGTTATAAAAATTTTAAAATTAAACGTTTATGTTTATCACATTAAAAAGAAAAATGTTCTAATTACTGTTTATTTTTAAACCAATGATCTTAAATAATGGGGAGAAAGGACCACTAAATAGTTGATTTTACATTAGAATCTTTGATTAAAATAATTGTGATTAATTTAGGATGGCAATAATCAGTTAGCACAAATACATTACAAAATTTAGGGAAAAAACAGTAAACACACAGAATGTACAAGAGGAGAGTAATTAATAATTATGAAGAAAATATGAGCAAATTCAAACTCATGCTTTAAAAATTTTGAATTTTGTCACAAACCAACGAGCGGGATAGTCATTAAAGCGAAAAGGGTCTAAAGATAGATATCTTATCAATTTTTATTAATGTCAATTTCAAAAAGTTTTAGTTATTCTAATAGAATTAGTATAGTCAGTACATCTAGTAGAATTATTCTAGTATTATACTTGAACTGTTCTATCACATTACATTCAAAGTAAATACATAAATCTATGGTAAAAATGGTTTTATTCATTACTAGTTGCAGTATAGTTTTAATTGGTTTTGTTTGGAAAGAGAGCAATGAACCATTTTCCAGACAATAATATTGAGCCACATATTACAACTGTTCAGTGTAGCTTGGGATTGTGCAGGGTGAAGTAAAAAGTACGAAGCCGTATTAAGAGATGGAGATTTGAAAGATAAAACTTATAGGATTGGGGATACCGAACAAAAAAAAATGTTAATTGCTTAAATTCAGTGAAAATGTTGTTTTAATATATTATTTTAAGTAAACTACATTTTGGAAATTTCATTATCTTTCATGATATTATCTTTCATGACATCATATTATCAACGTTAAAACGAAACTTAATAATGGAAATTAAGTGTATCACTAAACATAACTGGAGTTCAGAACAAGTTTCAATACCTTTTCTATACTAATATTTAAAATAAATTTCATCTTTAAATTAAATTTTTTTTTCTTTATCTTAATGCTAAATTTTCATGTAGATTAATGCATTTTCTTATCTTACGCTTTAATATTTATTTTTTTTTTTTGTAGTTTAATACTATAATTGTGATTATGTTTTCTAGAAGCTCTTAATTTGATTGTCCTATATCACATTTTATGTATACAATCTTTTTTATATGTATATTTCATTATCTCGAATTTCTTTAGAATGTTTTGCTTAAAGCTTCATAATAAAAATCAAAAACTTCATAATAAAAATCTTATAACCTTGATCGCATTACTATTGTCCCATTACAAAAAAAAAAAAACAAAAAAAATGTAGAAAATATTTTTCGCTCTAAATCAGTTATGTCGCGTCCTGAAGTGCTATTTGTAAAATGTATTCAGGTTTTAAAAAAAAACAAAAACAAAAAACATGAAAATAAATATTAATCGCTTGTCCTTCTTAAGAAAAGGTAGAAAGAAAATACAATACAACACAATGAAAAAAGTGAAAAAAAAAATAAAAAGAAAAGCAAAAGTATTTAAGAATCTTACGTTTCAAGTAACCTTTTGTTTTTGCTGGAAGCAAATAAGAAAATCAAAGTCAAAACAAAAGAAAAAAGCATTTCTTAAATATTTTTTTCACACTTTTTCGCTCTATAAATTTTTTACGTATAATGTAAAAAAAAACGAGGAAGAATACAGTTGCCTTTGTCAACTCTTAGGTACCCGTACGAACCGTTAGTATGTTCATAGCCTGTCACTCTACTTATAATATTATTTTTTTAATTTTTTAGTGTTTTAAAATAATTTTATAATTCTAACCGTTTATGATTCTAACCTTTCCCATAACGATTATCAATCCAAAACTTTTCCAAAAACGCTATAGTACCATTTAATACTAAGCGGCAAATGTATGTATATTAATTTACACTATACACATGTATTATATATCATTAATTCATCAGTGACATATACGATATGTAAATAAACATGAGTTATATAAGTATATATATATTAATATCATATAAATACAAATTCTTCAAGCAACCGTTATATTTTTATTTATTTATTTACTGACCATCATCCTCAACAATTTCAAATTATCGAATACAAAAAAAAAATGCAAAAAAGTCGTTAAAAAAATTTTGAAAAATGAAGTCACACTTTCGTCAATTTTAAGGTAACCCTATATTATTAGGAAAAGTTGTTAATAGAAATAAAAGTATAATGTTGGAGCTTTAATTTTTGTATATTACTTCAAAAAAATTTGGACAAGTGTTTAAAAATAAGCAATTTTTTAGTTTTTGACTCCATACAGCTCTGAAACGGGGGGCGATACAAAAATATTTTTTGAAATGACACATACTTATTTTCAAAGACGTAACTGCCCTCAATTTCAAGTTTCTAACTTAAACCGTTTAGAAGATAGAATTTAAGAACCGTTTAGGAATCAAGAATTTTGCAAAATTTGAGTTTCGCATAGCGGTAAATTAAGACACAGTATGCCACCAGTATATATTTATTGTATATATATTTTTAAAGCTAAAAGCAGTAATCGTTTGGCGTTGTTAAATTTAAGATATACTTTATACAACTTGTGTTATAATAATTTAAATATAGAGCTTTTTCGAACTTTAGGGAACTGTAGCTCCATAACGGGTGGGGTTACAGAAAATAGTTGTTCCAAAAAATTAATATTTTTATGATATCTATCAGCAGTTAAAATTTTATGGCTCTATTTCAAAAAAAATGTGGGGATCTAAAAGTTAGGTGTTCGAGAGCTACCCGAAGTTTTGGTCGGATCTTAACCAAAAAAAATAGGGAATCTACAAATTGTTGTAAGAATATTTTGTGTTAATTGAAAGACTCTAGCTTTCTTATTAGCGTCTTATCTTGTTGACGGACGGACGGACAAAGCTTAATCGACTTAGAATTTGATTCTGATCCGATTCATACCTTTGAAGGTATATCTAGCTAGCTTATTTCGAGGTGTTACAAACGGAGGAGCAATTTTAATATACCAAATCCTTTTCGTACGGATATAAATTTTACGGTACAAGGTACAAGGTACGGTACAAGCTTAAAGGTACAATAGATCGAACATTTTATATTATAGTTTTTCCTTTTTTTTATTTATCCAAACATTTTTATGCACCAAGTATATCTGATGTTTTTATAATTGTTTTTTTTTTTAACTGAGCAGCAACTTCCAATCCTCAAAATAAATCAAGAAATCCTAAACCCCTTGATAAGTAAGATTTTAACTAAAACTAAATACATATTATGTATGTCTCATTTCGCAATAATGAAAATATACCTAATGGATGCAAGCATTCACTTAGCATAAAAGAATAAAGAAATAGAACAGAGGAATGAATGTAAATGCTTAAAATGAATGAGTCTAACAAAAATCACTTATGTCGCGTCCTGAATTGGTTTAAAAATAGGATTAAATGGTAACAGCTCTAAATACGTAGTTATTAACGTTTTCTCACAATTCAACTTGTCTAAAAGTTGAAGATATCGTAGTAGTTTTTACCGTTCATGAAGAAAATTAATGATAGATTTTATTTTAATAGAGGTGAATTTTATAAAATCTAAAATTCTTTATCATTTCGGCATTTACAATAAAAGTTCTCAATTATTTGTCAATTAGAAAAGTGCAAAAACAATCAACCAAAATGTTAATTAAGGTACTTTAATTAAGAAATGTTTAAGAGAAGTTCAAATGACTGAATGGAAAAACTTCGCAAATATGCATTTTAAAGGTTTATTTTTTCAGTTTTACAATAATCACTTTTCATTATATCGTCGCAAGGGATTAAAATTAACAAAATAAAGATAATATACATACATAAAAATTCTTTTATTCTCTTACCAGATTATTATTTCACCTGAACAATAATTTTTTTTTTCTTTCTTCATTTCACTCCCACATTATATTAATCGTATTTTCTTTCTCCTAAAGCTAGCAATTAGAAAAAAAATGTTTGCTTTTTTTTGTGTTGTATTTTGCTATGCAAATCCAAATAAATAAAATGAAACAAACAAAAATAAATAAAAATAGGCAAAAAAAATAGAAAGAAAACAGATCATAAGAAGATAAGAGTAATAAATAAAGAAAAATAAAAGTCAAGATTTAATAAAGCGCATCATTAAAAAATGAAAAAAAAAAAATCATCATAAAAACATTTAAGCACAAAACAAAAGTCCCGTTTTTTCATTCCAAAAAAAAAAAAACCGTTATTTCTTCATAATAAAAATGCAAAATATGTTATATAATATAACTGTAAAAATTATTACAGAATATTTTTTTTTTTTTCATTCTATTTTTAGATGAATTCCAAAGTAAAAAAAAATAAACAAAACAAAATTTTCTAAGTAAGAAAAAAAAATTAACTTATATTTTAGTAAAAAATACGAGCATTCTGAAAAAAATAAAAATTATAAAAATAAAAATGGCAGATGCACAATAACTGTTTTTAATTCATTTCTTCTTTTGTTTTTTTCTGTTATACCTACATACATACATATGTACATATACAATATTATTTTTTAAATAAATTTTATGCTCTCCCTTCTTTCTATAAATCGTGAACTTCTTCAAGTAAAATATGAAATATGATGAAGTTAAGGTCGTTATTCGTTTATAAAGTGTTTGGAAACCAGAAATTGGAATATTTTTTGTAGAGGATAAGTTTCCTTACCATCGGATGATACTCATGAAGATAAGAATTATTATACATACATAGTTACATTCATTTTGAAAACTCAATTGTAAAATGTGGAAGACCGATTGGAGAATAAGTAAGTAATACAAAAAAGAAACGTTAATTAAAATAATCTAAATTAATATGCAAGGTAAGTTATAGTATATCTTGGCGCCCTCTTACTAAGAGAATCAAACGTTCTTGACAGATTAAAGTTGAAAGGTAAAAAAACAATCTTCTTATTTGTCTATTATTTAAATAGAGTAAAAGTATTATTATTTCCAGACATTTTTTTCGTATAATAACTGCCAATACTTACTAACTATAAAGTTAATCCTATAATAACTGCATGATGTAACTGTCTAATGACTCTGTTCCAATTAGCAATTATAATAATAATTAATACTATTATTTATAATAATAGCTGCTACAGTTGACTGGATTGTACGCTTACAGTCCCATTACTCTATTCAAAATTTCCGCAGCCTTGTTTTATACTTTTCTATCATTACTTGCTAGACAACATATTGCGTTGGCAGTTAGAAATTATATAATTCCATTACATTGGCTAAAGAGAAAGTTGGGTTCAGTCAGTAAGAATCTGGCATGGCACTACCCAAGACGGTATTCCTCAGAAAATACCCAGTTCGCTTAGAGAAAAAATAAATAAAAAACAAAACAACTAAAATTTAACATGAAAAAACTTAAACCTTATCAGATTGCGTTCATAATTTAAGATGTCTCAGTTTTAGCCCTAATGGGTTAATATAAATTCATAAAAAATATGAATATATAATATAATATACAAATACATATATATAATATAAAAATATGAATACATATAAAAATATTATCAATTCTCACTTACAATATTCTTTCATATATTGTTTATCCTATAGTAAACCAGAAAAATTAAATTGTTCTGATTTTTTATCCATTCTCTATTTATTTTTTTATGTCTTTATTTATTTTATATTCATTGTTTTTTTTTTGTTTTGTTTAAGCGTATTTATATTTACTTACTTTGTTTTTTTTTCTCATGCAACAACCCTCAGGGTTTATTCTAATGAACTCACTAGATGTTTATTATTATTTTTTTTCACTCTTCTTGTAAAAATACAAAATTCCACCACATCGGTGGTGGAATTTTATATATTCTGCGGATTTTTGTGACTGCGAGGTAATTAAAATGCATAGTTTGGTTTTAATTGTTATCTAAATAGGTTTATAATAATACATAGTAATTTTTTTATATTTAATTAAATTGAAAGTAATTCATTTAGAGTTCATTTAACTGAAATTCTAGTTTTACTTATATGTACATATCTACAACTTTATTATGTAAAGGTCCATGCATTTTTACTCACCATTTATTCACCATTTTCTTTTTGTCTATGATTTTTTTTTTTTAAAAAATTAATATGTGTAATGAAATAAAATTATGCATTTTTTGGTATTTAATTTAATTTACTTTTATTTGTTCGGAATAATAGTAATATTTATTGAAACATTGTTTTCCAAAAATTTTCAGAGTTCAGAAATGGAAAAGCTGTAAATAGAAAATTAATATGTTTATTAATTATTTTTATTAGGAAAACCTTAAAGTTGTTTAGTACTTAAAAATATTTCAACACTTTACTTATTATTCTTCAACAACTTACCTGGTATAGGATCACTCTTGTGAGAGTTTATGACAAAAATAAAGTCTTTGCATATGTTTAGTTTAAAACCATAATTAGTCCATTGTTGCAGTATTGGAACTAAACATTTGTGTTTTACTTTTAAAACTTTTGTAGCTACTTTTTTTTGGTTTTCTTTTCTTTCTTTACCTTATGTTGCTGATGATCTTGAAATCTCAATTTTCGGGCTACCTTACCGTTTGGGGGGTTTTACTGATTTATAATCCAGAAGATGGATTTTATAATTACAACCAACAAACTTAGTCTAATAGTTCACAAAAAATAATAAGTGGGAAGTATTTCTAAAGAAAAATAGGATAACTGCTGTCTTCAAAACAGGGCATGATTTCTATTTTCAACACTGTATAATCACAAACTTTTATTAATCTATATATTACATATGAACGTATTAGAGTTTTGGAACCGTAAGATATTTTTCAATAATTTTTTATTTTTAATTCCTTATTGGGGGGGGCCTCGGTGGCGTATTGGGTAACAGCGTATAAAATACGCTGTAAACACCGAGGGAGTGTGGGTTCGAATCCCACACACGTCGTAAGAGTTATTCCTCTTTACGACATTTACAGCCACGTCTGAACCTGAAAGGCTGTGTAATTTCCTGTCCACATTTATGTGGCAGAGAAATGGATTAAATAAACAATAAAAAAAAAATTCCTTATTAAAATGAGTTAAAAATCATTAGCTGTGTACAACATATACATCTATGGACACAAATGTATTTGATTAAGGATCAATTCCATTCTTGAATTATTTTAAAATTGATACCTATATGAATATACTTTTGTTATTCATTTTTTAATGCGGTTTATCATTCTACGTTCCTTTTAATAAATAAATTATTTTATTTTCAAGTTGTATCAAATTAGTCCTAAAATTTCGAAATTTTTTTTTTTGAAATAATTTTAAAGGAAACTAATAATTATTATTCTCCCCTTAATTTATCAAATTGAAGACAATGCACTCATTCTTAAATTGTACACGTCTGTTCACCCTTCAGTTTATGATCATTTTAGTGAGGTGAATATCCTTTAAATATTCCTTTAAGCTAAATATAAACAAAAAAAAAATGTCTAAATGATATAATGTCCTTTAAGTAATACATTTTCAACATAAAAGGATATGATTATACAATTGAAAGAAAAGTAATAATAATAATAATAGCATAGAATATGACAAAGAGGACTAATTAAAGAATATGATTTTATTTTTCAGGACGAATAAACATATGAATACATTTATCTGTATATTATCTATATGTACATACAGTTATGGTCATAATAATAAAGAATTTAGATATAAAAACTATCCAGTAAATTAATCTGATCATGAATAAAAAATAAAAAGTAAAATTTATCTATCATTGATGAAAAAAAAGGACGAACTTTAATATTTCATAAACTGTTTCTTTCTAGAAAAATCAAATTTACATATTTTTAAGTTAATTTCTATGTTTGAGTTCTTGGAAAATTTTAAAAGATTACTAAGTAAAAATAATCCTGAAAGCAGCGAAAGAATCTAAAATTAAATCCAATATAGCCCTAATATAAGTCTTATCGTGGTGGCAGCAAAATGGCAGCCTTAATATAAGTCTTAAAGGTGGCTGCAAAATAATACTAACACTACTTGGGATTTTTGTCACGACTGACGGGACAAGTTACTTACACTAACCAACCAATCAATATAGTAACATAGGGGTGACCAGTATTTTAAGATCATAATTTGTGTATTCGTGGTAGTTTTTAAATCTAATTAAAATTAAATACCATATTTTCATATCAAACAACTCACATATCAGACATAGTTGGGAACATGGAAAATAGGAATATGAAAAGATAGTTAGGAGCAAAAAAAATTTGAAATGTGATTCTAATAGTTTTTGGAATTGTCTTTCTTTTAGTATCATAATTAAAGAATAAAGTTAAGAAAGATGATATTTTAGATCATTTTAAGATCACATTTAAAACAATAAATATTTTAAACAATAATTCTCTAAAATTTTATGATTAAAGTAAGCTGTTGTTAATTAATCTAAGATTCAAACTAAAATAAAAAGAGAGTGTAGAAATTATCATAGGTACTTTAAAGAGTCAACGTAATTTAAATTTTATGAATAGCGTGTAATAAGTCAGACTGTTGCTAGAAATTAGATGCATGGTACATGGTAAAGCAAAAATTTTTATTTAATTTGAGGAATTGTCTGATATTGTATAATATTCGATCTTGAATTGGTGAACCCCTAAAATTGAACATATTTCAGGAATTGCATTATGTTAGAGTTAACCCATTAACCTTCTAATCTTCTTGTAATCAATGTCCTATATAGGATCAATATTAAAAAGTATAAAACGATAAGTGAACATTAATTGTTATTTATATTATTTTGACCGTTACTGTACACTCTTATATTATATTCATATATAAGTATTTTAATTATAAGTTCTCTCCTATAGGATAGTAAAATCAGACTATAAAATTTTATGGTACCGGTAGAAAATGTTTCAAATCTGCATATAAAAATTTTCCCCAACATATAAATAACATAAAAGATGGAATATTATGCAATGCAAATAATCAGACAAGACGTAGGAAACATATGTAAAATATTCTGATATTCTGTTTATAAAAGGATATGCAAACATGTTAAAGCAGATGAGTCCCGTGTTATGTTTGATTTAGCCAATGTTTATTCTCATGCTAAAAAAATATAAAAAGAAACATTTTTTTAATGTTTTTTTCTTTTTTTTTTAAATTGTTGTTTTTTAGGTTTGTTACTAAATTGTTTTCCATCGTCATTCATCAGAAAAGATGAAAGTCAAATAAACAACAGGATGTTTGAGTGATGATGTATATCAAAATCATCAGTACTATTCTGATTTTTAAGTTAACATTCACTGTTTTTTTTTTTCTTTGTTGTAGGGTTTGTAATGATTTTTGTTGGAATATTGTTTAAAATGTAACAAATGTTTATTGGTTATTAGACAAAAATTAAAAAAAAAAAAGAGTTGGAAATTGAAATATTTTTTTCACTTTGTATATAAAAGAAAAACAAAAAAAATATGGATTGATGACATTTTGACACATTATGTTACAATAAATCTTTTATTACATAATTTGTTTTTTTTTAAATCTTTTCGAAATAAATTCAAATCTTAAAGTCTGATTGAAATATTTTTAATCTTTAGATTTTTTTTTTTTAAAATTTGCATTAATTATTTCAGCTAGTTTTAATTTAAAATACCATTTATTTAGGAACTTTAACACGTTGAGTTCCACGGGTATCTTGATGATACACACGGTGAACCTTGATGAATGTTCTCAAAATCCTAAATCAATTTGATGAAATTTTTTTTACCTTTAAAAATGTCTACCGGTGATACATTGGGACTTAACTCATACATTGGAACTTAACTAAACGTAATTTGTTTTATGTTCACCAGTGAGTGTGGGACTCGACATGTTAAATCGAGTAAATTACTTGAATTCGAAATGGAAATCCTTACGTATTAAATGCAGAACTTTTTTACAGTATCTACACTATTTATATTTTATATTTTTCGGAGCTTCCTATAATTGGGTCATTAAGTTGCAATATAATTTATAAACGCTTTACTTGTTATTTCACTATCGACATCATATCTATAGTATCTATAATTGGAATTAAAATATTAAGGTGATATATTTTTTGGTGGTACGGTCAGAGATGAATCTTAAATCGTTACTGCAGTTTAAGAGGTTTTTTCAAAAATCTACTTGCATTTATTTACACATATGTTCATCAGCAGAAACTTTATAAAACAAACCAGTAGTTACATCATTATTATAGTTTTGAATGCTAAACTATAATGCAACAAATAATGAAATACTGATATTTTTCAAAAGTAAATACTACAGAACAATATTATATACAGCCGATCTGTGATAACAGTTTAGAAAAATTAATGATTCGAGAAACTGAAGTTTAGTCAAATAAATAACTTAGTATGGATGCCCTATACTCCATATTGGAGTGAGAAGCAAAAAATAAGCATTATTTTTAGAACAAAAATCCATCAACGCTCCAAAATAAATAGCCACTATCGTCAGCATCGTCTTCAAAGTTTCTCCAAAAGCATTGTCAGCATCGTTATCAAAGTTTCAAAAACCTAAATAAATAAATGGACTGTTCATATTATTCAAAAAAAAATTAACGAAGGCTGTATGTCATCTTTTGATGAACTGCAATGCTATCTAAATTAAATTAATTTACGAAATTGCAGAGCATTGTTTGGAAGAAAACATTTTGTAGAAACCAAATTAACTCTGGTTGATAGGGCTGCTAAATAGAAAAACGATTCAAAATTTTTATTTATATTTAATAAGATGCATTTTACTATTATAATTAATAAAATCTTCATTCAAAAAATAAAATTAGTAATAATTGAATTGGAACATTTTTTAAATTCATTTTTAGCACATTTCCAAAAAAATTTGAAAAAATGTGCTTATTAGTTTCACTCTGTCCGTTCGTGCGTCCATCCGTCCATCTGTTTATAAAACTTCTACACCGTTAAAGATAGAGAAAAAAAATTTTAACCATGGGTACGTCTCATAAAAAAAATAATTTAGTTGAACAACTTTTTCATGTAGCCCCATTCATTACGGAGCTACAGCCTCTCAAGCTTGGAAAAAGCCCTATTTTTAAATGCATATATCTTATGTTCTGCTTAAGATTTTTTCAATCAGAAAACTGAAAATTTGAAAATTTGCTATTTTTAGTCACTTGTAACTTGAGCACCTATACAAATTTTTCTTCGACAGGACATAAAAATTAAAGTTCCAGTAATATATTTTTACCTGTGTTAACGGTTTTTCTTATTTATAAAGGGTTCCGGACTTTCAGCCCCTCAAAATTCCAGAAAAGTGTTAATTATCACATATTTTCTTATTACAAAAAATTTCTTAAATTTTATTTTTTAAATTTTAAATTTTTTGTGCAAGTCACAATTCTAAACAGTTTGTATTGTGTTTTGGAAATGTGCGCTTTTAAAAACGGTTGGTTTACATTCTACCTTGTTCAATTTTATTTTACCGATTTTTTGCATCTATGTATGTATGTATACATATGTATTTATTTCAGACATTTAGTACTAAATTTTTTTTACACTATAAATTTTATTTCTCCATTTTTTTTTTTTTTTTTGAACAATAAAATTTTTTACAAATAAATAAAATTTAAATAAATAAATACAAAATTTAAAAAAAAAAATTATGATGTGAAACTGACATTTTATTTATTTATTTAATATTTATTTTAAATAATAACAAATGGATGATTTTCTACATGGCACTCGTAGATTTTTTTTTTTCCATATTATTAATAGATTGTTATGTGTTATCAGATGCCCTATAGAAAAAAATGGACTAAAATAATACCGTTATTATACTTGAAAAAATATTAAAAACAAATTCAAAAAATATGAATTATATTAATATAAAAATTTAATTATCATAGAATAATAATGCAATACTTCGAATATGAGGTTCATTCGAGATTTCGTTTCTTTAAAACATAATATATTTAAGTCAGTATAGTTAACTTAAGGATTCTTTTACGGTTACAGTTCTTTGTTTGAAATCAAAATTAAATAATACAAGCCTAGCTACAAGCCTATATTTTATGAAATCATGCAAATCTAACATTTCAGCATATTAAAAAGGAATTTGTAAAGGCAAAGAAGTTCCAATTTCAGCCCAACCCCTTTTTAGTTAATCAATATAGCAGACAAAATAACTGTAATCGTTTCAGATATTGACTAGCATATTATCTATTATTTTAACATTCTTGAAAAATAATCTAGTGATCTTGTTATACTATTGTTATACATTGTCAAATATTATGTATTTATTAGCAAAAATGTCAGAGTCAACCTGTCAATCTTTTACCCTACTTTCATTATTAATTTTAATTTAAAAAATTATTTTTAAAGTGTTGTTTTGTAACTTGAAAGTATTGAAGATTTTTCAGTTTTACTGTGCGATTTCTACCTTGAAATTTTAAATAACTCAGCCTTTCCTGTTCAGGCGTGGCTGTAAATGTCGTAAGATAGAATAACTACTACGACGTGTGTGGGTTTCGAACCCACACTCCCTAACTTTTTAGGATATCAATTCTTTTGTAATGTGGTGGAAATTGTGATAAATATATGTATCTATAACAAATAGTGTATTCTGTTTCTGATTAATTTTTAATAATTTACATATTTTCTCTTCATTTTGGCAAATATTACCCTTGCGTTTTTCAATGTTTACTAACCTCCTATTTTAATTACTGGGTGTTTTTCTGTTTTAGTTCAAATTTGTGCTCTGGAGAGATATCGAGCCTTTATCGAGCACATAGAGTACGTCCTGAACAGATTAAAAATATTTTATCTCTAAACGCAGCTTTAAGTTGTCAAAAGTGTCAAATCATATAAGAAAATAAAATGTTAGACATTTAAATTCAAATACTCTACGATATCTGGAAATGAAAATCGAACATTTACATAATACTCTGAGCACACTCTGAATGAAAGAAGAAACACAAATGATAAACTCTGATCAAAAAGAAACATAATTCTTTTTGACAATTTTGGCTTTGCTCTGAACTAAAAATGAAAAACACTCTCTGTTATAACTTATACACATAATGAATCAAATTTACCGATAGACAGACAATATATTCAGTTACTTAAAATTTTTAAAATTAAATATTTTATTTGTTACACAAAAAAAAAAAAAAATTAAATGTCCATCATAAAGAAATACATAACCATTATATACAAAAAAAAAAAAAAAAAACAGTTATCATTCAAAATGGTCATAATTTTTAAATATTCCACAATTGATTCATTCAATCGTTCATTTATTTATTTATTTATTCATTCATTCATTCATTTATTATTTTTATTCACTCATATGGTATTGTGTGTATAAATATTTTATTTAAATAATTCATTTTTTTTTTTTTTATTTTTAATTCTCTCTTTTTTTTCTCCTGTCTCTGTTTATCTTTTATGTTTCTTTTCATCTACAAATTTTTTTTTTTGTGCGTTTTTTTCCCCTTGTTATTGTTTTTTATTTCTCGACCATTTCAATGATATATGACCAATAATTTTTTATACTTATTGACTGAATTATAGGATTTGATTCATTCTCCCCCCTTCTCCATTTTTGTTTTTTTTTCTTTTTCATATTTCTCCATTTCTAAGTAGGTAGTAAAGGACAGATCCCTTCTTATTTCGAGACTGATTTAAATGAGTATAAATTGAAATATTTTTGTTTGTATTCCTTTAATCTCTTTATTTTAAATTTAAACTTTTTATTGTTGTTTTTTTTTTTGAAGGGTGAGGTGAAAAATTTACAATTGGATCAAATTCCCCCTGTAAACCCTTTTTAACTGAATTAAAGGGTGGAAAATGATTCATTGTAATTTTAAATATGACGTAGAAAATGGACAGTAAAATATTAGTATTGTTTTTTTTATGTAGAGTAGGAATGTATACGTAGAGTGATTTTTCTTTTTTATGACAGACAGTTTTTTATGAATAAAATTTTTTTGGGGAAAATTTTTATATGTACATACTATATAAGTACATGAACATAGGTACATGCGTTTATATAATGTTATATATAATATGTATGTAGTTAATGCAAAAATATATAAAATAAAATTTTAAAGATTGTTATTTTTTATTTTACAAAAAACAACTTAAAGCAGTTACATAAATTTAAATGATATGGTAATTTTAAAGTCTTGTGCAATGTTTTGTTATTGTTAAAAAACAAATAAAAAAAACCATTTTAATTTAATAAAAAAATTGTCAAGGCTTATTTTGATTTAAGTATGATGCTTTAACTCAAATGTAGATATAGTTATTTATGACGCGTGCAACGCATAGGAAAGAATTCAAGTTTAAAATTACTTGACACGTTTATTTCCTTAATTTAAATGAAACGGCTAGAAGAACGGATTATTGACGAATGTAGCTGAAATGGAAACTAATATAGCAAATTGAATAATATTACTTGGTTTATTTTAAAGCACTTGATAAAATAATTTGTTTTTCGGGGCCTCGGTAGCCTAATGGGTAAGATCGTATAAAATACGCTGTAAACACTGAGGGAGTGTGGGATCGAATCCCACACACGTCGTAAAAGTTATTCCCCCTTACGACATTTTTACAGCTACGCCTGAATAGGAAAGGCTCTCACACATATGTGGCAGAGATATGCATTAAAAAAAAAATAAATTGATATAAATTATGGATTAGCAATATGTAATTTTAAATTGTGATTGTAGTGAAGCTGGATTGACATCTGAAATTTTTGCAGATATAAAAATGAATTTTTTTTTTTGAAGTGCCGAAATTGCGGTATGGTTTTCATCGGCAAACTACTATATTTTACGAAAATGCAAAGAATAAAGAACTTTGTTTAGTTAAGTTCATGTTCCTTTTTTTTTTATTATAGAATTTTTTTATAAAGTATCGGTATAAAGTTTATAAATTTTTCACTATTATTACAATAAATTATATCTTTATATTTATGCATGGAACTGTACGTATGATGTACAATTGAAAGTAAAATATTAGAAAAATTACACATAAATTGTCAATCATTTGTCATCATGGTTTTGTTTTATCGAAGGGTTACTTAGCTGTTTTTGTTTTTTTTTTCATTTTGTTGAATATTATGAGTTTTTAACTTTTTTTAGTGAAATTTATTAAAATCATTTTTAATATTATATAACTTAGAAAAATAAAAAGGGTGAGCTATATACAAATATTGGTGCTTTTACCAGCTTAGAGTTATTTACATAATATTATATTTTTTCTTATTAATCTTTTAAGTCTAATAATGAATTTTAAAGTAAGATTTTACTTTTACAAAGTTAAAAATACGTATATTTCAAAGTTAATTGTATAATTATATAATTTTAAACAAAAAGGTATTGAAAAAACCTACAGTTGAAGCAAAACATTTTTGAAAATTTCTATAAAATTTATAATAAATTTGGAACTCGTCATGTCTCTTATTATATAGTGCAATTTTTGATTAAATTTAAAATTTGGTAGACCATAAAATTGTTGTATTCATTTTAAAAATACAAAACGATTTCTCACGAAAATATACTTGGGACTGAAAATTTTAATAATAGATTTTGTTAATATTATTCATATTTTAAAGCACTGGGAAAAGTATCAGACTTTAAACACAGGTTAAATGAACATTTATGCAAAACAATTAATTATATCTATCCCTATGTCAATTTTATTTGGTAGTATAGGATTTAAAATTAAGTATCACCAAATCCTTATTAGATACTTATAATTTTGTGGACATTTTTCAAAAATGTTTTGTACTCTGTCAGTCCGCCTGTTCCTCCGTGTCTTTACAAAACGTATAATATACGGTTTGAAATATAGAAATTAAATTTTAACCATGGATATAAATAGATCTCATCAAAAAATTAAAACAACTTTTTTTTGTAACCTCTTCTATTACGAAACTATATAGCTCCTCAAAGTTAGAAAAAGCCATATTTTCAGGTGTTTATATCTCTTGTTCTGTTTAATATTTTTTCAATCTTTAAATGTAGAATAACAGCAAATCACGGTATAAATCAATCAAATCAAATTTAGCAAGATTTAAAATTTGTAAGGACGAGAGGAAATTTTGAGAAGACAAAGATCTTAGAGAATTAGTTAAATTACCTTAAAAAGAATGTTTGTATTTTCCCCTTTCGCCTCCCCGCTCTTAAGTGAAAAAATATTAATTATGATTTATTTAAAATCGAAGAAGTATATCTTGACTTTACACATTTTTTCCTTATATGAAGAAATTACAAATTTTAATATAAAAGTAGTCAGAATAAAATACTTTTTATTATCATTTTGAAAATGTCCGTCTTTAAAATCCTTTAAATTTAATACTGCTCCTAAAATACGCTGCAATCACTGAGGGTGTGTGGGTTCGAATCCCACACACGTCGTAAGAGTTATTCCCCCTTAAGACATTTATAGCCACGCCTGAACAGGAAAGGCTGTGTAATTTCCTGTCCACATTTATGAGGCAGAGAAATGCTTTAAAAAAAAAAAATTATAAAATCATTTTAAAAGACAGTGTGTCTTCGATTTCAGTGTCGTCCCTTCGATTTCACTCTTTTCGATTTTATACTTTATAATAGTACAATAATTGTACAAATAAACACAAATAACATCTGTAGCAACAACTACATATAGTATGAAGTGATAATTTGGTATTTATACCGTCGCTACATAAGTCTCTACAGATAATTTTTGAGTTGACGAGGAAGAGTGCAGCAGAGTAGACTGCGTCAACTCTGGAATACCTGTATGAACATAATATATGATGTTTCCATAAAAATTGATCATCTTTTAATAAATTTTAGATGTTTTAGTACCGACGAGATATATTTATGTAAATTTTTGAGTTATATAAAAGCTACCCGTACCTGTTGCACCAGCACAACCAAGTTTTACAGAAGTTATTGCATTGAACATATGTTCATAGGGGTATAAAAATCTGAACCAAATTTAATTTGTTAAAAAATTTTTGACCATTTTTTTATTGATCACAAAAATAACTAAATCTTCATAAATTATTAGATACTATACTATTAAATGTAACTAAAATTAAATTATTCAAATAAATTTTTATCCTTTCTTAATTAAAAGTACTCTTGAAATTCACAAAAAAAAAAAAAAAAAATAGCTGTCAAAGTTAATTTTAAAAGACAACATACTTAACAAACTTTAAAAGTACCGAATTAAATAATTCACTAAATTAATATTAAAACTCTCATATTTAAAGTGTCTTAAACAAAATGTTTTTTTTTCTAATAACACTACATTGCGAACACATATATGTACATATATTATATTACTTTGTCTTTCTAGTGTTTTTTTTTTTTTAACACGTGACTTATATTTTATTCTTAATTTTTCCTTTCCCATTTCTTAATTACCTGTTAAAGGTCAAGCAATTATATGCTGTCGGCTATCATCGCAATACAAAATGAACACAAGAAAAAGAAAACGAACAGAAAGAGATAAAAAATAAATTTTATGTGACAATTTAACTGTCTCAACTAGTTAAAAGTGAAAAGGGACTGAATAAAAATAAAAGTTATAATAGAAATAAAAAGAGAGGCGAAAAGATAAAGTTTTACTAATGGTCATGTACTTTTTTCTTTTTATATCTCTTTTTTACACTATGAAATTATTTTAATGTTCATTTCATTTCCGCAGTTTTTAATCTGTACAAAAATTACACTTTTACATGGCCTAATCCAATTATACTATAGTTATATGCACTTTAAAATAACGGAATTAGATATGTGTTCATATATTATGGATATTTATACTATATATAGGACATATTATGCTTTATTAGTGCATATTAATTGGTTCTTTCTATTATATTTTTGTCTCTCGAAATTTTTGTGATGTCAAATTGAATAAAGTTTTCAAACAAAACAAAAATGTCTTAAATTTATTAGTAAATACAAATAACTCTCAAAATAAAAAATTAACTTTAGATATGTATTCACTCAAAATAATACGTAAATTATTAATACCAATATAGAATATAGCTACCTCTCTATTGTTACTGAAAATTTTACCGTCTAATTTTCTTTAAATTTCGTTTAGATGTAGGGCAAAATACCAACAGCCATTTAATTAATGATGCATGAAAATAAAGAGATTTTTTTTTTTTTCAACATCATAATTTCTTTCCTTCCTTGTAATTTTTAATTTACCTTCAAATATGTCAAAATCCGATAGAATTAGAACCCCTATATAATATTTTTTTTTGCTTTTCTCGAACTTCCCTTTTACATACTTTATTTGTCACCTTCCACAGCCGGAACTATATACACATATATTAAATATAGTGTTTCGATATAACATTGTCATTTAAGCTTATAAGCCTGTTTAAATTACTTGTGTATAGGGAAGTTATTGAACAAAAATAAGCACAAATGTTAAATTATTATAGGATAAAGAAAAATGTTGAAATAGTTGGAGTATTTTGAGAATATACTTAGAGAATTGAATTCAATAATTTCGCAAGATATTTAAAATATTTTTTGCCTGAATTTATTACTATACCTACCGTTCTTTTTAACGTATTAAACATAAGATTTGATTCCTTGGAACAAATTTCATAAAATCTTTCAATACATGTTATAATCCATATCTATAGATTCATTTATAAACACCAGGTATACATATATTAATACACTTCCAATATACTCAGTTACCAAAATCAAAAAACATATCTTGCACTATAGAAAAAAAAAGGATTATGAAAAATTTTGTAATTTTCAACGTTTTTTTAAATTCTTTTCTTTTTAAGTTATTATTCTATGCTATTTTTCGTTTTTGACCGGAACTTCATAATAATAACAATTTTTCTTTACAAAAGAAAAAAAACTTGATATGATAAATTTATTTCACGATATTTCCATTTCCGTTTTTTTTTGCACCAAAAAGAAAAAAAATTTGAACCACTAAAACATGAAATTTTTGCAAATATAACAGTAAAACGAGAAAAATCTTTGCTTTTCGTTAGACACTGGTCACACAAAAATTTAGACCGGAAATTAAATTAAAAAGTGATTAAAAGTGTTAAAAAATTTGATTTTAACATTTTTGTTGAAACATTTTCTAATTGTTCAAAAACAATATTAAAAGCTACAAATAAATTAAAACAGAATTTACGTCCTGTAAAATAGTTTTTTTTTTGTTAAGAAATTGAACTGTGGTACAGTTCTGTAGGCATTATTTATTATATTGAATAAGTAGGCAATAAACAGATAGATGGGAGGATTTTTTTTCTTGTTGATCAAAGCTGAGCTAAGGCGTCAGTAATCACTAGACTCTAGATCCGTAATATACTTACAAAAGTTAGAAAACGTGTAGAAGTACCTATTTGGCAATCTAGAGTTGGTGTTAAGTTTCTCTATATTTATGTTACGTGATGATGCCACTCTGACGGGAGAAACTGCTTCTCAGATCCATGTCAAAGAGTTCATCTAAATCTTAGAAAAAGAATCTACCGAGATATTTTCGCTCTTTTCTGTGACAGAATAGGATAAGTGAAGATAAAGTGTTTCACGCTATCTATCGCTTCAATTCCTTTGCAAATGCTGCAGTTAAGATCCACATGCATTTCTAATCTTCTGGTATGTCTATCTATAAGGCAATGGCGGAGAATAACATCAACTGATCTTTTTATTGCCGGTCTAGAGAAAAAAAGTATGCATTTGGATCTTTTAAATTCAGATAAATAAGGCGAGTAGAGCGTTATATGGTGGATATTTTTAACCATTTATTAACAGTTTCAATCTATAATAACAATAATAAAATCTTTAAAAATGTTTTCAATAAAATATCCTTTTAAGTTTTTAACCTCTAAATTTTTTTTAAACCAATGAGTTGTATATGTCTAGAAACTATAGTTTCTTATAGGTTTAAAAACAGAATGTTTTGTTCTCTTTACGAAATTTAATCTTAAAAATAAAATGAAGCTAAGCATTATATTTTCAATCAATTTGATTGCAAATATTCTAAAAATGATTTTTTTTTTTAAAGTAAAATAAAGGAAAATGTATTAAATATTGAAATAATTTTTTAAAATATAATAGATAGTTTTTTCAAGTATTTTATAGTATATCTGTTATATAAAAATTTATGGTTTTATCTGGTTATGCCTGGTAATACCGTTAGATTAAAAAGACAAATTAAACATAAATAGGAAATTGCATAGCCAAAAAATATTGCAGGTGCCGGATGTAGTTGTAATATTAAAAAGAAAAAAAAACCTTTCCTAAAAATATTTTAAAATATTTTAAATTACTAAATTTAAAGATTTATGGTCAAATTTAAAATTTAAATTTTATAAAATCGTGATTTAAATCAAAATCATGATTTTAAAATTTATTATAAAATAATATTTTTAGGTCATTTGGAAATAAAATTATTTTCATTGTGAAATATGATTTACTAGAAAAGTTTCTAAAAAAAAAATTTGATCAAACCTTCTCATTTTTAAAATCTTAACATTTTTCTTTTGATTGTCTATCTGTTTATTCATTTTTGTTTGTAAATTTGTAATTAGTTAAATTATATAAACATTTTATTGTATAGCTACAAATTTTAATTTAAAGCTGATTATGATCACCTAAAATTTTCTTTCTAAGTTTCAATAATCTTTTTACTATTTGCTATTTAAACTAACCGTTATGTACGATTTTTATAATACGATTTATCGATTTTTTTTTTATTTTGGATATTTTTTCAAATAAATTTTTTAAATTTAAATAAGTTTTATACATTTTAAAAAAATTTCATCTATTCTATTTATTTTATTTAAGTCTAAGATGATCCAAGAAAGTCCGCTTTCCTTCTGAGTTAAAATAAAAGTTTCATTAAAAAATCGATTAAAATTATTGAAGTATACCTGATTCTAGTAAACGTTAAGAACTCTAAGAAACGTTCTACAAAGATTGAGAGGATCATAATGATAACAGGGTTTTTTTACTAGTTAGATACATCTGAGGAAGTCATAAATAGAATATCTTAATTTTTTTTCTGTTTTGTTTCTAAAAAACCCTGTAACATTTAGGAATACATTAGTTTTAATAGCGTGTTCAGCGTATCACCCATTTTTCTTAAATTAGTATAGATATTAATTATCTTATTATTTTAAGTTTATTTTTTTATTTTGAAAATCTACTTTGACTTTTGTAAGATCTTTTTCTAATGTAAATTATGACAATTTAAAAAAATATTTGACACAATATGATTATCTCTGTCTGTGTTCTTCCGTCTGTCTACTGATATTTTACATAATTTGGTATAAAATAATTATTTTTTAACCATTACATGCATATACCATTAAAATAATATTTAAAATTAATAATTATTGATAACAATTATTGTTTATAACTCAATTTACATCTAGAATGTATTTTTAACAGAAAACTAATAAAAATAAAAAAAATTTTAATATTCTTGGGTAAGTTTTCACCTACTTTTTAACTTTTGTCATCCCCAAGTTTTTGTTTTTACCGAAATGTGCTAAAAATGCAATTTGTGTCAGTAAAATTTTTAAAAATATGGAATCTATTAGGTCTTTGAGTACAAATATGTAAATTCTGTTGTGTAAATGTACTCAATAATTAAATTTTTTTGTATAAAATAAGAAAATCAACCGAGACTTTTTTTTATAACTGTTTTGAAGATAATGGGGGCGTTAATCATTTTAAAAATGTTGAGCCAACAACATTATGTCTAAAACGTTTCAAACAACAAATTTAAATTTTGAGGTAAATTGAAAATTTAAAAAATTATTATACTACTCGTATTTTACTTCAGAATGAATTTTGTATTGCTCAATTTTTAAGAGGATCCTTCTTAAAACTCCATTATTATCCACAAACTTCAATTAATGCTTGTGTTAACATTTTCCAAATGTGCGGCTTGAAATGCCTTCTTCCCATTAATTCTGTACCGGTGTCAGTTCATAATGTTTTTATTTTACTATTTAATGAAGTTCTACTTTTGTTTTAAAATCTTTAAAATTACTAAAAGCCTCCGATTTTTGCTTTAAAAAGTAAATTTCTGTCCATCTTGTTGCATCGTCTGTGAATGTGAAAAAGTATTTTGCACCGCCTATTGATGTTACATTGATCGGTCCGCACAGATCGCTATGAATTAGTTCGAGTTCTTTTCTTCTCCAATTTTGACTATGCATAGCTTTCTTGAATGGTAATCAACTTTGCTTACCTTGCAAACATATTTCACATTGCGATATTTTGTCACTGCTTAACATTATTTTGACTTTAATACCAGGAATATATTTATCTTATTATTTTTTAGAATTTCTTGTAAGGTCTTATAGTTGAGATGACCTAACCCATAGTACCAAAGCATTAACTTATCTGAAATTTGGATATAATTTGCACATTCTGATGAATTATGCAATAGTATTTCGTAATGGAAGTAATAGTATTTCGTAGTAATAATAGTTAGCAGTAGGAAGCGTGCTGGGCCCATAACCCTTGTTGTTTATTCAAGTAGTAATAAAAAAGTAATGTATAATAAAAAAGTAACAGTTCAATGTGACAAAGACAAAAATGTAATAGATCAAAATGACGTATGATTTACTTATTACTAACTTAATAACGTTGCCAGATCTAACAGTTTTGTATACCTACTGCCTTTTTTGTAATTTTAATTTTCATATTCAAATTTAATATACAATTAAATATTAACTGGGTTCTTAAAAGTTTTCCTAATTAAATAATTAATACTTCTGTAAAATAACGATTATTCTATGGAATATATATATATATATGTATATATGAATTATAAGATTAGCATATAAATTTAATAAAATAAATTATATGTTTCAT
Source organism: Poecilobothrus nobilitatus (assembly GCA_947095535.1). Lineage (NCBI taxonomy): Eukaryota > Metazoa > Arthropoda > Insecta > Diptera > Dolichopodidae > Poecilobothrus > Poecilobothrus nobilitatus. Next base: position 16,176,794 of record OX352773.1, on the reverse strand, counting down.
CACATTACCTTTTCAATTTTTTATTTTATTAAAACATAACAATAAAAATAAAAACCATTTTTTTTTCTTTTTATTTAATTTAATTTAATCAGTCATAATGAAAAACTCCAACCCTTTTAAATTACTCAATAAAAACTACTAAAAATATATGAAAAATGAAATGTGGGAGAAGGGATGTGCAAAAAAAAAAAAAAAGCTCAAAACCATTTTTTCTATACATTTTCAACATAATTAAAAATTACTTATAACAACCACTAAGAATGTTATTATAAATATAACATATCGTTATGCAAATATTAAAAATAAAACAAAATTAATAATAAAACATGTTATGTAAATGATATAAGTTTTTAACAAAGTAGTTAAAAAGTAAAAAGTAAAAAGAAAATTAAGAAAAATAAAAATAAATAGAAAAAAGTTATTAAAAAGCATATTTCACGCACAATTTTCATTTAGTTAAGTAGTTTTTCAATATTCCCCTAAAATACAATCAACCTTTTAACAAAAACGGTATGTAGGATCCATGTTTTTTTTTTCAAAATTAATAAGAAAATTTTTTATTAATTTAAAATTTTTTTTTTTATTCTATGTCTGTCGGTCTAAGATTTTTGGATAATTTAACATAATAAAGAATATTAATATTTCATTCCTATGATTTGTTAGTAATGAACTCTGCAATGTATTTTTTCTTTTGATGAATTGTTTGCGATAAACTCTATCTAATAAAGTTTTTATTGTAATTGCTATTTATTAAACAAACCGAAAAAAAAAACAAATAACTTAACAAAATAGTAATTATTGAACCGGATAATAGATGGTGTATAAGTAGCTTAAAAAATATTTATATTTCATATAACTACAATCGACTATGCGACACTTAGTTAAATTAGTGATTGAATAAACTGATGCTTAGTGTAATTTGCAAAAACTAGTGTCTAGTATCTAGAGTCTAGAGCGAATTAGACAAAAAAAATTGTAATATTAAGTAAAATAACAGGATTTTCAAATTAAGAGGGTTAGTGAATATTTTCTAACTCATTACTGTATTATAAATATATTTTTGTTAAAAAAAGCTTCAATAATCTATTACATATGAGTCGATTATTTCCAATAGCTGTATTTTTAAGTAAACAAATTAATCCAGAAACAATATTAATATCTAGTACACAAAAACAGTTCTCATTGATTTGAAAAAATTCACATAATTCAAATATGTTCCGAAAGACAACGCTGACACTTTTGAAATATGTAAAATAGATTAGAAAATTTCCGACAGAAGTGATTGTTCAATCAATAAATGTTACAAGTTAAAAAAGTCAATGTTTCTAACAATCAAGCGAAATTAAAAGATTTACCATCCTTTATATTTGACATTTTTAAATTTTTTTCAACAGCTATTCTCGCTATTGTAAAAAGTTAGGTCTATCACATCAATAATATATCACTGATGTTATCAATGCCGGAATCAGACTTAACAGTACCTCGATATTTTCAACTGAGATTTTTCGATATTTCGATATTTTCTTTCAACAAAATCTAACATATAAAAAGTATATTAAAGAAAAATTGAATAAAATTTTCTCAAACTTACACTATAATAACGATGAAAATTTTACATTAGATATTTTCTCATCTTTTCCTATTTTAAAATAGGTGCCACTTATTTGCATATACACCGAAATATACATATGTTATGTTAGACATAATAACAACACCATCATTATTTACAGAACCAAATATCGAATTGAAATATTACACAATACCTGTTTGCCTATAGTAATGAAGAACTTCTAAAAAAGTTTCCATTAACAAAAAAATATTAATAAAAGGTACCTACCTACCAAGGTAAAAGGATCAGACTGGTTGACTTTTCACGCAAACCATTAAAATTGATGATTTTCTCTTAGGGTCATCAATCAACGACGCACTCTTTTGGTGAAATTTTTTTAACATAACATGAAAATGAAAGGTTTTTTTTTTTTTTTTTTGTATCCATTATCGTTACCTAAGAATATTCTAACGCTCATTAAGGTTAAGGTAAATGTTGAAAATTAGTTAGAACATAATATAAAGGTTTCATAAGAGCTTATATATAAATGAGAAAGTAGAGAATATTAATAATTATACGTGATATTGTGATGGAAAAGTTGTTGCGATTTTCAGTAAAAATTATTTGTTTTAATTTTCTTTGCGTTGTTTTTGTTGTAGATAGGGTATAATTACTGTTATATATGTATTGTATAGGAATAAAATGTATTGAGAGAAAATTAATTATGAAAGCCTTTTATTATATTTTTTGGTTATTCTTATATACAATTAAAAACAAAAAGAAACCGTATCCTTTTTTACTGTTATTAAAACAAATAATTATGGTTTAAGGTTTTGTGAAAAATTTTTAAAATGGTTTTTATAGAAAATGGTGTATCTCAGAATTTTTATAATTTAATTTAAAACAATAAGACGTTCAAATCATTTTTTAATATTTTGTCCTAGATAGGAATGAGGCTATAAAATATGACATTATTGATCTTGTTAGTGTATTCTTAATTTTTTTTTTATAAATTTAGCTCATTTTTATAAATTTTAGTCTCAAACGGGTTCCAAAATTTCAATTCGAGGACACTTATTAATCTGTTGCTATCAAAATTGATCTAATATTATATTAAAACTATTTCATATTATTGCTAAATAGAATGCCATAATATGATACTCACTTCAACCTAACTTAAATTGCACAGTCTTTTGCTTGTTATCCAAAAGATATAGACTAACGTATCCTTCATGAAAGCACACTAAATTATTTAAGAATGATAACAATTATGGTAGCAGGATGAAATAAATTAAATGGAATAACAGTGACCTGATATTAGTTTGGAAAAAAATGTTTCGAGTCTGCTGAATGAAATATAACTAAATGAGCCTGAAGAGCCCCATTATAAAACAAATTGAATCAGTTATTTTTGAAAAGTTTTAGACAATTAATTTCAAACTTTAATTTTTTTACTTACACCATTTTTGTATACAAGTATTCAAAATGTTGTTAATAGTTTAATTTTTTTTAAAAATTTATATGAGTTTTTTTTTTTTTTATAATTAAAATTATAGTTTTATTTTAATTAAGTGAAATTTATTTAGTAATTAAAAATGAAAAATTACATTAGATTCTAAGATATCGTTCTTAGTAAAAATTTAAATAAGACAGAAAAATTAAATTAAAAAACAAATTAAGAAAAAATAAATTTTTTACTCGGAAGAAATTACAAAAATTTGAAATAGAAGAATATAGAAATGGAAAAATATAAGAAATAGAAAATTATAATAATTATTTAAAGCAATTATAGCAGTTTTAAATAATTTACTATTCAAAAAAAAAAAAAAACTATAGTCATGGCTATTAAAATTTTACTTTCCAAATTATCTAACAATATTTCGTCCAATAAATTCTTTTATAGACAAATTAAGAAGCAATCACATTCGTAAACGGAACAAATAGGTTAATGAATTAACACAACACAAAAATTAAGTAAAATGGGCATAATAACAAAAATACGTTAAGTACCAAAGCACGGCTCTAACAGTTTTAGATCTCTTACAATTCCGTGCGTAGATTTTGCAAATTTTGTAAAAGAGCAAAAATTTTTTTTTTTCATGTATGTTAAAACTCTTCATTAATGCGTATTTGAATTAACTTTAATATAAAAGTAGCAAACTTTCCATTAGAAAGGAAAACATCGAGGAATAACTGATGATGTTAACTACATTGAAAAACGAGGAAGAGTGCAGTAGAGTAGACTGTGTCAACTCTGGGATATCCGTATGAACGTAATATATCCTATTATAAAACTTGATCATCTTTTAAAACCATTCAGATGTTTTAGTACCGAACTACAGAGATATATTTATATAAATGGTGGAGTTGTATGACAGCTACCCGAATCTATTGCGCCTAGCTTCATTAAGTTCCAAGAAATGCAAGAAGCCTAAACCGGCTGCATTAGATCAATCAAATTTTACAAAAGTTTTTGGCATGCAACTCGACACTTTTTCACTAAATTTCAGATAGCTAGCTTGAATAGACACTGAGTTATTTTCATTTAAAAAGAGAAGTTGTATAGCAACTACCCGAACCTGTCATATCATCACAACCAAATTTTGCAAAAGTTGTTGCCATAAAACTTGATCATCATTTGCAAGATTTCAGACGCCTAGCTTTATTAACTTCCAAGAGGTGCAAGAAGCCTGAACCAGCTGCTCTAGACCAACCAAATTTTGCAAAAGTTGTTGGCATGTAACTCGACACCTCTTTACTAAATTTCAGATTCCTAGCTTCAATAAACACTGAGTTATTCTCATTTAAACGGAGAAGTTGTATGGCAGCTACCCGAACCCGCCGCAACAACGCAACCAAATTTTACAGAAGTTGTTGCCATAAAACTTGATCATCATTTGCAAAATTTCAGAAACCTAGCTTGAATAGATACTGAGCTATTTCTATATAAAGAAAAAAGTTGTATGCCAGCTACTCGAACCCGCCGACCGAAAATGTTGGATTTAAATAGCAAAACTAACAATTTTGCAAAAGTGACGTAAAAAAAATTTCAGCCTCCTAGCTCCTCTATTTTTTGAGTTATCGTGCGGACGGACGGACGTACATGGCTCAATAAACTCAGAATTCGATTCTGAGCCGATCCATACATTTGACATTATATCTAGCTCGGCTCCTTTAAGGTGTCACAAACGTAATGGCAAATTTATTATACCCTTGAACATAGTTCATACGGGTATAATAACATTATACTTAACATCTATGTGTTCTCTTTCGTAATTTAAATGTGGTAATATTGCTTCTAGCCAAAACTTATATTTTGATGGCGAGAAACAAAATCAAATCATATCTAACTAAATTTCTGGTACTTTGATTTTGTAACTCATTAGTAATAACATTTGGTATACTATCATATTTAACTCTAAAGATACAATCTTGCAACAACACTTGACTTAAAACAGCCAACATTTAATATTTTTGAAAACCTCCTTTCACCAAAAAACGAACACTTATAACCACAATAAAGTTATTTTGCTTTTATATTGTTGCACTATACAAAACATAATATTGTATCGAGATTTTTAGAAAACAGACTTACGTAACGCTCTCAACAATATTTTTACCGGACTGCAAAAAATTTTCTTTAAAGTCATGAAGAAGTGGCATACAGGAAATTACGTAATTAAAAAAAATTAAAAATCTGTCACGAGAAAATAAGGAACAAAATAATTGATTAAAGGTAAACTGTATAACTGTTCTTCTTTTTATAAAGACAAAACCTTGTATATAATAGAATTACAAACCTTCTTTAATTTTCTGTACATTACATTTTATGACGACTTTCCTCTAGCCTCCTATCATCTATTAATTATATTGATTGTCTTAATTATAAAATTAAACATTCACAAAAAAAAGGAAAACAACCATATTAATAAATTCGGAGTAGGAATGTGTGTTTGTTTAGCTTGGCAATTGATTTGTCCATTTGAATTAAATGTTTTGAAAAAAAAAAAAAATTAACGATTATCATATTATTTATGTCACAAAAAGTTTTCATTTTTTTTTTTTTTACCTCCCATAATAATTTTTACCTTCACGTTACCTTCACGTCAACATTTTATTCTCTAACCTAACCTATTATTTTTGATTACTTGGTCTTAAAAATAAAAATATTGAGAAATTAAAAACTTAATTTAAAAAAATCTTAAATATTTCATTTAATTTTAAAATCAATTTATCTTTTCAAAATACCTATACCTATACCCATTAATTACTTGGTATATCTTCAAAAATTTGAAATATTCTCAATTTTTTTGCAATTAAAAACAAATTACGCAAACCAATCCTCTTTTCTTCATTTAAATATAACTTTATTTCTTTTATAATTTTCATGTAACGAAAATGACTGTCTTTGAAATTTAATATCTTTTAATAAACTGAGATCAATTGTAATAAAAATAAATCAGTTAAATTTGAATAGGATTCAACTTTACTTATTTCAATTCATTAGAAACCAATTAAAATGGATGAGAAATTAATACAAGATTGAATAACTAATAATAATAAAAAGTAATCAAGAGTTTAGCTATCCTGAAATAAAAAATGGTAGGTACATAAAAATATTCATAATATCATTTTGTATATTTGATTACATCTTTTAAAGTAATAAAACCAATTAAAATAAAGGTGGTAATTAAAATTTAGTTTGTACGTCCCTAAATTTGTTGTCAATATTCCAAAATTGACTTGTTAAAGTCAGTAGTATGAAACCTTTATTTCTCTATTGGTCATCTATACTCTTTAAAAAAAAAAGTGTAATTAAGTCAGATAATTACCTAGGGTTTATGTTAGCTGCTTAGTTCTTTGCATTAACATTTATAATTTAGTTTCACCATCTGTAAAAGTAATTTCGAACGTCAATATTACAGTTATTTCTACCCCTGTTTCAAAATAAATTTTTTTTTTTACATTTTTTAAGCATTATATAAGGTGTTAATATTGAATTTAAAAGTGATATAAATTTAAAAATGAATTGTAAATAAAAAAAAACAAGGTAGAATGTAAACCAACGGTTTTTAAAAGCGCACATTTCCAAAACACAATACAAACTGTTTAGAATTGTGACTTGTACAAAAATTTTAAAATTTAAAAAATAAAATTTAAGAAACTTTTTGTAATAAGAAAATATGTGAAAATAGGACGTTTTTGGAATTTTGGGGGGCTGTAAGTCTGGAACCCTATATAAGTAAGAAAAACCGTTAGCACATGTAAAAATATATTACTGGAGCTTTAAGTTTTATGTCTTGCCGAGGAAAAATTTGTACAGGTGCTTAAGTTACAGGTGCCTAAAAAGTAGCAAATTTTCAATTTTTCAGCCCTAATACCTCTTAAACAGGGGGCGGTACAAAAAAATTTTCTAAGGAAACCTATACTAATTCTAAAAGTTCTTTCTTGTCTCAAAATTTCAGGTTCCTATCTAAAGGCGAACCGGAGTTATAAAAAAAAAATTCATGCAAAATATGGTTTTCATATAACGGTAAATTTAAATAGTAAATTATGTAGATATTGCTTTATTGCTTTATTGCTTTATGTAGATAATAAAATTTCCGGTCTTCCCGCGGTTTTAGATTGTAAAACTATTATGCAGAGCTTGAGATATATGCATCTGAAAATGGGGCTTTTTCGTAATTTTGAAGAGCTGTAACTCTGGGACCCTATATAACTAAAATAAACGTTTAACACACATTAAAATATGTTACTGTAGCTTTAATTTTTATATCTTTCCGAAGTAAAATGTGCACATAGTTATAGATGTTTCAAAATAGCAAATTTAAAATTTTTGAGCCCTAATAGCTCATTAACAGGGGGTGGCCCAAAAAAATGTTCTGAGCAAACTTATACTAATTCTAAAAGTTCTTTCTTGCCTCAAAATTTTAAGCGTTATCTAAAAGCATGCCTGAGTTATGAAAGTAAAAAAATCATGTGAAATTTGGTTTTCACATAACGGTAAATTTAAATACTAAATTTAAAAAAATTGTATAATTTTGATATTAATTTACAAAGATAAAAAAAATACCTGTCGAATGACGTTTTCCCATTGAAAAAATCTTAAGCATAATAAGATATGAATTTAAAAATAGGGTTTTTTCAAAGTTTGAGGGACTGTAGCTCCGTAATGGATGGGGCTACATAAATAAGTTGTTGCACAAACTTATTTTTTTCATAAGACCTAGCCATAGTTAAAATCTATCTTTATCGGTGTAGAAGTTTTGTAAACAGACGGACGGACGGACGGACAGAGTGAAATTAATAAGCACATTTTTTCAAAATTGTTTTGGAAATGTGCTAAAAAGATTGTAATGAAATCTTAGATGTCATTATTGCGTTTTCAATGTTTATATGAATTAAATTTTAGACGCTTTGGAGAAATTGCATTTATTGCACAGTTAAAATAGAATTAAATCGAATTTTAAAATAAATTTCGATTTTTTTTTGTTTTTTTTTTTGTTTTTTAATTTTCTTACTTTTTGTTTCATTTTTTACTTATTCTGTATCCATTAGCTGTTAGAATAAATTAAAATATTTTTATTTTTCCTTATCTCTTCACTTTTAATGTTCCTTCTATGTTAAACACTTAGATATCAATTTTGGTATCAAAGTTATTTTCATCGGCATCTTTTAGATTTCAGAAACTAAAAAGAAAAAACAATTTTTTTTTTTTTTTTTTGACTTTTTTATAAAGTTGTAGGTCGGTCGAACGAGTTTTATTTTTCGTTCTTTTTCTTTTGAAGTTTTTTTTTTTTTTAATTTTTAAATTAGTTAAATTTTTATTACAAACAGTGCATTAACAGACAAGGAAAGTAGTATCTTAAGATATTCAAATTGTGAAGAATAAATTTTTTTGTTTGTTGTGTTTTTTTTTTGAATGAACACTATATATGTATATTAATTTGCTTCTTTTTTTTTTAAGATTTTCCTGCAATCAAATAATATAGTGTTAATTCTTTAACGCTATGTAGAAACGCCTTAGGTAAAATAAATTTTAAAATTAAAAATATTATCATGAGCTACTGCTAAATTAAGGTACGGAGAAATAAAAACAAACAAAAAAAAAAAAAAAAATAGTAATATGCGTGTATAAAAATATCAAAAATATCAATTTCGTAATGATTTTCTTATGTTTTATCTGCATAATTTAAAAATGATTTGTGAAGCGTAGAAACGGTAGAAAATTAAATTCTTAAAACTTAAAAGAACGATAAAAGATAATTAATGCCAATATAAAAGAAAATGTAAATATACTATACCTATCTTTCATTTGTTTATTTCAATGATTAAGTTTAACCTATATTAGTTCTTTATCAGTAATATAAGACTTCTTAAACCACAGGGAAATACCTAGTGCTAATAGATTCCATTTTAATTTCTTTTTTAGGAAAATTACGTGCGAAACCTGTACTTTAAATTGTAATATGCTCTGAATCGAAAAAAATTCTTATGTATCTGTGAAACTTTTAGCACCTTAAAATTTAAATAAAATAAAAAGTTTTTATTTTTTGATTCTATAGAGAGTAAGACACTTTTATTTCGCCCACTTAGAGATTTCTTTTAGAAAGCTTTAAAGCTTTAGTTAAGTTGAAACAGTATTTTAAATGCTCATTATCTTCGTTCAAAACAATTTTAAAAAGTATCTTAAGCTTGTATTTTACATAATATTGTCAAAATAATATAAAGGATGAGGGATCTAAGTATTATTTCATAAATCCCGTAATAAACATGACCGAAAGTAAAGAAATACTGACAACACTCAGAAATTGTAGAAGTAAATTATTTTAGTTCAGGTATGAAGATTCGATTCGTTAACGGATCGAATCTTCTAAAAAGTTAAACAAAACAATGAATTATTACATAAAAAAAAAACGTTTATTAGCACTAATCCTATAGTCTATAATAGTCTTTAATAATATATAGTATATTTATTTTTTTTAAGTTATTTTATTTACATATACAGGACAACTGGCAAGAAATATTCTGATGAGTTTACATCATCAAGGTTAGGTTCATTAAAATTAATTTCTATTTTATTAGATTTTAATATTTTTAATACTAACGTAAAAACGTAACGTAACGTAAAAAAAAAAATGTTAAAAAAACATTTTCGAAATTTTAAACTTTTATAAAAACTTCACATTCTAAATTCATCCTTCCCCTTTAAATTAACCAAAACAGAAACAAAAATACACAATTAATTTTTAAGTTTATTTATTCAAAATAAATGGATATAGATATATATATATACCTACCAAAATATCAAAAAAATAATCAAAAATTTTTTTTTTTAATTATAAAATACATGTATCTCAGTTCAATGTCTATAGTCTGCATAAATCAGATACAGATATCAGTATGAATATTTTTCTTTTTATCAGTTTATTTTTTTTTTTCGTTTTTTAAATTTTTAAATGGACTTCTTTGCATCTGAGAAAAATATTTAAAAAAACCTTATATCGATGTCAGTACACGAACATAATCACATATATATCAATAGAAATATCGATGTAAAATCACACCTTTGCTTAAATTAAAATCAAAATAAACAGTAGAGGAAAATAAATATCTATAGATTTTCGAACAGGTGAATTAAGGAATATCAATTATAATTTTATTGATTATAGGTATATGTGTTTATTTTACAATTTTTACACAGTATATTACAGTGTAGAAAAGGATTGTAATCGTGACAAAACTGTAATTAAATATTCAATTTAATTTTATGCTACATTAGCACTTTTTTATGAGCGCTATAAAAAATCTGAAAACACAATCCTTTATAAGATACATTCGGACGTTTCTCTCCTATAAGAAGCACATATGGTATCCACTAACAGTATACGCATGCATATTATTTATATTAGACTTGGTTTTAATTTCTTCACTTAGCTATTGTTTACTCGGCAAAAGTTATTGAATGTTATAAGGCACAAAAATAAATTTCGGGCGCCATCTATTATCCTATACAATATTATTTATTTATTGATTATTGTTATAGTACGATATCGACTACTACGGCATAAACTTTCGATTTAATTTTTAATTTGCTTCATTTTGCTTAAAATATATACTTTAAATATATTAAAAGATATTAATGTTAATTTCAACACTAATCGTATTACAGTTTATTAAAAAAAACTTCGAGAGGAGAACGGTTTTAATTTTTTTATTAATTTTTTTTTTCTTGAAGAATGCAGTAGAAAGTAAAATAATGTTACAGATAAGGAACGTAATGGTAGGTAGATCAATGAATCAGATAAAAAGTAGTTATTGAAAAAACGCCACCGTTTTCCAATCTAATCATTCCACAACTTTACTTAGATCACACAATCGATTTTCTGTTTCAGATTCAGTTTAAAATTTATGTAAAATTATAAATCATTTTTACAGCACCAATCACTAAAAGATTAAAAAAAAAAACGAGGAAGAGTGCAGTAGAGTAGACTGTGTCAACTCTGGGATACCCGTATGAACGTAATATATCCTGTTTCTATAAAACTTGATCATCTTTTAAAAACATTCAGAGTTTTAGTACCGAACTACAGAGATATATTTATGTAAATTGTGGAGTTGTATGATAGCTACCCGAATCTATTGCGCCTAGCTTCATTAAGTTCCAAGAAATGCAAAAAGCCTGAACCGGCTGCTTTAGACCATTCAAATTTTACAAAAGTTTTTGGCATGCAACTCGACACATTTTCACTAAATTTCAGATACCTAGCTTCAATAGACACTGAGTTATTTTCATTTAAAAAGAGAAGTTGTATGGCAACTATCCGAACCTGTCATATCATCACACTAAAATTTTACAGAAGTTGTTGCATTAAAACTCGATCATCATTTGCAAAATTTCAGATACCTAGATTGAATAGACACTGGGTTATTTCCATTTAAAGAAAGAAGTTGTATGGCAGCTACTCGAACCCGGCGGCCGAAAATGCTGGAGTTAAATAGCAAAACTAACAATTTTGCAAGAGTGACGTAAAAAAAATTTCAGCCTCCTAGCTCCTTTATTTTTTGAGTTATCGTGCGGACGGACACTGAGTTCTTTTCATTTAAAAAGAGATTTTGTATGGCAGCTACCCGAACCCGTCGCACCAGCACAACCAAATTTTGTAGAAGTTGTTGCCATAAAACTTGATCATCATTTGCAAAATTTCAGATACCTAGATTGAACAGACACTGGGTTATTTCTATTTAAAGAAAGAAGTTGTATGGCAGCTACTCGAACCCGGCGGCCGAAAATGCTGGAGTTAAATAGCAAAACTAACAATTTTGTAAAAGTGATGTAAAAAAAATTGCAGCCTTCTAACTCCTTTATTTTTTGAGTTATCGTGCGGACGGACACTGAGTTCTTTCATTTAAAAAGAGATTTTGTATGGCAGCTACCCGAACCCGTCACACCACCACAACCAAATTTTGCAGAAGTTGTTGCCATAAAACTTGATCATCATTCGCAAAATTTCAGATACCTAGATTGAACAGACACCGGGTTATTTCTATTTAAAGAAAGAAGTTGTATGGCAGCTACTCGAACCCGGCGGCCGAAAATGCTGGAGTTAAATAGGAAAACTAACAATTTTGCAAGAGTGACGTAAAAAAAATTTCAGCCTCCTAGCTCCTTTATTTTTTGAGTTATCGTGCGGACGGACACTGAGTTCTTTTCATTTAAAAAGACATTTTGTATGGCAGCTACCCGAACCCGTCGCACCAGCACAACCAAATTTTGTAGAAGTTGTTGCCATAAAACTTGATCATCATTTGCAAAATTTCAGATACCTAGATTGAACAGACACTGGGTTATTTCTATTTAAAGAAAGAAGTTGTATGGCAGCTACTCGAACCCGGCGGCCGAAAATGCTGGAGTTAAATAGCAAAACTAACAATTTTGCAAGAGTGACGTAAAAAAAATTTCAGCCTCCTAGCTCCTTTATTTTTTGAGTTATCGTGCGGACGGACACTGAGTTCTTTTCATTTAAAAATAGATTTTGTATGGCAGCTACCCGAACCCGTCGCACCAGCACAACCAAATTTTGTAGAAGTTGTTGCCATAAAACTTGATCATCATTCGCAAAATTTCAGATACCTAGATTGAACAGACACTGGGTTATTTCTATTTAAAGAAAGAAGTTGTATGGCAGCTACCCGAACCCGGGGACAGAAAATGCTGGAGTTAAATAGCAAAACTAACAATTTTACAAAAGTGACGTAAAAAAATTTTCAGCCTCCTAGCTCCTCTATTTTTTGAGTTATCGTGCGGACGGACACTGAGTTCTTTTCATTTAAAAAGAGATTTTGTATGGCAGCTACCCGAACCCGTCGCACCAGCACAACCAAATTTTGTAGAAGTTGTTGCCATAAAACTTGATCATCATTTGCAAAATTTCAGACGCCTGGCTTCATTAGGTTCCAAGAGGTGCAAGAAGTCTGAACCGGCTGCTCTAGACCAAACAAATTTTACAAAAGTTGTTGGCATATAACTCGACACTTCTTTACTAAATTTCAGATTCCTAGCTTCAATAAACACTGAGTTATTCTCATTTAACCGGATAAGTTGTATGGCAGCTACCCGAACCCGCCGCACCACCACAACCAAATTTTACAAAAGTTGTTGCCATAAAACTTGATCATCATTTGCAAAATTTCAGACGCCTAGCTTCATTAGGTTCCAAGAGGTGCAAGAAGTCTGAACCGGCTGCTCTAGACCAACCAAATTTTACAAAAGTTGTTGGCATGTAACTCGACACCTCTTTACTAAATTTCAGATTCCTAGCTTCAATAAACACTGAGTTATTCTCATTTAAACGGATAAGTTGTATGGCAGCTACCCGAACCCGCTGCACCAGCACAACCAAATTTTACAGAAGTTGTTGCCATAAAACTTGATCATCATTTGCAAAATTTCAGAAACCTAGCTTGAATAGATACTGAGTTATTTCTATATAAAGATAGAAGTTGTATGGCAGCTACTCGAACCCGCCGACCGAAAATGTTGGATTTAAATAGCAAAACTAACAATTTTGCAAAAGTGACGTAAAAAAAATTTCAGCCCCCTAGCTCCTTTATTTTTTGAGTTATCGTGCGGACGGACGGACGGACGGACGGACGTACATGGCTTAATCGACTCAGAATTCGATTCTGAGCCGATCCATACCTTTGACACTATATCTAGCTCGACTCCTTTAAGGTGTCACAAACGTAATGGCAAATTTATTATACCCTTGAACATAGTTCATACGGGTATAATAATGGTAGTCTGGAACGGTAGTGGCAATGGTACAGTAATTTTTCGTGCACACCAGTATTCTGTATGTTTTTTACCATCAATTTTTTTTTGTTGGTTTGTTTTGGTAAGTTCATGTTTTTGATAACTTTCAACTAAACAGATAAAATCAATTAACTCAGTAATGGATTTTCGATGAAGATAAATGAAAATGATGAATGAGAATCAATTACTTCTATTTCTTTCTTTCTTGTAATTTTCATACGATGATATCGATTTGAATAAATTTTGCGTATTTTTTTCTTTTTTCAATTTTAAAATTTTGGAAATGACAGGTATTTTTGGTTTTGTATTAAAATAGATTATTCAAATATAACTTGAATTATTTTTATCTGAATGGTTATTGAATTTTTTTTTTTAATTTTACTCTTTTAGAATATTAAATAGTTTAATATATGGTTATGATCATGAAATAGATTCTTCTATTATTAACTTTAGTAGTTCAACAAATTAATAAATACATTATAACATGTAATTCAAAGAAATAAATACAAAAATATAAGAGGTAGTAGGTGTGTTTCAAAGACAATAAGAATATCCTCTTAGTTATTATAATGAGGTGAAATCCTTGGAAAGTAACAATGCAATGATACAATGAATCCGTCAATTAGTTTTACTATTCCCTAGATAGACGGCACCATTAGTCAATTACAATATCATGTAGTTTATAATAGTATACCTTCCCGTATTAGGTAATAACCAAACTACACTGTAGTAGCTTTATTAATGTTGATATTATTAGTAGTATTGATTTTCTTGTTTTTTCTAAGAGAGGTGGGAATCTTCCAAAGACACCAAGAATTTCCCCCTTGGTAGTATCAGATTCTTACTGACTAAACCCACCTCCCCCTTTAGCTAATATAATCGGATGAAACGCTTACCTGCGAACGCAGTATATTGGCTAGGGAGTAGGGATAGGAAAGAATAGGGAATGGATAGGGAAACATTGAATTGGGAGTGGGACTGTAAGGAAGCAATGAATCCGCCTATTATTATTTTATTATATTTATTATTTTGCGATATACATATATATAAAATGACTATTTTTATATGATCTAACCAAGGTTTGAAACAAAATATCTCTGATTGAACCGCCGAAATTCATGAATTAGATAATCAGATAACTGATCGCTTTTCTGAAACGATTACAGTTGTAAAACCAATAATCAAATTTTAGTTTTCAGACTATGAAATAAATAAGAACTATGAATTTGGTAAATTTGTTTTGTTTGAAATATCGGAACCGTTTTTATTTGCTTTGTTTTGATTCTAAAACTGCCTTCAATCCCGACTTCTACTGGTTGTTTTTGACATCTTAATAAAGTATATATTAAGGTTAGTAGGGTTATCAATCTCTGGCTTAAAAAATCTATATTTTCGGGTACTGAAGATAATTAAGCCTAAAGAAAGGCGTTTCCATAAAAAAGGTTATATAAATATAGCTTTTTGTGAATCAAACCAGGAACTTCAATTTCTAAGTCTCAAAGATTTTTTAAATATTTTTGTTTATAGCTAATGCTAAACTAATAGAAAGATTAAAAAACTGAAGTCTTGAAAATAATATTTTTATTTTTATTCATCCATCCATTTCCATTCATTTGAAAGGGTCTCGTTATAAATTAATTTAACAAATATTCAAAATATATTTCTAGTTTTATACCTCATTAATATAATTCTTTTAATCTCTTTTAATTCCTTTTTAATCCTTTACATACCTAAATACTCTTTACGCTTTAGAAATAAATTTTGGATAATAAAAACAACCAGAAAGTTAAAAAAAAATAATGTTTTCTTTGTGATTCCAAGAATGCGTGAAAATTTTTATTGCTAAAAATAGCCCTTAATTTTAAATGTATGTGGAGACCATCATATAGTACCTATATACATACACAACAGAATTTGCACATGAAATATGTGCAATAGAAAAATTCCTTTAAAAACCTTTTAATTTTTGTTTGCCTTCAACTACCTTAAGTTATTTTCTACTTCTTTGATGAAAAAGACCGCGAAATATTTTTCGTACTTTTATTTTCTTTTTATATTTTTATTTTTTTTATTTTTTATTTTCTAGTTGTATTTAAAAAAAAAACTTTTTCGTAACTTTCATTTCACTCGTCAAACAAAAGTATCAAAGGCGGTAACAGTTAAAACAAATTGTTTTAATTGTTTACTTTACCACATCCTGGCTTCAATGTTCACCTTGTTTGTACACAAAATCAGTATTCAACAACACAAAAGAAGAAAAAAAAATGCAACAACTAAAGGTAACAAACAAAATAAACAAAAACAAAAATCAAAGGATCAAAAGAATTTTTAAAAATAAAAAAAAAAGGCTAATTTTTTTTGTTACCTTTATAATATGATTGCTACTTAAACCTATGCAAAAACTTCACTCTACACTAACCCCACTTATAATTTCCTGACTAGCTTTACATTTTGTTTTAAAATAATTTTCCTCCCGTTTCAAAGTTTTCGAAAAATCTAAGGAAAATTTTTTTGTGAGCATTCGTGCGTTTCGCCTTTTTTTTTTTAGCCAACAAAAAGTTAATTTTTATAAAAAAAAAAAGTTTTATGTTGCACAAATGTAGTAGTTTTAGTTTTATCACGAAAATATTTAAAAAACAGATTTTTAACACCTATGGCACGCAAATAAGTTCAAAAAATGTGAATTTAATTATTTTAATTGTTTTTGAGTGAAAATATTTTTTTAATCATGATTTTCCAATTATTAACCTGTTATATTTTTAATATATTGTTTTTTTTTTTTTAAGTGCATGTCTCTGTCACATAAATGTGAACAAGAAATTACACAGCCTTTCCTTTTCAAGCGTGGCTGTAAATGTCGTAAGGGGGAATAGTTCTTACGACGTGTGTGGGATTCGAACCCAAACTCCTTCAGTGTTTACAGCGTATTTTATACGCTCTTATCTTCTTACACTCAGTGTTTATCAGCGTATTTTATACGCGTATTTTATACGAGGCCACCGAGACCCCATTTTTAATATAAGTTTAAGATTTATAGTTTTTATACTGGATTTTACCTGACTCCGAGTTGATAATACCTGATACCTGAGAATTTATCTTAAAGGGGGTAGTCTTTTAATATCTAAACTGTAAATTACACATATTTGAAACGTATTTTAAATATATACAAAAATATTTATGCATTATAATTAAAAATAAAAATTAGGTTCCGCAATTGAAACTGAGTTTTGCAGGACTATTTTAACAATACTTATTTAGCCATCTGTACTTTCAAAACTTAAAAGTTTCATTTTAAAATCATGTATTATTATAGTGAATTAATTTTCCTTTGGTCCTTTATATGTTTTATTGTTTTTATATTTCTCCGTTGCAATATTGCTGTTGTAGTTTGTTGATTTTGTGGTGCTCCCAAAGCAAATACTTTTACTAATTAGCAACAAAAAAAAAAAAAAAATAACACATTGTTTTTCTGTTGCTGTTCTATTTTTTCAAATTGTTAACAAACTAAATGAAAATGAGACGTAGAATGAAAAGCTGAAGTGGGTATAAGGAGAAAGGGACATGAAATTTTTCCCTGAGAATTACCTTAAGTTTTTCTTAGATTTATTTTTATTTTTCATTCTTAAGAACAGTATTTTTTTAGTGTCAAAGGAAATAAAAAGTGGATTGAAAATGTTTATTTTTACAGTGTATACTAAGTATTTAAATAGTAACTTAATATTTTTTATTTTTCAAAATGTAAAAAGAGTCACTAAAGAATAAGTTAAAAGACTTAAAAATCCTTTGTGGATTTTTAAAAATAAAAAAAAATATAGAATTTCAAAGGGAAATAAAAAAAATAAAAACGAGAAAGTATATGTAGTTGACAATGTAAATTCTAGGATAACCAAATAAAGGTAATATAATTTACTAAGTACACAAATAAATTTATGGACATTTAGGAGTTGTATAATAGCAATTCGACACCATTACGCCAAATCAATCAAATTTTAAAAAATTTATTGGGCAAAAAAATTGATAATTTTTTACAAAATTTGAAGACTTACAAAAACTTCTAGCTTAAGTAAGTACCAAGATGTGAGAATATAAATATCAAATTTTGTATTACAGTTATCCAAACCTGTTTTGCAGATATCCTTTACTTAAAACTTAAATTCTTTTTCTGAATTTATATTTAAGGTATTTTCCTATACCTTAATTATATATTGATTTATTCTCATACAAAAAGAAAAATTGCATATCAGTTGCTCGAACACGCCGGTCGAACTTTTTCAATTTAAATAGCAAACTAGTATTTACATAAAAATGAAAATAGTCGTAAATATTTCTAAGTCCTAGCTCCATTATGTTCAGAGTTATTGTGCCGAGGTATGGATATTCGGATGAATGGACGCACATAACTAAATTGATTCACTATCCATAATATTGTACAAGATTATATAATATAGTACTTTTCCATAACTTCTCGTCTCATTTACATAGTCACAAACATAATAACACATTTATTATACTCTTAGAACAAAAGCAAAATAAATATCTTTTATTAAATTTTTTTTTTTTTTCGTAAGGGAGGTGGGAATCTGCCAAAGACACCAAGAATTTCTCCCTTGGTAGTGTCAGATTCTTACTGACTAAAACCCACCTCCCCCTTTAGCCAATATAATGGGATGAAACCCTTACCTGCGAATGCAGTATATTGGCTAGGGAGTAGGGATAAGAAAGGATAGGGAATGCATACGGAAATATTTAATTGGGAGTGGGACTGTAAAGAACAATGAATCCGCCTATTATTATTACTATTTTGCTAACAGTGATTATAGCCGTTACAACAGTTGCAACATGCAGTAGTGTATGACACCTTACTGCATGAGGTAATTATTGAAGGCAACCCCCACTGTCAATATTATTATGTTATGAATATTATTATTATTTTACAATAGAGTCAGGACCATCAGTGGATTACATGTGCAGCAGTATATAACACCTTACTTGCATGATATAACCAAAGATAGCTCCACTGTAGCAGCTATTATTATTATTACTATTATTATTATTATAATTATTGTTATTATTACTATTATTATTATTATTATTATTATTATTATTACTATTATTATTAATATTATTATTGTTATTATTATTATTACTACTATTAATTATACGATATACATTATTACGATATAAAAGTACTACATATTTTTTTTATTTATGGCCTGACCGGGGTTTGAACCCAAGACCCAAGAACCCAACCATTGAAAGGTTGGCGACTTAACCACTGCGCCATGAGTCAGATGTTTTAGTTTTGTTGATTTATAAAGTGGTGTACAGAAATAAATTAAAATATTCCATTGATTTTAATTGTCCGTCAATAACTTTATTATTCTAAAAAAATTAAAAAAAATTAGCTGATAAATCTTTTAGCTTTTAATACAATTAGACACTTCAAATTCTGAACAATATCAATAAATTTTGAATTATTATGTATTAAGGCAAAGCTTCAAAGAACAAAAATGATTTACATGAAAATTCTCTTTAGTTTTTTTTTTTTTTTAAATACCATGATTAGGATTTAATATAAAAGTATTTGCAAAATAAATAGGTCGAGAGTCAATGAAATAAAGAAAATTTCTTGCTAACATCCAAGATATTCTTTTATTATTGCGTAATTTCTCTTCAATTTTTAGTTCGGAATCAGTTCCAAAATTTGTCATCATAACAAATTAAAAATACGAACTCTTTAATTGATCAAAAAAGAAAACTATTTTTTGAAATTAGGTTAAAGTAATCTCAGATTATTAAATTTACGAAAAGAAACATACGGATCATGTTCCCAGAAATTGTATTTTTCGGAACTGAGGAGCGTCGCTATACACCAAACTCTCGACGTCTAGTTTTTTGTGTTCTACATAGTTTTTCTATTCGACATATTATGCAAAAGAAATAACTAGTTACCTGGTTCCAAATTTCGAAAGAATCCTAAAGCTTACATTTCTATAATACTGTTAATGTAAACAAAATTCATTTTTAACGAACATTTTTTTTCAACGAAACCAGGATCCAATCCCATTTTTAATCAAATATTTTTTTATATGATTCACCCACGATCCTTTATTGAGTTATAGAATTAATTGCAAAACAATAATTAATACTTTATAATATAAACATATAACGTGTAATCATACCTATGTATCAGTTTCCTAAAGATAACTTATTTATTTTAAGCATAGGATTTCAAAGAACTTTACGGAAAAACATTTTTGATTGGTCTTATACTTCACAGATGATTTTTATAAAATTTTATGTAAGTATAAGGTATACTAATCAAAAGTGATTTAAACTATAGTTGTTTAAGTTGTCTAGATAATTAGGCATTATAAGTCTACTGAAGATCTCAGTAGTATCAAAGGATGAAACCATTTTAAAATAAAAAAGAAAATATAATTTAATTGTATGAATTGCAATTATAAAACGAAGAAATTCTACATGTTATAAAACGTATTACTGTCTGAAACAGTACTTGAGTCGAAATTGAGGTTAATTCTACTAGTAAGAATATACTCCGAACGTCATCCAACTTCCCTATATTATCTTCATTACCTTAACACAGAACATTCTCCTTCGTCCCAAACTTTACCAGTGAAGCAGACAACCTTTTTTACTTAACATTTAAACAATTATTATTAAGCAAAATAGCCTTTAAAACATCAAATCTCTTGTTAAATCTAGAAATTTATATAATTTTATTGTCGTTAATAATTTTTAAAATAATATTAATTAATATTCTAGAATTAGACAAGTACAATGAAATTACAAAGTAATTTTAATTAAGCAAAAATTTATTTGACTTAATTACAATATTTTTAAAATAAATTTTATTTCTTTTTTTTTTCAGTAATTTAGATAAAAATTATTTAAAATTTGATCTGAAAAACTGATCTCATTATTTTTATATACAATTCTAAATTTCAATTAAATGTAATGAATCAAAAGTTAAATAATTATTAATTTAAAACCATGGTAGATGTGGTAATGGTAAATCTTATTTAGCAATATATACGTTGTATATACTCGTAAATCATTGTTAAAAAAAAAAATTAAAATAGAAAAAACTCAAGTATAGCACGGCAGTTTAGGTTGTCTATAACAAATATTTTTATGATGATAAAATATGATATTATAGGCGAATAGGAAACAACATCAGTTTCTCCAAAACATTTCTGTTAAGTTAATAATTAGGTTAGATTAAATTTACGTTTACCCTAATACTTCATCAGTATTTTTCTTTTGACTTAACTCTAAAATACATTTGGGCCGTGTGTTCAGTTTTTATTTCTTACTCTTTCGCTTTCAAAAACTTTCTTACTCTCTTAAGGAGCATTTAAGCATTATACATGGATCCAAGAAATAAAGGTAGCCTAACGTTTTTATTTTTATGTTTCAAAAAATTATTTAGCTCAAAAAGAAACATGCTCTCCTTTATTAGTCTTCAATTCACTTAGGATTTCTCTTGGCATAATTAATTCAGCCGATTAAAATATTTATTTTTGGTTCTCTACATGGTATTGCACCCTGCGAATTGTTAACTATGAAAGTAATTTATATTTGCTCTCTGGTAAAATTTTTATTTTTAATAATTTAAGACATCAGAAACAGTGAATTTTCTGTTCCACCGGGAGAAAGGATTTTTGCCGAAGATTATTATATAATATAATCTTCTTTAATCTTCAATTATATTAGAATCTTCAGATCAAACTTTTTATATTTATTTCTTAAAATTTGTGTTACCGTTGCGACTTCAGTACAAAACTAAACCCTCAATGTAAAAGGATCATTTAGTATCTATATACAGCAACTTATCAAACTCTAAAAAAAAAAAACTGATGGACACCGAAATTTTTAAATACTTTTATTTTAGTAAATTTTTGTACATCAGTATGCCATGTATGGTACATATATATACATATGTTTATATAACACAAAATCCTAAAAATACAAAAAAAAACCACTATAAAATCTGTAAATTTATCGTTTACAAATCGTCTAAGATTTTAATCCTAATTTAATCATAAGCTGGTAAATCAGTAAATCATTTTGAATTTAATTTACAAAAAACAAACAAACAAAACAAAAAAAAAAAAACTAACAAACAAATTTAACTTAAAGACACCCACAAAGTCTGACATTCAAAAATAAATTGTGGTCTGATTTATTTACTTTTGTCATTAATGTTGTTGTTGCATAGAATATACATATATACATATAAATAATATATTATATAACATACATGTAAATTATATATAAATTCAATATAAGTATATATTTTTTTTAATTATGTTAAGTCAATTATTTATAGAAATTTATCTACCTACAACATGTACTATGTATGTCGGCCAAGTATTAAACGAGAAGGGGTATTAAATATAAAATGATAAAGAAATTTAAAATCAAAAAACAATTTTTAATAAATAAATCTTTAGTACAAATATCTGAAGAAACATTCCATAAAAAAAAAATTTATCTTATTTTACTATCACTTTAATAATAAACTTCACTTATGGAACACCCTATAATTTATTTACATACATTAAATTTAAAAGAAAATTTATAAGATACTGTAACTAAACTGATTGCAGGTAAAATAAAAAAAAATTAATATTTAATTTATATTTTTCTTTATAATATTCTGGTTGCATTTCAATGATTTACATTATTTAATTCATTTGACAGAACTAAAATCGGAAAATCTGTAGATACGAGTATATATTATGTACGTACAATGTGGTTAAATGTTATAAAATCAATCTAGAATGTGGTTTTAAAAGTTACAGTTTAAATTTACTTACATATAATTAAAAAGTCTAAAAAAGTAAATTAGGTATACGTCATTTATATTTATTTGATTGTTTGTTAAGTATGTATATAGATATGTATTTTTGATTTGATTAGACGAGACAAAAATAAATAAATAAAACTGGGAATTTTCTTCTGGTATTAAAAAAAAAATAGGAAGAGTGTAAAACTAATTGTGTCAACTCTATAGGATACCCGTAAGAATTATAATATTATATATTATGTTGTTTCCATAAAATTAAATAATTTTTTAGAAAATTTCAGATGTTTAACTTGATTAAGTAACAGCAGTTGTGTAACAGCAATCCGAGCGTTAGACCAATCAAATTTTTGTCAAAGTTATTACTTAAAACTTTAACACCTTTTAGGAAAATTTAAGATCTGCAGGTTAATTAAAAACTGAAGTATGGTCATGTAAAAAAAGAAGTTGTATTGTAGCTACTCAGAGTCACGGGTCGAACTTGTTCAAGAGCAAATATAGCATTTATATATAAATTAAAGGCAAAAATATCAATTTAAAATTTCAACCCCACCTCCATTATTTTTTGATTTATCTTACGGACGGGTGAAGCAATAGAATATATTATTATATACTTTCTCATATTTATCTCGTCTTCTTCATAGAATCACAAACGTTGTGGCAAATTTGTTATACCCTAAGAACTATGTTATTATAGATATAAGAAAAGGAAGGATTAAATAAATTTTTAAAACAAAAAAGAAAATCGGATATACAAAAAGAAAATGTTAATTAAAGTTTACCAAATCAATTTACTGTTTACTATAATTTAATTGTAAAAAAGAAATTAAATGTTGAAAAAATTTTATATTAGGTATTACCTACTCCATTGTGGAAGTTTACAGTACGATACATCATTAATAATAATAATTTTATAACTCGTTTATAATAAGCCACTAATAAAAATTTTCCAGCCGCAAAATTCTGATCTCTTACTATTATCAATTTTGCCTTCTTAAATAATTATAAGCCACCATATTTTTGCTTAGCAAAATATAGTGTTCTTATATTATACACTTTACCATCATTTAAAGAATGTTATGATGACTTCATTTTTCTTTCTAACATAATATTCACATTTAAAATTTCCCTTTTAATATAATCCATATTTTTTATATTCGAAAAGAACCTTTACAACAAAGTCGCATAACCATACAACATAGATCTTAAAAGTAAGCATATACATTTAATGTTTTAATATAAACTTACATAATACTATTAAAAAAGTTTTATTTAGCTTTTTTTGACTGAACCTGTACCGATTCATTAACAATTAACAATTTTCAATATGTTAAAAAAAACAATCACCAAAACTATTAACTGAATCGATGCAAATCGAATTATGTAAGCTGATGATAATCGAATAGGTTAAAACTAATTTATAAATAATTATTTCAAAATAATTATATTAACTGACTCGAAAAATTAACTGAGAAGCCCCAAGTAAAACACAATAATTTATTTGTCTTTTTTAAAAGTATTATAAAATCGATATATAATACTATATATACTATAATCCAAAATTTGTAATAATATAATATAAATTATAATATCGACATTGAACAATACAGGAAAAAAATTAAATAAATTAATTAAATTCTTAAACCATATTATCGATTATCGATGTTTTCATAAAATTGCTGGAATATTTAATGTATCAATAACATAGCACACCTTTAGATAGAAAAAGCAAGGGTTTTCATAAAAGCACATTTCCAAAATTAAGAAGCATTCCATAATAAGCCTAGAGTAAAGAGTAGATATATTGAAAAATAAATTTATAATAAATATAAATTACCCATTTTATTAATACAAATTATGTATAATAATGAAAACAATAAGAAAAATTGAGAAAATTCTAATTTCAGATTTTCGTCAATTATGAGGCAACCTCATATTATTAAGAAAATTTATTAAAATAAAAAATATATAATATTGAAGCTTTAATTTTTGTATATTACTTCAAAAAATTTAGACAGTTGCCCAAGTTACAGGTGTTTAGAAATAGAGAATTTTCAGTTTTTCACCGGGCGGGGGCGACACAAAAATATTTTCTAAAATTACTCATATCATGATCTTTATCCAAAGATCTAACTCCTCTCAAAATTGCAAGCTTCTAAGTTAACCCGTTTTAAAGATAGAAGGGGTCCAAATTTTTGCAAAAACTGAGTTTCATATAACGGCATATTAAAATACCGCATGGTGTTTCCAGATTTAAAATATGTCTCACGGTGTTATAACAATTTAAATATAGGGCTTTTCCGAACTTTGTAGAGCTGTAGCTGCGTAACGGATGAGGCTACAGAAAAATGTTGTTCCACAAAATTAGTTTTTTGGCGATGCCTATTTGTAGTTAAAATTTCATTGCTTCATATTTCAATTCAGAATCATTTCAATACTTCAAACTCTGTAGAAGTTTTGCAAACACCTAGACGAACGGACGGATAAACGGGCAGAGTGAAACTAATAAACATATTTTCCAAAATTTTTTGAAAATGTGCTAAAAATCCATAAATATTCCAAATTCTAAATTTAACAAAAAGTTTTAAGATACAGATACAGATTTCTGAAATTTTCTAAGCATCTATAATATATTATATCAATGGTGGTATGTATTTGTGATTACAAAACGGTACATAATGTTATTTAGCTATATATAGAAGAGGCATTGGTACACCTTTTTAATAACCTTCGTTTTAATAATTAGACTTCTATTTGTTTAAATATATTAAACTTTAAAATTAAATTTTTTTTTTTAAATTACGAGCTAAATTTTATTTTTCAAGTTTAAGTGACAAAAATACGAATACATCGCTTATTCGTGTATCTACTTTGTATATACATAAATATTCTGAAATATTCATTTATGTACTTTTTTTTATTTACAAATAATTTACAAGTCCTTTAAAATATTTACACATTGTAAATTCTAATGATTTTTAACTATAGAAAACTCTCAAATACAAAGCATACAACAATTATTTAAACAAATCTAAATACAAAACCATTTAAAATTTTTATTTATGTATGAACAATTTAGTATTTGTCCACTTATGTATTTTATTTTCCCATTAAAATATATTTTGTTCTTACGTCCAAGTAGAATATTGCAAAATTTTTATATTTGAAGGAAAAAATAAAATATTATAGTTGATATTTTAAGAAAATGGAAAATAATCTACAAATGCAGTAGAGTAAAATGGTTAATGCTTAACTTTACAATTTGTGAAAAATATTATAGCCTTTCAATCCACATTTATTTAAATCTTTTATACATTAAGTTAAAATTACAGTAGGATAAAATTACAGAAGCATTAGAAAATTACAGTAACATAACAATAACTCTTAACAATAACTCTTAACTCTTAACAATAACATAACAATAACTCTTAACAATAACTCTTAACTCTTAACAATAACATAACAATAACTCTTATGTTACTGTAATTTTTTGCTCCGAACATTGTACAACTACTTTACAAGTACATATTTCTTAACAAATCATAAACAAGATGGGTAGAGATTAGGTGGAAATCATTGAAAGACACTGTATAGAGGAGTGGAACGAGTACAAGTCTATTATTTGTGGGTGGGGCAAACAATATAGGTTATTTGTTCTTAAGTACTGCGATGCACTACTTGTTGCACAGAAGTAATTAATATTAGGGAACGAAAATTGGTTTCAAATTGATGGGAATATTGTGAAGAAAATTGTTAATATTTACCATTGTATATGTATATGTAATCCTCACAAATTCCAGAGAACTCTTAAAGTGAGAGAGATGATGTTCGTACCACAAATTAATTCCTATAAGCCGAATTATGATCTTAGAATTATTCCGATTCTAGAATTCCTCAGAGAGGATTTATAAATACATAGAGAGAAATTTTCTACGAGAAGAAACAAATTTTCTGCTGATTACAAGTACATTATGGGCCTTCATATATGTATATGAAATACTATTTGAAAGAAGTCGAAATAAATTTTAAGCATTCTTCATTTCTTTTAAATTCTATAATATAACTTTGCAAAATGAAGGATCACTTACTAAAAAAATGATTTATTTATTACTAAGAATTTTCCCCAAAAATTATTTGAAACATCTATATTTTTAGATTTAAAACAATTTTTTGATCTTTTCTGTTCCTAAAAATTAATTGAAAACTTTAATTACCAAAAAAGTTATTGAAAAAAAAAAATAAAAAAAAAAATTATAAGAAAAGAAAACAATAGAACCACTGTAACACAATATGTTTTCTTTAATTTTCATTATTCAAAACTAACTGTGCATACAGAGTGGTGCCATCATTGCCGGAAAATTTGAATGCAATTCATAATATACACTTCCAAAAAAAAATGAAAAAAAAAACAATTTTCGTAAACAACAAAAGGATCAGCAAAAAAATATAGTATCATTTAGTGGTAATAATATTCATAGTATAGTTTCGTATCCAGTGATAAGAATAATAACGTTATTACTACTGAATCTTTTATTAGCAAAATAACATAACAATCCGGAACCATCTAAGCATTAAAACAATCCTTGTAAGGGATTTACATGAGAAGTAAAGTGAAATTTATATGAACAAAAATTCTAAAAGAAAAATAAAATTTCTTCATGATGAATGTTTACATTTTTAAAACAAAAACTCATTGAGACTTCTTAACAATTACCAGCTATTTTTTTTAATTTCTTTGTTTCTTTTTTAGGTATTTTGGTTTCGTTTTGCTTTTAAAGACATTCAACATAATTTCTTGGCAATGATCCAAAATAAAACTTTTTTTTTTTTTTTCAACAAGAGGACTACAAAAGAAAGGATACAAAAAGAGAAAACAAAGTAAAATAGAACAAAGTTTTACCGTTTTTAAAATAACAGTAAATTATTATTTTAAAATGATTTTTTTATAAATTTTTGTAACCATGACAACTTACAAAGCATAAATATACATAAAAAGAACAAAATTCTGAAAAGCTACAACTAAATGACCCAGTATATTTATATTAAGTTCTTTATTTATTAATTATGTGTCCATTAAACCGAATTTTGGCATGAAGCTGAAGAAAACAGTAATTTTTTTTGGTCATTAACTCATTAAAAACTGATATTGAAAAGACTAATTCTAAATGATAGTTGTTTTAGTAATAATAAATTTTAAAAAGTTATTAAAAAAAATTTCAAACATTCTCTCTAAAATAGCATTTGTTACTATATCTCCCTTGGGCAAATATTTAATATTATAGGCAATAGTATCTTCCTTGGCCAAACAGTTAATAGTATAGTCATATAATAGTATCTCCTTTGGTCAAACATTTAATAGTATAGTCATAGAGGGATGTAGTGTTTAGTAGGTTAAAGTTGCACACGCTAATACAGAAATCGCGCTAATTTCGTTTTCGATGATTCCTTCCTACCCTCGTAACAAAAAAAAAAAACACCTGCTTTTGGATAGTTTAAAGGATGGTCTATAAACGAATAAAACATTGTTAGATATTCAAGATAAAGTACATATAACTGAATAAGCATTAAAAAGCATTTGATTATTATTGCGTAAAAATACTAATGACATTTTTTTAAAGAATTTTCCAAGATGAAAATGGATGCATTTCAAGCTAAAATTGATAAAATCTGAAATTCATATTATATTAATTGTATATTGTGCTAAATTAAATTAAAATACAAAAATAAAATTGTATTTCTAATTCGCCTAATACCAAGTTATGGAAATTTAATAATTGTGTCTATTATTGGATTATTGAAAATTGGTTTGTGTCTCTAATCAATTTCAAATCGATTTCATTTATAAATTTATAGAAAATTGGTAGAAAGAATTGGAGTTGATAAAATGAAACAATGATGTGGTTTCAACCAAAACGGATATTATTTCAAAAATTACAACAGTATGTTATATAACAGACACAAAACTTAGCTTTCGAAAACAATAATACTATAATAAAATTAAGTAGTATAGGCTACCAAAACAAAAGTCTTTTCAAAAGTAAAATTAATTTTGTTTTACATCAAAACTTTTAAACAGAATAACAAATGAGAATAATGATAGAAATGAAAGTCTAAAACTTTTCTAATGTTTTTAACTATATATGGCAAAAATGTTTTATTGTAGAAAATGACGCCCAAAATAATTAAAATCCCTTAAGGACTTTTCTTTCAAAATTTTAATTTTTTTTTTTTTGTTTTTCTTTCTTTTTGTTTTTTAATTGTAGTTTAAAAATATAAAAGAAATGACTTTTATAGTTTTCATAAAAATTAAAATAAAAACAAAAAAAAAAAAAAAATTCAAAAGGATAAAAATGATGAATTTTTTTAATCTTCTATCTCTATCTAACATTTTCTTTATTATTTTTAATAGAGATATTTTTATTCATTTGGAAAATGTTATTTATATATTAATCAATTTCTTGGCTTACTATTGTTATACTCCTTTCCTTCAAAATTTTTCTTCTTGGTGACATCTTTTGAATAGTGATGATGAATAAAATGCCCACAATAACTTTTTTTTTTTAAAGGATAAAAACTTTTGTTTTTTTTTTCCTTTCTTTTTTTTTTTTTTAATTGCTTGAAGCTGTGATTGCATTTCATTAAGCAATTAAATAAATAAAAAAAAATATGTACTTTAATGCTTCATAAAAATGGGAAAATAAAATCCTTGCAATAAAATTGAAATTAGTTGCAAAAATAAAAAATTAAAAAAAAATTAAACTAATTAAATTTATTTATTTAGAACAAATATTTCAAAGAAAAAAACAAAAAAAAAATATTTTAGAACAATTAAAGTACTTAATTCAATTAAAATTCATAAGTAAACTATAAATAATTTTAAGGAGTTTATATTAAGATGTTATTCTTATGAATTCTCTAGTACAACTTTTAGTTCATAAAACAATATAAATCTGATTCAATATTAAGCAAAAATATTATATGAAACATTCTTTTTTTTTTTTTTTGGGGGGTTGAGATTCAAAATTTAATAGGAAGTTTGTCGAATCGGGTACGAAATCGGAGTATTTTTAATTTTCCTTTTTAAAAGAAGTCTTTTTACAAAATCTAGCTTTTTCAAATATTAGCTCTTAAAATGTCGCCCAAATAAATTGAAAATAAAACGTCATTTTAAAAATCGAAATAGGAGTCAGAAACGAGTGTGAGTGTTTTAGTTGGAAAGAAAAAGTTGGAAAGTAAAATTCATACGTATTTATTACAGAAAAGAGGATAACCTTGATTTTATATCCGCAACTATAAAATTGCTCTTAATTTAGTATCTGGCATATCCAATTTCTGGGTTCCTTGATTTGGAAATAATTGATAAAAAAAAATGGAAGCGCCAAAAAAAAATAATCCCAAATTCCAAAATCCCAAAATTCCAAAATCCCAAAGTAGTTTAGATATTATATGTAGTTCGTTTTGAATCTAGAGTTGGAGTCAAAAACAGGTTTTTGACTTTTTTGGTCAACATTTTTTTTTTATGTTTTTGTTTTTTCAGGTTTTGATTGAAGATTTTTTTTTTCAAGAGTTATTTTGTTCCAGATTTGTTTTTGATTTTAATCGATGGAGACCCGTCTCGAATACCAAAAAAATGTGGGAAAAATAATGTTGAAGAGTATAAAAAAGCAAATTTAAAAAATTTAAAACGTTGAAATCTTGATTAAAATGTGAATCTTTTTCTACAATTTTTGCAATCAATATTTTTTTTTCATTAATTCAAGCCACATCTGAAATAAAAAAATTCAAAACGAATTATGATAACGAAAGTGGTTTGGGATTTTAGAATTTTCGAATTTTGGTATTTTGGTATTTGGGATTTTGGAATTTTAGGATTTTGATTTTTGGGATTTTGGGATTTTGTATTTCAAATTTCGTGGCCAACCCTAAAAAAATACCTTAAGATTTTATTTCACATTCGGATGAGAAACAAGATCTTTTCGCGGTAAGATGCGATATTACGCAACACACCTTTATATTAGATAAATTAAAGTTATTTTTTGCAGTACAAGGTATTATTCATTATCGGTGAGATGTCATAAAGCCATATTTCATGAATATTCAACTATATTTCCAATATAACTTTATGACTTATTTGAATTTGTCATAAAGCGCCTTCTTATTGAAATATGTATGTAAAAAATAATTAGGAAGGATTTTAGAGATAGTTAATTAAGTTTAGTAAATTTTCTTTTAAAGTAGTTTTAATCAAATGAGACATAACGTCATAATATAGTTTTAAAATCTATTCATGTAAGTAGCGTAGTTTGTCAAAAAAAAATTTAAAATCTTATTTGTAGTTCGGTTTCATTTTTTTATTTCGATGATATCTAAATTACAGATATTTGAAAAAAAAAAATTTTTTTTTGAAGATTTATCGACAGTAAAAAACTAGATTTTAAAAAGGGAGATTTTAAAAAGCAAAATTTAAAAACGGCGTCACATTTTAAAAAAGGATGATTAAAATTGTCAAGATTTTGAACCGCTTCCAAGTGTTTTTTTTTGTTCCTAAAGTAGTACCAGAAGAAGTAACTAAAATCGTTTACTAAATTACTAACCTTTTTAAATGATGACGTTTCAGTTTTTTTGTAACAGTTTACTAAATGAATAATTGCTTGGATTAAAATATCTGATATAAAAAAATTAAAGTTTTATCGTATACAGTTAATGTAACAGTTATACCTTTCACTAGTGATACTCTTAATCTATGTATAGTGTAGTGTACATGAAATTTTTATTTGACAAAAACATTTTGAAGAAAACTTTGAGTATATTAACTATTTCGATAATAAAGCATTTAAAAACCAAGAGGAATTTTCAACTTTCTTAATCCTCCTATGTACATAAAGCTATACAACTATTTTTTTGTCATGTATAGAATAAAACAATCATAATAGAGGCTAATCAAGAAATAGGAATAGGAAACCAATAATATCAAATCTATAGTAAAAGTTTAAATAATGGTTTCAATTTAATTATTTTAATTATGAAATTTTATAAATTTCTCATAATTTAAAACAAAAACTAAATAAAAAAAAATGTTATTTAGTTTTTCCGAATTTTTTTACGATTGCAAAAAAAATACCTATAAATACCTATAAATTTCAATTTAAAATAAATGGATTCATGTTTCGTGTTCAAATTGGCACTCCTTTATATTTTAGCTAAAAAATTTCCTGATTATTTTTATGAGTTTTCTATCGTCATCATTTTTTTAGTACAATTTTGAAAACAAAATATCGATAAGTCTCCTTTTATTAGATTTGGCTTTTTTGCTTTATTTTTTTTTTTTTTTCTTCAATCTCAAAATTATTTTTAATTTAATTTTTTCTTAAAACAGTTTCCAAAAAACATTAAGAAACTTCATTAAAGTGCAATCTGAGATAACCTTTACTTTTGTTTTTCATAATATTCAAAATCATAAAGATGTAATTTTCTTATATTATTATAGTTTTCTTTTGTGCATATGCATATTTTTATTTTATTAAAATCAACATTTTTATTAAAATCTGCTTTTTTGATTAAATTTTGAACTAGAAATGAATTTTTTATGAAATTTGCTCGACTCACTGTCATTTTATCTAATATTTTCGATCTTTATACTTTTATTAAAGATGCAAAATCTTTCCGATGATGCCTAAAATCTGAAATAAAAGACTTCCGTTCTAAAAGGTATATGCGGTTGTTCAAGATGTCCATTCTATTTTTGATGATATCGCTAAAAAAGAAAGTTCACATTAGATTCTATAATCTTGAAAGGTTTACTGCAAGCTATGTCTATGGTGCTTTTTATAGAAAAGAAATTCTGAATTACAAAACTATGAATTTCAAAATTTTAAGTTGCAAAAGACCAAATTTTTATAAAATTTAATACCAAGCGGTCAGCGGATAACTACATCAGCAGCTGTCGAAAAATAAAACTGCACTAACGCGTGACACCAACGATTTTATAAAAAACGTACGTATGTATATAATTATACTTTTTCAAAATTTTAGGTAAACTGTGATATTAGCAACGTTGTACTTTTAAATCTTAGAACTTGTGTAAAATCAGAGTTAAAAAAAAAGTGCGAATCTTGTAAAACTTTTGATATGATTCTAATTTTATTTTATTTTTCTATACTAATTCCATGTCGGCAACTCAATTTGTGATATTATTCAAGTTTTTGTATAATATTGTTGTCTTGTCTTGCAATAATTTTCATAGTTTATTGTTCATTTGATTTTTATTTTTTTTTAACTTTAATTCTCTTTTTATCTGTAGTTTGTTATACAAATGAAAATTGTTTTTGTTTTTGTTCGTGCTTGAACGTCCCACTGAGGCCAAAATAATAATTTCAGTTTTTATATGTTTTGTTTTTTCTTAGAAAAAAAAAAAACTGGAATAAATTCTTAGTATAAACGTTTGCACTATAAAAATAGTGACTTACTTTCAATTTCATAACGATTACGATGACGATAATCATGATTACCTCTGTTACCTCTTAATTCCTTTTAATCTACAATTTTATTTCGATCTTAATAATTATTTTATTTACTGCTTTATTTTAAATTTATTTTTGTTCTCCTTTTCTTTTTCTTTAGAGATGATGCAAAAATGGTGATTATTTTTTTTTTGTTTCAGATGAAGACATCAAACGA
Source organism: Poecilobothrus nobilitatus (assembly GCA_947095535.1). Taxonomy (NCBI): domain Eukaryota; kingdom Metazoa; phylum Arthropoda; class Insecta; order Diptera; family Dolichopodidae; genus Poecilobothrus; species Poecilobothrus nobilitatus. The sequence goes on along the minus strand of OX352773.1, from coordinate 16,143,422 downwards.
ATTAAAACAATAAAAAAACCTCAGAGTCAGTAATCATGAATAGAAGTGGAGTTTTTGTGACATTTTTAAATTAAAAATAAAACCATTGAATATAGATTTGTTTTTAAAAATAATTTTGGTCATAACTTGGTTGGTTAATAAGTTGGGTAATTAGAAAATATTATTGTAAGAAGAATTATTAATCTTGAAAATTCTCATGTCACAAAATGGCTCGTGGTTCTATTTTTTATAAGTGGCTATCTGCCGTTTTTTTGCTATTAGAAAGAAACCAAAATGTTATGAATAAAAATTATTTAATATTTTACTTTGTATCTCTTGTGAGATTCAATCTTTTTGTTGAGAAAAAATGGTTGAATTACAAAAAATGTTGAGAAAATGTTATTGGTATTTTGTATGTACAAAAAATAATAGAGAGGGATTAAAGAGTTGTTTAGAAAATCAGTGTTTGAATAATTTGTTTAGCTAGAGCTTATTTACTATTTTAAACCTTATATTCATCTAGAGCACAAATGTGGGTATAAAGGAACGCGCCACTGCTTTCAAAATAACTAATCTGCCTAGCCTCTCTAAATTATTTTAGGTTATGGTCTTTGATTAAATTTATGACTATTGCTCTGAGTTTCTGGTAACTGAACAACATGGTTTAGTGAAAAGAAAACAACAGTAAGAAATTTGAGCCAATCACGTTCTACGTATCTGAAAACCGGGGAAGTTGGTCGGCAAAATGATTTGGTCTAATACTGATAAACTAAAAATTTTAGAATACCTACATTTTTTATATCTATTACACCTTTTTTCGACATTTTTCATAATTTTTAATTTTTTATTTCTACTCTACTTTCATATTTTAAAAAAGATATAAAAATAAACGTCTATCTTGAGCTAAACTCTGTAGAACACTAAAATATTGACATCATAATATATAATATGGAGTAACAATAATAATAAACAGAATAAATTGGAATTTGACAAATTATTTAAATCACTTAGCCATTCAGTCGTAAGGTTTTCAACGAAAAATCTCAGTCACTCCTCAATAAATATTACAACATAGCAAATAGATAGATAATTATTTTAGAAGTGTAATTCCTCTTGTCACGTACCTATAGCTTTCCTTTTGAGGTTTGAAATTTTCCATTTTTGTTCTTACTATGAATACTATGAAATTTTTCTTCATATTTTTCTATTGCTACAATTTATTTATACAATTATATAACTTATACTACCAACACTTAGACTCCAATAATATGACATCTGAATTAGTGATGAATTCAAAATTCAATTCAGGATTCAATAGACCAAACCAAAAACCACTATTGGAAAGGGAAATAGGAACCTTTCCAAATAGGAACCACTATTGGAAAGTAAACAAGTGAGTTCCATGTAAAAACTCATAAGGGGTTATACAGTATTATCTAACTAAATGCCTTTTTCGAATTTTTTTTTAAATTTGTTTAGAATAAGTTGCTCCAATTCCAAGTTCTTACATAAAATCTTAGTGCAATCAACAAAAATATTCATTAAGATTACATAGAAATTACAAAAATTAAAAATTATTTAATGGTTCAATATTTCATATTTTTCGATTGCAGTTTAATAATGAATTTATTTACCCAGAAAATAAATACATCTATGGTTCTTTGCTATATCTAAAGTATTTTAAATGACCTTCTTATATAGTATATTGGCACTGAATTTTAAACAAATTTTTATTAAACCTACAGTGTTGGAACCATTTATTTCAAAAACCTTTTTAGTAAACAATCCTACGAATCTATAAATTCTTATATTCCTATCCAGCTCTTATGAGTCTTTTTCTTTTTTTTTGTGATCTATACTCTGTTAAATATACGATATTATTTTCTATCAGTTTCGTGCGGCACCCGGTGTTTCAAATAATCCATAATATCATCACCTTAACAGATACATTAAATAGCACATTTGTTTCTATGAAACCTTTAAAAAGTGCAAAAGTTAATAGTAAAACTATTTTTAGTATTTATATATGAATCATTTACTTACTTTTTCTTACATAAATATATAAAAAAGAAAGAAAAAACTATTTCAATATCAATGCTATGTATTACCTGCTGATATATACATACATTGCATCCAACTTAATTCTAAAAATGATGAAATTTTACTCTTCAACAATTTAAGTTTACAACGTTATTACTTTTATTTTTTTTTTTTTTCTGCTCTATTTTCATCTTATCACGGGCACTTTTAGTGAAAATGCATCACAATTTGTACACAAAAAAAATATATATATGTATACATAGAAAAATTAAAGTAAGTTTATATCCAGTCAGTGTTTGTATAATAAATATTTGTAGCTCTTGGCAGAATATCTTAGTAAAGTACACCTTAATTTTCTTGCAACATTAAAATAAAAATTTTTAAAGAAAGAAAAAAAATATAGAAAGAGACAAAAAATCTTTATATCCTCAGGAACTGTTCTAGAAAACTGAATTTCAAATATTGTAAATAGAAAGAAATACATTATATAGAGAGTAAAAAACGAGCGGGAGGTTAACTTTTAACCTAATCAAGAAAAGAGTTTTATTTCTTTTAAAGATTAAAAAAAAAAAAAAATATTTAGAGGGAAACAAATTGAAAGCATGTCAAGCATTAAAAAAAAAAACATGTTTTTTTAAGATTTAGAACAAGTCTTTCTGTCAGTCTTTTTTCATATCAATATCTATTATCTAAATTATTATCTAAATTATCTATTATCTATTATCTATATATCTAAATATTGTTTTTTATGATTGCTTAACTATAGTTTAACTTATCGATGCTAGTGATGATTCGTTCACTAGCATCGATTAAAATATTCCGTATAAACAACTGAATTAAAAACTGTATGGTTACAAATTACAATACAACAAGAGGAAGTAAATCTCCCTTTTTTTTTGATATCTTGACAGCTTCAGAAATTGTGATGACAATGAATAAAGGAAAAGGACAGATAACAAATTTGAAAGGGAAACTTTAACAATAATTTGGGGCAGAGAAGCTAATGAAAAGGAATAAATCTAGAACAAAGTTAAACTATTGTTAAGTAAACTTAGATGAAAGACGTCACTAGTGACGCGTAAGGAGCTATAATCTCTTAGATTCTTTGTAAACTCTTATTGTTCACAATTTTTTGCAAAGTAATGTAACTTATAGTTAATAAAAAAAAACAAATAATAAAATAAATCATTATTATTTTAAAAGAAATTGTGATATTAAACTTTTTTTGTACCCATATATGTGTTTTAGTACAGTCTACGAAGAATATTAACATCTTTCTTCAAAATACCACTTCAAATTTTGATACATAATCATAAACTTTCCTAAATTCCTTCCCAAGAATCTTTTCCATATTCTTATCCCTTAACGAAATTGCATATTTGTATTAAAGCTAACACAATCTATGTTTGGTATCAAAGAGAACGTTTTTTGTTGGTTAATGTCCAACACTATCCGGAAGAATCGCACATGTAATTTCTCTGACTGATTTTTGAAGTTTCTACTGACACTCGTAGTATTCAATCAATAAAGGTGGTATTTAGTTAGTAGGTGAACTTTATCAGCAAGCGTCTGACGCTACGAGAAAGGTATTCTTGCTGTCTTTGCTATATACTTATAAGAAAACAAATAATTTAATGATATACACAGAATCATGTTTACAATTATGTATTGGTAAAGTCAAATTACTGTTATTTTATTTGTTATTTATCAAAAAGGATAAAACAGTGAGTTAACGCCTCCTAACGTTATTAAAATTAGCTCTTATATTAGAGTCCGGAGCTATGAAATAATTATATTCATTTATTTAATATGTCGTATAGGGTTACATTTAAGATAATATGAAATTGTGAAAATAACTCTGATATCATAAGAACGATAAAAAATATTCCCCATACATATATCTACTCTTTTATACCTGATTATATTAATACATATTACATATATTATTGTAGATGTATCTTTAAAAACATAAAAAAAAAAAAATTATCTTCAATTTCATGGTTGGTTATGAAGTAATTCAAGTTGAAAATAAAATTTAAATTTTGATTATTATTACCATTTTAATAACAATTTTTGAATTTTACATAATATTGAATGCTGGACAGTGATTTTCAAAAAAAAAAAAATACCAAATACCAAATAAAAAATTAAGGGAAGGTTAAAGAATTAAAGATAATCTAAAGTATATACTGATTCAGATAGAAAATGATGGTAATGAAGGTATTTAAGCGATAAGCTTAAGGTATCTAATTTAAAAAAAAAAAATAATATTATTATATATTTTTTACATTTTAAAATTAGTTAAAAAATTAAAGGAAAAAAAAAAAAAAATATTTTAACAAATATGGTCAGATACCAATCAACACTATAATTTTCAAATTAATGGAATGGAAATTAGTTTTTATTTAGAACATTTCCTTAAAAATTTATTTTTGAATTAAAATGAAATCGTTGTGTAATTGGTTAGAAAAGAATTTTTTTTTTATCTTTAACTAGACTAATCTGATGAAGTAAAATATTATAGTATCTAAAATAGATGAAATGGTAAACGATTTTAAGATTTTTTATTTTTAATAGAATCAATTAAAGAAAAATATGTAGTTTAGAAATCATTTTTTTTTTTACTGTAATAAAAACTAAAATGAGTTTTAATTTTTTTAAATGTAATTATTTCTTATTTTATTTTTTTTTTATTTTTTAAGAATGTATTTATAATTTCTTGAAATTCTCCAAATAACAATTAAAATAATATTCCTTTTAAAGAAATTTTTTTTTAGATTAAAATTAAATCTTTGTTCAATCATTTGAAGTGATATTATGTTTAATCATTTGGAAAATTCATTTAAAATGTAGCCCACACTTGGTAAGGATTCTATAATAGATCTTCTACTGAGGCATTATAAAAATTATATTTATCGCTTCTTGATTTTATATTTGCATTAGATTATTAGAAAGATAGTGATAGGGGTGAAATGACCCTTTAAAGTTTAATTTGATTTTTTAAACACTTTTATAATATCTTTTTAACTAGGCCTATTTTTTTTTTTTTCTTTCCATTCCAATATATACATAGCAGCATCAATGGAGGGCATTATACTAGCATCGATGGAGTATAAAATGGGCATGAACTAAGTTGTTAGTTATTCATATTTAACGCAGCTCCAGTCTCTTTTTAGCACATTTCCAAAAAAAATTTTAAAAAAATTAGCTTATTAGTATTTTTAAATGCATATATATCATGTTCTGCTTAAGATTTTTTCAATCTAAAAACGTCATTCGATAGGTAATACTTTGTATCAGGTATTTACTTTGTAAATTATTATCAAAATTATACAATTTTTTTAAATTTAGTATTTAAATTTACCGTTATGTGAAAACCAAATTTTGCAAAATTTTTCTACCCTCATAACTCCAAAATGCTCTTAGATAGGGACTTGAAATTTTGAGGACAGCAATAACTTTTATGAATTAGTATAAGTTTACTCAGAATAATTTTTTTTGGACCACCCCCTGTTTATGAGCTATTAGGGCTCAAAAATTGAAAATTTGCTGTTTTTAAACACCTGTAACTTCAGCACCTGTACCAGTTTACTTCGCCAAGATACAAAAATTAAAGCTACAGTAATATATTTTTACGTGTGATAAAGGTTTATTTTAGTTGTATAGCGTTCCAGAGTTGAAGCCCCTCAAAATTGCAAAAAAGCCCCATTTTCGAATGTATATATCTCAGGCACTGCATAATAGTTTTACAATCTGAAACGGCCAGAAGACCGAAAATATTATTATTAACATAAGGTAATATCAAAATTACGCAATATTTTGTAATTCACTATTTAAATTTACCATTATGGGAAAACCACATTTAGTATGAAATTTTTTTTTTCCATACCTCCGGCACGCCTTTAGATAGGAACCTGAAATTTTGAGACAAGAAAGAACTTTTAAAATTAGTATAAGTTTTCTTAAAAAATTTTTTTGCATCACTCCCTGTTTAAGAGCTATTAGGATTGAAAAATTGAAAATTTCCTTATTTTTAAGCACCTGTACACATTTTTCTTCGGCATGACATAAAAATTAAAAGTTCAATAATATATTTTTACGTGTGTTAACGGTTTTTCTTGGTTATAAAGGATTCCGGACTTACGGCCCCTCAAAATTTCAAAAATATCCTATTTTCACGTTTTTTCTAATTACATGAAATTTTAAAATTTTTGTGCAAGTCACACTTCTAAACAGTTTGTATTGTCTTTTGGAAATGTGCGCTTTTAAAAGCCGTTGGTTTACCTTCTACCTTGTTAATAATTATTTTTACTAAGCCGTTAATTACTGAGCTCTAGTTATTGTACAAGAACTATAAAAAACCTTTTGATAGGAATACCGACGACTTAGTAATGGTCATCACGCCTAGTTACTGTTAGTTAAATCTGTTAAGGAGATAAGGTTTATTTTTTTAATATAAAATTAGAAATGTATCATTACCTAAAAAATGATACTATGAAAAGAACTGTGAAAATCAATTTTTCCTTTTTTATTTTTTCTCTATTTTAAATAAGAGAATATAATAGTTTAATAAGTTAAACTATTTTACATTTACTTATTATTCAACAAAATGTATATTTTCAGAACAGAAATTATGATACCTTTGAGATAATCTTTAAATATGTTGTCAATAGGTTTGTTAGTTAAAATGATATAATAAAAAATATGAAGAGTTAATGACATCTTTGCTAATGGAACATCTTTTTTATACATGCATTATTTTATGAGTATTTGGGTAAAGTATACCTAAAGTATAGTTAAATTTTGTCCAAAAAATGTTTTGATGTATACTAAAAGTAAGTACTAAAAAAAATTAATCAGAAGAAATAATAAAGGAAAAAGAAATTTTTTTTTTTGTAATGGATTTTAATAAAATCTTATTTTTACAACATTATATAAATTAAATGTGAGGAAAAATTAATTTTCTTTATTTCATTATTATTATTATTATTTTTTTTTTTTTTTGATTTTAGAACATTAATTTTAGGATTTAACATCACCAACCAAACAATACTAAACAATAAATTCTAAAGAATTAAATCAAAACTGTAAGCTATCATATATTTTATTTTTTACATTTCATTTCCTTCAATTTATTTTAAGTTAATGATTTCCATTTTACTTTTCATTGATTACATCATCAATAAAAATCCATTAGACATTCATAGAAAAAACCAAAAAAAAAAAAGAAAATCTATTCATTTCATTGTCCAATTTCTAATGATTCCATAACCAAAAACAAAAAAATTCACTCACTATATTGGCACTTAATTTTCAAGTCCAATTTTTTTTTGTTTTGTTTGATTATTTTTTTTTTTTTTTTTTTTTTTTGGAAAAACAAAGGATTTATTGTTTTGAGAATATTACTTCCGTTATATTTTGTTTCATTTTCATTTTCGTTTTAGTTTTTTTTTTTTTGTTGTTATTTAGAACATTAAAACAATAAAAAGAGGATAACAAAATAATAAAAATTGAAAAGAAAAACTAAAATAAAAAAGTTTTTTTCTTTTATTGATTTTATTTTGACTGTTTTATTTTTATGATAATTTTTTATTTTATGAATCACCCTGTTTTTAATATAATTTGTAATTCAAATTTTTTAGAATTTATTTTTAAAACCAAAATTTATATATATGTATTTGTTTTTTTTTTTTTTTATTGGTCAATTGAAAATGGAATTTTCTTGTTTTTATTACTTCTATTTTATTATTTTAATTTCATTAAAAAACATTAAATCAATATAAATGCTAAAATTATTGAGAAAAAATTCCAACACGAATTCAAATAAATAAAATTAAATGATATTTCATATTTGTTCGAAATTTAGTCGTTATTGTAACCGTTAAAAAATTTTTTAAAACTGAATTTAATAATAACTGTATATTTTCGCAGAAGTATATTTAGAAAATATTATAATATAACTATCAACTCATTAAAAATCCTTCTATAATATCTTTAAATCAATAAAAATCCTTAAAACAAAACGTGAAATTAAAATCCATGGAATGAATCATGCAGACTCACTTTCTGGACAACCAATTATTTTTTAGAACAATATTAGATTTAGTAATGTGTTAAACTGTGTTCTAAAATGTGATGCTGTTTTACAGATTTCGGATGACCTGTAATAAAGCATATAATTAATTTTATAACAAACGTGATATTGTGTTAAGGTAAAAAATTGTAAATAACCGCTGTAATTTTAAACCTATTTAAAACCTATTGTAATTTTGAAATTGCTACAAAGTCAAATAGCAATTTTTTAGATTAATTTTTAATACTATATATGAGTATATTTAGCTAGGATCAATATGTATGATTAAATAAAAACAGTTGAAAATGTTTTATTTCAGAAATTGTATACCTCCACGTTGATTTATGTATTAATTAATTAATCTTTTCGTGTCTGAGATCATTTTAGTGATTTTCAAGCTGAAATATTTGCAATAAACGAGACAGTAAACTTGCTGAAAATAACCGTGGTCTCCAATAAAAAGTTTAGATCTCACTGATAGTTAACTGCGTTTAGACATTGAAATGCTACTCGGTTAGATCAGCGGTTGTCAGCAACTGCCTTTAATCTATAAATGAATAGGATTAAATTTCCGGTATCCAGACTTGTTTGAGTAACAACCTGTTTTGGTAACTACATATAAATATTGTTCTCAACAATAAGCCAATAAAAGCACAAATTATTGGTAATTTTATTTTTTATTAATACTCCAAAATAATTGCACTTAATCATATTTTTATATATGCATATTTCGACATACATTATGAAATGATAAATAATAGTAACTGTTAAAGGAAATAAAAATTACACTTAATTCCTTTTTAAAATATTTTGACTTTATTACAAATTTAGCATTGTAAAAAAAAAACATAAAGTAGTAAATCGATAATCGATTAATTAACGGTTTTTGACTTTTCAATTGGATTTTTTAAAATCTTTAACGTTAATTCCTTGACGAAATTTACCCCATTTATTATTATTTGAAGAAAATTATTCTAATGCGCAAGCTAGAGATCCTCTTTTTAATTTGTTTGTTGTATTTAAATGAACTTATAAATTTGTCACTTTGACTAAGTATAAAGTATGACGTTATCGGTGCTCTTGTTGTAGTTAATCAGTAATGATAAAACTTTTTTATTAATTACGAAAGGAATTTTTAGATTGTTACAGGGTAAGATTAAGATGTTAAAAATGTTAAAACAAGGATTAACAAACAGAATTTTATCTTATATCAAACTATAAACCAAAATATGTTTATTTTACTAGAGAAGAAACGGTATTTAGAAATTACAATTTAATTTTACATTTTAAAAAACCGTTGTAAAACAATTCACAATTAATTTATTTTATTTACAGTATCCTTATTAAATGTGTCTCAATAAACCAACAAACAGACGAATACCCCAATTTTTATTTATACTAAAACGAAATCCTGAAAAAAAAAAAACAAAATAATAATAACAAAACATTGCCACCTAATGTAATAGGCGTCACTAAAGTTTGTTATTTTCTTATTTCCAAGTATCCTCAAAGTAGGCAATAAAAAAAAATATTTTTAATGTTTTAAAATATTGTTCGCAACTATGTAAGATGTATATGTAGATGTAATATAATCGTTATGTAAATTTGAAAAATTAAACAGTTTTATGTTATGTAAAATAGGAGTCCATTAAACAATTAATTACTAAATTATCTGCTAACTATTTTTTTTTATTTTCTAGAATTCTAGAAAAAAAAAAAAAAATTACTAACAAAAATATCGTAATAGTCAACTTTTTACACTGGGGCTATCCTAGAGGCTTGTCATCTTGATAAAAAAAAATGATAAAATATATGAAATTTTTTATTTAAGTTTTTTTTTTTTTTTTTTTCGTTCTTAAAAGAGGGGATAAATTATAAAAATTTTGTTAAAACACTTATGTAATTTATTTATTTCACCACAAAAAAAAAAAACACATTAAATAATTTTTATTTTCATTGTTTTACTGTTAAAGTTGATTTTAGATATCCTTTGTTCTGACCAGACAAGGATAAATTTATATTATGTGTAAAATAAGTATACAAGGGGGAAAAAAAAATTGTCGTGTCTCATAAATTTATGCTAATTGTAAAAATTCGTCTTATCAACTCAACCAAATGGTTTTTGCCTTTTTTTTTTGTACTGAATTAATATAAGAAACATTAGCATTATTTTTTTATTTTTATTTTGTATGAATATTCTTTGTTTACAATTTTAAGCTCTGGAAGACTGACTTTATTTGTTTTTTAATTTCCAAATTACATTTTATTTAAAAAGGTTATGCTAATTTGTCATTTGTTTATTTAACATTTTATTTTGACAACTGCTCGAAATTATTTTTTTTAAAGCCGAATAAAAAAAAATATAATTTTGAGAATTTGTTATGAAAAGATAATTTTCTGAAACTTCTTATCCAACTTATTATTAATTTTGATTTAGAGAACAGCGTTTAAAGTTTATAAGTACTGAACCATTACTTAAACAAAAAAAAATAACCCTTCTCATCGATAGAACTTCAGAATTTAGGACATAAAGTTAAATCTTTAGAAAACAATAGGTTGTATGCATAAAACTGAGTTTGAACTTAAATCTCACTTTTCAAACAAAAATACGAGTTCAAGCGTACCGTTTTTCTTTTTTTTTTTTAAGAAGTGAGTTTTAAGTTGTAAATTCGGTTTTATGCATTCGAGCCAATAGGTCATTGCATAAAACCGAGTTTAAATTCAAACCTCACTTTTTCAAAAGAAAAATACGAGTTCAAAGCGTAGTGAAATGAGATACAAGTTCAGTTTTACGCTTCGACCAAATATTACCCCCCATAATATTTTGAATCATTTTTCAATTAATAAACAGAATTAGAAAACATTCACTCAACAAGCAGATCTTATATGTTTAAACTTTAAGTCATGGTTTTCTTACTAAAAATATCCTTAGTGAACAACCGATTGTAGTAAAATGTTCAACAAATTTAAGAAAAACACTATAGAAAATAAATCTGCATCGTTTTAATTGTAAAACTATTGTTTAAGATTGTAGCATAACATTAAATACGAAAATATATCTCACGATGGCCTAAAGTTAAGCCTCTTGGCAACAAATTAAATACAAAACTTATCTTTATTAAAGCGATTTAAGCCTTACAATAAAAGTTAAATTAAATTTGATCAACTTCAATCCATAATGAGGATGGCAATGGAATGGCTTGATTCCAATACACAAAAATAAACAAAAATAATATTCAATAACTTTTTGCTGAAAAAAAGTTAAAATTGCGACTTGATGTCTTACAGAATAATAAAAAAATTTTAAGCATTCATTTCAAAAGAAATTATTAAAAAAAAAAGAAAATTTAAGTCAATGAAAAATCACAAAAATTCCTAACAAAAATAAAAAATTTACAATCTATATAGGAATTGAAAAGTCAGAAAAATACCAGTTCTCCTTCCAATAGAAATTTTGCAACAATATTATTAATTAACATTTGAAAAAATGTATTAACTCTTTAATATAACGGTTTAAATTTAATATAAGCGACATTTCCTTAAAAAAGAAGAAAAATTAAATTAAAAAAAAAAAAACCTCAAAATAAAATATAATTTCAAATCTTTTCAAATTATGACAAAATATAGTTGAAATTTATATTCCACACGTTCTCTTTAATTGTAAACCGCAAAATCCACATTACCAAAAAATACACGCAAATTTTTCAATGATTCATTGTTTGACAGAAAAATAAATGGAAAAGAAAACGGTAAATAAATGACATGTGTGACCTAAAAATGACCAAATTTTTATATTTTTTTTTACTATTTTTCATCTTTGTTTTTTTTTTTTTGTAGATTTTTAGTTTTTATTTAATTTTTTTTGGGCCTAACAAAAATGTTCAACCATTGTGGACAAAATTATTTAATATATACATACATATATAATAATAACAGTTGTATTATACAACCGCAAAAGCTCAAAGTTCTTATTATACTGTTTATGTTCATGACTTGTTTCTTCTTTAGTTTTTGTTATGAATAATTATTTTTATAGTTTAACTTATAATGATTTTTTTTTTTCATACATTATCTTAGACCAGGCGTACCAACTCATGTCCAGTCGTACAAGTACTATTACATACATTTATGTTAATATTACATATTATTATACTTACATAAAAAAAAACTACATTTATTTTTTGAATTTCAAATAAATGTTAGAAAATAGCAGTAAAAACCAAAACAAAAAAAAAAAATAATAATAAAATGTCAACAAACATAAGTGGAGACATCTATAATGGTTTTTATTTGTTGTAAGTTATGCTATAAATTTAATACGACCCTTAATATGGTTATGGTGGCCATAAAAGTCATTTTTCACCAAATAAAAACTAACACAAAAAAAATAAAAATTACCTAATGAAAAAAAAAAACAGGAAAGAAAGAGAGAAAGAAAAGAAAGTAATACAAAATAACAAACTATTGGTCTGTGTTTTTGTCAGAAACGTTCAACTTTAGTCATAATTCAAAGTTTTAAATGTCGTCACAACGCAATTCTCGTCACAATTCATCGTTTATTATTAATTCAATTTTTTTTTTTCATTTTTCTTAAAATTTTTTTTTTTATCTTTCTATTTCTCTCTAGCAGTTTTTATTACTATGATGAATAAAAACTATTTTAGTAGAGTAGAGTTAAATAGGAAATAGTCGGTTGGTTGGTAATGAATAGTTGATATGAAATGATTAAGGTTCTGCAACTCCAAAAAAGTTGCTAACAAAAAAGAAATTTGGAATTAATATGGAATAGAAGTGAGGATGTATGAAAAAAAATTAATTTTTTTTTTTTATTAAGTTTTCACTTCTATGTGGGAGAATAGTTCCTCTTGTGTTTAATTTTATAGGGTATTATGAGTTTGATTTTAAAATTTTTTGTTTTACGGAAGTCTTGATTATATCCAATGATAAACCTTGGTATAGTTTTAAAAAAGGAGGGTACCCCTTAATAAGTAAATGAATAGTATATACATCTAAAAACTATATTAGAATTTGAAGTCAGTGCTTTGCTAAAGAAATCATTTAAATAAATGTTTATTTTAAAAGACAATTTTATCAATTTGCCTTGTTATATGGAGCAGTAAATGTTAAGTCTAACTGCAAAAACTAAAAGAAATCCAAATTCCCAGAAAATTTGCCTAGTGTATGTATAACCATTAAAATAACATTCAAAATAACCAAAAAAAAGAGTAAAAAATTCTCATCTGAATTATCACATTAGACAGGGTAACAAATTTAAAATGAAACGCGAGATGTCACACAATCAAACTACGACACTTTGATATAACACACAATAATAAATTAGATTGAAACTTTTTGCTTTAAATTTATTACTATTATTACTAATGTAATAAATTTAAAGCAAGATTTAATATTGTCTATAAAGTTTTAAGGACACACATTTTAGTACACTCTTTGTTAAAGAAAATTACAGAAAGAACAAGAGACAGGGAAACGAGAGAACAAGAGACCGGATATAGTTCTTACCTTTAACTTTAGAAATAAATTTAAAATACATCATATAGGGATATTATATTACATAATGGAGATTTGTAAATGTTAAGATTCTTATAATATCTTGGGATACCTAACATTTCTTAATTTCTATGATTTTCTATAGAAATGACCACATTTGTTCTACACTTTAACATTATATGAATATGTGATTGACAGTTACATACGTCGGTATGTATATTGTAAACATAATATATACACATATTCTCTTAATTGGTATTTTCTTTTCCGTTTTATATAAGAATTGGTTTTTGTTTGTGACTTATTTCCACTCTGGTTACAAAATTTGTAATGAAAATCAAATACAAGCAAAAACCACAATTTATCCACGATAAAAAATGTTCGCCTTAATTTTTATATCGGAACAAACATAGATCAAGGATATAATAAATTTCCCATTGAGTTTGTGATACCAAAAAGGAAACGAGATAGATATAGAAAAGTATACATACATATTATATTCTTGCTCAGGATTAAATTCTGAATCAATTTGATAAAATAACTCAATAATTAATGGAGCTAGGAATTCCAAACTCTTATTATTTCAATTTTATGTAAATGAAAACTTCTTTATTAAACTTGAACAAAGTTCAACAAAGGAATTGGAGTAGCTAATATATAACTTCTTTTTATATTAGGATATTTCAGTGTCTAATAAAGATAACCGAATGTCTAATTAAGCCAACGATTTCTGTAAAATTTGATTAGTTAAACGCAACATGTTGGAATAGAAACGAAATTTATATGCTCATATCTTTCACTTAAAAACACGAAACTACTTAAATTTTCTAAAAGATGTTTGATGTTAACATCATATATTAAATTACGATTAAATGATATAATACCCACACCTATATTATATGTGCGAGTATCCTAGAGTTAACAGAGTCAATTTACCACTCTTCCTCGTTTTCATTCATTTTAATAATCCGCTTTGAAAATACCATCTAATATGTGCAATATTTATTTTGGTTTAATTATTTTATGTAACAAATTGAAACTTTAATTCTTAAAATGGTTATGATTTCCGTAAGGTGCAATCATTTGTGAGGGAGGATAAGGTATTGAATCGCCTGTTATTCATTTAAGAAGTTAAGAAAAATTATTAAATTAAAATATAAGAATTAGGTATTTTTGAGCGGAGACTGACTTATTTTTCTGGTGCGAGAATTTCAAACACATGTAATTTTCATTTTTCCTAAAGGTTGGTAAGAAATTTTCACAAACTTGAAAATATATTAATAAAATTGGAAAAACAAAGGCATTTTAGAGAAAATAACTTGGAAGATTCACTTTATACAATCATAATTAGATTTCGAATATACCAAATGAAAAGAAATTATTATGTTACCATATTTGATTCCAAAAAGCTAATTTTGAAAAAAGTTAAAAAGATTTAACGAAAATTTTCCTTAATACAGAATTTGTCATCTCTAAGATCATCTAATCTAAAATTTAGCCTAGGTTTTAAAATTTAACATAGACTATAACGCCACTTAACAGAGAATAACAAACAGAAAGCATGATAGTGAAATTTAAGTGGACAAAAAAAAAAAAAATTAAAAATTATGAAAAACTTGAAAGAAAATTTAGTACAATTCTTTTTATAGTAAAAGAAAAATCAAATAAAAACTAAATTTATTTTATTTCCTGTTCTTTTTTCTACTTTAACACAAGCGTTAAACTAAGTGATGTATGATGCAATTTGAAGGTGAAAATTAAATGTTCAAATATGTGCTTTATAATAATTTTACATGACATTTAGTGGACTACATACATATATATATAATATATATACATATATTAATGGTTTTTGTCATAAATATATCGAAAGGATTATAATTAGAAAAGTAATAAGTTAGGATTTATAATTTTCTCATAAAAAATATTCATCTGTTCATTATTATGGTTTACAAAATGAATTCAAAACTAAACTAATACTGATTTATGGGATAAGAATTGCTAATTAACATGATAAAATGTGGCACTTTTAAATAAAAAAATAAAAAAAACACAACTATTGGTTTCTTTAAATGATTAGTTAATTATAACTAATGACTATATGTATAAAATAAAAAGATTTGAAGTTTTCTATTTTATGGAATGTTTATAGCATTTAATTTTAAACCGTATTGAATTATTGAAGAAAATATAAAAAAAAGTTACTATGGGATTTTGAAGAACAAGAAAATCCGTTATCACTATCTTTAGAAAAGAACCAATTTGATTTCTTTCAGTAACAACATTTAAAACAAGGCACAATAATATAAAACCAAAAGTTTTTTAAGGTGTAAATTTTCCGGAAGATAATAAACAGTTTGAAATATTGAAACTTGGACATTTAATTGTATAAGTGTTCTTAAGCACGGAATGGTATAAAATAATTTGTTTGTGGTTCTTTAAAAAAAAATTTTTTTTTGTAATATGTTATATACTCGTATTTTCAAAGATTTTCAATAATTAAAATATTTTTCTTCTTTTAATACCTTATAAAGCACATATAGTGACATCAGAAGAAGATTTAACACTTGTGCAGGAGATATAAAGTAAATAATCTCTTGTAAAATTTTATTTTCATATAACGGTAAATTTAAATATTAAATTTCAATAGAATTGTTATAAAGCTAGAAAAGAGTTCAGTCATTTGGAGTTTTCAAATTGAAAACATATTAGACATAACATGATATAATATACATTTGAAAATAGGCCTTTTTAAAACAGTGAAATGCCGTTCCGTAATAGCTGAGGCTACATAAACAAATTCAATCAACATTAATTTTTTTTAAGTGAGCCATCCATAGTTAAAATTTCATTATCTTATCTTAGCCGGTGTAAAAATTTTTCAAATATATTTTTTAATCACAATCACAAGCATAATCACAATGCTTCTTTAGAATACCTTAGAATCCTTTCTTTTTAATTAAAATTTAATTTGGGTCAATTTCTGCTGTTGAATCGACATTTTGTTATAAATAAATATTATAAATGCAATTTTTCATATAATGGTTGTGGAATTAATTTACAATCAAAGTGCAATGATTACGAGTCCCGTTAGTGAATTTTACAACAAAGAATTCCGAAAAATTATTATTTATTTTAAAGCCTAGCCAAACTCTAAAAAAGAATTGCTTTGTACATTATTGGTGTAGGTTTGAATAAATGGGTCGGAAAGTGAAGGATGGAAATAGTTTAAGAGGGAAGAATTTGGATGCCAACTTGAAAAGGTTCTTTTTAAATAAATGGAAATTGTGAAAAATCATTGTCTATCTCGACTCTTTTTTTACTTTATGTTTTCCTTACAAATCAGATGAAATTATTTTATTTAGGTGGATATTATCATATTTATTACTACATTAGCAACTAAAATCTAGTTTATTTTTTAAAAATTTCATATTTTTTTATAATGCCAATCCTTATAATTTCCAAATTTAATATAACATTTCATAAAAATTTAATTTGTTTTAAATAATCTCAATTATATTTTCACAATATCATGTTAATTAAAAAGTAAAACATAGCCCTAAAAAGCCCTAAAAAGATTTTATTTTCTAATGCTATGCTAACACCTTTTTTAAAATGCACATGAACATGACCATAATTTAAAGTGATTATTTTTTCCTTGTAACTATGTTTTATAACTTTACATGTTAAACTGTAGAACTAAAATGGAAATTTTCTTTTAATTTTAACAAGATATTTGCACTAAATAAAACTTTAGCCAATCCTACATTTGTTTATACTTTATTTGGTAACAATAAAAAAAAAAAAATTATTAAATCTGAAAGTTTAATAAAATCTCGAAAAAAAAAAAAACTATTGGACACAAATATAGAAAAGAAACATAATCAAAATTTTAAATGTAAACTTTTCAATCAAGATTTGTTTTTTTTTTTTTTTTAATAATCGCGCTCGTTTTTTAACATTTAACATTTTATCTGATGAAATTTTGGACATGAACACAAACAATATTCGAACATGAACAGATCAATCAATCTTAAGCTTAAAAAAATATTTTCATAAATTTAACAAAAAAAAAAAAAAAATATTGTTTGTTTCACTTAAAAATCTTTTAAATACTTCCTTATTGGCCTTCAATCTTCATCCATAAATAAAAATTCAATTAAAAAATTACAAATGATGGGGTCATCCAGTGTTTGATGCACAGGTCTTTTTTTTTTTAAAGAAAAATGTAGAAAATTCGCTTTTCATATTGAAGAAGTTAAAATGTATTACTCTAACAAAAGTTGTTATAATTAAGCGGAAAAGAGTAGCGTTAAGTAAAAGTTAAATGAAACATTAAGAAAAAATTTATATAACTAACCGTTTCCGACCAATTGCCTAAACCAACCTCCTAAGCCTAATTAACATTATGTTGAAGATTGCTTCTCATCAATCAGTCTTATTCCTATTTAGGGGGTCACTCCCTCGAAAATGAAAATAAAATCAATTTTTTTTTATTGCCGATTCTACGCACAGTTCTGCGTATAAAAAATCTCACTTCATGTTTATCCGAGTAGTAGAAGTGGTTCAAAACTGTAAGCAAAGTTAGAACTATTATACACAATTTTGCATATATAAAATTTTATTCAAAATTTTTCTAAGTAGAATTAGTCGGAGTTTATAAACAAACGAATGAACGGAAGAGAGGCCGGGGGAGGGGCCGGGAGGAATTGCAACCTAAGGTTGCTATGATACCAAAGAACTTCAATGCAGAAATAGTTAGAAAAACAAAAAATAAAAACATTTTATTTCAAAAACGACTTCTTTTTAGTTTTTTGGCTTTCCTGAACAATTCATTTTTTCAACTTTCGATACACGTTTCTGGAAAACTATAACAGCTATCAACATGCTTTTTTTGTTTTCAAGGTGGTTTCAATAGCTATATTTTAAAGCTGAGGATTTTTTTATAATGTTGAGGGGGAGTTTTTAACAATGTTAAAGAAGCTCAAAAAATGTGAATTTTTTTTCTTCACTTCATAATTCTGAAACTAAGCAATCTTTTTCTAGTTCCTCAGCTTAAAATTTTGTTTTTGGCAGTAAAAACATGTGTGCAAAATTTCACAAAAATGGGTGCCGTAGTTTCCCAGGAAATGGTACCGAAAAAACGCGTTTTTTGTATGGAAAATGAACGAGGGAGTGAACCCCTTAAAAGTAAAACTTAACTGTTCCAATTTAAAATTAGATAAAAAAAAAAATTTTAATTATATTTTAATTTACTTTCTAGAGCCTAAAAAATATCATTTCGGATCTGCCATTTAATGGAAAGAACCTGTACCAGTATATAGTTTTTTATAATAAAAACGAGCAATATATGGTAGGGATATTTTAAGTAGGCCATGTAGGTATCATTTTAAGTATCCAACCTTCCTATCAGTCTAAATACTACATTTTCTTTTAGATTAAAAAATTTGTGCTGAAGAAGAAGAGTAGTAATAATATTGAACAATACTCAATCAATGAACAAATGATTAAATGATTACCCGTAAATTTGTAAAACAACATAATTTTATAGTGTTATTTGTTTATTAGGCTCTTATTAATATCCAAATATCTGACCGATACTGCCCAATTCAATGGGATATAATTCAAAATAACAACAAAAAGAAAAAAAAACTTAACTTAACTTTAAATTTTAATTCAATTTCAGTTTCAGTTTTACAAAGAGAATGTTTGTAACTTGATTTAAGAAAAGGTTAAAAAAAATCAAAAAAAAACGCCGATCTTTTAAAATAAAAAAAACTTCAATAAAAATTCGTTCTCATGATTAAACCGCAAAATATGTATTTATTGAATCACTACTACAATTATTCGATTTAAAAAAACACTTGTAAAGGTAAAAAAAGAAAACAAAAATATTATGTTTGTGAATATTCAAATATATTTATTGTTCATTGTTGTTTTTTTATATGTTGTTTTTTTTTTTTTCAAAAAGACCGCTTCGTTGTAAAATATATTTTTTCAACATGCTAATGATAGAACTATAGATTTAAAGATATCAAAAAAAAAAAAAAAAAAAACCTAAAGATACATTGATAAATAGATAGATAAAAAGATACAGGTATTTGTTATATATAAAATGTAATGGTATTACTTTCAATTAAATAACAATACCATGTATATAAAATTTCTTTAGTAATGGCTGGCAAATTAATAAGAAAAGAATGATAAGCAGAAAAAATTTGTACTTTTAGAATATTAAATACTTGTGGAGTTGTTAATGGCTATTAAAGGAATTAAGTTATACGTTGTATCGATTTGAATATCAACTCTTATGTGGCAAAATATTTTTTTGACTTCGATAGTTCATAAAAAATAACTTTAGTCTAAATTAAAAAAATGCCAAACATAAACATTTTGGGTATAGA
This sequence comes from Poecilobothrus nobilitatus, assembly GCA_947095535.1. Classification (NCBI taxonomy): domain Eukaryota; kingdom Metazoa; phylum Arthropoda; class Insecta; order Diptera; family Dolichopodidae; genus Poecilobothrus; species Poecilobothrus nobilitatus. The sequence continues at coordinate 16,123,415 of OX352773.1, read as the reverse complement.
CAGTTTTCATAAAAAATTATTCCAGAGCATCATTATTGGAAACTACTTAAATAGGGAAAAGGTACGTAATAAAAACTGAGGCTTGATATGATTTGGAAGGAGAAATGAAGTTAAAAGTTATCCATAACAAAAAAGAAGACAAAGCTTCTAGATGAGGTGTTACAACAATTGTTCCATTTGCTTCTACAAAAAAAAAAAAGATAATGAACATAATAAATTTTAAATTTTTTGTGAATTTAGTGATTTAATTTCTAAAGACAATATTTATATATTTTTATTTATTTTTTTTAATATTCTATATTTTTAAACTTAAATTTAAAGGCGAAAAAATGTTTATAGGCTTCATAAAATAAAGTAATTTCATTCTTATCTCATTTTGTTTTTTGTCTTCTCATTTTTATGAGATCAATATTATCAAAATCCACAATATATATTTTTTTTTATTGCATTTCTGCCACATATGTGGACAGGAAAATGCACAGCCTTTCCAGTTCAGACGTGGCTGTAAATGTCGTAAGGGGGAATAATTCTTACGACGTGTATGGGATTCGAACCCACACTTCCTGTGGGTTACAACTGTCTTTACAACGTATTTTACATGCTCTTACTCACAAGGCTACCGAGGCCCCAATCTACAATATTAATTTTTTTTTTATTTAAACTTAAGATGGTTAAACGAAGAAAAGATTTGAATGTTATATTGTAAAGAAATTTAGTGTAACACTGGCGTTTTAGAAGTTATTTAATATTTCTAGTTGTTATTCTGTTATCTATGTTATCAAAATACTCGTTTCCGTTTCTATCTTGTAATAATAGTCTTGATTTATGAAATGTGATTTTATGACTCGTTGAATTTTTACTGAATAATGTCGGATAATAAAGTTTTTTAAAAACTTTAGAATAAATATATATATATAATTTTACTTCTTAAGCCTAATAAATTTCTAGTAACGATGCGGTATGAAAACCGCTAAAGACATATGGTACCAACTTTTAAGAATAAGCAAAACTACCGAAGAACAGAAAAGCATCTCTGATTTTACTTCATTTTAATAAATAGCATTTTATAGCGCTTCAAAGAATCCAGAAAAGAAATGAAAATCACACCGAAATTAAAATGTATATCATGTTAGATTTGTCACACATATCACCAAAATTTGACATTGAATTGAGATACACGCCATTGATCTTTATATTTACCTTAAACGCAAAAAGGCAAAGAATCATGCTAAATGTCTCTTATTGTGTCAAAGTAAATTTAAAAGTTTTAGATATTATTCTAGTTTTATTTTGGTGAAAAATGTTGGTGATAAATATCACAACTCTACTATCATATGGATTATAAGTTATATTCTGAATATGAAAAGTTTCACTTTAAACATTCATTTCGCATGTTTAAACAGAATATTCCAAACATAACTACGCAAAAACACAAAAGAAAAAGAGAAAATAAAATTTTACTTTTAATTGTGTAATAAAGTTAACAGTTAAAAAAAAAATATTTAAAAAAAAAAAATGTTAAAAACATTATAAACGTTATTTAAATTCTTGAAGTCACCTGTTTAAAAATAAACAAATTATTAACAAGAAATTTAATAGATTTTTACATTTTACTTTGGTAAATGGTAAATTTAATTGTTATAGTCATAAATTTTAATGTAAAATAAAAAAAAAAATAAAAATAAAAAATAAATTTAAATTATTACTATTACCGTGTTTGAATTTTTTTTTTTTTTTTGGTTTTGCTCTATTCAATGAGGATCAACGAATCACCAGTTGATCAGTTCTAAAACGATCTGGTATATTTGATATTCAAATTACATTTTGTATTAGCAGAAAATCGTTACTGTATAGAATTCAAAGAGGCAATTATGTCAGATTTAAATGGTAATAATAATATTTTTTTTTTTTAACTACTTTATGGTAGTAAATACTTAAATACTAGTTTAAATTATATATATACATAATATGTATATATTTATTTAGTTATGGTTAAAATAAAAAAAAAAAAAATTATAAAAAACAAAAAGGAAATAAACAATAATTTGTAGAATAATAAAAATAAATTTTCAATTCAAACGTTTTCATTTAATTTATGGTACTAATTTAAAGTATTTAAATTGTAATAAAAACTAAAGATAATTATTAAGGAAATAATTAAATATCATTATAAAAAAAATGGTTATAGCCTTGTTTAAAAAATGTAAAAAAAAAAAAAAACAAAAAAACAGAAGATTAATGATTGAAATATTGATTACTTTTTAAATAAGAAAATTTAGATCGTGACTATTATAATTTTATTATTATTATTATTATCATTTATTTGTTCATTTTAATAGCACATTTTACAAAATATATTTTTGAAAAGTTAACTTATTAGTTCCAGACTATCTGTTCGTCCGTTAGTCTATTTACAAAACTACACCATTTAATATAGAACAATAAACTTTTTATCATATAGATAGGATACGATATTTTAACCATATATAGATAGGATCTTAAAAAAAAAAAATAATTTTGCAACTTTTTTTTGTATTCCTCTTGCCCATTATGAATTTATAGCCTCTGATTTCTTCAATCTAAAACCACCAAATGACATAGAAAAATTATTTAGTCGATACTAAAATAACATAATTTTTGCAATCTAGTGTTGCAGTGTAAAAGGCCAATAAACATGTTATTACCGTTAATAGGAGATAAAGAAGTAAAATATGTATTTCTTAAGTATTTAAATTACCGTTATGTAAAATTTTGGATCTTTCATAAATATCTTATGGTATGCTTTTAATTAAAATCTTGAAACTTTGAAAAAAAAAAAAAATCTTTCAGTTTTAAATTTGGTATACAATATTTTGGTATACAATTTGGTATACTAAACAGTTATGGTCATCACTTCATCACTTAAAAATAACTGAAGACTGAATTTTGCTGAAATTTTACTTAAGTGAAGTTCTTAATCTTCTACTACTTATATATTCTCTTTTATTTAGTAGTAAGAATAATGAAAAATTGTACAATACAAAGTGTTGTTAAGATCTGGACGTACGCCTATCTTGAAACTATATAGTGTTATATTTCATTAAAAATATTTTCTTTCTATTAAATATAATTAAATGTTTTTTTTTTTTTTTTTGTAACAATAAATTTGTTTTTCAACATAATTTCCATTCTCAGTTCCAAAAAAAAAAATTATACTTGTGTATACCATAATATTTTAAAACAAATTTACTTTTTCCAAAAAAGTTCAAAAATCTAAAAATGTATATAATATATTTATAAATTATTTGTACCTTACATTTTTATAACAGTTATTCTACGTCTTTTTAATCTACAAATTTAAATCCAACATTTAAAATACAAAAAAAAGAAAAATGAATTTTTCTACATTTCCTTTTAATTTTGATTTTTATTATTTATAAGCGCTCTCAACATAACTCCAGGAAATGCAATCAAATTTAAAAGAGATCATCAGATCCTTTTAACCCCATTTTTACATCATAAAAATAAGCAAAAATATAAAAAATAAAAAAAATATTTCCGATATATAAAAAAATAAAACCAGAAAAAAACCAGGTCTGTTTTTTTTTTTTTATTTAGTTTTTGATTTTTAAACCTTCATATTTATCAGTGAGGATACAAAAAGAAAAAAAAAAAAACATAAAAAAGCTAAAACAAAAATTAAATGTCTATAAATTGATTTTAGATACATTTATAGGTTAAAAATATGAATTTTAAGTACTTAAGAAAATAAGAAAAAGAAAATATTTTCGTAATAAATACTTAAAGCTCAAAAAAAAAAAAAAACAAAAAGAGTGCATATTTTTTAAGGATTCTATTATCCTTTCATATATAATAACTGACAATAAAAAGCAAAACCAAAGAAATAATAATAAAATAATAACGGTATAAATTTGTTAGGGGTAAACATTAATCAAAAACAATTCAATACATAAAAATAAGAATAAAAATATTGTATGTATATATACTATATAGATGTATATTATATAGATCTATGTACATATATAATACAATATGTACTTGAAAAAGTTTAAAGGTATGTTAAAGTATGTTACAAGTATGTATATATTAAGAAAATTTTATAACAATATTGTGGCGGAATTTGAAATGTTTTACCAAAAGTAAAATAATAAAAACTTGTAGCACACAAAAACTTACAGTTTCTCATACTCATATATAAACATTTTTTTTTATATAAATTGTTTGAATGACGTTTTCCTAAGAAACTCTAAGATATATTATTTAATTGAATGGATATTTACTTAAATTAAAAAATGTAATTTTTCTAACGATTCCATGCTATTGAGTAGAAGGATTAAATATTCGCAGATCAGCTTTTGATTGACAAAATATTTTATCGTTGAAATCTAAAATATTAGTAAAATCTAATAAGTAATTTTATTTATCTACCTGTTTTATATTTTTCATAACCTGTTAATTAACATCTACAATTACGTGAATATTAGGTAAATAAACTCTTAATATAGATTATGGAAAAATGGTTATCCGCGAAGGATCTTAATAATACTTTGTAGGGGCACCTATTCTAAATAGAACAATTTAAACAAGGAAATAGAACAAGGAAATAGAACAATTAATCCCATCATTTAAAGTTTTCCAGCGAGGAACTAGGAGTGCGACAAATGCTCTTTTCTACACTGTTGAAATGTCAAGATGGAATAATACATAGTATTCAAAAATTCGTTTGTAATACACGGGTCACGTTTATAGAAGTCTACGATAGCACATGTGTTCCCAAAAGTTCTCAATACACATGTATAAGATATAACGAAATTTAAGAAGAAATCTTTCAGTAATATCTTTCTTCAAAAAAACTCTCCGAATAATTTTCCTTCATCCACCATAATCCTAATTATTGCAAATCCCATTTCCCAAATAGCCTTCAGACATCTTTATACTGTACATTATGTCACTATATGTATATTAGCTGACCCATACTAAAATTTAGGTTTAAAAAAAAACCACGCTGATTAAAATCGAACACTACCTAGAGAATAATTTATAGAATACAACCAAAGAAACATTGTTACACTAAAGAAATATTTTTTTTTTCCATTATTTCCAAAATTACACCATCACAAAAGTGCATTCTAGAAGTATATGAAATTTTATTTTAATCTGGAAAAAATATCTTTTTATATGAATGCAAAATGAAACCATAGCTTAACCGCATATCTGATTAAAAAAAAATAAGGGTATCAGGGAAAAGCGTATTTTATCTTGAGATTTCCTTTTACAGAAAAGGAAAAAAACCTAAGGAAAACTTTTTAGTTTTAAAAAAGAATGAAAAATATAAATAGTTTTTTTCTCTTTTAACTCTAAAAGAAATACATGAAAAAAATTTTTTTTTGTTTTGTTTTCTAACATTTTTCTTTTTGGAAGTGAATTACGATTATTGAGGGGAGTTTTTTTTTTTTAACATTTTACAAGAGAGAAAAATAGGACTATTATTCACTGATGTTAATGCTCCTTTACAGTTATGATTTATATATTTTCGTTTCTGAATCTTGATAAGAAATATAAAAAAAAAAAAAAATAGTGAAATTTTTTTTCTTTTTTATTCAATGCATTTTTATTTTTACAATATTTTATTTTTACTATTATTTTATATACTTCAGCATTTAAAGGATCATTACAAAATCCTTGTTTTTATATTTTTATATTTAAAAAAAAAATCTATTATTCTATTAAAAATGGTTGTAATAAAATATTTCAAAATCAAAAAATTTAGAAATATATAGTCGATGCATTTGAGTTTGAAATTGTTTTAAACTGAGACTTTATTTTCGATTAAAAAAAAAAGAGTGTTATTTAAGTAATTACAGAGGGACGTCAGGATATTAAATCGAAATCTACAACCAAAATATAACAGTTAAATATAATTTCGTGGAGAGATATTTCATTGCTTGTCTGACAAGAATTCGTACTAAATTAGTATTCATTTGCAAGAATTCGTACTAAATTAGTATTCATTGGCATTCATTTGCCTTCGTTAAACCATTTTATTGCCCTAGAGTCGTCCAAATTACGCTAGTTCTTATTTTCTATTTCTAGACATACGTCGGCAATGTAGATTGTTATTTAAACAGTATCATAACATGGTCAGTACTGATCTATTTTTAACTAAGAAACCTCACCAAATGTTGATTAAAATCATCTTATGAAAAGCCTCAGAAAAAAGGGCTTAGAAGCTACATAAAACAGATAATATTATACAAACGTAATTAAATCTAAATAAAACTTAAGATAAAAAAAATAGTGCAAAATCATACATACCAACTTAATGATAAATTAATTTAAATTTAAAATTAATCTAAAAAAATCTTTTCTGAAAATTGAACCTTTAGCCTCATGACCTGATACAAAATTAATTAATAAAAATACAAAAATTAATTGTTAAGCATTTCTTCAAATTAAGAACTTTCGATCTTTTTCAATTCGATTTTTTTCAATTTTAACTTTATTCATCTTCAAAACAAAAACAACAACTGTATTATATTTGCATTATCCTTCTTTTATCCTTTTTGTTATTGCTGTTTTGTTTTTTTTTTTCTATACTAAATAGAACTGAAAGAGACGGGTTAAAAATGTTTTAAAATGTAATATTTTTTTTTTATTTTTTATTTTTTTTGTTTTTCATTCCCAATGCATGCATGCAAGTTTGAAAGTAAAAAGGATACGAACAGTAAATGTTAAAATATTTCCACTTAATGCAACTCTACAACTCTTATAAAATTTTACAGAGCAATCAAAGGTGCAAACTTTCAAATATTTTCTTCAATGCAGAATTCAATGTGTACATTTACACTTGTACTTCAATTTTTTTCTTATTTTAAATCTAAAGAGTAAGTTTTTTTTTATATGTTTGTTTATATGTATGTATATATATATATGTGCATGTATTACGTTTCCGTTTGAAAATTTTTTATCGAAAACAAATTTTTTTTTTTTTGTTTTGTTCAGTTGTCGATGTCGAAACTATAAAAAAATCGCTTACCAAAAGCGTATATCACTTTATATTAAGGATTTACCAATGTTTTTTTTTTTCTAAGATATTTTTTTGTTCCTTTTTCTTATTCTATTTGTTATTTTTTTTTTTTTTATAGTTTTTATAACGGTTTTTTTATGCAGTTCCTGTTTCACAAGGTTCCGTTTTTGTTCACTGCACTTTGATATTTTTTTTTTATATATAAAATTATAAGCATTTTTTCTGTTTCTTTCTTTCTTTCTGTTGCATTATTTTTGTTTTTTTTTTTTTTTTTTTTTTTTTTTTTTTTTTTGTAATAGAATAGTTTTAGTAATAGTAATAGCATATTACATAGTAATAGTTTTTATAATATTTATTGTAGTGTTGTGTGTTTTTTTTTATTTTAAGAAAATGCAGTATAAAATGACGAATGGATTTTCTGTCGAAGATGAACGTTTGAAATTAAATTATGTTTTTATTTCTTTCTCACTCACACTCTATATGCAATGTTTTTTATTAGTTGAAATAAAAAAAAAAGCAGGAAGAATGAAAAATTATTGATAATATTATGTAGTCGCATGATAAAATACTTGATACAAGAAAAGCAAAAAAAAAAAAAAAAAGAAGGATTAGCAAAAGTAGAAAGAAATAATAAATGTGAAAAGTGAATAAAAAAGAAGAATAGTTTAATTTTGATAAGTGAAAAATTGCCTGACTAATAATTTTCTAACATGGTACATTATTATTATCTATATACAATTGATAAAGTGAAATAGAGACAAATATTTAATAGCAAGTTTTGATACAATTTATTGTAGTGGAACATGCAAAATTGAGATAAAATTTTGAAAGATGGTCTATAAATGGCCAGCAGAGGATAATTTTAATAGTGGCGATACAAGGACTTCAATGACTTTAAAAAAATTGAACCAATCTAAAAACAAGGTAGAATGTAAACCAACGGTTTTTAAAAGCGCACATTTCCAAAACTCAATACAAAACTGTTTAGAATTGTGACTTGCACAAAAATTTGAAAATTTCATGTAATACGAAAAAACGTGAAAATAGGACATTTTTGAAATTTTGAGGGGCCGTACGTCCGAAATCCTATATAACTAAGAAAAGCCGTTAACACACGTAAAAGTATATTACTGAACCTTTAATTTTCATGCCTTTCCGAAGAAAAATTTTTACAGGTGCCTAAGTTACAGGTGTCTAAAAATAGCAAATTTTCAATTTTTGAGGCGTAATAACTCTTAAAGAGGGGGTGGTACCAAAAAATTTTCTGAGGAAACTTATACTAATTCTAAAAGTTCTTTCTTGTCTCAAAATTTCAGGTTCCTATCTAAAGGCGTGCCGGAGTTATGGAAAAAGAAATTTCATGCAAAATGTGGTTTTCACATAACGGTAAATTTAAATAGTAAATTACAAAATATTACATAATTTTGATATTGTTTTATATAGATAATAAAATTTTCGATCTTCTGGCGGTTTTAGGTTGCAAAACTATTAAGCAGAGCCTGAGATATATATATCTGAAAATGGGGCTTTTTCGCAATTTTGAAGAGCTGCAACTTTGGAACCCTTTACAACTAAAATAAACCTTTAACACACGTTAAAATATAGTACTGTAGCTTTAATTTTTATATTTTGGCGAAGTAAAATGTGTACAGGTTCCTAAGTTACAGGTGTTTAAAAATAGCAAATTTTCAATTTTTGAGCCCTAATTGCTCATAAACAGGGCGTGGTCCAAAAAAATTTTCTGAGCAAACTTATACTAATTCTAAAAGTTCTTTCTTGCCTCAAAATTTCAAGCTTCTATCTAAAAGCGTGCCGGAGTTATGAAAGTAGAAAAATCATGCAAAATTTGGTTTTCACATAACGGTAAATTTAAATACTAAATTTAAAAATATTGTATAATATTGATATAAATTTACAAAGATAAAAGAAATACCTGTCGAATGACGTTTTCAGATTGAAAAAATCTTAAGCAGAACATAAGATATATGCATTTGAAAATAGGGCTTTTTCAAAGTTTGAGGGGCTGTAGCTCCGTAATGGATGGGGCTACATGAAATAGTTGTTCCACAAAATTATTTTTTTTATGAGACCTACCCATGGTTAAAATTTTTTTTCTCTATCTTTAACGGTGTAGAAGTTTTGTAAACAGAACGGACGGACGGACGGACAGAGTGAAACTAATAAGCACATTTTTTCAAAATTTTTTTGGAAATGTGCTAAAAATTTTGATAGTAAACGAAAATTGTCATTTAAATACAAAATATTTTATTTTTGGTTCTTTTCTATATTATTTCTAACCAAACTGTTTGGAATTTTTCAACAAAGTATATATTTATAGAAAGGAAAGTTTACGACTTTTCAAATAAGTCTAAGGTAGTAGGAATTTATTCCGATGAAATAAACTGTCTGATGCCTCCACTCAAGTTCTATAAAGAGAAACAAGGAGAGTTTCCGCTGCTATCCCTACGTAATTCAAATCCCTAAAAGGCATAATCCATCTTATGGCAATTCGTTTGTGACTCGAATACCGCGAATAATCTACCAAATCATGTGATGCCTTTTATCCCTGTGGAAAATTGGGGATGATTATATTTTTAATTTACATAGCTTAAGGAAAACATCAAGAACTTCGATCTCTCAGTACAATAGTAATTAAGGTCCTCTAACCTATTGTTTGGTCAAAAGATGTTAAGTGGATTAAAGTCTCACACGTTAAAGTAAACTAAACTATAGTATACAATTTTTTTTTTGAATAATTTAAGTAAGAAAAATATCTCAAAAATAAAGGAAAGGTTTCTTCTGGTTTAACGAAACTTTTTATTATTAAGAAAAGCCTTCAATAGTTGAAAAATATAAATGAATAAATAATGATGAAAAATATAATAATAGTGTTTTAATTTTATGTCTTACTTATAACAAACTTGTGGGTCTCCAATTTACAGTTGTTTAAAAATAGTGAATTTTCATTTTGTAACACCTAATTGCTTTTAAAAAGAAGATATCAAAAATTTTGAATATCGGTAAATTTAAATTCTATCTATTGTATTATTGAAAACAGATATTAAGTAGAACTTAAGATATAAATATTTGAAAATATGAAGTGCCAAGGGGACTTCAAGGGGGCTGTTGCTCCATAATGGGTAATTCTATTAGAAAAAAATGTGTTTCAAAACTTTAATTTTTTAACGAAATGATTAAAATTTCATTGCTGCATCTTAAGCGGTGTAAAAGTTCCTTAAACAAATGGGCGCACAAATAGAATGAAACTAATAAATCTAAGTTTTTTCTGTACAAAAATGTACAAAAAAAATAAAAAGAAATTGAATTATAAAAATAACAAAACATAAAGTAAATAGGATTTATAATAAATGATATATAAATGTATTAAGTTGCCATAATGCTTTTTTATAAAAATTGGTACAATGAAAAAAAAACATTTTGTAATGTATAAATTTATAAGTATTGGGTATAGTTCCGAAAAAAAAAACTTTTTTATCCTAACTTGTGGTGCAAAATTTTGCAGGCAGATAATCTATAAAAATTCTGTAGGTAACTTCAATTCTATAAAATGTTCACTAAGCCATGTTAAATCATGTTAAATTATTCCTTAAGATGTTACTGATTGTTGCAAACTTTAAAGAAAAAAAAGGACAATAAAATATTTCGGAATCATAGCCTTAACGTTCTTATAATGGATCTGATAAAAGTTTTTATCAGTAAATCTAAAAAAATAGGGAACCGAAAAATCCTTTATAATATAAAAAATATCTTCAATTGTATATAATATATGGATATTTTGATTCACATTTATAATATTTTCTTTCAAGAAATCCATGTTTCATCATTCTGTAAAAAATGGATATATGAAAAATGCATTTAAAAAATGAAACAAATTCACGCATTCATGAAATAGTAAAAAATGTATTGAATAACCCTTTTATATTTTTTAAACTTTTCCATAATTTTTACATTTTTTTTTTTCTTTTTTAAAAGTAAATAGGTACCTAAGTTGAAATATGTTTTAGTTATTTTTCAATTGGTTTAAGAAAAAACTTAAAAATTAAATCTTATAGATTTTTTACAATAAATTGAAAAACTACTGATAATAATAATAAAATATAAAATAATTTTTCAAAAAAATAAAAATTTTTTCTACAATATTATTATGAGTTATTTTATAGTACATTTGTCTAAAAAATCATAAAAAATGAAGTAAAATATCAAAAGTCACTAAAAGTCACTCCTCAGTTTGTAAAAAGGGTAAAGAAAATGCAGAAATTATTTCAAAAAATTTCTTTCTTGTATTCTGATCATTTAGCACAACTTATTACTTTATACAATATTAGAGTACTAAAATTATTGCATTATTTTGACAATTTAACTGTCAAAAGTATTGACACTTTATTGTTTTGACATTTTAATAAGATATCGGTATTTAACATTTTAATAATGCAGGTATTTTAATAAAATAATAAAAATTAATAATTTAATAAAAAATATTTTCTGGTTGTTAAGATTTGTTTTACTAGGTATGTAAAGGATAAATTATTTGGCTTGCACGAGAGTACCAAGTTACCGACCCGTTAATCGTTGCAACACACTTTTGAGAATATAATGACCATTTTTCACAAAATTCTAAAATTTGCAGAAGTTCAAGATAAAAGTCAATTGATTTTATTTTGAATTTTTGAACTTTTGGAACGCTACTATTTAAAGTTCAAAATTTTTTCACATACCTAGGTATTTACTTTTATTACTTTTTTATTTACTTTATTTACTTTTTTTCCCTTTATTGAATTTACCGAACCATTACATATATGTAACAATGTTACAAAAATAATAAAAGTATAGTTATTCCATTAATCTGGTTACACGGTAATTAAGGTTTGTTAGAAAGAATCACTCATATGATCATAGGGCATTAGAGTTTCTGATATCTTTTGAAGATTACCATCTTTTTATGAAACAGAAACTGATTCCTAAAATTTTATTAACTAAAAATTTGTAAACGTTTTCTTCCATATAAAGACCTATTTGACTGCATTTTTAAAAATCAATTTAACTTAACTAATGTGAATTAAGTGGTTATAGAGAGTAATTAATTACATATCTTCTATTATATTTCAAGTGACATTAGAAAATACAAAAATCCCTATACATATAACATTATTAATATAGAGGTATTGAGTACCCCGAAATGTGGGTACTAAAAGGTTAATTTTTAAAAGAGATAAAGATGTAAAGATGTAATGTCCATAAATTTTACTTAGAAGAACGTATAATGATACCGTGATTAATAACTTTTCACTAATTTTACTTGATTGTTGAAAAGTTATTTACCTATTTCATTTTCGTAAAAAAATGCAACATTTAAAGTTAACACAGTCCATTTCCAGTCCAAAGTCCAGCACAGTACATTTTCAAAAAGAAATTAAAAATTTCCTACAATTTCCTACAAGTTTTTTTTTATTTTACAAGTTACAATTTAAGGCTCCTCTTGAAACTAATGTATCTAGTCAACTTTAAATTTTTATTAATCAACATTCAATGTTTTAGATTTTTTGACACTCAATTTTGACTAAAAAAACCTTCATTGTATTTCATTTCACTCCATAAACGAAATATTGATATTAAAAATATAAAAATCTTAAAATTTTTTTTTAATATTCTACATACTTTATAATATTGACCCTTTCTTGCATTACAACAAAAAAACTACTACAAAAAAAAAAAAAAAAAAAAAATTTTAATCTTTTTATACTTCACTACAATCTACAATTTTAAAATTTTAATTATCCCATAGACCATAACTAAAATTTAATCTTTAAAGAATTTCAATTAACACTCAATTTATTTTCTTTTTATATTTTTTAGCTACAAAAATAATTCACAATTTCCTACACATAAAGAAAAATTGCAAAACAAAAAAAAACAAAAACGTAATCAGGAATTTACGATCATTTCTTTTAAATTAACAATTTCCCTGTTATTTGCGGAAGGTGGTACTTTATCTAAAATTTGATGAAATCCAAAAAAGAGAAAAAAAAAAAAATAACAAAAAAAAAATTTTCATCACATTTTTAGTGAAAATAAATTTTAAAGTAATTTCTTCTTATTTTTTTTTTTTTTTTTTTTGTTTAAAAAGTTAAACAAAATTACTATCAAGAAATCTTTTGTTTTTTTCTTTTTTTCTATTTAAGGAAAAAATTTTCTATTAAAAAAACAATTTTTTTAAAGTTTTAATTACACCTCACGTATCTGTGGACTGTAACTTATATAACTCCTTTATATTTATTATAAACAACATCATCTAGAACGAAAATATATATGTATACAAACGTCTAAAAAGTATAAAAAGTATTTGAATCTATTACTGCGTTTCTTTTTTAACTCTTTTAAAATAAATAGAAAATACTTAAGTTAAATGAATCTATGGGATCTATGAAGGAAATTAATTTATCTTAAAATAACGAAAAAAAAAAAAAAACCAAAAAATTAAATTTAAAAAAGTTTTCCAGGAGAACGCGTTTTCAGCCAAAAGTATAGTCATTAATTCTAAAATTTCATCATTTTTTTTTTTCTTTTTTAACCTTTTTTTTTATTTAATTCCTAAATTTTTTGTTTTTTATTTTTTTTTCTTATTTGAAGAACGCAATAACAATTCATCCAACAACAACTGCTGTATTGTTCATGAATCATTACAAAAGCAAAAAAAAACAAAAAAAAAAAAAATCAGATAATATTACCATTGAGTCTGGGTTGCAATTTCTTCATACTATTTCTAAATTCACTTAAAACAATTCCCTTTCCTTCGTAAAAAAAAAAACTATCTTTCTGAGTTGAACAGTAGTTTATTAAAGTGCTAGTTGAAGTTAGATACATTAAAACTAACGGAAAATAAGGGTAACTTGTTTTAAAACATTGGGAACAAAAGTTTAAACTATTAGTTCAAATTGGATTAAGGCCACAATTTAACGCATGCAACTATAGGTTGTACCAAACAGAATCATATCAATAAAATCTATTCATTTCAAAATGAGTTATCAAAATACTACTACCGGGTATCATAGAATTAGAATTGCACATGTAAAAAATTTAAAAGAAAACAATTTTTTGAGTTGGCATAATTAGGTGGTTGTTTCTTATTCAAAAAATTAAAAAATATATTAAGCGATATAATCGAGTCAAATTTTAATTGACGTTCTCTTAGTTGTAGGAATTTAAGAAAATTGAGGATTAATTTGAAGACAAGCTTCAAAGTAAAAGAAAAGTTCTGTTTGGTAAGTTAAAATCTCAACTATAATGTTAGCGTTCAAACTCCTTTTAAGTTTTTTTGTATATTACACACAACACACGAAAAAAAAAGAATATCTTTTTAGTTTTGAAAAGAACGTTTCCTGTATAAATGACATTAGTATATATTTTGTCTTAGTATAAACTTATATCAGTAAATTTGATCAATGATTAATTTGACAGATGAGTAATCAAGGATTTAATTTAAATAATGATTCAAGAGCACAATGTTTCTAATAGGAGTGGGAACATTTTTTTTTTTTTAATCTTAGTACTCATTCTGCTACAACATATTCATTATATCCATTTTTATACTTATAATGTCATCACGTCCTGAAAAATATAAAAGTAGAAAGAAACTGTAGAATTTTATGTATGTGCTTATTTCTTTCTGTTTCATTATCCATTTTTAACTTTACTTAACTTTACTTCTAGAGACGTCGGTGACCCAGTGCATGAAAGAGGTGATCTGGGTGATATAAAAGATGTAAGAGGTAGTCTAGTTCCTCTTTGTCATAATTTCCTTGACATATTTATATGACAGGGGTATAAAAATAAAATTTACTTTTTTAACTTGACTTTTTTTTTTTATTTACGCTCCTTTGAAATCAGCTTTGAATATCAGAAAAACCTTAACCGTTGCGACTAAGTAAAAATAGTTGAGTTTTCCTTGAAATTTGTGATCTTTTTTATTCTGCCGACATCGATCGAAATTTCTAAAATTTATTGCAACTGACTTTCACTGTACAATGCTCATTACTATTTTCTTAAATTTTTTTTTTTTTTTTTTTGTTATAAACAGTAAAATTTATTTTTTTTTACTCTTTTAGTTACTTAATCAAAACAAGGAAAAAAAATAAAATAAAATTCAGCATGTATCTGTAAGTGCATTAAGATAAAGATACATATATAAAATGCAAAAAACAAACAAATAAAAAAATGTATAGCTAAAGATCTAATTAAAATCTTTTTAATTTCTCTTCAAAATGAAACGTATAAAACACAAAAAAAAAAAAACCTAATCTACCTTAACGATCTTGGTAATTACTTTTCTCGTTTAGAGAATCGTTGCCTTATCCCTCTTCTACCCATTTAAATAATTAAGAGTGCATTCTATATTAAAGAAGTAATTTTTTTCTCCTTTTATAGGACGTATTGAACATTAATCTTCTAAGTTTGAAAAAAAAAGGGAAAAAATTGTTATGTAGAGTTCAATTAGATAGTACTGCTAAAATTAAAGTATGGCATGCCAAAATATTACTACTACTACTACTACTACTACTACTACTGTTAAAAAATTTTCATTACCATCATCATTTTACTAAAAATCAATTTTCTATTGCTTTGAATTTGTTTTTTTCTTTTACAAAAATATTAAAAAACTTTAAAAACTCTTAAAAATATTTCTTTATCATCACAGTCAAATAACATCATCATCCACATCATCATTATCAAGGAGTCTATGCAATTTAAGTTTATAAACTTTTTCCTCTGTTATTGAACAATTAACAAACTTTCAAAAAAAAAAAATAGAATAAAAAATGGAAAAGATTTTTCCAGGTTTATTTTAAGTGTCCAAAGTTTTTTTTTTTTATTAGATTTTCAATTTAATTGTTTATGGCTTAGGTCTGCCGTGTTCAAAATTATTTAAAAATTTTGAAACCAAGAAAACAAAGTTATTGGATAGTGGAAATTTTAAAGACTTTTTGGACAATAACAAAACATTGTTTTTCATCAAAATTTCTACACATTATGAGTATAACATTACTTTTCCGATATTTAATCCTAAAATTTATTTATTTATTTATATAATAATTAATTACTATAATATTTCTTAGCACTAGGTAAGCAACCTTCGACTAAGGCCTACAATTTGTAATAAGGTAAGATGTATTGTTGCCTAATTAGATTAGAACTTCTTCTCTTACGGTAAAAAAAATTTTTTATTTTCAACAACCAATTCAATTATACAAATTGCTCTAACGGAAGTGACAAAACCCTTTAATTTGACGAGTCTTGAATTTTATGAGTCTACAAATGGAACAATTAAACAGATTGATTAATTTTTTAAAAGAATCGACTGGCTCCACAAACTGTTCCTGTGGAAAAAAAGTTGGTAGATCTGAACTACACTAAAACTATGATACCTTATCTTAATTTTTCATTAAGATAAATAGGTTTGACAAAACTATGGGTTCAAGAAGTTAAAAATTTTTAATGGTTACATGGTTACTTGAAAATGACTATTCACTAAAACATCACACAACTATTATTAAAACATTAAATTAGAAAAAAGTGTTAAAAAGTAAAATATGTCATAAGTTAGCTACTCTATAATATTCTAGCACGGATAAAAAGATTTCACTTCACTAATAATAAAAATGATGTTAATTATCATTAAATATAGATGAGTATTTGAGAAATAGCGACAAAATTACAATTGAAAAGTTTCGGATTAAAATTCCAATCAGGTCATAAACAAATAAATAATATAAATTTATAAAATTAGTAATAGTAGTTGATCCATACGCCTATCTGATCCATACCCTGTTTTGATCAAGATTCAGTCGTTTTAGCGAAACAAAAAATCTTGAATAAACAAATCTAGAAAATAAAAATGTTGAAAAAAAAAAATTATCTTGAAAGAGAGAAATTGAGAAAATTATATTTTGAAAAAAAAAAAAAATATCTAAATTCTAAAATGCACAAAAAAAATTTTGGACATATTTTTGAAAGCCGGAACATAGGTCTTAACTAAAAACAGCTTTTCAAATAATATCTATGTTCAAAATATTATTAGGAAGGATTTTAAAGTTGGTTACAAAATCAAAAGTTTAATATTTTTTAGGGGAGGATTTGGGGCGGCATCTCACTTTTTTAAAAATACAAAGCATATGTGTAAAAAATTATTAGGAGGGGTAATGTAATAAATATAAAATATAAATGCAGGTAAAATTTAAAAAAAAAATTTTTTTTCGACATTTTTTCCATTCAAATTTTTGTTTTTAACATATCGACCGACACCTACTTTACTCACTTTAAAATTTTTTTTTATATTACTTTTAAGTTCTACAGTTTCTCGTATCTTTTATTGCTAACTCCTAACAAAACTTTTAGTTACCTAATGTTATCGTTAAAAAAATTTCCGGTAAACCACAATGTTCATATTATATTGGTATTTTATAAACTTTTTAATAACTTAAAAATTGGTCACTGATATCTCACGAAAATCATTTTGTTTTTTTAGTTTGTTTTCTTAAATGCCATTTCGATTTAATTTTTGTTTTTTTTTTTTTTTTGTAGATTGAGAACCAACAATGAAATGTATCACTCAAGGTACAACTATTGGTCATTTTAATTCACAAGCTACAAAACAAAAAAAAAAAAAAAACAAACAAACAACTTTGATTGAAAAAAAATTGAATGGTAGAGTGTTGTTAAATTATAATATATACAATTTTCACTGATGTTTTCATTTCGAGATTAGAAAGCACGCAATCAAAATATTAAATTGCAGTATATACGAATTAAGAATTTGAATAATATTTTAAAATAAGTCATTTCCTTTTTTTTTCTTATTTTATTATTTTTAAGTAATTGTCTGTCTGGATATCAGAATTTACTTAGAGCAATTTAAATAATATTGCAATATTATAAAGGCACGGTTAATCATTTTTCGTTAACGTCAATACTTTGAATTAAATCTTTGATTAATCGAAATAACTCCTTTATTTGTATTTAAATACATATATGCGTTCTCCTACTAAACTATGAAACTCGCCTTTAGTTCAATTTAATTTTATTCTGTTTTTGTTTTCCGCTTTTTATTTCCCAGCACCGAATCATCTAATCAATATTATTTTGGTAACGGTTTTATTTTCTTCTTAAAATTAAAGAATTGCTTTTAATCTGTCACATTTCTTAACATTCAGACGGTGAAGACACAACTTTATATACCTTCAAGAATTATTGACAATAACGGAGTTTCCTTCCATATATAACAGATGTACAAACGCATACGCTTCACATTTATTTAAAAAACATTTCTTAGTAAGCAAAGTCCTAAAAAACTGCAATGCCAAGTTTGTAATAAAATTTATTCAAATTTTATTTATAACGTTTACCTGAGAGTTGCAAAACTTTAATTTTAAAGAAATTTAAAATTCATTTTTGACAATTCCTAAACAATGAAAAAAATTTCCCAAAATCAAATTTTTAGAAAATTTACACAATTCTGAAAAATTGTGTGACTTATTGCATGATTGTGGAATAAAACAGTTTCACCTTTTTTTTTTGTAAAAAAAAAAATCCATTAAACCAGAAGTCATTAAATAATTTTTTTTTTTTTTGTTTCTCTTTTAATTTCTAAATTTCGTGTGGAAATTTTACAGATTTTTCTGTTGTCCGAAAAACTGTAATGCAGATTTTTTTGATAACAATATTTTAAAATAATGTTAAGGTTTTTGTTTTACTTTTTTCTTAAATAAATTTTAAATTTTAAAAAAGTAAAAAGGAAATTAAATAAACCAATTAAAAATTTGAATTAATTAAAATTGTATAACTCAATTTTTTTCCGTCAGCAAAATGCCGTAAGCTTTTTTTAGCACATTTTTGAATAATTTTCTAAAAAATTTGATTCTCTCTGTCCGTACATCTATCGCTTTATAAAACTTTTACATCATTTAAGATTGTGCAATGAAATTTTAACCATGAATACGTCTGACCTCTTCTCAAAAAATTTATGTTGTAGAAAAACTTTTTTATATAGTTCGACTCGTTATGGAGCTACAGTGAAATTCCCATTATGTGAGATTCGGAATTTTAATTCCATTAGATATGTGAAATTAGAATATTTCTAAATGTGGATTCTTCTGTTTATCCGTAACACTATTACAAAGCATCTTAAAATTTTGAGAGAAAAAAGAACTTTGAAAATAAGCTTCCTCAAAAAACATGTTTGTACCCCAGCCTTTAAGAATTATTATTGGTCAAAAATTTAAAAGGTATTATTTTTAGAAACCTGTAACTGGAACACAGCTGTGAAGATTTATTTAATGTAAAACACAAAAATGTATACTCTATAACATTACATTTTTATGTGTGTTAACAACTTTTCATAATATAATATAAGGTTGCTTTAAAATGTACGCTTCTAGATACAAATTTTCATGCAAAATCAGTCCAATACTAAATTGTTCTTTTTTGAAAATTTGCACCTTCAAAAAACTTTTGTTTTATATACTGCCATGTTTTATTAAGCAATTTAGTAGCGTGAATAGCTAGAAAAAAATGTATTTAAACTTTTGAATTTTAATTAAAATAAAACTAATTTTAATTAACATTTTAAATAAGTGGTAAAGAAAATTTCAATTAAATACTATTAAAAATTGTAAATAAGTTGTATATGATGATAAAATAATGCAAATAATGTAAAACTTCTTACAACCACTTCCGATTCCGTGGAGTTAACAACCATCATTTCAAAATGTTTTTTGAGTTATAATGTTCATACATAATCACCCATAGACACACTCACACACACATACAACAAAATTATTATTTTTGGGTTCAAAATTTCAGTTTTTCCTGCAAATTTTTTTTCTTAAAGCGTTGCAGCTCGATGTAAGCATTGGTCTTCTTTATTATGTTTCTCCATTCATCTCGATTTTCTTCAGTTGTTTTCCAGTTTCTCGCTTTTAATTTTCTTACGTCGTTTTCGATGTTATCTAACCATCTTATTCTTGGTCTACCTCTTGCGTTTCTAAAATCTGGTCTTGCATCAAATATATTTTTCTGGATCCGGCTTACATTCATTTTAGCTATGTGACCAGCCCACCTTAGTCGTTGAGCTTTTGCAAATCTTACTATTTCCTCATTGTTAATTAATTCATTTAATTCGAAATTGTTCCTTCTTATAATGTATACCCCCGTTTTTTTCTTTTAGCACCAAATATTTTCCAAAGTATTTTCCTTTCAAATATCCGGAGGTAATTTTCATCAGTTATTGTTAGTGTCCACAATTCGCACCCATATGTTACAAGCGGGCGGATGATACTTTTGTATATTATAATTTTGATATGTTTTTGATATGTCTTAAATAGAGAATTGCATACTGTCATCACTCAGCATCATTAACGCAAGATATGAAAAATTCTCTACTACTTCAAAGTTGTATTTTGGGAATTGCTTCAGGATTCTTCTTTCTTAACATCTTTAAATACTTTATTTTTCCTGCAAATATTTTCCTATTATCTTTATTTCTAAGATTTTACTTCTTTCTACAACAAAAACTTTCTAGAGTTAAATATTTGGATGAAAGAAGGTAATTCCAAACTTTTGCCAAAGTTTATTTTGAAAACAGCGTAAATCTGAATACCAAAAGTGCAAAACAAATATATATTTTGTATTTATTACTTCAGTTAATTAAGAATTTAAGTCAGAACGATTACATCATTGTTGATTTTGAATTAAAAGATTGTCTACTAAAATTTTTATAAAAATCACTTTTAAACAAGACAGATGTTGGCGTACATTTTCTAAATGACAATAAAAACAGTTCAGAATTGTAACTTTCACCAGCATTTTTCAGTTAGAGTTTTATATGTAATCAAGAGGCACTTTCAATTTTTACATTTTATTATGAAAGAATTGGTACAGGTGCTTAAATGACTAAAAATTATAACTTAACAATTTTTTACCTTTTATAGCTTTTAAACAGGGAGAGGTACAAAAAAATGTCTGTAATTTAAGGTAATTTATACTAATTCTGAAAGATATTTTTTCTGTCAAAATTTGAAGATTGTAACTAAAAGCGGTCCGGAGATATGAATATCTTAGAAAATTTTGAGTTCACATAACGGTGACTAAATGTGCAAAAATTCTAAAATTTTTATATTGATTTATAAAGATAAAAAAAACCATTCCTGTCGTTTTTAGATTGAAAAAAAATTGAGCAGATTGTGAGGCATAGATACTCAAAAGTATGGTTTTTTTCAAACTTTCTGTAATTGTATGGTGCTACGAAAAAGTTGTTCTACAATATAAACCTATCCATTGCTAAAATTATATTGTTCTATCTTAAACAGTGTGGATGATTTATAAATAGGCAGACGAACGGACTATAAGAAAATTTTTCAATTTTCTTTTCAAAAATTTGCTAAAAATTGTGTTGGAATCATAAAATCGAATTGAAGCAAAGATTCGAAAATTCAACATTTGTACTAAAATGTGTAATAAAATTTGAACTTATTATTGGCCACTATTAAATAATAAATTAAAAATAGATCAAATGATTCATGTTTGATGAAATCATTTAAAAATTTTTCGAAAAAATAAAATTCTGTGGAAATTTTTTTTTTTTTTTGTTTTCATTTCTGTTTACTTTTGATGGTAAATTTGAATCACAAAAAAAAAGAAACATTTTTTTTCCTCGACAGTTTGGACACTAAATATACCCTGAAATGAGAAATTGATTTATCATAATTTTATAGTTTTACTTGTCATTTGAAGGAGGAGACTCATTAATTAACTAATTTTGAATTAAAAAAAAAAAAAATTGAATAAAAATGAAATTAAGGTCGTTCCATTCTGATATAAAAAAAAAAAAAGAAAAAAAAAATGATTTCAAAATGACTGATGATCCAGCATTTTTAAAAGTAATGTTTGTATATTTAATAAATGCTTTTACCAATAAATTCGAATGATTTTTAAATGAGTCATTGCCAAAAGTTACATTTTTATTGTATCATAACTATTCTTTTATATTATTCAATTTGTATCATAAATTATTTTGTACTTATTATAAAAAGTTTTATAGTGTTTTATGTATCTATTTAAGAGGTTTATTAAAGAAATTTGGAATTTCTGTAGTTATTTTATATTTTTCAAAGCAGTAAAGTTTAAAACTGATATTATAGGATATCTAATAATGATTAACATAATATTACATAGTTAAATCTTACAATAATTTTCAACTAAAAATTTTCAATACTTTTCATTTTGTTCGTTTTTAGCCTCTTTTTTTTAAATTGAGGCGACAAAAATCTTTCAATTCAATCAGAATAAATAGTTCATTGAAAATTTTGATTTATTTTTAATAATTTATTTGCAAGAGAATGAATCACTGAAACCTAGGCCATCATAAAAAATGTAATTTATATAGCTTTGTGGATGTAATCACTCTGGTGTAATCCTACGATTTTTTAAGAAAATCGTATATAACAGCAACCATAATCAGCCTAATTTCCATGCTGGAGATCTGGCTATAATATCTATAAAGCGTATTATGTTCGATTTAAAATGAAATAAAAGTCTCACATCTTGGCTGGAGTTTTACCAACTTCATTGAGATACCTCGTTAAAATTAGAAATCGTACCCTATGCTTTCAATTAACTCTTACTCTTTTTAATATTCATTGAAAACTTAGGACATTATCTCTTTTTCATAGATATCTTCCACATATTGTCACTTATTCTATTGAAGTAATATCACAAATCTCTTCTAATAAAAAATTGTAATGTAATACAAAAGACGGTACAAGTGCCCAATTTTACATTTGTTTTGATAACTCAAATATACTTTTATGTGGTGTCCTTACCAAAATGTGTTGTCCTTTGTCGGCAACGTTTTAGTTTACAGTTTGAAATGATTCAAAAACTACTATTTTAAGTTAGCTTTCACTTTACCTTCCAACTCCCATCTGTTATGCCTTTTTCCTTTACCATTTAGACTTCCTCCTTCCTCACTTCCTCTTCCATTTAGACAAACTTACACTAACATTTTACAAAACAATGCTGTTCTAGAGTTTAGCTACAGTGCATGAAAATGAAAATAACATGAATTGTAAAGATATTTATTTCACACATACATACATATTATATCTATTATAAACAGATGGTTATTAAAAAATTTATTTGCTTTGAATTAAATTCACCTATACGCACTAATTGTTTACAAAATGTCTAGAATAAGTTTACAAACTATATAGTTTTAAATTCAATGTGATACCCTTTTTTTTGTTTTCATTAAAATAATATTAAATTTATAATTTTTATTACATCATTCCTGAAATTTTTTAATCTACAGTTTTAAGTAAAACTCATACTGTGAATAAACAATATCACAAACCAAAATACTTCACCTACTCTTCAAAAAAAAAAAAAAATTGTATCCATTTTATTTTAATTCTTTTTTTTTTTTTTTTTGTAATTAAAAAATTCACCACCATTTTAATTTTCTACCACCAACTATTTTAAAATGTGATATTGTACCATATAATCTTTTATAAAATTTAATATTAAAATCTAAACCACAATACCGAAAATTGTTTTTCTGTTTTTTTTTTAAATAAAATTACCTCAAAATTTGGTTGTTAAAGTTTCAGTTCAGTGTTCTTTTTTTTTTTTTTTTACCTATTCAATCAAAATATTTCAAATACTTTTCTCGTATTTATTAAACACAAACCCTAAAAAGTTTAAATTCCACATAATTCTCATATTTTACTATTTTACTATTTTTATTCATTTATTTTACTGTTTTATTATTTTTAATTAAAAAAAAATAACCACAATTCACATATTTAATAGTAACAAAAGTCAAAATACCCAAAAATGATAAAAAGGAAAAACAAATGAGCATCAGAAAAAATCCATTTACAGTGGATGTCGTCGCCACTACCACCAACCAATTGAATTCCAATCAAAAAAATTACATTTTTTTTAATAAAAAAAAAAATAAAAAAAGAATAAAAAAAATTATATTTTTTTTAAATGAATTTTCATTGGATTTTCATATATACAATTTTTGTAAAAATAATTTTTACACAGATACAAAATATTTTTAATTTTCATCGTATTTTTTGTTTTTTTTTTTTTTTTTTTCGCCTAAAAAGTTTATAAAAAACAAAAAAAAAAATATTTTCAAAATAAATATTAATTTGATAATAGAATATTTTATAAATTCTGAGCATCATCATACAACAGCTATTTTTCTTTATAAAATTAAATGAATTAAAAAAGCAAGTTGGAAATTGGAAAATATAAATAAAAAGACAAAAAAAAAAAAAAACATTGAAAAACAAAACTTTTAAAAGAATTTTTCTTCTATAGAATTTTAATTTCAATTGAAATATTACTTTTTTCTTTTTTTTTTTTTTTACAGTCAACCAACAAGTTACAGTTTAAACCAAATATTCAGGCAATATGGATATTATCAGTACTCTAAAAAAATAAGGTTGAGGTATTTTAAGGTTACATAAAGCTTGTAAATGTTTAATATTGCATTTAAATGCTTTATGATAAAAAATGTTGATATTCTATTTTTTCCATAATATGTTTATAAAGCCTAAAAGTATGCAAACTCGAAAAAAAAAACAAAATAATTGAGTCAGAGAGCTTTACCGATCAAATGGTTAAGCACCTGGATTGTTAACCGAAGAGTGCGTGTTCAAGTTCAGTTCAGGAGGTATCAAGTGTTTTTAATTATAAAGAAAATTGCATTTTCTTTCTGTGATTATTGTAATATAAATATACATAAAATAAAAAATTCTGGGAGCTTCGATAGCCTACTGGGTAGGCGTGTGACATATTAACCGAAGGAGTGTGGGTTTGAACCGTGCACAGGATGTAAGTGTTTTGTCTTTACATACCCCCTTAGGACCAAATATAATGTAAATATATAGTATATAATATAAACAAAATAAATAATATTAGTATATAATTTAATAATAGTATAAAAACCTATAATGTCCTTTAGTAGCCGTTGGTTCAATCATATTGCATTACATTTATGTATGTAATATTAATATAAATAAATAAATAAATAAAAAAAATTCTGTGAGACTCGGTGGCTTATATTGGATAAGAACGTATAAAATATGCTGCAAACACTGAAAGAGTATGAGTTCGAATTCCACACACGTCGTAATAATAATTCCCCCCTATGACATTTACAGCCACACCTGAAAAACAAAAACTGTGTAATTTCCTTGTCGCTCTTATGTGGCAGGGGAATAAACAAAAACAAAAAAAAAACTGTCAGATTCTTCCTTTAAAAACTCAGCTGATAGAGCGGTGACTCTAGTACAATTCGGTCGTTAGATTAATTCGTACAACATTAATTGAAATGTTTCAAAATATCATGAATAGACCAGAAAAACTTATAATAAGTTTACTTTAGAGATAAAAGACGGATATTAAAGTATGGGGATAAGTATCAGAAACAGAAAATATAAAAAATTTGAGAGTACTAAAGCTATATTTTGTTCATTATTTGAATTACAAATCTAAAAATATTATGAATCAAACACTGAAGAAGTTTAAAAAGATATTCGAACATTTTTGTATGATCAACTTAAATAATAAATAAAACAACTTTGAAATTTTGTTACGCCAAATAAACTGGAAACTTTGATTCTGTCTTCATAATTAAAGACAAGGATTAGAATATTTTACTTTCGTTAGTAGACAGTCGACACTCGTAAAAAAGTAAAAGACAGGTGGAACGGTTCAGCAAAATAATTAATATTTTTACTGAATAAAAACAATTATTTCATTGTTCTTTAGAAAGAAAATGTTGATATGAAATCAAAAGTTCGATTGTTGTATGAAATAAAGGGTATCCATTGAAAATATTAAAAAATACCTTCCAAAAGTGACTTACTTCTTGTATTATTTAGATACAATTAGCTTCTTAAGAACCATCAATAAAGTTTAATTTATATATAAAAAAAAAAAAGCCTTTAATTTTTAACACCTAATATTGGGTGGAACAATCCTTTACATCTTTTTATTTAAAACAAAAATGTTATAATGTGTTTTCACTAATTTGGTTTTTTTTTTTTTGAAAAATTTTACGCGAAAATTAAATTTTCCAATCATCATATTTAAAGGAAAATGAAAAAAAAAATAAAGAGTAAAAAATTCAAAAGCCATTGGAATCAAAATCAGCCACAAATCCCACAATCAATGAAATTTAATTGAAACAAACACAATTCAGAGAAAAAAATCGAAATACCGAAATTTGCAGAACAGAAAATTACAGAAAAATTCCACAATCGGCAACAATAAACAGAAATATTGGCAACAATATAAAACAGAAATATTTGCATCAAAATGCAAAAAAGAATTTTTTTTTTTTTTGTTAATGATTTGAGGAAAAATCATCATAAAATGACTGCTTTTTTAAAAGTTAAATAGATTTTATCGCTTTCTATACCTACTTACTTTCATTTCGCAGTTTTATAACTGTCAATGCAGTAGGAATATTTTCAATGACTTTAAATGAAACAATAAATATCAGTAAATTTGTAACATTGTTTTGTATCATATTTATTGTATGTATATTTTATTACTTTTCCATTTGGGAAAACTGATGCTAAACCGAAAAAAAAACTTCCTACCCTTGGAGAATTCTCAATTGATCAATCGAGAAAAATGTAATATTTTTGTCAGTAAATTAAAAATGTTTCTGTCATTTTACAAGGACAATCTTAATAAACAATTTATTCAACTAATAATAACAGATTATTTTAGCTAAATACATTTTATCTTGGAAAACAGTTGAAGCTTGATTTTAAAGAAAGTTTTAAGACTGCGGTAACAGTCCATAAGCAAAAAAGTACTCTGCAAATTTAACATAATTATTAAGAAGATATGGCTATAATGTTTAGTTTAATACTAAAAGTTGTTATATTCTTCCTGTACTCAATTTAAGTAGCTATCATTTTCAAATGACAAGAGTTTTGCTAACTTTTAAATTTATCTCAATTAAATCTATAGATTCGCAGATGACAACATTATGGTGGAAACTTAATGACATAAAAACCTCAGTCAGCCTAAATAAAAATGTGATGACTAACTTGGTAGCAGTAAATTGTAGTTTAGCAAACTAAGCTGAGTTTAACACTTCTAAAACTCCTATAAAATAAAATAATTTGAGCCGAATCTGCCAGTTCAAGGGCAAACTATTCAACGCTCGAAAAAAATTTCTATTTTAGTCATGCAACTCAATTAAAAAATACTTAAGAATAAACATATTTTTGACATACCTAAAAATCGTGCCAAATGTCTAGTTTTCTTTACAATTCCAATGTAAAACAAGAAAGTTTCAAGTTTGTGGAGATTTCTAGATGAAACAGCTTGTTGTAGAATCAAATGTGAAAACTGCAGCCAAAGTAATGCACGTGCACAGTCATTTCAAAATTGCATTATTCATATAAACCAGTGTTTGCAATCTTAACAACGAGGTCTGAAAATGTTAAATTAAAATGTCAGAGAAACTGATGTAGTTTTGATTTTTGAACCTTTTGTGTTTTTAGTCAAATTTAGTTTTAATCCGAAATGAAAAAAAAAATGATACCTACCAATTTATGATACAGATTCCATTGAGCAATTCCATTATATTTCCTTATTAAAACAATTTTTTCTTAAAAGGATAACCCGTTATATAGAAAAACAATAGCTGTAAAAATTTACTATACCATTACAATTTGTAATAAATAAAAATTTTAATGTGCTTCCAATTGATTTTCAAATTGTAATAAAAATGTTAATTAATTTTTTTTTTTAATAAAACGTTTTGATGATGAAAATTTAATTTAACTGAAAATAAAAATAACTTTAAAGGACTATATCCATTATATATTAATTCCCGTTTGATTAATTATTGTATAATAATCTATAGAAAAAATCTTTAATGTCACTTTATTTTAAATACACACAACTTCAAATTTCCTGAGGTTTTCATTTTTTAGGGTGGGTATAATTTACTGTGTGTTCATCAAATTTTTTTTTTTGTTTATTATTTTAAAATAATGTAATAATGTAATTCGAAAATTTGTTAAATAATATTATCATAAAATTTTGAAAAAAATTTAATTTAAAATTCAAAATAATTAAAATGTTTCATAAATCATTATAGAAATAAACAATTGCAAGATAAAGAAAACACGTCATCGTTACACGTTATTTGAATCCTCCCTTCATCATAATTTTTTATCTGAGGATTTTTTCAGTGAACATCTCACATACCCATCAGGAAATAAATATAAGCAACAAAGTGGGAAAGAAATGCCACATAATGTTAACAATGTTAAGTTGAAAAGTACTTATATAACAGTTCAAAAATCAGTCACTGCCCACTGGTGTGATCCAATATTTAGTAAAGTTAAACTTCATATGGTTTTCATAGGAATCTGAAGGACGTCCGAAAGAAGTAAAGAACAAAAGCTTTGTTTTATAATTATTTTTACCATTACAGAAAATCGCGGGTATATTTTTCAAAGTACCCTATTATTTCAAAAGCCCAATAACCAACAACCTTAGGTTAAAACTCTTCGGTTAAAATTGCCTTAAGTGAGAACAAACTTTACAGATCTCTAAAGTGTGAAATTGTAATTGACACAATAATTTATATACAATTATATTTTCCATTTGACAAATGAATGTGTTTAAATAATTTCTTAAAATATTAATCAAGCCATTGAATTTTTATAAAAATTTATCCTATAGTATTGGACAAAACGAGGTTTAATGAAGTATTCTGATTTATTGTAGTTTAAAAAAGCTCCAATTGTTTTGGAGTAAGTTTTTTTCTTATAACAGTAAATTATTCTCCATCTCATAGCATTATTTGAATAGACTAGATTAGCGCATTTAATAGATATTATAATAACATTTTGTAGGGACAGAAATAAAGGTTCACTGAATTTTTATATAATACGTAATAAGTATTATATGAATCAGAAATAAAAATACCAACGTTCATTCGTAAATGGTGTAAATATATAGTATGGAGAAATGAAAATCTGGCCAACCTTATCTCTCTGGCCTATCCTACCCTATTCGAAACGAAAGGCGTACACAAGTCGTAAAACCCGTTTTGTTCTGGCTAAAAAGAAAAATATGCAGATGACTTCATATTATGTTATTAAATCTACAAAAAGTCAATCAAAAATGTTATGAAATGCGAGAGCTGCTTTCCATAAACAGAACATAAAAGTCAGAACATAAAGAACATTTAAGTCTTTTTTAACCTTAACTCAGTATTTAAGTTAAAAATATTTTGAAAACAGAATAAAATTTGTACACTAACTTTAATTGGTTGTTCCGTTTTTACATTAATTAACATTTTATATTAATATTAAAATATACAACATATATAAAATAACTGCCATAAAATTTTACTTATATTATTCTCCTTCACTGATTTTAAATCGATGTGGTGCTTTTTAGAAATTTCCATTGAATTGAACAAACTTTGATAGATATTTGTGGTTTATATAAACTTAGTTCTTTTTTTTACTTTTTGAATGGACGATCATCAAGATATATTTAAATTAAAATAAATACATCAGACCTAAATATAATAGCTGATGATTTTGTTAAATAAACTTATTACCTACATCTTTTACATTTTTAATTATTTTTCATTAATTTTTGATATAAAATTTTTATAATGTACTCCAATTTTGACTTAAAATTCCTATAAATTTGTTTTTTTTTTTTATCTATAGGATTGACATCTTTAGGAAGCATAAAATTTTCGTTAATGTTTTTATCAATGAGTAAAAAACAATTCTTTCGGTCTTCTGGAAATTGGTAACTGGTAGGTAACTGGTTCTACACATGTAATCCATAACAATTTGGATTTTTCCTCGTATTTTGTCGAATATACGGCAAATATTGCACAATGTTTTATTACCGCTGATGACAAATCGCTCGTATTTGTGTTGCGGGATCCAATGTTTGCTATCAAAACGTATTCTTTTCTTTACATTTCTTTGGCCAAATATTTTCATTATTTTACCTATTATTTTTCAAATGTATAATTTGAAAAATTTAAACACACACATACAGCCACAAAATTGATACACATGCTAAATAATAGAAAATTAACGGGTTTAGAATTTCACAAAATTTTTGAAAAACCCGTCAATTATTTCTATAAAAAAGAAAATTTTTTAAATTGCAAAAAGTGGTCGCGAGAGCTTTCTACTAACAGACGGATTAAATATTTTAAATTAAATTAAAATTACAATCGATTCAATAATATAAAAGTAATAAAATTATATTAAACATCAGGCTCCTTATAGTTTCAATTTAACTAAATTGTTTCCTTCCGTAAAAGAAGAGCCGAATATTAATGACATCTTGGAATTTGAATTATGTAGACATGGGCGGATGCAGCTTTTCTTGTTTTTCAATGAAAAGTTTCGTTTATAGAAGAATAAACTATAGCATCAGTATAAAATCAGAATCAGAACAAGATATTTAGTATAGCGCAGGTTGGAAATACGGTTGGTTAACACTTAAGAGGAAAAGAGGGTAACTTTGAAGTGAAAGTTATAATGACATGATTTGATAAACATGAAAATAGTTTTAAGTATTTTCGGGGAAATTGACATCGTTTTAATTCTTGGTAAAAATTTACCCAGCCTCTTGAGCAGT
This sequence comes from Poecilobothrus nobilitatus, assembly GCA_947095535.1. Lineage (NCBI taxonomy): Eukaryota > Metazoa > Arthropoda > Insecta > Diptera > Dolichopodidae > Poecilobothrus > Poecilobothrus nobilitatus. The sequence continues at coordinate 16,092,649 of OX352773.1, read as the reverse complement.
ATTTATATTAAATCTATAAATAAAAAAATTATAAAACATTTAATTAACCCAAAATTCGACATAAGTTTATAATATGTAATATTATTTTGTCACCTACAATTTTAAATTTAAAAAAAAAACCATTTTAAAATAACATTTTTCATATTAGTGGGATTTACCGCATTTAACAATGTTTAAACATTGAAAATAAACATTTTGATTAGACTTTTGAGGTTTTTATTTATGTTTACCGTAAATATGTTTATATATATTTTTCATTAATTATATATATATAGGTATATATGTAGAATTATAGATGTATTTGTGCAATATATTTCACATTTTCAATTCATACAAATCATTATTTAAATCATATTATGAAAATTTGATAGATTGTGGTACATTTATGTGGTATTATAATACATAATATATAAACCATATTTGCTTGAATGGATATAAAAAAAAAGAAAACAAAAAAAAAAACAAAAGATAAAAAAAGAAAATTTAAATTTGTTAAATAGAAATTTATGTTTTCCTAACATCTTTATTTTATCAACTTTATGTTGTTTAGTTTTTACCTGTTTTTACCTTTTGAATATTTATTTTTCTTTTTTTTTTATTTACAATTTTTATATTGTGCAATGTTTACATTTTAATTGTATGGTTTTAAATTTCCAATTTTAATTTAAAAGAAAAAAATAAAAATTAATGTGTGGGTTGGTTTTTTTTTTGTTGGTCAGAAGCAATGTTTATCTTTGTCAATTTTTTTTTTTTTTATGTTTTGATATTTATAAAAATTGTTTATTGAATAGGTGAATGGCGTAAAAGTTAACAATAGCTGATATTTTAATCTTAAATGTTCGACTTTGAATTAGGAAAAATCTTTTTTATTTTCGCGTTACTTATATGGACGATTTTATAGTTATAATTACGGCTGATATAACAGAAATATTAAAAATCAAAATTAATTTTAGATGTTAATTTGAAAAATTTCCAAACTTAAAATTAATATTTTTCAGGATTGAAATAATTCGCCATCAAAATATATAATTTCGAAAAATAAAAATAAATAAAAAAAAAAAGAAAGTTTTTCCCAAAAATTTGAAAATTTTCACAAATACCTGAATAAATTATGATTATTGATCAGAAATGGTTTTTATTGATTTTAAAAATTTATAACATAAATATATATACATAATATATCTACTTAAATTCGCTTTCAAATATATTATTATTTATAGATTTAAAATAAATAATTTACAATTTATAAAATTTATGTTAAATTGGAAATATATACATATATACATTTTATAAAATTTATGTTAAATTGGAAATATATACATATATACATATGTATTTATAAGTATTTTAAATTGAATTATATTGTATTGACTCGTTTGAATCGCAGAGTCATATATAATAATAGACGATATACGATATAATCGTATTGTAAACAAAAAACACAAAATTTATAATTATTTTTAATCTGTTGTCAAATATAATTTGTATTTAATACATATAAATAGTGACTTTTTATTTTAGTTTGTGAACAAAATATATAGTTCAGAAATACAAAGTTTAAAAATTATTTTAACCTTTGAATTACTTTTATAACTTTTTGTTCTTTTATTAAATATTACTAAAAACATATTACAAATTGTTGAAATATACAACCAAATTGAAAATACTTTATTATATTAATTATTCTTTCCATTAAAAATACTATTGTGAATTGTTCAAAATTTAAATCAGAACTCTTTTAGTAGGATACGTCAGGTACACAACCATTCGGTTAACATACATTGCATACTTACGATTCTTTAAATTTTAATTTACATTATATAGACTATTAAAAGTTTGTAAGAGCTATTTATATTTTCCTCACATTAAAAAGACTTGCGTCCTAGGCGTCCTTAAGGATATCTGAAATATTTTTGAAATACATTGCATACTTTCAGGCGAATTAATAAAAATAAGTCTGTATAAAATTATTACGGACACCAGAAAATATGCGGTAAATTTAATTATATTAATAGTTACATAATCTGAAGAATCTGTAGAGGGTACCTAAATTAACAACCAAGCCAAAAAAAAATTTTTAAAACTAATATTAAGGGAATATATAAATGCCTAATCTTTTTAAATTCGCCATAATAATAAGTCTTAATTCTAATAAAATAAAATTTCATCATAGATACTTAAAAAATTAAAATACTTTTCAAAAAAAAAAAAAAAATACATATTCATTTTAACACAAAAAATATTTTAAATAAAAAAACAAAATCCTGCTAATGAACTCGAAACATAATTTCCAGTTCACAAATATTCACTTGATTACAAATTACGATAAAAATAGCAAATGAACTAAATTGTCATGCAATGTTTTTATTTTACTAAAACATCATTTAAATAATATGAAAAAATTCTGAAAAAAAAAAATTTTTTTTATTAAAAATATTTACAAAAATTAAAGAATGAGATGAAGGTAAAATATAGTGTTAAAAAACTTAAAACATATTCAACAAGAATCATTTAAAAAAATTTTACAACATAAAATAAAAACTAAAAAAAAAAACAAAAACACAATTAGTGACTCCTCATTCTCATAAATAATCCATTAATGAGCCATAAATTCACTAAGAGGAAGACAACCGCAATTTTTTTTTTTTTTTCTTTTTGTCTTTTGATTGTTTTTATTTTTTTTTTTATTATATTAATTTTTGATTTGCTTTTTCATTCATTCAATTATATGTTCATTTTCTTATTTATAATACTACACTCATTTTCAATTTTTTCCATATTCGCCGCCAAATAAACGCCTTTTTCTTTTTTGTAAACGTGTTAAAAGTAAAGTATTGTAATTGTAAAAAAAAAAAAGTAAAAAAAAAATTAATTTCATGAGAAACTCCATTTGATAAAATGTTCTAACTCCATTTGATAAATGTTCATATAAGTGGTCCTGTTAAAACACAAACCAAGGAAGTCTTGAACAAAGATTTAAAAGAAAACCGATATAAAATTTCTTGTACTTATAAAGTTCATAGTAATAGAAAAAAATAAAATTCGAAAATTTATCTTACGAAAAGTAGGATTAAGTTAGTTAATTCCTCCCAAAAATTGTAACACTTATCCTTTCAAAAGTTAGTTTTTTTTAATTTATTTTTTTTTTTTTTTTTGAATGACCTTGATAATCCTTAACCATTGATAACAATTATAAAGTACTACAATATTCGTAACTAAAACCTTTTAATGATTTTAGCATTTTTCTCTGGGGGACGGCTTTATTTTTTTCTTCGTTCATATTTTAACTGTTCAATTTTTAATATACTCCAGTACTGTTAAATTTCCAATAAGAACTGACAGAAATTCCGTTAGTCATAAGACAATAAGCTTACAAAAATTTCGTCAGTCAGTATTATACAATTTTAAGGCTTCTAACCTTTAAAAGAGAACAAAAACCATGAAGTGCCTTGCTAATCATGATTCATGAATGTGCGTTAAAGTACATTGTGAAACGGCTCATCTATTTAAATGGAATGAACGCATCTAATTTTTTCTTTTCTTTTTTTTTTTTAATTTAAATATGTTTTAAGAATAAACAAATCTGTCAAACAACTCAATAAAAGAAATATATGTGTGTTTGTTTGTTTATAATATATTTTTTTTTTGCTCTTAATAAAATAAATAAATAAACATTGGTTACGCGTGGCGCATTGAATTTATTTATTTATTTATTTATTTTCTTTTATTTTTGTGAATTTTACAAGTCGCGACATTGTATCCGCCCATATGTATAAAGTTTTGAAGCAAAACCAAATTAAAAAAAAAAATCTAAAACAAGAAAATATAAAAAAAAAATTTATTTTTGGTGTATTTTTTTTACAATCATATGAAGTAAAAAAAAAAAATAGAATGGTAAATAAAAACCCCAATCATCAATTGGTACTCAAGTACTGAATTGTTGGTTAGAAAGAAAAAAAAATATAATAATATTGATAAATTTATTGTAAAAATTCTGAAGAAAATTTTCAATATTATAGAAAATAACGTTTAGATTAAATATTGGCCCTGATTTCGATAGTCATTTCATAAAAATGAAAAATTTCATTTTATTTTAATAATTTTTTGCGATTTCGATAGTCGGGCAAAATGAAATGGAATTTAAAATTAAAATAATTTATATTATTTTTTAAACCGGCAATACTTTCTTATTTTGAGGTTTTGACTATACAGAGAAAAGCTATAAGTAAAAATTTAAGATTTAAAACACGTAGTTCCCAATACTGTAATAGAAAAAAAGCAAAAAATTAAAAAAAGTACCGAAAAGTGGTTCCTTAGTTTTTGGGTTCTGTTTTTTGGGGCGGGCTTAAAAGTTGAACTTTTTATTTTTTTTTTTTGATATTTAAATTTTACTACAAAATCGGTGAGTACTGAGTACCTTTTTTTTAAACATGTCGGAACGACTTCTAATTCACAAATTAATGAGCTTTCTTGCAACCTATGCTATCGTATAGTCATAGGTTACTTATAAAAATGCCTATATTCACATAAATATAAATAAAATACTTCATATTTTTTTCCTAAATCCATTTTTACAAGCACTCATTTAACAATTTCAAAATGAGAAAATTTGACATTTTAAATGAGTATATTCATAAAATATGACTATCAAAATCAGCTTCTTTTCATTTTTTATGATTTTTTTCATTTTTTATGACTATCGAAATCAAAAATTTTGTTTTTCATAAAAAATGAAAGTGATATGACTATCGAAATCAGGGCCTTTATTTATCGAGGTTTCTTATAGTTTCAGATACATTTTTATTTTAAAGAAATTAAATTTGTGTAAGAGTTACCATAATTTTAAACTTTTAAATGATTTATTATTAAATTTTTTAATCTTATTATGGCTGTAATATCAAACGAAATATGCCAGATTGATTTATAGACTAGGTAACGCTAAAGTAGTAATGGGACACTTTATAAAACATCTCAATAAGAAAATAAATCATATCAACAATAATTTTAAAAATTAAACTTTTTAAAATGGACGAAATCCTACATTCAATTTCAAAATGTTAAAATTTGGTAATCTAAAATAAGCCGGCTTAAATACTCGGCTTATGTACTCTAGTAACTAAAATAATATAATTATTTATATTACTTTAGTACTCGTATTTTATAAAAATACGAGTACTTTATAATACTCGTATTTTTATACCCGTATGAACTATGTTCAAGGGTATAATAAATTTGCCATTACGTTTGTGACACCTTAAAGGAGTCGAGCTAGATATAGTGTCAAAGGTATGGATCGGCTCAGAATCGAATTCTGAGTCGATTAAGCCATGTACGTCCGTCCGTCCGTCCGTCCGTCCGCACGATAACTCAAAAAATAAAGGAGCTAGGAGGCTGAAATTTTTTTTACGTCACTTTTGCAAAATTGTTAGTTTTGCTATTTAAATCCAACATTTTCGGTCGGCGGGTTCGAGTAGCTGCCATACAACTTCTTTCTTTATATAGAAATAACTCAGTATCTATTCAAGCTAGGTTTCTGAAATTTTGCAAATGCTGATCAAGTTTTATGGCAACAACTTCTGTAAAATTTGGTTGTGCTGGTGCAGCGGGTTCGGGTAGCTGCCATACAACTTCTCCGTTTAAATGAGAATAACCCAGTGTTAATTGAAGCTAGGAATCTGAAATTTGGTAAAGAGGTGTCGAGTTACATGCCAACAACTTTTGTAAAATTTGGTTGGTCTAGAGCAGCCGGTTCAGACTTCTTGCACCTCTTGGAACCTAATGAAGCTAGGTGTCTGAAATTTTGCAAATGATGATCAAGTTTTATGGCAACAACTTTTGTAAAATTTGGTTGTGGTGGTGCGGCGGGTTCGGGTAGCTGCGATACAACTTATCCGGTTAAATGAGAATAACTCAGTGTTTATTGAAGCTAGGAATCTGAAATTTAGTAAAGAAGTGTCGACTTATATGCCAACAACTTTTGTAAAATTTGTTTGGTCTAGAGCAGCCGGTTCAGACTTCTTGCACCTCTTGGAACCTAATGAAGCTAGGCGTCTGAAATTTTGCAAATGATGATCAAGTTTTATGGCAACAACTTCTACAAAATTTGGTTGTGCTGGTGCGACGGGTTCGGGTAGCTGCCATACAAAATCTCTTTTTAAATGAAAAGAACTCAGTGTCCGTCCGCACGATAACTCAAAAAATAGAGGAGCTAGGAGGCTGAAAATTTTTTTACGTCACTTTTGTAAAATTGTTAGTTTTGCTGTTTAACTCCAGTATTTTCTGTCCCCGGGTTCGGGTAGCTGCCATACAACTTCTTTCTTTAAATAGAAATAATCCAGTGTCTGTTCAATCTAGGTATCTGAAATTTTGCGAATGATGATCAAGTTTTATGGCAACAACTTCTACAAAATTTGGTTGTGGTGGTGCGACGGGTTCGGGTAGCTGCTATACAAAATCTCTTTTTAAATGAAAAGAACTCAGTGTCCGTCCGCACGATAACTCAAAAAATAAAGGAGCTAGGAGGCTGAAATTTTTTTTACGTCACTCTTGCAAAATTGTTAGTTTTGCTATTTAACTCCAGCATTTTCGGCCGCCGGGTTCGAGTAGCTGCCATACAACTTCTTTCTTTAAATAGAAATAACCCAGTGTCTGTTCAATCTAGGTATCTGAAATTTTGCGAATGATGATCAAGTTTTATGGCAACAACTTCTGCAAAATTTGGTTGTGGTGGTGTGACGGGTTCGGGTAGCTGCCATACAAAATCTCTTTTTAAATGAAAATAACTCAGCGTCCGTCCGCACGATAACTCAAAAAATAAAGGAGTTAGGAGGCTGCAATTTTTTTTACGTCACTTTTACAAAATTGTTAGTTTTTCTATTTAACTCCAGCATTTTCGGCCGTCGGGTTCGAGTAGCTGCCATACAACTTCTTTCTTTAAATGGAAATAACCCAGTGTCTATTCAATCTAGGTATCTGAAATTTTGCAAATGATGATCGAGTTTTATGGCAACAACTTCTGTAAAATTTTGTTGTGATGATATGACAGGTTCGGATAGTTGCCATACAACTTCTCTTTTTGAATGAAAATAACTCAGTGTCTATTGAAGCTAGCTATCTGAAATTTCTATCATACAACTCCACAATTTACATAAATATATCTCTGTAGTTCGGTACTAAAACTCTGAATGTTTTTAAAAGATGATCAAGTTTTATAGAAACAGGATATATTACGTTCATACGGGTATCCCAGAGTTGACACAGTCTACTCTACTGCACTCTTCCTCGTTTACTTTGATATTCTGTGAAAATTTCAATTGATTTTCTAATAGTAACTGCTGACGGAACAACTCTAAAAAAAAAAAAAAAACAAATCAACGAACAAAAATATAGTAATTCGATTTAATTCTGATTCAGTAATAGTTAAAAATTTATTTAAAAATTGGTATAATTTCCTACATGAAATCTTCACAGATGGTGCTATATGCTATGTACAAAAATAGGTTACTTTAAAATCATTTATTTATTTTTATTTAAATTTATTTTTTTTTATTTTCAAGGTTGTTTTAAAAAACTGCAGTATTAGACCACAAAATGACTACTAATTTCAATAAAACTTGAAAAAATTGCAGGCTACAAATTTACTATACTGATTTCAATGCGGCGAGAAGAGATCTAACTAAAGCTCTATAACTACCGGCGAAAACTTTAGCGTCCTGCTATAATCAAATCAATCAAATCAGTCAACAAAACAAAAAAAACAAGAAACCTCTCGTTCTTTTCTACTAAAAGATGAAAATAAAAGAGAAAAAGTTTAAAAGAAAGATTTCAAATCGGATAACAATTTGAACGTGTAAACGGATAAATTACTCATATTATTGTTTTGAATTATTTAACTTTAAAAGGAATCCAAATTGAATATATTATAATTTATGTATTACATATATATGATATTATATACTATATAATATTATATACTTATATACGATAAAAAAAAAATATTAAATTAAAAAGTTGAATGACAATTTGTTAGTACTTCAAGTCCCACTTAAATTATCAATGGATAACCAACTTGTAATTCGATAACCAGTGAAAATGTTTCAGTCAAAATAATAAAAATAAAAAGAAGAAGAAAAACAATGGTTTAACTTTGGAGAATGTTAAATTTCAATTGACTAAAAAAAGACAAATGTTCGTGCTGAAAAATGTCATGAATACAAGATACATATAAAAGAAATAGGTTTGAAACAAATTTCAATTTGAAGTTGTGAACAAGTTATGGTACACAAAAAAGAAAATATTTATTACCGGCGAATTAAAATATAGCTTCTGTATGTCAAGAAAACTCTTATTTTTTTTAAAATTGGTATAAATTTTTTTTTTATTGGTAAAATGGTCAGTTAAAAATTTTTTTATATAAATATATATATCGAAGTTAATAAATTGTTAAATTACTTTTTTTTTTTTCTTTTTTTCAGAAAATATTAACGAAAATAAAAGTTACACATGTGAGAGTTCAATTTTATGGAGTTTTGTAATGGGCGTACTTAAATTTTAATTTAAAAAGTAGGTTGTAAATATTAGATTTTGTAAGTACCTATATTAGGAAAATAAAAATTTTTTTTTTTCTGTTGTCTGTTAATTTGATATATTGTTTAAAATGTTTATATAATTACTTTTCAATTTGCCTGTTTATTTACACAAATACAAAAACAAAGTGATAATTTATTGACTAATAATTTTTACTATATAGAAATGTAATAGTCATTAACTTATATATAAAGCTAAGAAATGATCTTAAATAATAATAATATTAATAAGAATATTAATACCAATAATAACAGCCGCTACAGTGACAGTGGGGGTTGCCTTCAATAGTTACCTCATGTAGTAATAATATATATACTACTACTACATGTTGTAACCGTTATGACGGCTTTAGTCACTGTTAGCAAAATAATAATAATAGGCGGATTAATTGTTTCCTTACAGTCCCACTCCCAATTCAATGTTTCCGTATCCATATCCATTTCCATTTTCCTATCCTTTCCTATCCCTAATCCCTAGCCAATATACTGCGTTCGCAGGTAAGGGTTTCATCCCACTATATTAGCTAAAAGGAAAGGTGGGTTTAGTCAGTAAGAATCTGACACTACCAAGGGGAAATTCTTGGTGTCTTTGGAAGATTCCCACCTCCCTTAGGAAAAAAAAAAAAATTATACTTTGACTTGGAATATAATCATATATATATATATAATTATAATTTTCATAAATTTAAATGAAGTATCCCATCTTGCATTAAAGCTCTCATGTTTTTAAAACGAATGTAAAAATTGTTAAGGCACTAATTTTTTATGAACATCATCTACATTGAGTGAAGTCTGGTATTTATAGCCTTCAGGCTAGTGAGCTACAAAATATGATCACGTTATTCAATTCAAGCACTCGGTTTTCTAACGAATTGAATGAAATAATGATGTGTCCAGTACAATTTTTAGTTCTACATTAGAAATTTTTTAAAAATATAGAAAAATTACATTCAAAATGACTTCCTTTTATTTAAGTGATAAATTAATTTTTTTGAAAAATCTGAATGAAATACAAACATAGTTATAAATATCGCCACATGTGTTTAGTGCAAGCCACTTATACTTTTTTGTAAAAATTGATATACTTTAAAATTCTCTGTTGAAAACAATTCGCCGTATAAACTATTTCAACAGATTTAAGGAGATCTGCGTGAATTTGTCCTTTTCTTAGAAGTATGATATCTTACATATTTCATTCATTCATTTCATTTTGTTCGTTAGTTACCGCTAATGTTGTAAAAATTTTTGCAATCAATTATAAATATAATTCCAATTACTGTTTCTATTTTAATGTTAATTTAATTTCATTTTTGAGCTCTCAGTGGATAAGAAGCGTATAAAATATGTTGTAAAGACCTATGTAAGAATAATTCCCCCTTTCAATATTTACAACCACACATGTAGAGTAAAGGCAGTGCAAATTTCTTCCAGGTGAATAAACCAAAAAAAAAAATATTTCACCAAAAATGACTATACCTATTGAGTTTTTTGTTTAAGAACAAGGTTACAGCCCAGAGAAAGTAAAGTATAGTATCTTATTAATTAAAATGAGCTCTGAGCTATGAAGGAAGTTACTCCTAATATAACAATAATAATAATAATAATAATTGTTATATGAAGCAAGCCTTTAATTTTCTCATTTTCATTAACTGCAGCGCCATTGGATCAACTATTTGAAAAAATTACCTTAAATTTAAAAACTGCAAACAAAAAATATTAAAACATTTTCACAAATAAATATTTTTTTACTCACTCATGAAAAATCTGAATAGACGTGGGCAGTTCTACCAATATTACTTGTTAACAGTATAATTATTAAGTAAGTAAGCATCATTCTTAATATTAATTTATTTTTAAAATTGGGGCTTCGGTGGCCGAGTGGGTAAGAATTAAATACTCTGTAAACACCTAGGAAGTGTAGGTTCAAATCTCGCACACGTCGTAAGAGGTATTCCCCCTTACGACATTTACAGCCATACCTGAAAAGGAAAGGCTGTATAATTTCCTGTTCAGATTTATGTGGCAGAGAAATGCACTAAAAAAAAGAAATTTTTTTTTTAAATTTCAATCAATGAATTTTTCAATCAAAATTCTCTATCGGTTTTTACTTTTTTCTTTCTCTCACATTCTGCGAATTTTATTTATATAAAAAGAAATTCTAAATAATATATATAATTAAAAGCAACCTCCTCTAACTGTATATATTTCTTATTAGATTCAAGTTGACATCTAAGCATTTCGAATTAAAATCTCCTCTACTCTAAACAAAGAATTTTTGATTAGATCCAAGCTACTTCTAAAAATTTCGAATTATTCGAAAACCCGTCGCAGAAATTATCGTAAGACTTATATTATCGTATTAAATCTAAAAGAATCGATTCCAGAAATATTTTTGATGTATCTTGAAGAATATCTATATATATAGGCATATACTGTACTTTTTATCAATTTTTAATTGAAAATATTTGCAGATCTTTCCCGCAATTTTTGAGTAAATCATGATAAAACTAAAATCAGAATTTTTTTTTTTTTTAGTATTTAATAAACATTAATTTCTTATCTTAAAAAAGAAAAAAATTTTTTTCAATAAAAATTTTAAACAGTAGAAAAATAATTGAAATTCAGTTTTATCTCAAAATTTATTAAAACTTCAACTTCTCCAGCACATAATAATAAAAGAAAACAAAATTAAATTTAACAATATTTTTGAAATTGTCTAAGGAATTGTAAATATTGACATCTTATTTTGCATTAACTTTTCATTATAGATTCAAAACAACCATTGTGAAAAATATAACAAAAATAACTTGAATACTACTTATACCTTTTAACATTTAAACAACTTTTGAGATGTGTATCAGGTTATTTTAAATCTAGAGCACAAACTCAACTATCCAAAAATGATAAAACAAGTAAAACCAAAAAAACAAAAAAAAGGAGAAACAAAAACAGATCAATATTTTGACATTTTCACCTTCTCCAATTTCATTTTTTCTTGAAAAGAAAAAAATAAAAGTAAATTATACCTGTTCATTTATATTTTCTTCGATGTACATAGTGTCTAGATAAAGTGGAAGCTATAGATACTATACAAAACTTATTATTATGTAAAGCACACAAAATATTCTTTTATACATTCTTAAAGTAAAATAAAGTTGTTCCCTTAGGAAATTACATTTGAACAGGATCAGTATAACACCTTATATTATTATATTATATTTACTTGTTTTACAGTTTTTTTTTTTTTTAATTTTTTTCTTTTTTTACATCAACTGAGGATTTGCAAGAAGATTTTGAAAAACATAACATAAGACAATATAACAAACTTTACATAACCTTATAGTCCAGTACAAAAAGGAACATTTTGCCAATCACTTTTTCGGCATAATAATCTAAAACTGGTGTGAACTTATTTGGATTAAAAACATTAAATACGTTTCTAGTGTCATTAAGTACGATTAACTACAAGATCAATTCTTTGTCATTTCATAAGACACCAAATAATACAAATCATAAATTTTGTATAATAAATGGCTAAACCTTGATAGATTATAGAATCGAGCTGTTTAATTTTTCAATTGCACAAAATTTAATTTTTTAAAACACTTTCAGGAATAAGCCGTTCCACATAGCAAAAGTTCGCTTTATTTCAACATCCATAATATATCCGCATGTATAGCATTTACTGCAGCCAATTACGAATAATAATAATTACCTTGTTTCAATATTTTATCGTTAACTTTTTTACCTGAAGAATTTTCTCTTAGGTTAACAACGCTGATTTGTTTTTGACGTATTTCCAAAAAAATGTTTTCGTTAATGTTGTTAACATTATTGTAACCCCATTTCTAAGTTTAGCGCATTCCCACTTTTTATAGAAACTTAAATCAACTTAAGTAACAATAATTAATTAAAACCTATTTTTAATTTTTATCAAATAAATTAAATATTTTAAAACCATGAAAAGTTGAGAAGATTCCAGCTCCTTTGTAAGAATGTCTTTAATATACCAAAAGGCATCAATTAGGATATTAAAAACCAACCAAAACTTACTTAAACAATAGTAATTTCAATCTGTTTTTGTTAAATAAGTGCATCATTTTATTATTCGCAGTTACGTCATATGCACTTTTATTTTGCCACCTTTTGTATTAAATACTAACCTTGTATTAGAATTGGATAAGATACAAATAAAATGAAATGAAATCATTCTGATGAATGAGAATTTTTTTTTAATTTTTTTTTTGTTATAAGATAAATATCTTTTAATGGGATCATCATCTCATAGATTTACATTTAAGATAAATTTCTTATCTATTTTGTTTTAAGCTGTAAGATGATGCGTTGCAATCATCATTCGTATACGCTATTCAAAAAACAATACAAGAAATACAATTATTGGGTACTAAATGAAAACTGAAAAGAAAAACTAAACAAAAAAAAAATATTATTTTTTAAAATTTATTCAAAGGATAATAAAAATCCTTCAAAAAACATATTTTTTTATTCTATTATTTTTCGTATGTCATAAAATTGTATTCTCATTGTTATGCTGTGAGAAAATCTATTCGGGAAAATGGAATAAAATAAAATTAAAGGTTAATCTTCTTACTAAATTTTCTTTCATTTGTTGATCTCGAATAAACGACGCATTTTCTATAATTGAGTTTAAGTTCCATGCCAATTCTTTTGGGATATCCGAAAAGAATTAAACCACTTAAACCATTAATGCGTCCGCTCAAAGATTTTCAACGAGAAACAAGGAATGCAATAGAAGCTCGTCCCTATCATGTAGAGTTATTAAGATGGCGAAATATAGCTTATGGAAATTCGTTTGTTATGAGCACATCCTGTTTGTGGAACCATTTACCATCACATGTGTTCCCTAAAGTTGGTAATTCATATACGATTTACTTAAGTTTAGGAAGAACATTAACATTTTTCTTCAAAATATCCCTCCAAATTTTCCTACCATCCCCCATAATCTCAAAGTTCCCAGTTCCAATTTCCCCCAATCATCCTTCCCACAACCCTATTCCCAAAACCAATCTGTACATTTGTACTAAAAGTTCCATTTTAAAGTTTGGTTTTCAAAGGGGGGTGGTTTTGGTTGGTTAAAGTTCAAGACTACTCTGAGGAACTGCATGTAGAATTTCGAGTTTTCCACCTCGTAAAAAAACAAAAAAATTCGTTTCTGGAAGGAAAGGTGGGAAAAAAAACAACGTTAAAAATATTGGGGGTTGTTAAACAAAATTTCTCATTTATTTTCTAAAGTGTATACCGCTTGTGAAGGCATAGAAGTAATTATACTCATAAAATTTTACTTTTACAGTTATGTTTTATATTCATAGTTAATTTTATTACCTTTATTTACCTTTACCTTTAGTTACCTTTATTTAAATAATATAAATAATTATATCTTTAGTTAGAGGTATTTTTAACGCTCTAAGTAATTACCTTGATTTGGCCTTAACATTTTCAATATTAAATATCTATAGTACTCATTTTTTATAACAATTTTATAGTATACTCTTGACCTTAATGTTTTCTTCTGGCATTAAATATATCACAAACCGAGATGTTCATTACTGAAACATCCCTCATAAATATGCAGAAAGATCAAAGACTATATTGTTACCAAGAGTCAACCTAGTTATATTTAACAAACAAAAATTAATTGAAGCTTGAAAGGTCCATTTAGATTTTCAAAATCCAACTCCGATTTCTTCTGAATATCAACGTTACTCTCACACCTCTTCTATAAGCTTTTAAAACCACATCTCAAAGTTTTTGATATTTTTTTTTTATTTCAACTTGATTTTTTGTTTTATTTTTTAAACTGTTTTATGTTTAAGGAATGATTTTAAGGGAAGTGGAAAAATTCACCAAACTCACCTTTTATGTTTAGATTTATGATTTTTAAAGGAATGGAAGAGTCGAAAAGAAAAAAAAATTGATGTTTAAAATAAAATAAAATTAAAACGATTGTAAAATCATTTTTGAAAAATGTTTTTCTAATATTATTTTTGTTTCTTTTCTTTACATTTTTTCTTTGAATTTGGAAAAACTCTTAGTAATATTTAGTAATTAATTCTAAACTTTTAGTAATATTAAGCTAAATGTTTGTCATAAATTTTTATCCGTAGCTTTAATAAAGTAAACGTTATATTCTTAATTTATTTATTAAAAAGTTAACAGGGCAAATTCAGTCCTTATGGATTTAAAATAAGCACTGAATTGTTATGTCGCAAAATTCTATTGATTCTAAGAAATTTATTCACCTTTCTTCATATTTTAATCATGAAATTGTCATCAAATGATAATATAACCGTATGAGTATTAAGTAAGACTTTCCAATGCTTATCACTCCTGTCATGAGGTCCTGAGAATTATAATTCTAATGAAATAAGAGAAACTATAGTTAAAAAAATTTTATGCTTCAATTTATTAATGTATGGAAAAATATAGAGAGTCACTTAAGATGAACCACTTATGAATACGTCAGTTTCGTATTGTAAAAGCTTCGTATTCAAATAAGATTGTTGTAAAAAAAAAATATTTAAATATACCAAAATATTATTGGTCCTTTTTCACGACGCATTGCAGCCATAAAACGAAATATTTGTTAATGTGGAAGGTGACCGGCTAAAAAATAGGTATATACCCCTCAAAATGAATGGTTATATATCACTAAATATCATCTAGAAAAATAACTATAATAGCATCATAACGACCACCAAAGTATAAAAACGACAAAGGTGTTTTCTTAGATATTTATTTACAGCAGAAGCATATGATTAGTAAGGATATACTTTCACACTAATATTTGACAATAAGTCAAACCATATTTGACATTAACAAAGAAATTTAGAATTCCAAAAAGATTATATCTACTGTTATTAGAAATGTAATAAAAATTATACCGTTATAATATCATTTCACTAATCCTCTTTAGAATCATTCTGTTTTTTGTTCATGTTTTTGTTTTTTTTTTTTAAATCTTTACAATCGTTTTGAAATTGTAAAGTTACAAAACACAAAAATGAAAACAAAAAATCAAAAATTTGGTAAGAAAAAGAAAAATCTTCAAAAAAAGATATAAAGAAAAGAAGGTTGAGAAAAAAGAGACCGGAACTTTTTATTATAAGAAAAAAAAAAAAGTTTTAATGTTTTTTTTTTTAGGTTTTCAAGCTTAAGATTTAGTGTTCACACGAGGCGACTTACAAAGTATATTGGTCCTTTGAGTGCAATATTTACTCTGATTTTTTTTTTATTTTCCAAATGGTTTTTTACTGTTTTTCTTTTAACTTTTTTTTTTTTTTAACGGAAGTTAATGTTTTTCACTTTTTAACTGTTTTGTTTCCTGTTTTCTTTCTTGTTTTTTTATGTTTTCAATTTTTTTATCCAATACTTAAAGATTTCTGTTACAAGCCCAGTATTTTTAGTTTAAGGCAACAAAGATTTATTTCTTATTTATTGCCTTATCTGTGGGCTGAATATTTTATAAGAAAAAATATTTACTATATTTTTAATAAAATTACTTTGAGAAAATGTATGAAAAGAAAAAGAAAAAAATAAAACAAAAGAGAAAGAGATAAATATATATAATAAATTTAAAACTCCTGGGCAGTTAATTCTAATGTGAAAGTTAAAATTTTTATAATTAGATATTATTACCAATCTGGGCTTTTTTATTTACTCATTTTAAATTAATGTATTTACTTATAAAAAGGTAATCTAAAAAGTTTTAAGAATTTTTGTATTTTTCGAATTCACCTTAGTAGATTTTCATTTATTGGAAAAAGAGTTAGTTATAGTCATTTGGGAATAGAAGTTTCGAATACATATTACTTATATTATATTTCCAGTAAAATGTTAAGTTCAAGTTTATAATATACTTAATTAACTAACTGTCCCGAAAGGATTTGTTTATTTATTTAAGATTATATCTTATTTTTGGATTTAGCTACAAATTATCGTTTCTCATATTTTCAAAACCGTTTTTTCGAAATGGTTTTTTTTTAAAAAAAAATTTTTTTGAAAACTTTTTTTGTTTTTCCTTTTTAAATTAATTTTTGGTAATCCTAATAAGAAAATAAAATAAAAACAAGATATTTTAAATGGTTTGTACCTTTTAAAGAGTTAATTACTTCCGTACTTTCAAAAAAAAAAAGAATAAATTTAACAAAAGTATTGAAAAACGAGATTTAAAAAAAAAACCAAATTTCGAAGCGAAGATTTTGGAAACAATATATTTTAGGAAATAGATTTTAGTAAACGGAGTTTTTGAAAAAATAAGATTATGAGAAACGAGCATTCGTACCCCTCGCCTTATTTTCATTAGATATTGAATAATTTAATTCAAAAAATATTGTTGTAATGATGAACAATAAAAAATTATTTAGATTTGAGTCAGAAAAATATTTGGAAAAGTAGTGCTAAAGAATTAGATGTTGTTCAATAAAAAAAATTTATCTTTAAAGTTATAATGTTTTTCCATTATTATAAGAATAAGACATCAAAAACAAATAGCGAATAATATGTACACGTAATCCTACGTGCAGAAAATCCTCTCAATCCCAACTCAATTCTTAAGGAAACCATTATACAGTTAAATATGTTTTTCCCATTAATAAAAAGATTTTTAAAATTTTGACTACCTATTAAAAAAATTTACATAATTAATTTAGAAAAATTATGAAGGTAAATCTAAAAATTAAAAGGTTAAAAATTATGAAGGTTAAGTTTGCGAGATAAATTTTATAAAAGATTTTGATATAGAGAGAAAGAAAGATCATTATAAGAAAGCTGGGCCGACAATTATCTTGAAAAATAAAAAATATCGCCACATAATTTCCTATTTCTAAGGAAGTTATTATAAATTATATATAAATTATTTATTATACCATATCTAAGGAAAATTCATAGAGTAATAAGAAAATGATAAGATTCAAAATTTCTACAATATCCTCAATTTATGAGAACTTTATCCTATAATAATTTTCAAATATTTTAGAGTTTTGCTATACCAAAAAATTTATTTTCAAAAATAGAAACAAAAGTAAATTGATGCAAGGTTGATGTTATCATTTTATTTAAAAGAAGAAGCTTGGGTCAATGCTTTTATTCAATCATCATATTTAGGTTCTTTTTATAAGTACTACAAAAGCAAAAGATAACAAAATATCAAGTTCTTAATATTTTATTTTTTAACATTCTATTTTTACAGCCCATGACAACCTTTCTGAGTTTATATGACGTTTCCTTAAATTTGAAGAAAGTATCTCTTAATTTTTTGCTTGCAATTTATTCTTATCTTCTTATTCTTAAAAAAAAAATTAAAAATATTGTAATGAGATAAAGTTGTCATATTTCTAAAATATTTTTTTTACTGCCTTTTTACAATACTGCCTTTATGGAATATTTACTTTATTGAGGACTAAAAGAATATCACTGTAATTTAACTCACTTTTCATTATTCAAATCAGTTAAAACTTGCAAATTTATTGTATGTCCGATAACAATACATAAATTTAATATAATTTTTTCCAAAAAACACAAGAAAACTTAATGATGCGTTTACAATAAAAGTGCAACACACTATATATTATAAAAGCGTGATATTGAATGCGTGATGCGTGATATTGAAGCAACATGATCTGATGCAAATGTACTATTAAGCTTTTATATTTCACAAACAATTACCTATATCTTATACTAATATTTATATCTTACATATCATTATACTTATATATCTATAATTTTTTAAAACAATTATGTTATAGGGTCAGAAGTCGTAAACTACAGCATGAGAAAAACTATGAAGTGGAAAATTGGGCTTAGAGAATCTAATCAGATTTTTCGGAAATATAATCGGCAAATATATGAAAAAACTCATATCATCCTGAGAATTAAACAAATTTGGAAAAGAGAACAACGGTACATGCAAATCCTGTCAAGAAGAAAAAAAATCTGCAGGACAATTCATACAATGCGGAGTTTTACTCCGAGCAAGATATATATAGCTAGGAACACACTTGTGTACCGCAGATGAAATTCCAACAATAAATCCTTTACATACCCTTTGTTTCTCAAAGTCTGTAGAGTTGACTATAATAGTATTATCAGTGGAAGCAAAATCCACAATATGCAGAAATGACGGTAGCAAGATAAATCTATATACAGTGACAAGAGTGTTGTAAGTAAGTAACACCTTTTTAAAATAATAATCATATCTTTCATAAGATAACAACTTTCAAGAATTATAAAAATTGTAATAAAATTTCAGAACTGAAACTTCCTTTATTTAATTATTTATAAACAAATAATTTCTTCAAAAGATTAATAAATCATATTTAGAAGAAATATCGAATTTAAAATTAATTTTAAATTTTTTTAATACTCATATCTAAAATACAAAAGAATCCTTTATTTCAATATTATTATTGTTTCCTTTCTTCTATTCTTCTATTGCAATAATAATAATACAAAATGAATCATTCAATTCTGATACTAACCGCATTATTCTACTCTAAATTTATCATTAATCATATATTACATTTTTTTTTTATTATTATATTGAAAACCAAAGAATAAACATATAAAAATCAAAATTATTAATAAAAGCAGTATCGCATATCATAATATGATTTTTCCATTAATTTTAACTTATATTTGCTTTTAGTCGGTTTTCAATTCTAAAGATAAAAATCAAAGATTCATAGCATTAGCCTATTTCTGAAAATGCAAACTTAATGGAAAACTTTAATGCAAACACATAATAATTTTAAGCAAAACAAAAAACCTCCTACCAAGATCCTTTTATCTCAAAATTGCATCATCTTAAAAAAAAAATGTTCAAAGAAACACCACTTTACATTGAAATTGTTAAAAAAGAAAAAACACAAAAATAAAAATAAAAATTAATTTCAGGAAATGGAAAACAAACAACAAGAAATGAATCTAAATAATCCCAAGAAATCAAAACGATCTAAAAAAAAATTAAACTAAAAATTAAACTAAGAAAAGTTCTATTTTTTTGTTTTTTTTTTTTTTAAGTAAAAAAAATTATCGTTACTATAATTTCAGTAGCCTAATTTTAGATATTATTCTACTCTTAGTCTAATGAGACTTTAAGCGAAGATTAAATAATTAAAGAACAGTAGGTATAAATACGCTGTAAACACCGAGGGAGTGTGGATTCGAATCTCACACACGTCGTAAGAATTATTCTCCCTTACGACATTTACAGCTACGCCTGAACAGGAAAAACTGTGTAATTTTCTGACCACTTTTATGTGGCAGAGATATGCATTAAAACAAAATTTTCTCAATAGAGATTTGAAAAGCTCCTTTTTGTGAATGTACCTACAACTATTTGTTCATTGATAAATAATTTTCTTTGAGTCTGTGTTATCATCGTTAGAAATTTTTTCGATGTAAGTGTTGAAGAGCCATAACTAACTATTTCAGCGCTATTGAGATCACAAAATAATCAATAATCAAATTCAGTTTAAGGATTCTTCTGTATTATACGCATATCATGGATATGAAATACTTATCTTACAATTTAACACATTTCCAAAAATTGGCGACTACTTTGATCACAACAATTACCTTGACTTTATCTTAATTGTTTTTATCTAAAGACCTGTATTTATTTCACTTTAAATCTTAATACATGGTAATTTAAATATTGATAAAATATTGATAGTTTTTGGTCATTTTAACATGTTATTACAAAATATATAGACAAATACTTTCACATGATTATCTTTAAAATTAATATTATTCGAATTATTTCTATTGTCACTCTTTATTTTTTGTTAGTTTATATACTTTTGTCTAACCTCAGTTTTTTTTTTTTGTAATGAGGTTTTTATATAACCTATTCAACTTAACACGTTGAGTCCTACGCTCACCAGTGAACATAAAAAGTACTTGTTTTAAGCCCCACGTTTATCACTCACCGGTGAACATGAAAACAAACTTGCAATAAGTCCCAATGTATCACCGGTGAATATTTTAAAATTAAAAAACAGTATATTAAATTGATTCGGGCTTTTGGGAGCATTTCTGTAATGTTGATACACGTTGACTTAACGTAAGTTTATTTTCAGTAATGTCCACCGATGAGCACGCGATTTTGAAACATTTAAATGACGTTCACCGTTGATACACGTGCAACTCAACGTAAATCTAAAATAAGTCTCGCATTCTCTTATTCTTCTCTTATTAAAATGAATTATATTTTAATAAGTTTAACATTTTTGAACTATCCTATACGTGAAATACTCACTGTGTCTTTGATAAATTAATATAATAAGTAGGATTATTGTTAATACAACTTGTATATCACGTTTAAACGCAAACCCAACATTTTACCCACTTTTCAGTGTATTATCGGTAAAAAGCACTTTTAGATTAGTCATTAAAAATGTTGATACGTTCTAAACTTAAGATAGTATTGAGGATAATTTATTGAAGTATAAATAGCTGTGATATTAATTTTTAAAAAAAATACACGGATGTTAATGTGTTAATAGAGATGAATAAACAGGACTGTCATTATTTAGACAAAAAAAAAAAAAAACAATTTGTTTCACACTATGGAATCATTCCAAAAAAAAAACAAAAAAAATCTGCAGACAATTGGGAGTTCAAAAATAAAAAAATATGCAAATTTTCTTTATAATATTTTCTTTTCTTTTCTATTCTAATGATACAACAATTATTAAATATCATTTATTATTTATTTTATATTTATTTTATCCATATTTCATTATTCATTTTATATGAAAAAAAAAATATAAATGAAATCTTTAGGGAGTGGGAGGGGATTTTTATTAATATATACTTCTATGTTTAAGAAATGTTTTCTTTTTTGTTTTGTTTTATTGTCTCGGATGACTGTCATTGTCGAATAATTCGTCATAATATTCGAATGATATATGCATTGTACGTCTATATTTTGTCTTCTTTGCGCAAAAAAAAAAAAAAACAAAAATTTAATGGATTTCCGTTCCAATTTTATTTTACTTCTGTTTTTTAAAGGTCTCGTTCTTTTTCTCTCATTCATTTATATTATCTGTAATATATATTAAATAATTTGATTTTAAAGTCTATTTAAAGGATACAATAAGGAAAACAAAAATTTGTTACTGTAAAACATAACCATTCCGTATAGAAGACAGTTAAATTAAAAGTAATAATTTTTTAAGAATTCATTCAGTTGTAATAGTTCCCATAAGAGGGTTCTTCGATTCTATTACATTTAATGGTATAAAATAGAGTTTATTTATTAATAAAGAAAAATCTTTACGTAAATTTTCTTTCGTTTTAAAATTTTCTTATTATTTTTCTCTTTTTTTCTCTTTTTTTTTTTTTTATCAAAATAATGCCATTTTTTATACTATATAAATGCAACAAGCATTTATGAAAAATGAAAAATTTGTTAAAAATAAATAAAAATAATGATAAACAAAATTCTATGACAAGGTATAATTGAAAAGTTATACAATTTTTGTATTTTTTAAATCAAAAAAAGATCCTTGTTTTAAGATCCGTGATATTTAAACTGATGTCTAAATAGATGCCTAAATAACTTTTAATTCAAAAAGAGACTGTTTCCATACTAAATCTTTTCCATCGTAAGTATTTTTAAGAAGTTTAGCTTAGTTTTACTAAGTTGGGAATAGTTCGGCTGTTAATTGTTAACATTTCAAAAGATTAAAAATTTATTTTTGGTTACCACATAATATGAATACACTTTTGTAAGAATGAAGATGAATTCTTTCATCTTAACCTTTCGTCTATTCACGACTTTTTAAACTTTTATCTTCTATTCGATTCAAAAATGACCCAAGGTAAAAAACAAAACCGATAAAAGAGAAAAGAGAAAAATGAAGATGTTGAATAATACATTTTTTATTTATAAGGTGATCAGTGTTTTATTTAAAAAGTAAGAATTTTAAGTCGGATTTTTGCGTTGAAACCGAGTAACTTTTATACTCAGCTTTAACAGCTTATATTGATTTCAAACATAATTGATATAACTGCATCGTGAACTTCTAAATTCCTCTAATATATTTATTAACCGCGGTAATTTCATTTTGATGGTCTATGTGAAGCATTCATATTACGTCCTTAATAGGGTATTGGAAATTGAAGAAGCTGTCAGTTTTCGATGAGCATATAATTTTATATGTTTCGTAATAAATTAAACTTCCTCAGTTGAAGATATTAATATCATAAAAGAAATATTGGTGAAAGTATAGTAGAAGTAGTTATATAGAAGAAGAAGTACCTATACAGTATAGAAGAATATGTTTCGGACATGTTTTTCCTCTTACGTTTGAAACATTAAAATTTATGCTCAAAGAGGCCCTAAGAGACAAAGAAATGTTAAGCTGCATAAGTTGTATTAAAAGTTAATTTAATCTAATTATATTAAGTCATTCATAAAATGGTTTCTCTCCACATATCAAAACAGAAACAGGTCCATTGATAATATTTGATATATAAGCATTAGCTGTTGTGAATTATCTGGAAATTTTACATTATCACATTTCTAAATTTCAATTATTTTTTAATCACTTCTCGTTTATTTACGATAAAAACGAATTATTACAAGCAATCATGTTTCGATTTGATTGATGAATTTAATCCATTATTGGGGGAATAACGCGAGCAACAACGAAATCAATAAAATATGAGAAAATATAAAAAATGTAGTAAAAAAAAAAAAAAAAACAGAAAACTACAAATAAATAGAAATGAAGGATAAGTTATTAATGATTGTACTGTTAACTAAACAACAAAAAGAATTTATTATACATTTTTTTTTTTTTTTTCTACTGAACAGGATAAAAAAAAAAACAACAACAAATCTAAGGATGATAAATAAAAAGGCTTTCAATCAATATTTAAAGGGAGAAATTCCATTCTTAGAACAATAGTAAATATTGCTTTAACTTAGACTACCATTGTATTCATATTTTCATAAGAACACACAAACATTGAATTCCATATATTATTACTTTCAACTTGAGAAATTAGTTGTATGGTTGTGTATGATAATATATTTTCCTTTATTTAAAAGGAATTATTTTTTTTTTTCGTTCATTTCCATTTATATTTATTTTGTTTTCACCGCCCTTGTAAATACCAAGTATTAAAATAAAACTCTTACTAGATCATTGGGTAAATGACATGTTATTTGTTTAAGAAAAAAAAAAAATTTTTTTTCTTACCATTTTGCATTTTTCTCATACTGCACTCAATCATAAGTAGGTATGTGTATAAGAACTAATAAATGCATAAAAGTAAATACAGGTTATGTGTGACAGTTAATAAAAGGATTTAAAGAATGGCGTCATTAAATAGATTTAAAACAAATGCAAAAATTGATTTACAACAAATCAAATTTGTTAACATTAAAAAAGAAGAAATACACTTGACTGGATATTGAACTTATAATTCATAAAGAATAGTTTTTTTTATATTTATTTTAAAATATTAGTCAAACATTTTAGGAAAGAATCAAATCAAAATTTTATTTAATGGTGTAAAATAAAAAAATCGGATCATCTACTATTACTCTTATTTTTGAAAGAAATAACATCAAAAACTTATACTCATTAGTGAAGTTTTAATTCAACTACTTGTTTTTTTAATTTAAATCCTCATATGTTTGCATTTGAGAATAATACATTTAAAGGAACTCTAAAATGAGGCAACGGTGGTCTAATGGGTAAGAGCGTATAAAATATGCTGTAAACACCGTAGGAATATGAGTCCGAATCTCACCCACGTTCCCACAAAAATAATTCTCCCTTACAACATTTACAGCCACACCTGAAAAGGAAAGGATTAGAAAAAAAAAATAATGAATGTTAAATCTTATGTTTAACCGTCTTAGCGGAAGTGGTGAGATAATAATTTCTCTGCAACATTTTCACTGTTTTAAACCTTCTTGTTTTTAAATAAAAATATAACTTAAAAACATTTCTATTTTATAGGTTTTTCAAAAATAACATGAGTTAGCATTCTCACCAAACCCTGCCGATATTGTTAGGTATTTAGAGAATGGTTTCTCCAGAATCAGAGACTATTACTATAAGTGGAAAATTAAAATTAACGGTGAGAAAAGAAAAACAATCTTCTTTACCAGAAAGAGAAAACCAAGTCACTTGCCAAACAGAAATTTAATACTAGATAATAATGAAACCAACTGGGAGAATGAATCCATCAAATATCTAGGCATTAATTTAGATAGGAAATTACTCTTCAAATGTCACATCCTTAAGGTCATAAATAAGATGGACCTCTGTATCAAAGCGCTTTATCCAATTTTAAACAGAAAATCGTATCTGAGCATAGACAATAAATTATTAATATATAAAGTGATATTTAGCAGCATTCTTTTCTACGCTTTCGCCGTATGGATGGAGTCTGCAAAATCGCATTTACTTCTTTTACAAAGAAAGCAGAAATCCGTGCTAAAATTAATTCTAAAGAAAAATAGATGTTTTTCAACCGCAAGGTTACATGAAATCGCCCAAGTGCCTACAATTCAAGACAAAAATTGATAGACTTTTTCCAATTTTTCAAGAGAACTGCTTTAACAATTCAAATCCTCTAATAAATAATATTTTCAGTATAAACTAAGTTAACTATATGTAAATTCTAAATTTAATAATTAGTCTATAGGTTAGTTTTAAGTATCTAGTTATAAGTCGTTAAAAAATGTGTCAGTAGGTTTTTTAGCCATTTTCTTACACCAACTAAATTTTTTAATAATAAATATTAATTCTTTTCTCTTAATTTTAAGTCAAAGTTGAAAATACTCCTATTATAGTATGATCTTCTAAATTTGTAAATATTGGCTTTTTTGTACACAAAATTTTATTTTTTTTTATTTTTAAGGCTTAATAAATAAATAAAATAAAAATAAATTTAACTTAGCTATCCTTTATCTAAATCCTTATATTTAAATTTTGCTATCCTAAACAATCCCAACTGCTTCTTTCTGAACAATACTGTTAAATTACAGTGTAAAATCATATCTAGAAAAAAAAATTATTTCTTGTATAACAAAAAAAAAAAAAGTAACTTCAACTCTAGATCATCTAGACAATCAAAAAATGGTTAAATAAGGCAAAATATAAAACTTAAATTTAGAGTGTTAGACAGTAAAAACGGTTTTCTTAGAATTTTATATATATTAGAAAAAAAAATTCGAAAAATGAAAGGTACCTATCTACTTTTTTCATTTTTAAAAAAACTTTATATGGGTACCTGTCTAAAAATAACAAATTTTCAATTTTGACCCTTAATAGACAGGAGGAGTGTTCAAAATTCATCCTAATTCAAGATCTTTCTTCTCTCAAAATGTCAAGGCTTTAACTAAGTTAGAGTTATAAAGAAAGGCTAGAGTTATGAAAAAAGAAAAATTTTCCAAAATTTTGTGTTCCCGGCAAATTTAAATAGGTACTGAATTGCAAAAAAATAAAATATTAAAAAAAATTAAAAACTAAAAGGCCATTTTTAGAAATTTGTTTTTAAAAATGTTCTAAAAATCGCCTAATTTTGTGTTAACCTAAAATGTAGCAAGAAATTATTGAAAATTAGGAGAGAATAAATGAAAAACTGAATTAATATTTTTAACATTTTTTACAGAGCACATCACTACCACTTAAATTATCAAGGGAAATTTTCATTAATTTTCATCCTTTTTTATAAGGAGCATAGGGTATCCACTAAAGTGTTTACTATTGCACCCAACTAACTCGTATTATTATTATTTATTTATTAATTTCTACTACATTATAGCCTATTACGATATAAATTATTATGAGACCATTTATTACGATATTATTACTATAAAATTATGTAACAACAGCACATAATCAAAAATGTTAACAAAATTTGAGTAAAAAAAAGTTTCTTGAATTTTTAAGTACGTCTTCAGATAAATGTTTTAAGTATTACTTCGGTTAAAAAAAGAATGTTTAAAAAAATTTTATGGAATTTTTTAAACGCACACTTCCTGCAAAATTTCAAAAATTTTATTATAATATTAAATTATTTTTTTAAGGTAATTTTTTAACTTTTGTCTACAAAATTTATAATGATATCGTAAAAAAAAATTTACCCTCGTAAATCAGAAAAAAACTTACAGCAGCTGTTACCAAAACAATTTAATACCTATCAGAGAATAAATAATTTTCCAAGTATCATTTTAATTGGAAAATTCTCTGAATTTTGGATTCTTATTTACTTTTTTTTTTTTAACAATTCACAAATAACAATTAATAATTCATTTGTTATTTATTAATAATAATATTATAATAGAGATGGAAAATTCATAATTTAATATTCCAATTATGATTTCCAAAAAAAAAAAAAAAGTTTGCCTGAATAAATTTCAAAACTTATCCCGCAAAATGTTCTCTGGAATATTTTAAGGATTTTTTTTCTTAGGTTTTGTTTTTCATTATAACATTGAAAATTATTCATTTATATGTCTGATTACCATCTTTTCCAATCCCCAAAAACCCTTATACAATATAGGATACTTCTATATAAAATTGATTAAAGGATCTGAAAATTCATTATCATTATTCAATATTAACTGTTATCGAAACAAAAAAAAAAAAAAAAAGAACAGTACAAAAACCTTCTTATAATATACTTTTAATAGGAAAATTAACAAAAAAAAAAAAATTAAAATAAATTCATAGTTGCATAATATTATTTTTATGTACCATATTATGTATAGTAAGTGTATACATATGTGTTCGATTGTCTGCATGATCAATTATTCAAAATGATTTTTTATTTTTTTTTTTTTTATATTAATAATTCCTGATATAAAATGTGTTCTGATTCGATTCAAAAGAATTCAATTAATTCTCTACAACCAGACTTTTGCGTAATTTACATTAAAATTAAAAAACAAAAACCATCTGCAATACATTTTGTATATTATTTTATAAGACAAAATCCATACGGATCATATTTTTTTTTTTTACCTTTGCTCCTATATTTTTGGTTTATTATTCATCCCTGGAGGAAAAATCTATAACTTCAAAACAGGCAATTCAAAATATTAGAGATACGATATTAAAGATAAAATATTGTTAAAATCGGTTCTACTTTTAACTACTGATTAGTTTTTATAAATGTTCTGGATTTTCTTAAATTTAGCTGTAATGATGGAACAGAGTAACTATAACCTTGCTGTGAAAGTCTCGAAAAAAAATTTTCCAGACTATAAGTGGTTTTAATTGGTGTACATCATAGAGCCTGTTATAGAGGCAAATGGTTATATAGCATAGGAAATGTTTTAAGAGTAGTAAGTGTTCTGAAGAACAATGGCAATAAATCGAGAACGTTGATGGGGTGCTACAAGATAGGTTAGGGTCCACCCCATACTGCAGTACCAAAAGACGATTAATTATAGTAAGGTTATTTTTCTCAAAATCTCAGAGCTTGCAAAATAACCAAAATAAAATATTTACGCATAATAAAATACTACATTTGTTAAACAAATATTATATAAGTCACCATTTACAGACGTAAATATAAGGAAATAACAAGAACAATTTAAAGATCCCCAACAAAAAAAATCGTTTGCTTTCGCTTATGAAAGCTAACGAATTAGAAAATGCAAAGTTAAATGTACAAATTTTTCATAAGCGCATATAATATTTAAATAAGGACACCTTACTTAATATGCATATTCAATAATTGAAGATGTCTTTCAATAGAAATAGATTTAATCTAACATATTAATAGTAGAAATATATTTCATGACTTTAAATCTAGCTTTTAGTTTTTATTTATCTCCTTTATATAACTTTATCCGGAATATCTTAAAATGAATTTATTCTAAAATGAAGGTTCATTTGTTTTTCATTGTCTTGGCTAATGTTTAATAATTAAATATTATTCCGAAAAATATTCTCCAATGTTGGGAATGTTGAAGACAATTTATATTACTTTGTTTTAATTGTACTCGACTTTTTTTTTCTTCTTCAATAGCAAAGTTCAAACTTTGTAGGCTTTCGCAATATATTAATAGCGTTTTTTTTTTTTTTTGTGCAACACTTCTAATTTAACTGTTAAACAGGTTTTTTTTTTCATATTTGCAATAAAGGATTAAAATTAGCAATGAGAAATAAAATTAGGGACATATTAATAATTCTCTCTCTTATTAGTCAGTGTTCTTCAATAAATTTAAATTTAGGCCTTCAACCTTTAGCCTAACGGCAAAACCTTTTATAAATTTTTCACATGTAAAAATATACATACCGTATATTAATGTACAGAAAATATTATTAAGAGATAATAATGTTGCACACCAGAGTAATAAATATATTTTCTTGATAAATGATCCGTCAGTTTTCATCAGAAATTCATCATGTGGTTTTCCATTATGCCGACATTATTTTACAAGAATTGGAATTTTTTTTTTTTTTTGTAATATTTTCAAAATTATAATGTCAAAAAAGAAAAATTTTGTAAAAAATGGAAAACTTTTTTAAACATTTTCATTTTATTTAAAAGAAAAAAAAAAAAAAATTCCATATAAAAATTTATTATTACATAATACATACATATATAATATGTATATATTATATATATATTTTTTATAATAAGAAATCATTATTCATCATTATGAATTTAAAAATTCCATTGGATAGGAGAAAAAAATAATGGCATATCATTTCATCTCTTTTGTTGGAAAATTAAAATACAAATTAAGTTCCATTGTAACTACGAATAAAAAAAAAAAACTTTTTATTGATTTTTTTTTCGAAAAGTTTTTAACTTTTTATTTATATTGATTTACATTTTCGGTAGCATTGAATAAAAATTAATGATTTATTTGTCATGATTTCACTCAGCATCAAGTGATTCGCAACAAATCAATACATTTTGATTTGATTTAAATTAAAATTTTATATTCTTCTAATTTTTTTTTTCATTTTCTTTTGCAGCCATACCCTAATATGGTAAAGTGGTTTATAAATACCAGACATCAACAATGCGAATATTATTATTTGAACTTCTGATTTAATCTTCTGACTCTTTCACTTAAAAAAAAAAAAAATTGATGCACGTACGATATTACTTTAAGGTTATCACTTAGCTTTCTTTGCTTGCTTATCACTCACTATACCTTTGCTTGCTTATCACTCAATATATTAAATTTAATTCCTTGCAAAAGATCAAGAGGTACCTTGAAAAAGTTTAAAGATGGAGTTATACCTTACAAAAGGTCACAGGTGCAACCTTTCCAATTGTGTTGATTTATTATTACGTAATGTATGGTAAATTTTCCATTACAAAAAATCGCAATTAATTGGTTCTATGAGTAATAGGTAATTTTTTCAGATTACTTAAAATTTTTTTTTTTTTATTTTTTGTAATAATAAATTCCATTAAATCCA
Organism: Poecilobothrus nobilitatus; assembly: GCA_947095535.1. Taxonomy (NCBI): domain Eukaryota; kingdom Metazoa; phylum Arthropoda; class Insecta; order Diptera; family Dolichopodidae; genus Poecilobothrus; species Poecilobothrus nobilitatus. The sequence continues at coordinate 16,062,606 of OX352773.1, read as the reverse complement.
TTTCAATAATTTTCTTTTCAATTTCAAAAAAATTAAATCCTAAAGATCCTTTATCCTGTCATAACATCAAATTAAAAAAAAAAAGAAAAACTAAAATTAGTGAAAAAAAAATTTACCTCAACTCCATACCTCAAAATAGGGAATTTCAATTTTTTTTTTCTCTAAATCACAGCATTTAAACTTCAAAGAAACTCAAATTAAGGAGAAGATGATAATCCCTTTAGGACATATCATGAAACTCTTTAAAAATGCCAACACAATTCAAATCATGAATTTTAAAATTTATTTATTGGTTTTGTTTTTTTTTTTTAAGATAATCAAAACTGCGAATTGGTTTGAAACGCAATGTGAATTCTTTCAAGTCTTTTAAAATATTTCGTGCAAAAGAAAAAAAGAAAGACATGCCATTCGACATTATTACAGACAGGCATTCTTGGTGATCCTGTGCATATTTTCTTTTTAGTAATTATTTTTAGTTTGTTCTTTTTTTCCCATATTTTTCGATAAATTTGAAAAAAAAAAATTGCTTTAACTTGTCCGTCCGTCGGTTTCTTTTTATAAAAGTCGGAAACTGTTTGATATTTTGAAATTTTAACCATATCGTACCTTATTAAAAATTTCATTTTGTGAAAAATCGTCATAATGTAGTTTCTCCTTATTTGTAATGAAAGCATAACTTACCAAAGTTCGAAAATTTTTGTATTCATATGCGGTTATTATTCAAGTTATGCTTGATTTTTTTTAAAACTAAAGAAAATATTACTTCATTGAGATTTCTCAATAAAGTACAAAATAGAGCATTTCGTTTCATAAACAATCCCAATGTCACCTCAACTATCTCTCCACTGGGTTGCCGGCGTTTAGTAGATTACTCTGTTTTACAGATATTTGGTAGAAGTGGGAACTAGTTCCGACGAAATAAAAAGTATAATGCCTCCATTAAAACATTTCGAAATAGATAGAAGGAAAGCTTCCGTCACCCACCCCTCTACGTAGTTCAAATCTTTTGATATCAAAATTCAGTATATTATGGCAATTCTTTTATGAGACGAATTTCGCGAATGTGGAATCATTTACCATCTCATGTGCCCCTTAAAATTGGGGATGATGCTATTTTTAATTTTCATAGGTTTGAGGGGAACATCAATACCTTCGTTAATCATATTTCTGCAAACCTTAAACAAATTTTTACTCAACAGGAGAATTCTTCTTTTCCCCAAACAGAATAAAGTACTAAAGGTTCCATAATCTATATTGTTCGATCAAAAAGGAAAGTGACGTTTAGTGGGTTAAAGCCCTACATGTTAATAGAGAAATCGTGATTGTACCGCTCCTCTTTAGTGTCTTTCGATAATTCCCATGTAACGGCGTAAAAAAAGAAGATATATAACGTAATTTGTGTCAAAGTATACCTAAAGATTTTTTTATTATTTTCTAACAACATTTCGAATATTTGTTGGGTTTTCAAAACATTTTTTTTCATAAAATATTTTTTTTAAATCGATTATAATTAACGGTTTAAAAATATATGTCTTTAAAAGAAAACTTTGTTTTATTACCACCTTGTTTTTTATTTTGTTTTGTTTCCTTTGCGTTTGAAATTTTCTGATGATTCTGCCCCCTAGTGTGAAACAAATTAATAAATAACAAACGATTACGCAACAAATACAAACTAACTGAAATGAAAACCTATGAATTAAACTGAAACTCAGGATGCTGTCTTTGTTATTTTTAATTCGTTTGCTTTCAATTTTTATTACTACTACAGCATTAATAGATTTTTGTTTTCAAAAAATTATTTATGGAATAAATTGGAATTTAAAAAAAAAAATTTCATAGAAATACCTAATAGAATACAAAAATTTAAAAACATTTTATCTAAACTTTAGCTCTTAACAATTTTTATTTAATTAGATTCATTTATTACGCTAGTAATGTTTTAAAATTGGAATTTAAGATATCTGAGTAATGGCGTATGTAAGGCGTCGGTTTTTCAGACTATAGCTCTCGCTTTCAAACCCCGATCAGGTCAAGTTATTATGTAAAATATTTAAAAAAGTAATGTAACAAAATAAATAATATAATACTTGCACCCCAACTACATCTGTAAAGCAAGGGGTGATTTATTTCCTCATCACATTGCATATGTAGTCGGGGGAATCAAAATAAATAAATGGTTAAATTAATTTAAAATGTAAACTCTTTAAAGCTCTTTTTAAAATGATTTTCCTTATCGCTTGAACACAATGTATTGAAAGTCTTAGAAAAGTTTTGAAAACTCTCTGAAGTCATATAAGATTCAAATAAAAATTTGCTTTATAAGATATGCAGTGAAGAAAAAATGTATTTCACTAATGCTTTTATTTCTCTGTGGAAGAAAATTGGTAAAAATGTATATTAATTTTAAGAGAAATTTAATTTTGCTCTAATATCTCTTTAACAGATGACGTAGAAATAAAAAAAATAAACATTTATAGTCTTATACAATAGCTACAGCCGAGTAATCAACGGATTAGTGAAATTAATAATTACTGAAACTGAAGCTTATTTAAATATCAATAATAAATGACTTAGTGGATGCCTATGCACTTTATAGGAGTGGTAAGGAAAAAAAATAATATCCCATAACAAACAAACTTAATAATAAAATTTATTTACTTATTATAACAGATCCTTTCTGACTCTACTATCTGTCCCTCTTATCTTTATCAAGTTATCAAGGGGTTAATTATGCAGTTTATTTTTTTTATGAATCACTACGAAGTTTTTAATATTATTTATGGTAAGATAAGATATGATAATTTAACAGTTGCAATTCAATTATCTTATACAATTTTTTGATTAAAACAATTATGTTGTCACTATTTAATGTATAACATATAAATGTATAACGAAGACTTGACAAAAATTGTTGAATTTTAATTGAATTGTCTTCAAACAATAATGTCCTCCATAGCCAGTCTACAACTTTACTTATCTCTTAAATTTTGGACAGTCTAAAATTAAATAATTTATTACAATTTAATTCTCTTACATAATTTTTGGATTAAATCAATTTGTTTGTCAATATTAAACGTATAATGAGGACTTGATAAGAATTATCGAATTTGAGGCAACGTCTTAATACAACAATTGTCCTCAATAGCAAGTCAATGATTTATCACTTTGTCTTAAATTTTCAACTGTTTAAAATCCTAAAACTGATAGCTATAAGCTAAAATATTTATTACATTGCGACATAGTACAAAATTAACATCAAAATCATTCTAATAAAACACAGCATTAATATATTAGATCGGAGTTTTGAAATTTAGAAGATCATCATCAAAAGTAAATAATATAATGATTTAACTTAATGTTCTGAAGCTTTTGTACTCCTAAAACAATGACAACAAGATTTATTTTTGTTAATTCGATGAACTATTTTCAAAAAAACAAACAAAAAAAAAAAATGTTTATTTAAACCCACATTTTATCTCTTCTATATGTAACATTTTTCTTAATGTCATCACATTTAACTTTTGTATATCATTATCATAAATTTTTCCTTCAGTGAATTTTCTTCAATTTATTATATTTTAAATATAAACAAATTGTCATTACTCAAATTATCACCATTTAATTTAAAACTGAATCCAAAAAAATATCATAATCATCATTATCAATAATCCGAAAATTGATTATCATCATTGTTCGTTTGTTGAATTGTTAAACGCCCTCCACTATTAAAATTCGAACGCGATTGTTAAAACAAATGATGCATCGTTAAAATTAACTAACTATTCACTAATAACTATTTTTATATTATTTTTTATTTTACAATATTATATGTAAGTATGGACGTATGTATGCGTGTATATGTTGATAATGCATGTTATATTTCAACAGTCGACAATAACCAATTTAAAATCTTAAAAAAAAAAAAAAAACCAGAACAGAGACAAAAAATTGAAAAAGAATTATTTGCTGAGAAATTGGTTTGTTTTGCTCTTGTTTTTGAATCTACTTTGCACCCAAATACAAAAATGATGTAGGCGCAAAGCAGTGATTTTTAAAAGAAATCTATGAGATCTTTGATTCTATTCATTTTTTTTGTTTTTGTTTTTATTTCAGCAAAAAAAAAAGAAAAATTTTTTTGGTTTCAAATTGAAATGCAAGAAAAGGCACGAAATGAAATTGAATGAAACCAGTTATGACAATTTCAATGAAATGATAATTAATTTACCATGAATAACAGAGTGTTATTGGAGTTTTTTTTCTTATTTATTTATTTTTTTTTTTTACAAATTAAAAAAAAAATTGAAAAACAGAATTTGCAACATCTGAAAATCTGTTTTCTTATTTCTTTTTTGTTTTTGTTTTTTTTTTTATTTATAAAACTTGACAAAAAAAAGTTATTAAAACGCTGGGATATGTAGACATATGAACAAATACCCTAGTGGACAAAACTATAAGTACATCAATATTTTTCTTAATTCATAAACGCTTTCGATGTCTGTATTTAAAAATTCGTTTAAAAATTAAATACGGAATTAACCAGAGTGAAGCATTTAAAAATAAATTTTTTGAACTTTGGCATTTTTTTTTTCTTTGATTGGATTGAATTTGATTTTGGATAAACCATTCCTAAAAAAAACTGTTTGAAATTTATGACTAATATGAAAAAATAAACAACTTTAAATGGAAATAATAAATGTCCAAAATGGAGAGAATTAAACTACTAACACCTCGTTGTACATCCTTGCTACAGTTGTTCACCCTTGCTTATTAAGTTGCTTGTTTTTCACTGCAAAGGCTCGATGATGGGAAAGAAGTATATTTAAAATCATTCTTTTTAGTTTTGTTTCCTTGAAGATTTCATTATATCTGAATCAGAAAATTGAATCCTGGTACCTTTAAAGTTACCTCTACTTTGAAACTTTAAAAATCTATCTCTTAAAGTTTGAGCTCTCTTAAAGTTTGAGCTTGAGAAATTTTAAAACCCGAACCTCTACTTTAATTTCTGACTAATAGACTATGAAGCATATCAAAAACCAAAACCCATCACTACAACAAACAACCAATGAATGTTAAATTCGATTGTGATCATTATTCGACTGTTAGTTTAATCCTTGATCAAATTCTAATTCTGAGTTTAACTAAGATTCTAAATATGTTTTAGATCCTCATATGTAATAAACCGGACTCCAGGCACGAAATTTTTGCATCTACGAAGAATTATTATTTTTATTACAAATCAAATGCTTCTCAAGGTGGTATAAGATAGATAATAAATAACTATAATATTATACCATGAGTGTTCAAAGTATCTGTATGATAAATTAGAAAAAGAAGGGTACAGGTTCATAACTTTGTATCCCACTGTATAATATATGTCTGAATATAAATTCAACATGTTACGCATGACAACAGCTTAGACTACAACTGTTCAACAAGGATTTTAAAAACCAACAACACAATAAGCCCAGAGGTAATAAAATAAAAATTACAAATATACAATATATAACTAGACATCACGGAAACGACAATACAACAAAAATTAATTGTTTGTGTTGTGTTTCTGGTCGATTAAAAATTATACCTTCTTGTTTTCCTCTTAACTTCTTCTGCTTCTGCTTTAAAAATTGAAATTTGATATTGTAAAAGAATTGAATGTTTTCAATTAATTAAAAATCAAAAAAAAATAAAATAAACAAATTGAAAATATTCATGAAATTCCACTGAAATGAAAAAAAAAAAAAAAAATTATGACGAAATGTAAAAGGAAGATTAACTAGCAGACATTGTCAAGAGAAATTATTTAAAAGTAAACGCTGATTGGTTGTAGTAACAAATCAAAAATATATCGATATTTAAGCGAGGTAAAAAAAAAAATCGATTGAGTGTTTTTTACGAGGTTTCACTCCTACTGTAGACGAAAATTGAAATCAAGTTAAAACTATCGAATTTCTTATACGTATTTAACAGTGTTTAAATCAGTTTTCTTTTTATTAAAACGAATACTTCTAAGATATTTAGGATTTTAGAGGAGTGCCATATTAATAATGAATTTGTCATGTATACAAAAACAATAATTGGATTTCCAAATGAAATTCAAACTTAAGAATTATATCTAACAAAAGATGCTACAATGTGTGAGCAAAAATTTGTAAAGTTGTAAAAATGAAAAGCTAATATAGTTTTAAATTGAAACCAATTTAAACAATTCAGTGGTAATATTATGTAGTCTTATATTATACAAAACACACAAATTAAATGTGTTGCAATTTCTTCATTATAATACTTTTGGTTAATATAATCATTTATTATTTTCAAGCTATATGATTTTTTTTTGGGTGGGAATCTCGAAAGACACCAATGAGATCAATGAGCGAAATCTTTTCTTTGATAGAGTTTGACTTGAATCAACCATTCGTCACCTCCCTTTTAAACGAATTCGCCACCTCCCTTTTAAACCAAGAACCTATGGTGTAATGTCATGTTTTGTTTGGCCGTTAAGGAAAATAGAATTAAATGAAATTGGCAAATATGAGAAGTTAATGAATGTCGGGAGAGTTGTTTAGAAAACAGATCTTATGCACATCACTTCGTCTAAAAATAACTTACTACAAAATATTTCAAACAGTTTATTAACACGTTAACTGCCAAAAAGGAGCGTAAAAAAACGTAGTAAAAAATAGTAAAAATTTTTCCAAAATTTTCGTGCCTTGTGGTGACACATTGCAATCAAAAATGCACAGGCCAAATATGCAAATAGTTTTCTCAGGCCGTTTACTTTTATTTTGTATATTTTTGTGAAGATGTATGATACTGTGTCACAATGTGTCACAACGCGGCATAAATTGAAATAACACGATGTGAGATTACATGCTTTCACGCAGTTACAAAAGACCAGTTTTGTGTGAGACCACGTTGCATGAACAAGGCAGCCAAGGTGTATCACTTATTTAGATATTAGTACTTACTTTACTTTTTTTTTCATCAAATAAGACTGAGGTATAAGTAATTAATAGACTTCAGATGTACACAATACGAAGCATATAGCAGAATCTATAGAAACTATACTCGGATGAAAAAGAATTTGAAAGCTTCTCAGATTAATGTCAGAGAATTTAACTAAATTTTAGAAAAATGAACTGCTAAATTAATTTCATCATTTTCTTAAATAGTTTAATTAATACATAATGTACAAAAATAAAAAGCAATAACAATACACCACTTCAAGACAAATTTTCTCTTAGATTAGAGGGTATGATATTTAAATAAATTTTTTAATCTAGCTGCATTGTTTAGGTGCCAAAATTTTCATGGTCTTATAATAATAACTAATAATATTTTTGAAATAGAAAACTGATTTGGCCATTGACTCTGACTTGGGAACTTCCTGAATTTGAAAAATCACTCTAAAAACGTATTTCATTTCAAATTAATTTAAAACTGTAGGTAGCCAATTTTAAGTTAAATTGGCTTAAAAATAAAACTAAGTTATCGATTTATTTTTTTACAATCTGTTAAAACTTATTTATTATTTTAAAAAAAAACCCTAAAAAATATTTACTGCTAATAGAAACAAAATATACAAATACAAAAAATATGCATTGATTTAAAATTTTAACATCCTTTCAAATATAAATTCACACTTCATCTTTTAAATCTTTTAAAACTTTACACAGACAAAATATAAAAATTCTTCAAAATAACAAAATCTGTTATCGAATATTCAAATAAAATTTTACTACAATTTGATAACAATTTAATACTCATTTAATTTTACTTTCTTTTTTTTTTTTGTTATTCAATTTTTTTTTTTTTTTTTTATTTTCTTTATTTATATGTCAATTTCTTACATATCCTTTTATAAACACATACACATATACTGAGAGGCATCATATGAATCTATTGGATTACTTTTATGTTTTTCGTATTTGATTAAAAAAAAAAAAAAAAAAACCAATTGCCAACTAATCAATTTTTTCCTGTTAAAAATTTCCTAAGAAAATCTTCAATTTTATTTTTAACTCTCATTTTACTTATATAACATTTTATATATTTTACTTATATAACATCTTTATGTGTCAGATGTTGTATCTCCATTGTCAGTTCTACAAAAAATAAAATAATTTTTTATATTAAATTGAAGCTTAGACCATTTATCTAATACATCTTATCATTCCATTAACCACCCATTTTTTAACCCACCTTTTCTATTTTATAGTTATCTTCTATTTTGAAATCAAATGAAATTCTATTCTTAGCAACTAAAAATAGGGAGAATATTCATATATTATATAATACAAGATTTTTAATGTAATTTGAAGCTTTGATTCAGAACTATAAAAATAATCATTGTCTATCTATGATTATTTTGTCTTCTCAACATCATCACTATCGCCTGATTACACAACAATTGTCAAATAAAGACAAAATAAAAGCTAAATTGAAGAAAAAGAAAAGAAAATACATTTAAATAGGAAATAAAATGGAAACATTTGAAATTGAAACAATTTCTTTCACTTGTTGTTTTCTTTTATCCTTTATATACGAATTGTTTCAAAACAATTGCCCATTTCGATTTTCATCGCCAGATTCTTTTTTTTTTTTTATCAAATAATTCCCAAAACAAAAAAAAAAAAACTTAGGTTAACTAGCCCCGCAGCTACAATTCTGAATGAAATTTACACTAGTATGCAAAAAATTAAATATAATTATTTTTTATCTTTTAAATATTAACGGATTTTTAATGTATTAATCCGATCGTAACCAAAAATGGGAATAAGCAAACTAGTCATATTTTTTATTATTTTTTGTCAGTTTGTCAGTTCTGTTTTTACTCCAAAGGAACTGTAGATCTTCAATAGTCATCAAAAAAAAACCTTTTTGGCATTATAGTGCAGATAATTATTTTCACCCACTAAAATCATCTAAACCTCTAATCACTGTTATAGAATAAGCACTGTATTACTATTTTACTACTAGGCAGTATATTGTTTGAGCAATAGGAAGAAGAAAGGTAAGATAAAGAAATTTTCATTTTAAATATTGGTATATACAACCATATATGTCATATGAATATCAACAGTCATATTATGATCAATATTTTGGTGCCTAGGTGGCCTAGTGGGTAGGAGCGTATAAAATGTGCTGTAAACACCGAGGGAGTGTGCGTTCGAATCCCACACACGTTGTAAGAGTTACGACATTTACAGCCACACCTGAACAGGAAAGGCTGTGTAATTTCCTATTCACATTTATGTGGCAGAGAAATGCATTAAAAGAAAAAAAAAATGATCAATTTTCAGTTTATCTTTTAAGTTTAATTTAACTTTGAGTCAGTAATATTTTTCTTTTTTACATTAGATCAACATTTTTCATTGAAAAAGCAAAATTTTATCTAATTAAATTTTTTTACGAAGCTCTAGTTATTTTTTACCAGTCGGTTTTTACCCCTCTACAATATTATATTCTAAAGTAGACTGTGAAAATGTTATTTTTAAAAGAATCTGACTGAAATTTATATCCTTTCATTAAGTACTACAATTTTAACCCATTTATATCACATAGCTAGAACTCTTATCATAATCTCAAATTTGTTGTAACAGTCTCACAGTATTTTTTTCTAATTTTTTTTCCTTTTATTCATTTTTTTCGCATTCAACTGTATAAAATTTTCAAATATTGTGAAAATAAAACAAAAAAGAAAAAAAAAACATAAAAAGTAGTCGGAGGAAAAACATCTTAAAGCAACTAACAATAAAGATAACATTGGATAATTGAAGCAGAAAATCCTTCACAATACTTAAAAGTTAATCGAATGTCAGGTTAACACGGATTCACATACAGAAAATTATACATACATATTATAATATGTATAACAGTAAATAAATAAAAAGAAATTTTTCACATTTTTCTCAATTTTCATATCCTTGAAGAAGGTTGATACAATAAGCAAAAAGAGAATTATAAGAAAAGAAAAATAAAGCAAAAACAAAATCAAACCAAAACGATTTTAAGAAATCGAAGGAAAAAAAAAAGAAAAACAAAAAAATAACAAAAACATTTTTAAGGATATTTTAACCTTAAAAAGAATTTAAAAATGAAAAAAAAAATATTATACATATAAAAAAAAAATGAATATTGTGAATTTTCATTATCATTTAATCTTAAATGAAATGAATCAAAAAAATACGAGGTGTATTTAATCCCAATTTTCTTTTTTTGTTTTGGGAATAAACCCTTTTGAATAAAGTTTTCAAGGAAAAATGTAATTACATTTTGGCAAAGTAAAGTAAAGTTTCGCCAGTGTAAATATGTGTTCTAAATAAGGTCTAGTGAAGCAAAATAATTGCAAAATTACCTTGGGAACCTTACCTTTAACCTTTTTGGGAATCTTTACCTTACCTTTACACTACAAATTACCTAGGGAATACAAAATGTATAGTATAAAGTTTTAACCCCAATTAAAACTTAAATAATACTGATTGTCTGTAGATACCATTAAATACTCTGATAGATACACAGCGATTGTTCTCGTAAATCCATGGTTAATAGTTGATAATGTAATATAATGTTAAGTAAGGACACAGAAATTTTTGTCTACTTAAAAGTGAGTCTAACTCTGTTTAATAGCGAAAATGTCCATTAATATTTTAAAATAAAAGCACTGCTATATATTTTGCTGAAAGATTTAACTCTGAATAGGAGATACTTGTAGATATTTCATCCCAATAAACTCCTAAACCTATCTTACCTAGATGTTTAAATCGTTTACAACTTTAAAAAAAAAAAAAAACTTTTTAACTTTCCTCGTATACAATAAAAATCAAATAAAAATCATTGAATTATCTTTTCACTTTTAACTTTTTTACTTTTATTATTTTTTTTCTTTTTATTTTTTCTTTTTATTTTCTATCTCTTTCAATTCATTTTTTTTGTTTTTTTTCATTATTCGATTTTCATTTTTATTTTTACGCTTTCGTCTAGAAAAAGAAAAGAATAAAAGCAATTCTAACAATTCATTTTTTTTTTTTTTTCGTGATTTTCATCAGAAACGCAGTTTGAAAGCGAAAATTTAGTTTTTTTCATTCAAAAAATTTTTCATTCACAAAATGTGAGAAATAAATAAAGAGAACAAAATATATAATAAAATGTCAAATAATCAAAGGTTATCATTTATTTTAGTATGGGTATTTTATTATATTACATATTATTATAAGATTGAACACCCAACCCTACAACTATATTACATCCCACACCCAACCAATCAACCCAAAATAGGATCAAGATAATAATTAGAACAGTAATGGCAATATTAGGCTACGACAAAGGCTAAAAGGCGAATCAACGTTTTAATTTTTCTTTTTATTTTAGGTTTATGTTTTTGTGTTTTTTTTTTTTTGTTCTTATTTTATTTTACCTTTTTTTCATATAAAAAATTCTATTTAGAGTTTTTTTTGTTTGTAACTAACTTGACAATAGTTATGTAACCTCATACAAATATAAATGAAAAATGAATCTAAATATTAAAGATAAAACAAAACACCATTCCTGTTTATTTTTAATTTAATCCTTAGATTTTTTTTTTATTTGGTTTTTATTTTCTGGTGTTTTGTTGTTTTATTTCAAGGGCAGGATTTTGATGGTTTAATCTCACATCAACTTATACAATAATTTCCTTTTTTTGTTAATATACAATTTTTAAGTTACAAAAGAAATAATATATAGTTTCACACGATCCAATAAGAAATGAAAATTAAAAATAATAATAAGGATAATAACTTTTCTTTTTTTTGTTTAGTTAAATTTTTATTTTCCTAAAAAATAAATTCAAAAATTTAAAATTAATTTCCTTTGCAATATGCTTAGTAAAAAAAAATTTACCACACAATTATAAACTTTTATGTTTGAGGAAAATAAAATAAACGTCGCTGACACGTTCAATATTAATTGACAGTATTGTTTGAATTCAAGTAATATCTATTATTCGTTTAAATATTGGTTGGTTGGTTTACGTGGCTGGTCCTGTCAACCGTCACAAGACCACAATTAGTGCGTTAGCACCGTTTTGCTATCACTTCCGTGACCACAAGGCTTATGTTTAGGCTATAACGGATTTAATTTTAGATCCATTTCGCGGCATTCAGGAACCTTACCATTTCTGCAGGTTCCTTAGTCGCTAGATCGCTAAGATCATTAACTTCATGGCTACCCAGAGCTGCTCTTCTGGCCCTGGCCAGCGCTGGGCATTTACACATGAAATGTATAATAGTTTCTTTTTCATTCTGTTCGCCACAACTGCTGCATGATGTGTTGAATGGAATACCTTTAATATTTCTTAAAGTAAAAATCAATTAAAAAATTTTCAGTAATCAGAGTAGAAAATTTTTATATTTCAAACATTTTTTTACATTTTAATTGAAAGCAACTTGATAGTATAACGAGTCTATCAATATTACTTGTCAATTTGCTCATATTTTGCTTATAAGAAATTTGTTCATATATTGATCAACAAGTAAAAAATCCTGTTTCTCGTTTTATAGATCTTATGTTCTTTTTATATTTTTTAGTTCATTTATATGGTACATTAAGAATAAATTTTTAATGTGTAAAAATAATTTTTGTACATAAGAATAAATTGTAAAAATATGAAAATTTTGATTTGAGGCGATAACTAAATTTTATTGTCTGTTTTTTAAAGATTTTAAAAATATTTTCAAATCAATTTTGATATTTCAGTGAAAGCTGAATAAAAATTAAATTCCCTTAAAAATTGGAATTTTAATCTGGAAAAGGAATTATTGCGTAGAGGACCATATTTGTGAAAACGAAATCCGAAACTCTTAGTCAAATTTTATCGTCTGTAAATGGAATTTGAAATTATAAAATCTTTTTTACCATTTCCAACCGCTTTTTAAAGATTTTAAGCATATTTTCCCTATGGTCTTGGAATTTATACCAGTACCAGAATTTTTAAAGAAAGAACTTTTTTTCATTTTTCCAATTATTCTAGACTTTATATAAAGCATTTTTGAGTTTGTTCAGTTTTCTATGAGGTATCCCACATTTTAGGTAGTCTGATATAAACTTATGCTAATATAAGGTATATTTAGTTCGGCTTAATTTTTTTTTACTCGTAGTATAAATACTATAAGTGTTGTGATGGGTTGTTGTGATGGGTTTTCAAAAAAAAAAAATTAAATTTCACTGAAATTCATTTTCTGAACACTAGAATCTAAAAAAAACAAAAAAAAATGTATAAAAACAATTTGAGGCTGGAAGCTTCAGTGGGTCTTAGCCTTACTATTGGCACTACAAAATAAAAATTGTGATACACTATTTAAACTTGAAGATTAGGTAGAGTATGTCAGAATCTTTCAAAAACGGGACCAGTTTTCACCCTTAATCTGCCTACGATAGATGAGGAGGTACATTCCTAAATCAAGTTACTGCCCCTCCACGAGGACTTTTTTTTTTTTTGTTTTTGAAAGAAAATAGTACTTTGTATTAAATCTCCATTATTAATTTAATCAGTAACGAATATGGTTGTTTTTAAACATGTGTTTAAGTTGTAATTCAAAAAGCCGCTAACCTAGAGGTAACCCAAAATTTGTTGTATATTTAACACCCTTTTTAGTTCAAATAGCCTTATAAAAATAAAAAAAAATTATTCATACTTAAATTTATTTTAAAAACTTTATTTTATAACTTATAAAAAAATATAAATAAAAAGGCTGTTAAATATACTACAAGTTTTTGGCTACCATTAGGTTAGCAGCCTAAGGGTAAGCCTAAAGAAAAACGAGGAAGAATACAGTTGACTTTGTCAACTCTTAGATACCCGTACGAACCGTTAGTATGTTCATAGCCTGTCACTCTGCTTACAATATTATTATACCCTACACCTAAAGTATAGGGTATATTAACTTTGGTATGGTGTTTGTAACCACCAAAAGGAAGCGAGTTAGGTATAGACATGTATATATATTCTGAATCAGGATCACCGCCGGAGTCGATTTAGCGATGTCCGTCCGTCCGTCCGTCCGTACGCACGATAACTCAAAAAATAATGATGCTATCTTGATGAAATTTATATAGTAGGTTACTAATTACGAAAGAAAGGCTAAGTTCGAATCTGGACAAAATCCGTCCATGGGTTCGGATTCTGGAAGCTTCCGAATGATTCCGGCTTTTGGAGATAATCTCCGCAAACGAGATTATCTCCAAAAGCAACAAAGATAGAACCTTCAAATTTTGTACAATGATGTTTCTTCCCGTTCGATTTATGTCTCTGAAATTTAAGAGGATTTGGTCCATGGGTTTGGGTTTTGGAAGCTTCCGAACGAGCACCAGAGCAAATGAGATTATTTCCAAAACCAACAAAGATAGAACCTTTAAATTTTGTACAATGATGTTCCTTCCCGTTCGATTTATGTCTCTGAAATTTAAGAGGATTTGGTCCATGGGTTTTGGATTTGGAAGCTTCCGAACGAGCCCCAGAGCAAATGAGATTATCTCCAAAACCAATAAAGATATAACCTTTACTTTTGGCAGAATGGTGTTCTTTCATGTATGATTTAGGCCTCTGAAATTTAGGAGAATTTGGTCCATGGGTTTGGATTTGGAAGCTTCCGAACGAGCACCAGAGCAAATGAGATTATCTCCAAAACCAACAAAGATATAACCTTTAAATTTGGCAGGGTGGTGTTCTTTCATGTTTTATTTAAGTCTCTGAAATGTGAGAAGATTTGGTCCATGGGTTCGGGTTTTGTAAACTTCCGAAAGAGCCCCAGAGCAAACGAGATTATCTCCAAAACCAATAAAGATAGAACCTTTAAATTTTTTATAATGATGTTTCTTCCAGTTTTATTTATGTCTCTAAAATTTAAGAGGATGTGGTCCATGGGTTTGGATTTTGGAAGCTTCCCAACGAGCCCCAGAGGAAATGAGATTATCTCCAAAAACAACAATTATATATAACCTTTAAATTTGGCCGAATGGTGTTTTTTCATGTTTGATTTAAGTCTCTGAAATTTGAGAGGATTTGGCCATGGGTTTAAATTTGAAAGAATTTGAACCGTGGATTCGAATTTTGGAAGCTTCCGAACGAGCCGCAGAGCAAATGAGATTATATCCAATACGAACAAAGGTAGAACCTTTGAATTTGGTACAATGGTGTTCTTTCGTGTTTGATTTATGTCTCTGAAATTTAAGAGGATTTGGTACATGGGTTTGGTTTTGGAAGCTTCCGAACGAGCACCAGAGCAAATGAGATTATCTCCAAAACCAACAAAGATATAACCTTTAAATTTGGCAGGGTGGTGTTCTTTCATGTTTTATTTAAGTCTCTGAAATGTGGGAAGATTTGGTCCATGGGTTCGGGTTTTGGAAACTTCCGAAAGAGCCCCAGAGCAAACGAGATTATCTCCAAAACCAATAAAGATAGAACCTTTAAATTTTTTATAATGATGTTTCTTCCAGTTTTATTTATGTCTCTAAAATTTAAGAGGATGTGGTCCATGGGTTTGGATTTTGGAAGCTTCCGAACGACCCCAGAGCAAATGAGATTATCTCCAAAAACAACAAATATATAACCTTTACTTTTGGCATAATGGTGTTCTTTCATGTATGATTTAGGCCTCTGAAATTTGAGAGGATTTGGTCCTTGGGTTCGGATTTTGAAAGCTTCCGAACGAGCCTCAGAGCAAATGATATTATCTCCAAATGCAACAAAGATATAACCTTTAAATTAGGCAGAATGGTGTTCCTTCATGTTTGATTTATGTTTCTGAAATTTGTGAGGATTTGGTCCATGGGTTCAAATCTTGGAAGCTTCCGGACGAGCCCCAGAGCAAACGAGTATATCTCCACAACCAACAAAGATAGAACTTTTATTTTTAGTACAAAGGTGTTCTGTTATGTTTCCTTTTCTGTAAAATTGGAAACTGACATTTGAAAGAATTTGAACCATGGGTTCGTATTTTGGAAACTTCCGGACGAGCACAAGAGCAACGAGCATATCTCCAAAACCAACAAAAGTAGAACCTTTAAATTTAATAGAATTGTGTTCTGGCAAGTTTTCTTTATGTTCCTGAGATGGATTCGATGAATTGGAGTGGCAATTCGGGTAGCTGACACAAACATCCCAAGGACTACCAATCTCCGAAAATAATTAAGATAGAAACTTAAAATTTTATACAAGGGTGTCAAGCATATCCCAAGCGGATGCCTCTTTTAGGTTCTTGAAATTCGAGTTGAACAAGACAGAAAAGGGAAGAAGTTCAAGCAGCTGCCAAAAACACTTATGGATTGTTAATTTAATTCGAATTATTCAGGTGTAGGGTATTAATAAGTCGGTTGCATCGACTTACTGTTACATTTACTTGTTTTTTTAATATTTTAGTATTTTAAAATAATTTGGGTGAATTTTATAATTTCTAGAACTATGGGTTGTACATATATTCAAACTATATGTTTATATGTACATTCTTCAAAAGCTGATTCTAACCTTTCACATAACGATTATCAATCCAAAACTTTTTCAAATATTCTATAGTACCATTTAATACTAAGCGGTAAATGTATATTAAATTTACTAAGTACAAAACAGTAAATATAATTTTAAATATTATATTATATTATATTTAAATATTCCATTGACAGAATAATTTCTTATAAGTACAATAAAATACATATGTGTATGTAAATACGGCGCTATATAATATACATCTATACTCTTATCATTCATTCACTAGTGACATATACGATATGTAAATAAACATGATATTATATAAGTATGTATATATATCAATATCATATAAATAAAAATTCTTCAAGCAACCGTTATGTTGTTTATTTAATTACATTTTTTTGTACTACGCATTATATCCTCAACAATTTCAAATTATCGAGTAAAACAAAATGGAAAAAATTCGTTAATGAAATTTGTTAGAAAATTTGAAAAAATCAAGTAACACTTTCGTCAATTATAAAGTAACCCTATATTATTAAAAAAAGTTGTTAACAGAAATAAAAATATAATGTTGGAGCTTTACTTTTTGTGTATTACTTCAAAAAAATTTTAACAGGTGTTCAAGTTACAGGTGTTTAAAAATAGGAAATTTTCAGTTTTTGACCCCTTACAGCTCCTAAACGGGGGGTGATACAAAAAAAATTTCTGAAATGACTCATACTAATTTTCAAAGATCTAACTTCTTAAAGTTTCCAACTTTAACCGTTTAGAAGATGGAAGGGTTAAAGAATTTTGCAAAATTTGAGTTTCGCATAACGGTAAATTAAGACACCGTATGCCAAAAATATATATTTATTGTATATATACTTTTAAAGCTAATAAAAGTAGTAATCGTTTGGCGTTTTTAAAATGAAGATATACCTTATACAACTTGTGGTATAACAATTTAAATATAGAGCTTTTTTGAACCTTTGGGGAGCTGTAGCTCCGTAACGGGTGGGGCTACAAAAAAAAGTTATTAAAAATAAAATTAATATTTTTGTGAGATCTATCAGTAGTTAAAAGTTCATAGCTCTATTGCAAAAAAAAAGTGGGGATCTAAAAGTTAGGTGTTCGAGAGCTACCCTAAGGCTTGGCCCAAACTCAACCAAAAAAAATAGGGAACCTAGAAATTACTCCCAAAATATTTTGTGTAAATTTCAAGATTCTAGCTTTCTTAGTTTTTGAGTTAGCGTGCTGACGGACGGACGGACGGACGGACGGACATGGCTCAAAAGTCTTAGAATTTTTTTCTGATCCGATCCATACCTTTGAAGGTATATCTAGCTCGCTTATTTCGAGGTGTTACAAACGGAGGAGTAATTTTATTATACCCGATCCTATCGTACGGGTATAAAAAGGATATGATTTTCTATTTTGGTATAGAATCAACGAATCTAAAGAATTGTTAAATAAATATATATTGTTATATAAATTTATAATCTCTATTCTTACTTATTTTAATTTTACCCTTTTATAAATTAAATTTATTATTAAAAAAAAACCAACAAATTTATTTAATGATAAAAAAAAAACCAATCTAATTTGGTCAAATATAGTGGTAATTTTAAAATATTTGAAAAAAAATTAAAATAATTTAGCAATCAACAAAAATAATGTTAAATTATTCATCTTAAAATACTTTGCATCAATTTTTTCAATAATTATAACCACAACATTTTTCTAAAATATATCGAAAAATTACCAATAATAAATACCACAAAATATTTTGTATTAATTTTTGTTTAAACTTCCATTAATTATAATTACTATTTACTTATAATTATTAAAAATTAAAAAAAAAAAAAAATTGTTTAGTCGAGTTGATTTTGTTGACAAACTAAAATTAATATTACAAAATAAATTCTAAATCTGGATTTAAATCGTTTCGAATTAATATTTACCTAAAAAAAATCCACAGTTACCCCAATTTTCCAGAATTACTGTACTGGAAGGAAAATTGACTATTTTTAAGAATTTTGATGTAGCAATTACAAGATATTGCTTGAAATATCAATAATTATTTGGATCGTCTGCAAATATATATAAGTGATATCATCTATAGACGTTAGATATAACTATTAGTCCTGATTCAATACATTTTGACATCCTATTTTTTTCAGAAAATCAAAGAAAATGCTAGGTGAAAAACAAATCGTTCTTTATCTAGATTTCGTTTTTCAATCAAAAATAAAATTTTTCTAAAATTATATCTAAAGAATTTTTTGAACGCATCTTAAAAAAACATTTAATATTCCTTAAACATTTTTTAGAGATTTTTTGCTCATTTTCCTTTTATTTTAAACTTTTATTTAATTATTTTTAACATATATGTATGTATGTAATTTTAATGCATTATTACCAAAACAAAAACCAACTAAAATAAAAAAAAAAACGAACTTGAAAAAGTTTTTTTTTTTTATTAAATTGTGGCTTTACATTTCCCCAATCTCATTTCCCTTTTTAATTTTCATTAAAAGTGGGTACGTATACTTTTAATTTAAGGGATAGTCCCATATATCCTTAAAAGAATGTAAAGAAAACAACAAATTATATTATAATATCATCCTAGTAATAAAAACTTATCTAGACTAAATAATGGTTAGATATTTTGTTGTTACTTTCGGTATTATTGCTATTTTACTTCTGTTGAAGCTGTTGTTGTAAATTTTATTAGTTTTGTTTTCACCCACATCCATTTACAAACAAGTTAACAGTAATGTTCAAAATTTTTTTCCTATATTTCAATTTTCCTAGAATTCAATCAATTTTTTTCCTAGATTTTTCTATTCTCCAATTATTTTCTAACCTTATATACGCCAAGTCAAACTTTACGTAAAAAAGATTTTAATTCGTTAAAGTCTTACTATGGGAAAACATGCTCAGATAATTTCTCTTCACTCACTTAAACTTGCAATCATACAATTTACTCAACCTAGCAATTTGAGGATATTAAGTAAAATGATAGGATATTAAGTTTTAGCACACTAAAGTGCTAAAAATGCACAGCAAGTGCTACAGATGACAGAATTCAAAAATTCACTTTATAATCTAAACTTTTGTATCCGGATCTCGTTACTTTCTGCTAAGTAACAGAATAATCCAAATTTCTAACAACTGCCTTCATTTCTGAATGTTTAGATATTAGTGAGACCCCTGTATTATTTTACAAATGGCGGAAACTCAACAGCGGAAACAATGATTTTGGTCTATACTGTAGATAATAATGTGTCTTGTAATATTATATAAAAATTTTAAAAGAATTTTACTTCTTACGTTTTTATTGTAATGAAATGAATCTACTTTAACTTTTTATTACATTTTTGTATTTTATATTTTTGCATTTAAGGGGTATAAAACGCATATAAAATTATTTTATTTCTATTACGTCCTATTCATATAATAAAATATGTAGCTTGCATAAATGTAGGCTGATTGTGTTGAACCACCATTTAAACTAAGAAAAAAAAATCGTTTACATGATTTAATATTAATGGAATTTAAAAAAAAAAAAATTTTTTTGTATACCTACAGTTCTTAGTTAGGGCCATTTTTTTTTTTATAGTCCTTTTCTAATTTATTTCAATTTAGCCCAAGGGATCCTTAAATTCTATGTGTATAAAAAATACAATACAATACAATAAGTTGTAGTGAAATATTGTTGTGAATGTGTGCTTATGTTAATGCATATAAAAATGTAGAATATTAAAGTTTACTTTGTAATATTAAATTAGGATGGTAATAATAACTACTTCCTTACAAGTGATAAATTAAAGTTTATTCATAACGAGCATTTAAATTAAATTTGACTTTAACATTTGTAGTATAAGAAACTGTGAATAAACCTTTAATGTTTTTAAAAGTTTAAATTCTAAAATTTATTTCAATTTATGGTTTAAATTTATTGAAAAGACTAACATAAATTTAGATTCTTGAAAAGACTAACATAAATTTAGATTCTTGAAAAGACTAACATAAATTTAGATTAATAAATTAGAATTGCACCATTTAAACATTTTCCTCTGATCAACACCCAGACACTTCTTTCAGTTACTATACGTATAATTAATTATATTATCCTGTCACTCCTTTTCCAGCCCAAACAGAGTTTTAGTTTTACATAACACACAAAAGGTATTGTTTATAGTATGGATACAAAACAAAATGGTTTCTAAGCCTCTTTATTTATTAAGACATGTTTAATTTGTTCCTAGAATATTAAATTTATAACTAATAACAATTTGTTAGCCTAAAAATTTTAAAATAGTTTATAAGTTATTACCTCAGTATTACACGCATTGCGATTTTACTTCAGTTGGAGGTTATATTGTATTGCTATGTGTTTACATTCTAAGTTCTATCTCCACTGATACAAACAAAACTTTAAAAATGAAACATAAATGATTCGTGAATACATTTGAAAGCACTGAATGACAGGTAGCCTTGACTCTTTATTTAAATTCGTAATGCTTAAATAAATCTTTAATCTTTAATAGAATTTAAAATTTAAGTTATGATTATATTATATGTACCTAAATAAAAATAGTGAATGCACTTTTGTAACAGTATTTATTTTTTGCGACTTCCATTTAAAACAAAAAACATTTCCTGTAAATTTCCTACATTTCAATAAGATTTCGTTGTCCTGATTCTACTTAATGGTATACAAACAGTTAATTAAATTTTATAATTTATTTTATTTTAAAATTAAAATTAAAGCTGTATTAGGAAAAGCTGTAATTTTAGTAGACAATAACTTTAAGTTTCCCACTTATTATTATTATAATTTTAATTCAAAAAGTTTTCTTTAATTATGTCAGCAACCACTAGAACTCAATTATTTTGATTATATTTCCTTTGTTATTTTTTTTTTTTTTTTGTCACTTTAACAACTAGTGAAGTAAATTAAAATATTTTCCTATTGTATTTTCTTTTTTTTCTTTTTTTTTTTGATTTTCCTCAACAATAATTTCATAGTTGATAATATAATAGTGACTTTATATCGGCGAACTTATAATCAAAAAGTCTTTTGTACAATCTAAAATGTAGATGGAAAATAATATAAAATGAATGGTTGAAATTAATTAAAATTCCTTGGTGAAGGTTTTAAGTGGTGTAAACATTAGAAATTTGCTTTATAATTTTTTAGCAATTTAATTATTTAAAGCCCACATATCTATTCTTTCCAGTTATTACTCCCATTTCTTTTTTAATTCTATTGTACCACCTTCAAATATTCTAGTAACTAACAACTTCTCCCTTTTTTTACAATTCTATTGTCACTCACTGTTTACCACTTCTACTACAACTACTACTACAACTACTAAATAGAGTTTATACTTTATTTATATTATAGTTATTTTTTTTTTCCTTTTCTCGTTTTAAAACATCAAAACAAAATCCTTCTAAGTAAATATAAAGGATAAAATCTGGCATCCAACAGCAACAGGACTAGGATAACCAACTAAAAAAAAAGAAATTCTTATTTTGAATTGATTATAATTATGACAGTCATAATATTTCTACACTATACTTCTATTTCTTTTACTATTGTTGCTGCTGCTGTTAATGATGATGATATTGATAAATAATGATGACATTCATGGTCATGATGATGATGATTATAATGATTAAAACAGCCGTATAAAGACAATAGTGATGGCAGTAACGAGTCACGGTAATATTATTTTAATAATTATTTTTTTGAACTAATACTTCAATAATGAAAAGTGTTGCCGTTTAAAAAAAAAAAACAAAAATTCTTGATAATTTTCTTAATATATGCTAGAGATAAAATCTAAGAAAAAATTTTAAAGTCAAAAGTTTAAAATTCAATTAAAAAAATTTTTTAATAACAAGCTCCTGAAATTTGGACAAACATTATACCGATCATTTAATTAGACAACTTAGCCAAATAATCTTTAGAATAAAGAGATTTGGATTACCAATAATTGTATTAATAATTATTAATTAATCCTAGATATATGAAAATCATTGTAAGTAAGTTCTATTGCATAATTAAATGTTGCGAAAAGTCATATTCGGAGTATTGTGTTAAGATGACCTTTATAAATAATTGACGTAATAATACTGTCAACGTAATAATAAATAAGTTGAATATAGTATTCGGAAAATTCTTCTTAAGTTACATTTTTACATCAGCTTCTTTTTGATATTCTTTTACATACCGTTATTTAGTATCAATTTCTTAAAAATAACCAAATAAATAAGTATTTTGACAATTGTAGTGACAATAGCTATATTTTCCTAAAGAAAAACGACCAATCTAGATTTTTTAAGCCCTTTATACATTTCTATTTTTTTTATCTCTGTAGTAGTAGTGGCTTCATTTAACTGTTTTTAAGGATCTTAATTGTATATGATTTCTTGATTTGTTTTTTTTTTGTTTTTATTTGTGTTGTTATCCTTTTTAATTGTAATGATGTAACAATGATGATGTCGTTTATTTTAACATTGATATTGATAATGATTATGATATTTTTTTACATTTGATTATATTTAATTTTTCTGTTTTGTTGTGTACTTTTAATTTTGTTTTGTTTTTTTTTGTAATGTTTTATTTTAAAATGAAATACAGTATGTATACATTTCTCGAAAGCTTTTTCGTGTTGTTATTGTTGCCTTTGTTGTAATCATCATTATGTTGTGTTTGAATTTTCTGTGATGATTTTAAATACGATGTACTTACAAATTTACTTATATTGCCACTCTAACAAATACAGTCAGTAAGTACAGGTATTGTTGACTTTTCGTCATAGTGCTATTTTGTTTCATACATATATACATTTCTATAGTATATCTATCTCTTTCTATTTCTTATTAAAATAATAAGCAAATATGTTTACAAATCATTTATTTGACTGTAAAATAAGAATATTGTGTAAATGTAAACAAAAAATACGTAGAAAATTAAAATTTATTTTGTAGAAAGTTTATTTGCTTAGCATATGCTTGTCAGTTAATATTGTACAAGTAAATTAAAGTTGTATTTTAAATTTTTTACTATGAAAATAATGGAAAGTGGTATTTATGTAAATGTTAAGGTAGGATCATGAATATATAAAAAAAATGAGTAAAAATAAAATTAAAATAAAAAAAACATAAAACTGATATTAAGAAAAAGGAATTAATATCAAGAACTTTAATGAAAGTATTGTTAGTTGTTTCGAAAAGCCTACCTTAAAACGATAGCCTATTATCTATCACCTATATAATATTCCAGAAAAGAAAAATATTATGATTTTAAAATGAAATTTTCTATGCTTGTTCTTAACTCTAACCAACTCGGTAAAAAAAATTGACAACTATCCATACTTAAGCCCTGCAACCCATTACAAATCTCTCACGGATTATTGACATTTTAGAAAAATAAACTTGATAAATTCGTTATGACAGGCAGCTAATTTTTATATCATTCAATTTTTTAAAAGGTTAAATTATAGTGTGATGTTAATTAATTGAAATTTAAATATCTAATAAATGATTAATTATAAATCATAACCAGTCAATAGAGTAACATCAACTGGTGGTCAAGTCAACTGACTTTAACTGGACTTTAAAACCAAAACATGACTTTAAAATCGTAGACATTAAAGACTAATAACTGCCATGTCTGTGAAGTAATTTAGAAAAATTCTTAAAAATAATTTAAGGTATTAAAAATATGTTTGTTAGTGATTGTTTTTCCAATAGTAAACAAAATAAATCAATACAAAAATGTAAAAGACTCTAAAATTTTTAATGATGTTTCCAAACAAAAAAAAAAAATTAAATATTCTAATAGAAAATAGTTTTGATCACTTTAGATTAGTTATCAGAGCATGCACTTCACCTATTTATTTTTTTATCTTTTTTCAAATCTTTTATCATATTTTTACTTCTCTTATAAGCTTTTGCAATCGGAAGTTGAAACAATATGTAAAAAATTTGAATCTCAGACTTTTTTTAATTAGTAATTCTTTACCTTTTGAACGTACACAGTAAATTGTATTTTTATCTAGTGATTTATACACTTTAACTTACCATACATTCATACAATCAAGAATAAAACGTCAATAATATTTGTCACGTAAATTTCCAAAATGTTTCAAAAACTAAAGTAAAAAGAACTGTTTAACGTATTTTTTTTTCCACCTAACCATAATATATACTTACACTGTTAATAAAATGTTAAAAAATATTTAAAAAAACAATTGATTAAAGTTTCAAAGGAAAAAATATCTACACAAAGAAAAAACTATACAACTACAACTACAATAAAAATACATTTATTATCATTTAACATGATCTTAGAATTTGGATTTAAATAGAAATGTACCCTTCGTTATTTGAGAAATGAAATTCCAATACCACCTTCGTTTATTTTAACATTCTCTAGCATTTCCTTTCTCTTAATTATCTTAAAGCTAAACATATGTTTATACCTCAACAGTCAACTAGCTCACAAAGTCTTAAGTTGCATTGAGATACTATTCAAAGTTTTCATCCGGAACAAGAATAAGTAAAATATAAAATTTTTAAAATTATGTCTACCAAATAATTTCTGCAAAATTCTTCAGATTTTTATACCCTATTAAATAAATAACTTGTCAAAATTTTGAAATCTGTTATTTATTTACATTTAACCTGATCGGTTTTTACATACAAAACGGTTCGACTGAAAGGAAAAAACTTAAGCATTACGTAAGCATTGGACCAATTAAAATAAATTTTTAAATTTCAAGAAAATTCGTAACTAAAAAAATATTAATATATTAACTTACCTTATCATTACAAAAAATTAACCAAAACACAACATGGTAAGGCACCAATTTATATTTTACCATTCACCTGAATATTATCTAGACTGATTCAAGTGAAAGTGAATATTTTGTATAATTTTATTTAAAGGATATTTTCACTTATTAAAATTAAACCTTAAACAAAATAGAGAAATTTTCTAGAATCCTTTTTAAAAATAATGAACTCCTGATTATAATAACAAAACAAAAAACAAAAAAAAAAAAAAGTAAAACTCAAGAGAACTCTTGTGAAACATAAAAGTTAAGCATTATTGTCAAAATGAAGATGATTGTGTGAATTCCTGATTAAGAGAACATTCCTAGAACAAAAAAAAAAAATAAGAACATTCTGACAAAAAAAAAGAAAATATTTTTTCAAGATCCTTACTTTTATTTCATTATTCTGAAATATTATGTCATATATATTAGTAATATATTATTATGTATATAATAACATATGTGTGTTATGTGTGTACTATATACTTTAAAAACTTGTCGAAAAATTGATTTTAATTATAGAAAAATACTAATTTTTTCTTTTTTTTTTCTAGTACATTTTTTAAAAATATTTTTTGAAAAATTTACGTATTAGTTTCACTATGCCCATCTGTTCATCAATTGTTTTACAAAACTTATACACAAAAATGGGACTGTAAAATTTTAACAATTAATAGCTCTCTGTTGTAATTATCCTTAATTATGTAATCCCTTATTTTTAATCGGAAAAGATCTATTTTTAAATCTCATTTTTCATCTCAAATTCTGCAGAATATTTTTTGAATATAAAAATGTTAAAAGGTAGGAAATTTTTTAAGCTTTAAGGAAATCATTAATGAATTATAAGATTATTTTTTGTAATTTAGTAATTAAATTTACCGTTATGTGAAAAAAAATTTTACAAAATTTTGGTTGCAACGTGTGTATATATACGTTTTTATTCTTAAAATTCTTAGAGAAGGAAGGAAGAAATCCTAAAATTTTGAGAGCAAGAAAATCCTTAAGAATAAACTTATGATACTTCAGAAAAAAAACTCCTTGTACTCCTTTCCTCAATTTCAGAATTATTAGGGATCAAAGAACTATAATCCTCTATTTTTAAATAGTTGTAAGATGTAACTTGAACACCTGTTCAAATTTTTCTTAAGTAAGGCAAAAAAAAATGACTTGCTTTTAATTTGCTTTTTTTTTTTGAAATGTGCGTCTTTAAAAACCTTTGCTTTTACATAAAATTATTTTAAGAATTTTTTTTTTGTTTTATTTTGAGTCCCGATTATTATCCATGTTTTTTATTTTTTCTTTTTTTTTCTTTTGTACTTTTGTATACTTCAGATTAATTTTTGTTGTGCTTTTTTATTGTAAAAGAAAATCTTTTTTATGGAAAATTCTCTTTTTTTTTTTTTGTAGAACATTAAATTAATATGAAAATGTTTATAAATCTTTTTATTATAATATAATAACATTTTAAGTACATACATTTAAAAATTTTAATATAGAATATAATATAAATTTGATATAGAAAATGGATAAGAAATTTATTTTATATTTTGTCTTCAAGAAGATAAATAACACATTAATGTTCTATTCCAAAATCAAATAAATTGAACTGTAAAAAAATTCAAAAAATGTTTGATTAAAAGTCACATTTGTAGGAAGTTGTTAAAGGTTTCCTCTTTAAACATCGCTTACATTTCGTAAGATTTTTACTCACTAAATTTATGTCCTCCTGAAGGCAGAATATCGAGATAGGCTTTAATGTGCGCAGTATAATGGTTGTGAAGTAAGAGAGGGAAATAGATCGAAAGAGATATGTTTATTACTATTAAAAGTAGGATTCAATGTACAATTGAAAAGGAGAAAATTGACTTCTTTTTTAGATTTTTCCAAATCGTCCATCGTCCATCCAAACTTAAGAAAATCTGACATTTCAGACATATAATGTCTGATAACTTAATTTTAATCTTAAGAAATTTATTGTAAAAATATTTTTGAGTTGAAGAAATAAATAAATAAATAAATAATGTAAGATAACAATAATGAATCCAGTTAAATTGAGATAAAAATTTGATTGATTTAGCATTTAGCAACATAAAAATTATGATTACTAGAATCATGTGAACATAGAACTCTAATTGGATTAAAATTTATTTGCGGTTCTATATTATATTGAAGGTTTTTGTGTGAAACCAATAATTTACAGTTTGACAAACAGAAAAATAATAAAATCTCCATGACCGAAATAATTTGTAATTCACTCCAATATTTAACAATAATTATGCTGTTAAAATATTCTACGATATTTTTTTTTTCTTAATATTCGTCCAGAGAACATAAGGCTTCCAAATATCCTCTCCAATCATCTCCATTTTGCACTAGTCTCTTTATTTTCGACCACAATTCCGAATAGATCACCTTCCCTTCGAACTGTTCTCCACCAAGTTCCTCTTAATCTCTAAAAACTTCATCATCGTTGGAGCTTCCGTTGTAGCACTTGTCGGTTCAATAATGTTATTCAGCGTCTTAAAATGTGACCAATCCAATTTTACGATTGATTCATCAATTTTATTAAAATCAAAATCACTTTAATATGACTTTATTCATTATACCCGTACGATAGGATCGGGTATAATAAAATTACTCCTCCGTTTGTAACACCTCGAAATAAGCGAGCTAGATATACCTTCAAAGGTATGGATCGGATCAGAAAAAAATTCTAAGACTTAGAAGAAGTCAATTCTAAGATTCCGTCAGCACGCTAACTCAAAAACTAAGAAAGCTAGAATCTTGAAATTTACACAAAATATTTTGGGAATAATTTGTAGGTTCCCTATTTTTTTTGGTTGAGTTTGGACCAAGCCTTAGGGTAGCTCTCGAACACCTAACTTTTAGATCCCCACATTTTTTTTTGCAATAGAGCTATGAAATTTTAACTACTGATAGATCTCACAAAAATAATAATTTCATTTTTAATAACTTTTTTTTGTAGCCCCACCCGTTATGGAGCTACAGCTCCCCAAAGGTTCAAAAAAGCTCTATATTTAAATTGTTATAGCACAAGTTGCATAAGGTATATCTTCATTTTGAAAACGACAAACGATTACTACTTTTATTAGCTTTAAAAGTATATATACAATAAATATATATTTGTGGCATACGGTGTCTTAATTTACCATTATGTGAAACTCAAATTTTGCAAAATCCTTCAACCCTTCTATCTTCTAAACGGTTTAAGTTGGAAACTTGAAATTTTGACAGAAGTTAGATCATTGAAAATAAGTATGAGTTATTTCAGAAATTTTTTTTGTATCACCCCCCGTTTAGGAGCTGTAAGGGGTCAAAAACTGAAAATTTCCTATTTTTAAACACCTGTAACTTGAACACCTGTTCAAATTTTTTTGATGTAATACACGAAAATTAAAGCTCCAACATTATACTCTTATTTCTGTTAACAACTTTTTTTAATAATGTAGGGTTACTTTATAATTGACGAAAGTGTTACTTGATTTTTTCAAATTTTCTAACAAATTTCTTTAACTAATTTTTTGCATTTTGTTTTACTCGATAATTTGAAATTGTTGAGGATATAATGCGTAGTACATAAAAATGTAAATAAATAAACAACATAACGGTTGCTTGAAGAATTTTTATTTATATGATATTAATATATATACATACTTATATAATATCATGTTTATTTACATATCGTATATGTCACTAGTGAATGAATGATAAGAGTATAGATATATATTATATAGCGCCGTATATACATACATATATGTATTTTATTGTACTTATAAGAAATTATTCTGTCAATGGAATATTTAAATATAATATAATATAATATTTAAAATTATATTTACTATTTTGTACTAAGTAAATTTAATATACATTTACCGCTTAGTATTAAATGGTACTTAGAATATTTGAAAAAGTTTTGGATTCATAATCGTTATGTGGAAGGTTAGAATCTGCTTTAGAAGAATGTGCATATAAACATATAGTTTGAATATATGTACAACCCATAAGTTCTAGAAATTATAAAATTCACCCAAATTATTTTAAAATACTAAAATATTAAAAAAATAATATTGTAGACAGAGTGGCTGTGAACATACTAACGGTTCGTACGGGTATCTAAGAGTTGACAAAGGCAACTGTATTCTTCCTCGTTTTATTAGACGTTGAATGTCTTTATATTAGGTTCTGAATAACAAAAAAAATAATTCCAAGATATTTCAGCATATTATATACTATAAAATTAAAAAAAAATAAAACAATAGAAAAATAGAAAAAAAAAAAAAAAAAAACTAAAATTTAATTAAAATTTGGTAGATTCTTTGTCTAGACCAAATCTTTAGTTAAACATAAAAAAGAAAAAATATCTTAGTCAAGAATTTAAATTTAAAAAATATCTTTATTATGTTCTCAACATTATTAAAACTGATTTTAATTAAAATAAATAATTAAGAAAGTAAATTAAGTCCAAAGACATTTTAATAATTTTCTTATTCGAAATATTTCAACTTTTTTCATTTATTATTATATCTGCAGCTGATGCTCCCTTTGCAAATAAAGAAAATGTAATCACTTTTTAACTTCATTTGTTACAAATTTTAAATGGCATGTATACATTTAAATGAACTTTTTCTCCTGATTTTGTTAATATTGTCCAAACCAATGTTATTTTTATGACATAACTTATTCATAAATAAAAAAAAATAAAAAACAAATTCATCAACTTTAATTAACTTCTATTTAATGTCATGTTTAAGATTATTTTCTTTGTCTATTTCCTCTGCATAGTTTTCTTCTGTATTTTATTGAACAATTAATCTTAAGAATACATCTGGGATATTTTAGTTATTATATTATGAACATATGAGTATCTATAGTTAAAATGTCATTTTTTTTTTTAAACAAAAAATTCTTTCTAAAGTTTAAATTTTTTAAAATAAATTTCATATTCGTTCATAATAGGATATGTTATATATTTATAATATGTACATATTGTATACAGTATTGGTCAAAAAAAGCTACACTATAAATATTATTTTTATTATTTTTTTTTAATTTTGAACAAAATAGTTAGATGTATTCTACTAAAAAAAATTTTTTTTGGATATTTTTATGGTAAAGTGAAATGGAAATTCAAAATAATCTATTTGAAAGGAAACTAAATCCATATGGGGGCCTCGATGGCCTAGTGGGTAAGAGCGTATTAAATACGCTGTAAACACCGAGGGAGTCTGGGTTCGAATCCCACACACGTCGTAAGAGTTATTCCCTCATTACGACATTTACTGCCACGCCTAAATAGGAAAGGCTGTGTAATATATTAAAAAAAAAAAAACATCCATATCTGAAACTTTGTATATGACGACGAATTTAACTTGATTTACTGATATCTGTATTAGGAAACTATTTGCATTTTCACTTAAATTAGCTTCTTTTGTCTTTAAAACTTTGTACGAGATTTTTTTCTAAATTACAAATATATATAAATCTGCGTACAAAAGGTCGCTTTCCAAAATCTTGTCAAGACAAAATCCCACCAAATTAAAATTGCGCCAAGACAAAATTCCGCTTTAGTAGTTTTTTTTTTTTTTTAATATTTGCGGTTTACTTATCATCTCTCCTTGTAATAAAAAATAAATAAAATAACAAAAAAGCGGGATTTTAAACAATAGCGGAATTTAGCCTTGGCGGGATTTCGGGATTTTCATTGATAGTTTTCAACCATGATTCAATCCATAAAATAATCTTAAACTCTTTGAAAGAAATAGCTATTATGCAGTAATATTTAGAATATTGAAATAGAAAAAAAAAATAAAAGGAACTAAACAATATTCTTTCTGTTGTAAGTTCTGAACTTAAAATGAATATTTGGGACATTAGTATAATATTGACATTGACACTATTTCATAGATCAGCAGCTTTCGAATTTTAAAATTTAAAAACGGGCTTTTTGTTGTAACTTATATTAAATATTTAACCCAAAAACTTAAAATTTTATTTTTCATAGTGTAGATACACCTTCCAGCGTCTGATTAAAACAATAATGCAAGTGTTTAAAGATTTAAAGGTTTCGCGATACCGTTACTCAATTAAAATTTTTTGCAATCATTTTCATTTGACCATACTTGTACATTGTATTATAGTCAAACACACGACTAACATTAAAATATTAAGCTAGCATATAATATACATGTTATGTATCTTTTCTTTTTATATTCTTAAAATACGTTTACATATTGCTGTAATATTCATTTTCTGAAATTAAAAATAATTTTGATAGAAGACAAAGCACAGCAATGAAAACAGAAAAGTTCATTTTAACAATATAATTCATATTATCCTTTTTTTATACATACTATAATAATATAATATATTATGTTTTGTCCTTATCCTTGTGCTCTTCTATATAATTCTGTTTCTTTCAATTGAGTTCTTCTTTAAATATGAAAAGTTCATATCACTAAATTTAAAGAATCATTTTTGGACATATGAAATAAGAAGTTATTATTCAAGATTTTAGGTTACTCTTGTTTTGAGTTTTTTTTTATTGTATGTTTTTCTTAAGGATTTTATTTTGATTTTAAGTTAGTCCAATATTAAATAGTATTGAAGAAAACTTCTACCGAATATTTTTTTTATGTTGTTTTCTTTTTTTTTTTTTTGTATTTTATATTGTTGAATGTGTTCTCTGATGACATTCTCAAGTCAAATATTTTTATTCTAACCACATAAAATATTCTCAAAATTTTTCAAAATGTCATATTCTTATCGTCATTTTAATAGCAGTATCCAATGTTTAAAAAAATAATTTTTTCAACTTCTGTTAAATAAATCCATTTTATTTTTATTTAAGGTATTTAATACTTATTAAATTATATATTAAAATTTCCTTAAATACTAATAATGAATATTAAATATTATATTCAAAAAAAGGCAACAAGATGTCTACCTAATGTCTTATCTCACTCACGGTTTGACATCAAAGTTTTGCCAATGTTCTGTTTTTTTAATTTTGACATTTTTTAAATCTTTTTTTTTTTCCTGTCATTCTCTCTCTCAAGAAATATTGACATTCATATAAACTTTTACGAAAAGATCACTTTTATGAAAAGATCATTATAAAAACAAAACATTTGCAAAGCAAAGTGCAAAACATGTACTAATATAAAAGCAAAAAATTGTGAACAAACTGGTGCTTAACATACCGCAGAAAAAATGAAATATTTAATTATTTATTGATTCTAAACCAATAAAAAATCCCATTTGAATGAATTAATAGCTACTAAATCCATCTCAAAAATTAAGTCGAAGTGTAAGTAAAACGTTTTTACAATAAGTCAATCTTGTCACTAAATTTTTTTAACTTTTTTTTTATATTAAACTACAGCTAAGTGTAAACAAGTTCTTAACCTCCGTAAATAATAGAGTACCTAAATAACTTTTAGTTTCCTAAAATCTTTAACTTTTTAATAAAAAAAAAAAATGTTGAGAAATTATTTCAACATAAAATGACACTAAAACAAGCAGATAATCAAACAAAAAATAGTTTATTTTTCTGATACAAAGTGAACCAAACATAAGAAAAGTAACATTTCATCATCAGAAAAAAAAAAAAAAACAAAAATCTCTATGGATATGGAACTTGTTTAAAAATCAGATACAGTGAATTAAAGATATTGTATTACTATTTTTTTTCTTTTATCTTTTTTTTTTTTTAATTCTTATTTAAAAACAGTTACTTTTAACTTCTATTTCATGTCTGAACTTTTTTATAACACAATTGTTATTGCCACATTACTTGTCATTCTATTGTATTCTTTTACAATCAAATATCACAAAAGAATTAAGGAGTTAATATTATATAATATATAAATATTTTGTTACACACATGTATATGTTTTCGAATTTTTGAGAAAATAAAAGGAGTTAAAAATTAAACTTTAGATTTTTACAAAGAATATTTTATCAGTATTTTAAATAAATTTAAGAAAAAAGTGATGAAGTTTAAAATAAATTGCATTTAAATTAAAAGAGTTTCAATTTTACGAATATGAATATATAACTCCATTTTTAAAAACAAAACTGTCCTCCCACAAAATTTAACTATTTTAATTAAATCTTTTGTAATGGCAGATTCTTAACAATAAAATAATTTTCCGTTGAAAATTTTTAAATAATATCGCATATCTCATATAAAAAGCTCTTAAGAAAAATAATAAAATAGTTAGTTTGGTTATAGTTACTGAAAAACGAAAAATTAGTATGCAGTCTAACAAAATAGTCCTTCGAATGGAATTCTCAAAGACGTACTAGAAGACCTACCAAAATCTCCAAATCAAAATTGCTAAAAGATATATGGCCACAAATTAAACGTCTTCAAGGAAGCAGAAGAAAAATAAGAAAAACATACCTATTGATTTTTAAACATTTAAAACTTTTAAAGTGTTCTCAATCCTTACAGATAACCAGTTTCTTATATTCAATTTTTGACAGTTGTTTAAAATTAATTTAATTTGCTTTTCCATTGTTTTCTCATTTAAATTGCATCTAAAGTTACAGTTAATGGTAATTGCAACAGGTGTCATTCAGAAAACAGGCAATAAGGATTGGAAAAAGTAAGAGGATGGCGTATAAGATATCAAATTCGGTTTAAAATAAATCCTCAAATAAATCTGAACAAAGAGGTGAAAAAGGTTACAATGTGTTAAATATCCTATATGTTTAAAAGTTCTGCGAAAATAGCTTTTCTATTCAACTTTACTTAACTAATGAAGTGATGATTAAGATTTTATTTTTATTTGAAAGAAATTTACTGTAACGATAGAATTTAAGTATATCTACTTTAATAAATAAGAAAAAAATGGGATTTTGAAAGCATCAATAATTGTAATAACGAATATCTTTTAAAGAACCATAATGGTACAGTAAAGCTGTGCCAGAAACTTAATTTTAAAAGATCAATATCGTTCAACTTATCTTAACAGAAGTTATTACTTTCAAGATTACTGAACACTTCTTTATAGTTACATAAAGAGTGTTGAAAGTTTTTTAAATAAAAATTCGACCTAAATATAACAGTTAAAATTCTGGTGCGGCGAACTAATGGGAACTTTGTAAACTACATTTAAATATTTATTTCTTAAAGAAATCTTTTTACATTTAAAGAAATCAAAAAATATATAAAAAAAAAAAATGATTTTTAATACCTAATAATTATATAATATAATATTATATTATTGGGATTCTCTGCTCTCAAATTTTCTACTCTAAAAATTGTTTCTCTACCATAAAACAAACTCATCCAAAAGTAGAATAACATAAAAGAGGAATTAAAAAGAAATAAACATTTTCAAGCAAAACCAAAAACGTCCCAGTGAATTGGACAATTCTGTTTTTTTTTTTTTTATTATAAAGAAATTTAAAATTATGATTATTCGAATGACTTGGTATAAATAACTCATATGATGTGAATCTAAAAATCATCTAGGTATTAAAGAAAAAGGATCTTATAACTTCCGTTTTTTATTCAAACAATAAAGAAGTTGAAAGCCTTGAAATTGCCCTTTTATAACAGCACCAAAAAAAAAAAAAAAAAACTTAAAATAAGTGTTGATGTGGAAATAATATTTTTATTATTATTATTTTTGTTCCTGTATCTTAAGATTTTCTATCTTTTTCCATTTTTTTTTTTTTTTTTCAAATCTAAAGAGAAGAAAGAATATAATTTTTGATCCTGATTATGGTTTTTAGTTACTTATAAAATAAAAATAAAAAAATTAACAAAAAGAATCCTGGTGATGATGCTTCTGTGGTTTTATCAAAATCCTGTCACTATAGAAATGGTCAGATTTAGATACCCTAGATATATGATGAATAGATTCAATTGTATTTGATACATTTTTTGTTTTTCTTTTTTTATATTGTACACAAAAAAAAAAAAAAATGTATACAATTGACAACAATATTCCAAAGTATTGCCCTGAATTCTTTTATTTCCCATGAATAGAAAAGAAAAAAAAAAGTTAGCCCTTAGTAAGGATTTTGTTGTCGGGACTTATTCGAAAACAAAAACTTTTTTTTTTTAAATAACAAAATTCTATTATGGTTTTTTTCTTTTTTCAATTGAATTTAAAATATTATAATATAATAATATTAAATAAAATGTGTGAAAAATTTGATAAGACCTTAAAGACTTTGTTTTAAAGTAAAAAACACGCACAAGTAGAAAATTTGTAAAAGAAAAAGGACAAGAAAAATTTGTAAAAGAAAATCTAATTCATAATAAATAGGGATTTTTGTAAAATTAATTACATTTCGATAAAAGTAAAATAGATACTTACTAAAATTTTAAAGACATTTTTTTAACTCAATATGAAAAAAGTACTCATTGCAAAACTTATGAAGGAAACTTAAGAAAAATTATGATATTTGAATAGAATTTTAATATTTTCCACAGATTTTTAGATAAAACCTTATCTCTAAATGGATCTAGGGCTTCCAGTTTAATTAAAGCAAACAATTGCAAAATAATATTCCACATTTTATAGAATTTAAAGAACTTTCTTTCTTCAGATTGAATATTCAGTAAAAATTATGGAAAGAGGGTTGGTAAAATGACAACTTTTTTTTAAATTTTTATAAAAAAAATTATATAAATTTTTATACTATGGTAATAAGGTGGACTAAACACAAATAAAAATTAATCAAACAATTTATGAAATTTTTTTTTGGAAATGTTCAAAAAAAATAGCGCATTTAATAAAACAAGAATTCTGTCGACCCCATTAAATTAATCTAGCAATGGACAGGTGTTCAAGACTATCTAAACCCTATCAGATTAAAGTCTCCTTTGAGAAGTTTTGTCAGTATAGATCACTGTTAAAAAATTACGTATTTATCCTTGGATCCATTAAACTCCTGATCAGATCAATTTAATCAGTTATATAACATTCGACGAAGCAACATAGAAAAAATATTGTTTGAAGTGGCATTTTTCAAGCTCATAACAGCTATATACAAAATATGACAAAATTCGTTTAAAATATTTTCTAATAAAATATAAATAGACCGGATTAAACGATCATAATGAAATCGATTAATTGATCATAAGTAAATAAATTCGATTAAGTCCTTTTCAAGAGAACTCACGACACTTCACGTTTTGAATTCAATCATCGTTTAGTCTGAATGATCAAAAAACTTTCAAATATTCTTATCTACAGAATATGGCTTCTTAAATGTGATTTTTACAAATTAATTGGCTGGAATTTGAAGTTAAACAGAACAAAAACTTATATTTCAGGACTGCTTTCATTGTTTATCAATTTATGGAAATCCCTATTTATATACTGACTAAATATAGGCACTGAAAAATTAAAACAGTTGTTTAGCTGTTTGCGATATATTCAAAAAATTCAACATTTTAAATGATAATATTTCTTTTTATTTCTTTATATTACTCGTATCTACTGAATTAACTCAAAAAAAGTATTTAATTAAGATTTTGTGCTATATAATAAAATAATTTTAAGCCGAATATTTTTTTTAATTTTAACTTAATTCAAAAATTTAATAAAACATTAAATTAATTTTTCTATTAATACATTCTATATGTATAATAATAAAATTCAAATAATTCCAGTTATATTCTAAAAATAAAAAAATATTTCACACCCTTTACGAACGTATTTATAGTTATAGTTAATCTATTATAAATAATTGCTATTAAGTTTATAACACCTTAAAAGAAACGAGATAGATATGGAAAAGTGTATAATTTATTCTTATTCAGGATTAAATTCTGAATCGATTTAGTTATGGTGCATCCGCCTGTCTGCACCATAAGTCAAAGAAAAAAGTCAAAGAATTCTAAAATAAGTCAAAGAATTCTAAAATGTTTACCAATTCACCTTTGTAAAATTATTGTTCGCTATTAAAATTCAGCAAGTTCAACCCGCGAGTTATACGAAAATAATGCAATATCCATTGAAGTTAGGCATAGGTATAGCTAGCAACTTCTCCTATGAAATTAGGTTGCTCCAGCGCAATAAGTTCCGGTACCTGACTTACACAACTGTAAAATTTACATAAATATATCTTAGTATTTTATTGAGTCAGATATCTAAAACTTTGGAAATATTATGATTAAATTTTGTTGTAACAATATAATATATGTTCGTATCGGTATCCTAGAGTTGACCCAATCAATTGTACACTCTAAATTGTTTTTGCTTAAAGTTAAAAAAATGGAAAAAAAAATATTATTCAATAATATAATTTTAAACTTTCATATAGATTTAAATTATCCAAAACCACAATTTCGATTTTAAGTCAAGACACGTTCACATAGAGTTTTCGAATTTCCAAGTTTTTAAGTTGCTATTGCATTTCCTATTTTTAGTTCAATTTTAACCGTTTCCACAGTCACACAAACATTTTAAAATTCTAAAATAACAAAAATGTTGAATAATACTAGAATAATTTTAATTGTAATCTTGTCGATTTTTTCATTTGTTCAAAATGTTCTAAATCAAGGTAATTTTGTTTTAAATTCAATTAAATTGCAATTTAAAAATTAATCAAAATTTGGATTTTAAATTTTGTGTTTAAATAAAGATATACAAGATATTCAAAATCAAAATATACTGCCACCACCACCGGTTCCACAATGGTGTATTGGATGTATGTGTGAAGTTTTGAGTGGTTGCAAAGAAAATTCATTAGTATGCGAGGGTGAAGTTTGTGGACCATTTAAAATTACAAATATGTATTGGTTGGATGTTGGTTAGTATTAAAAATTATTAAATACAAATGTCTAGAACAAAAGAAAATTTTTTTTTTTTTTTTTGAAATTCAAATACTTACCTACTGTTTTTTTTTTTTTTTGTGAAAAATTATAGGTAAACCACCAACTCAAGAAGGTGTTGAAACAAGTAAGTATCTAAGTTTTAATATAATTTTATAAATATTGCGAAGCACTTTGAAAATATTTTATACTAGCAGAGTACCCGGCGTTGCCCGGAGTATTTTATTGGCTTTATGAAATAAAAATTATTAACTTTTGTTTCTGCGTTAATATAATACAATTAATATAGTTAACTTATTATTATGCATTTACAGATGCTGGTAGTTTATATTCTATTTTTTATTAGATTATTTAGTTAAATTGAATAAACAGAGCCAAGAATTAGAGACAGTTCTTCTACAAAATTTTTTTAAAGGAATCAATAATTTATTGAGTACACAATTACGGCGAAGTGAATTTCCACAATATATTCTTTAATACCGAGACATAAAATCGCATTTCAATTATGACCATAATGTAGTACATTTTTTTTTTCGTAAGTAATATCACTTCATGTTTTTGTGAATTATCCTTTTAAGCACATTTTGAAAATTTTGTTATTAAGTTCGCTCTGTCCCTCCGTCTGCTAAAACTTATATACTGTTTAATAAAGAGTAATGAAATATTAACTATGCATAGGTCTCTTAAAAGAGTAATGTTTTAGAGCAACTTTTTTATGTACCCTCACCGTTGGAGATCCTACACACCGACAGCTCTTCAAATTTTGAAAAAACTTCTTTTTAAATGCGTACATTTCCGGTTCTGTTTAACATATTTTCAATATAAAAAATACATGATTGTTTTTTACCTTTATAAATCAACCAGAATTTTTTTACGTTTAGTTTTTCTAATTTTGTTTCCAAATTGATTGGCTAAAAATATGTGTAAAAATTGTATATGGATAAGAATGTAAGGTTTTCTGTTCTTTAAATATGTATGAACTCATTTTTGATTAAATGATGTACTGAAATGTGAATATGTTTTCTAATTTACTTGATAAAGTTTATAGTATTTTTAAATATACGGATATTATACATACTATATGCACATATTTCAATATTTTATGGGAAACATATTATACACGTGCATCTTATATAGGTAGACCACATGTAAAGACCACATGTAAGTAATGCATTTCTGAATGATGACATGATGATTGTCTAATGTAGGAGATTGTTTCTGTTTTTAAATAACGGCCGAAAATGTTATGTTGTTAAAACTTAAACACAGTATTCTTAAGATACTTAATAAGGTTAGTTTAATTACTGTTCTATATTAGAAATTTGCATTGAAAGGTTTTTATGGAATATTAGAAACAGAATAGATAAAAGTAAAGAGTGTTGGAAATATCTTTTTAATAATAATAACAATACACAAAATTAGGCAAAATATTATTAATAAGTGCTCGTGCGGAAATGGGTTAATAAACGTTAACAAACATTTTGTCACAGGCTTAATTTAGAACCATAAATTCATCCTCCAAAATTAGACCGAAATTAGAAACAAAATTTTTTTTTGACAGTCTATCGTGTCGAAATGTGTTAATGTATCACAAAAAAATTTATTGAATGAGTTTGTGTGCCAAAGTGCAATACTTGTGCAAATTTTCAATTGGTCAAATCGTTTAAGCACAACAACAAAAAATGAGACACTTCATGGCCTGCAGCCTGATGGGTTAATGTATCGTAACCAAATCAACTCAGAAAGCTTTTGTTATAAAGACCTACACTTTTTTGTAAATTTTCAACTCAATTGGTAAAACGGTTTAAGTGCGACAACAAAGAAATTAAAAATTTTTATTGAGCCCTGGTGCCGAAACGGGTTAATGGATCGTAACCAAATCTCCTCAGTGAGCTCCTGTGGTAAAAAGCTAGACTTTTGTAAATTTTCAAATCAATTGGCAAAACCGTTTAAGCGCGACAACAAAGAAATTGAAAAACTTCATTGAGTCCTGGTGCCGAAACGGGTTAATGGATCGTAACCAAATCAACTCAGTGAGCTCCTGCGGTAAAGAGCTACACTTTGATAAATTTTTAACTCAATTGGCCAAACAGTTTAAGTGCGACAACTAAGTAAATTACAAAACTTCACTGACCCCTGGTGCCGAAACGGGTTAATGGATCGAAACCAAATCAACTCACTGAGCTCCTGTGGTAAAGAGCTACACTATTGTAAATTTTCAACTCAATTGGTCAAACCGTTTTAGCAGGACAACAGAAAAATTTAATGAACTTCGTTCGGCTCTCGTGCCCAAACGGGTTACCGGATCTTCATAAAAATTTGTCACAGGCTTTTTTTCAGACCATAAAACCACCATACAAAATTGGACATAAATCGGAAACAAAAAATTTTTTGGAAGCCCGCCGGGCCGAATCCGGGTAATATATTGAATCCAAATTTCTTCGGTAACCGTCCAATGATAATAAGAATATTTGTATAAATTTTCAACTCAATCGATCAAACCGTTTAGGCAGGACAACGAAAAAACGAAACGGCTTTAAATGGCTCTCGGGCCGCAAAGGGTTAATGAACCGAAACGCGATATAGCCTATAACACTTTCCGGGGTCGTAGGAACGTTCCTGCAAAATTTGGTTGCAATCGGACTGGTGGTTTTTACGTGAAAAGGGCACAAACAAACAAACAAACAAACAAACAAACAAACAGAATTTCTTCCTTATTTATTAGATGATACAATATCTAATAACTTAATAATTAGGTTGGTATATTAAAAGTTTTAAATGTAATTAGGTTGAAGAGATGGAAAATGGAAAATTTTTGATTTAAAATTTGAAGAAATTTTAAAGATTCAATGATAATAATACCATTTTTTGTTTAAGATATTATTGTGAAAATAATTTATGTCATATATTCTTTAATATATAGTCAACTTTAAAAAGATATAATTAACAGATTAAGTTTTAACATTTATAAAAATTATAAGTTATTCGCGGGGCCTCGGTGGCCTAGTAGTAAACACCAAGGGAGTGTGGGTTCGAAATACACACACGTCGTAAGAGTTATTCTTCCTTACGACATTTACAGCCATGCCTGAACAGGAAAGGTTGTGTTTATGTGGCAGAGAAATGCATTAAAAAAAAAAAAAAAATATTCGCATCAAAAAGTTTTATTCCTTTTGTAGTCATAGTCATAGAGCAATTCATTACCATAATTATTTCGTACAGTCTGTTCGAATAAAATTTAATAACAATATTTAAATTGCGAGAAAAATTAACTTAACTTAAAAAAAAAACAAAATTTTAATTTTTTAACAATTGATTTACTTCTTTCCCCCAAACCAAAATTTTTTTTCCTTCAATAGGTTTTAAATATTTCCTGCAGTCTCAAGAAAATATTTTGCTGTAACCATAAGAGGGCCTAATATAAAAATCGTTAGAGAACAATTTAAACTTTTTTTTTTTAAATTTATATAATTAAGTTCCAAGTTAAGATGTTAAAAGTTTAGATGTTGTATTTTAAAATTTTTTAATTATTTATATTTCAGAATTTGAAGATTGTGCTAATGATGTATTTTGTTCAGCAAAAGCTGTTCAACGTTATATGGCTAAATACAAAACTGATTGTGATGGTGATGGTAAATAAAATTATTATATATTTTATTAAAAAACCATTAAAATTTGAAAATAATTATGTATATTTTTTTTTTTTAGGAAAAATCGATTGTAATGATTTTCTTTTAATTCATTTCAATGGTCCTCTAAATTGTAAAAATAAAACTTTAACTGATGCACAAGAATCGAATTATATCGATTGTAAGCAAAAAATTGAATCAACTGATTTTGATAAAAATGCTAAACCAAAATAAAAAAAATAAAAAAAATCTAAAATATAATAAAGTTTTATATATTTTATTTATTTTTTAAAAACGATTTTTATTAATGGCAAATTTTTAAACCATTTTAAATCTTAATTGTTTGCGGTCATTTTAGACGGCAAGAGTAGTTTAGAGTAACACGGGAGTAGTTGGAAAATGAAACATAGGAACTAATTTAACATAGGAACAAATTTTTTCAAAAGCTGTTGCAGTTTTGAGCATAGTTTACTCTATAAAAGGAACAAACAATAATGAAACTAAACAGTAACAGAAATAAAAATCATGTCTCTATATCAGTCTATCTGTTCATAAATATGGATGGATTGCCATATTACGAGGCTTTTTAATGATTTAACCTTCACTTGGGCAAGATTACTATATAATTACGAAAAAATTTATAATTATAATTTAGTAGTTTTCAGCCACACATTACGTATTATAAATTCCGTTTCAAGCTTTGAACATCAGTAACTACATACATATTTTTACCGATTTTTCTACTATAAAACTTATATATTATATTAATAATAAAACATAACCAACAAATATTAATAATAAAACATAACAACACACATATTTCAGATTTATATTACAGAAGTATACCTACGATAGCCGGTACTCTGTAGTAGTGCCAAAAGGTACACGTACACAACAGAATAACAAAAAAAAACAAGAAATTTTAAAGAGATACACTTACTCTCTTTAAAATATTGTGTATTTTTTTTTCTTCTCGAGTGTTGAATATCGACTCGAGTCTCGACCTCCGATCCGTCTATTCTTTGTCTATAGACTATATGTATGTATGTACTTCTTCAACTTATGCATGTATAAAGAAAAAAATTAAAAATTGATAAAAATCATCATTTAAATCATCATCAAATCATGAAAATAATGATGAATGGTATTGAACTGATATTAATAATCAATATGTATCTAAGTATGTAGTTATGTATGACCAGTGGGCGATTAGAAGCGATTAAAAAACTTTTCTAATTGTATTCTTTTTTTAATTCATTTTCTTCTCATATACTTAAATTTGAGTATACAGCATTTCTAACAACCAAAATTAAATTTGAATAATTTTTTATTTTTAAATATTTTGTATGTCAATTTTATGCAGTATTCGTACAATTGTGGTAATATATGTACGGTTTTCTCGCTCTCTGCGTACAATGTACAATCTTAATCAAGGATTGTGCGCCAAGTCGATATATTGACTTTTTCAGAATTAAAATTTTTTTACATTAGGTAAGGCAAGGTGAAACGAACAACGGCAATATTGTTACAGACAACGTGGCCTATAAAGAAATTTAACTGAATTTTGCTCCAAACTTTGTTTGTGCATTTTACAAATATTTTACGTATACCTATTCCGTTTTCTCCACGTACCTTTAAAACATTTATTTTGAACTCGATAAATAAATAGACATAATAGTCCTCACTCACAATACCAAATAACTTAAATATACGTACATCAACTACACAGACTCTTTATACAATTTAATTTTAAAAATAATTTCAGTTACTGTTTTGACGAATTTGGTTTTTAGAATGAATATTTAGAAACACAAAATTTACCGTTTTATCTACGTATTTTATTGCCAAAATATCTAAACAATAGACAAGCAGTATTTTAGAGAAAAAAAAATTATTAAAAATTTGTTACCTGTCAAAGGAAATAAATATTGTTGCCAAAGTGGTGATTAAATACCGGGAAATATAAATAAAAATAAATAAAATCTAACGAATATCTAAAACATATTCAGTTGTTCGTAACATAAAGTAACACTTTAATTTAAATACGGTATTCAAACTAATAATTTTCAATTTTGAATACAGTAAATTAAATAATAAAGAAACTTAAAAAGTTTTTAACTTTTTGTTTTAAATATTGTTCTAGGAAAAAATATGGAAAACTGTATTTTCCAAGTAATAAATGATGGCTAAATTAACATTGTGACTAATATTTGAGGGAACCGAATGGTGTATGAAACGTCATAGAATATAAGCGAGCCAGAAACTTTGTGGAAATAAAAAATGTTTTAATTCTATTGAACCGTTATAAATGATCAAAAAAGAACTGGTTAGAGATAAAGAGTGAAGAAAAAGAGAGATGTTCTATACAAAAATTGAAAGTGGTACAATTTAAAAAATAAAAATAAAAAATTTTGTTTGAATTAAAATAATAATATTTCTCCTTCTTCTTCCTCTTCTTCTTCTTCCTCTTCTTCTTCTTCTGCTGCTGCCAATCCATGACTGGATGTACGGTGGCTATAAAATCAAAAACAATCAATTATTGCAATATCAAGAATGTTTGCTAGCGGCTAATTTTAATTTAACCGAAAGTGTTCGTAATTCAATCCAAAACAAAACCAATAAACCAATAAGTAAATAAAAAAAAACTTTCTAGAAAATTATAAAAATTTTTGTGGTTTTATTTAAAATAATATATAAGTATACATATATTGATATACTAACAAATAAATATGTACATATTTATGTCATTACAAAACTGTAAGTATAACGGCAACGAAAACATGTTTGTTGTCACACTCTTATGAAATTGATTCAAATAAACAATCGATTATGTTTCTATATTTAAAAGTTAGGTTTTTATTGTATGATAAAGGAATAAAAAGAAGTTAGTAATAATTTAATTGATTCAATCATCATCATCATTTTAACCCTAACAAAATAGAATTATAGATAATTCGATTTTAAATAATATTAATATAATTTTATATTTTAAAAAAAAACTTTTGGAATATTTAATTAAATTATCAATAATCAAAA
This sequence comes from Poecilobothrus nobilitatus, assembly GCA_947095535.1. NCBI lineage: Eukaryota > Metazoa > Arthropoda > Insecta > Diptera > Dolichopodidae > Poecilobothrus > Poecilobothrus nobilitatus. Next base: position 16,017,819 of record OX352773.1, on the reverse strand, counting down.
ATTAAATCAGATACACAGTACAGATCTATTCTTTTTTTACCAGTTCAGTGTTCTTATATGTAAGAAATTCACATCGCATATAATTTGCTAGTTAGAATTGCGATTCTAAAATCAAATTGTACTATTTATGAAATTCTTATTAAATAAAAGCTGCTAACTCAAGCTAGATGTTTTTTATTTGACATTTGATGGACAGATAAATAAATATACGTAAATATTATTTTAAAATCGAATAATAAATGTCAAAAAATATACCAAAAAAAAAAACAACAAAATAAAGCATTTAATTTGCGAACTTCGCATTACATAGTATAAAATAATCAATGGGGAAATCGTTTTACAAAAGTAGTAATACATCGTTAGGACCAAGCTATACACAAACATTTGTATGTCAACGGAAGATCAATTTTCGAAATAAAAACTAAAGATCATGTTTATAGTAGTAATTGAAATAGCTGGGTGCAAACCTATTCTTTCAATTAATAAATTTCGGTAATTCGGCAATTAAATTAATTTATGTTTCTTTCTATTTTCTTTTCATCTTCCTTTTTAGCACATTTCCAAAAAAATTTTGAAAAAATGTGCTTATTAGTTTCACTCTGTCCGTCCGTCCGTCCGTCTGTTTACAAAACTTCTACACCGTTGAAGATAGAGAAAACAATTTTTAACCATAGGTAGGTCTCATAAAAAAAATAATTTTGTGGAACAACTTTTTCATGTAGCCCCCCCCATTACGGAGCTACAGCCCCTCAAACTTTGAAAAAGCCCTATTTTTAAATGCATATATCTTATGTTCTGCTTAAGATTTTTTCAATCTAAAAACGTCATTCGACAGGTATTTCTTTTATCTTTGTAAATTAATATCAAAATTATACATTTTTTTTAAATTTAGTATTTAAATTTACCGTTATGTGAAAACCAAATTTTGCATGATTTTTCTACTTTCATAACTCCGGCACGCTTCTAGATAGAAGCTTGAAATTTTGAGGCAAGAAAGAACTTTTAGAATTAGTATAAGTTTGCTCAGAAAATTTTTTTGGACCACCCCCTGTTTATGAGCTATTAGGGCTTAAAAATTGAAAATTTGCTATTTTTAAACGCCTGTAACTTAGGAACCTGTACACATTTTACTTCTGCAAGATATAAAAATTAAAGCTACAATAATATATTTTTACGTGCGTTAAAGGTTTATTTTAATTGTAAAGGGTTCCAAAGTTGCAGCTCTTCAAAATTGCGAAAAAGCCCCATTTTCAGATGTATATATCTCGGGCTCTGCGTAATAATTTTACAATCTAAAACCGGCAGAAGATCAAAAATTTTATTATCTATATAAAACAATATCAAAATTATGTAATATTATGTAATTTACGATTTAAATTTACCGTTATGTGAAAACCACATTTTGCATGAAATTTCTTTTTTCATAACTCCGGCACCCCTTTAGATAGGAACCTGAAATTTTGAGACAAGAAAGAACTTTTAGAATTAGTATAAGTTTCCTCAGAAAATTTTTTGGTAACACCCCCTTTTTAAGAGTTATTACGCCTCAAAAATTGAAAATTTGCTATTTTTAGACACCTGTAACTTAGGCACCTGTACAAATTTTTCTTCGGCAAGACATGAAAATTAAAGGTTCAATAATATATTTTTACGTGTGTTAACAGCTTTTCTTAGTTATATAGGATTCCGGAATTACGGCCCCTCAAAATTTCAAAAATGTCCTATTTTCACATTTTTTCTTATTACATGAAATTTTCAAATTTTTGTGTAAGTTACACTTCTAAACAGTTTATATTGAGTTTTGGAAATGTGCGCTTTTAAAAACCGTTGGTTTACATTCTACCTTGTTTTTATTTTATTTATCTTCATCCTATGTACTATGATTTCCAAAGATTTGTAATAGCAAATTAAAAATTTCTTTTTTGTATCATACCATATCATAGCACCACTCTAACTACAACTTCTTCTCTTTTTATCAAGTTATTTTTAAAGTTTCTACAGAATAATATTATACAAGTTTACTCATTTAAAATGCAAGTTCTTGATTTCAATATTAAAAGAGTTTATTTACTTTTAATAATCTAACAAATAAAATCGAATCAAATGTTTAAAATCGAACAAATACTGTTCACATGTTATTTCATTACTAAATTATTTGCAAAAGCATTATTATATTAAATTTTTTCCTTATTATTTCTTTTATTATTACAACATTAAAAACAGAATTTTATACAATTATTTTCCATTTCTATTATATATATTTTTTTTTTATTTTGGTCCAGTATCATTAATTCAATGTCCATTTTCTCTTCAGAGAACTTCATTATACCCGTACGATAGGATCGGGTATAATAAAATTACTCCTCCGTTTGTAACACCTCGAAATAAGCGAGCTAGATATACCTTCAAAGGTATGGATCGGATCAGAAAAAAATTCTAAGACTTTTGAGCCATGTCCGTCCGTCCGTCCGTCCGTCCGTCCGTCAGCACGCTAACTCAAAAACTAAGAAAGCTAGAATCTTGAAATTTACACAAAATATTCTGGTAGTAATTTGTAGGTTCCCTATTTTTTTTGGTTGAGTTTGGACCAAGCCTTAGGGTAGCTCTCGAACACCTAACTTTTAGATCCCGACATTTTTTTTGCAATAGAGCTATGAAATTTTAACCACTGATAGATCTCACAAAAATATTAATTTTATTTTTAATAACTTTTTTTTGTAGCCCCACCCGTTACGGAGCTACAGCTCCCCAAAGGTTCAAAAAAGCTCTATATTTAAATTGTTATAGCACAAGTTGTATAAGGTATATCTTCATTTTGAAAACGCCAAACGATTACTACTTTTATTAACTTTAAAAGTATATATACAATAAATATATACTTGTGGCATACGGTGTCTTAATTTACCGTTATGTGAAACTCAAATTTTGCAAAATCCTTCAACCCTTCTATCTTCTAAACGGTTTAAGTTGGAAACTTGCAATTTTGACAGAAGTTAGATCTTTAAAAATAAGTATGAGTCATTTCAGAAATTTTTTTTGTATCACCCCTCGTTTAGGAGCTGTAAGGGGTCAAAAACTGAAAATTTCCTATTTTTAAACACCTGTAACTTGAACACCTGTTAAAATTTTTTTAAAGTAATACATAAAAATTAAAGCTTTAACATTATATTCTTATTTCTGTTAACAACTTTTTTTAATAATATAGGGTTACTTTATAATTGACGAAAGTGTTACTTGATTTTTTCAAATTTTCTAACAAATTTCTTCAACAAATTTTTTGCATTTGTTTTACTCGATAATTTGAAATTGTTGAGGATATAATGCGTAGTACATAAAAATGTAAATAAATAAACAACATAACGGTTGCTTGAAGAATTTTTATTTATATGATATTGATATATATACATACTTATATAATATCATGTTTATTTAGATATCGTATATGTCACTAGTGAATGAATGATAAGAGTATAGATGTATATTATATAGCGCCGTATTTACATACATATATGTATTTTATTGTACTTATAAGAAATTATTCTGTCAATGGAATATTTAAATATAATATAATATAATATTTAAAATTATATTTACTATTTTGTACTAAGTAAATTTAATATACATTTACCGCTTAGTATTAAATGGTACTATAGAATATTTGAAAAAGTTTTGGATTCATAATCGTTATGTGGAAGGTTAGAATCTGCTTTAGAAGAATGTACATATAAACATATAGTTTGAATATATGTACAACCCATAAGTTCTAGAAATTATAAAATTCACCCAAATTATTTTAAATACTAAAATATTAAAAAAATAATATTGTAGGCAGAGTGACTGTGAACATACTAACGGTTCGTACGGGTATCTAAGAGTTGACAAAGGCAACTGTATTCTTCCTCGTTTTTATACAATTTTAATATAAATAACTTCTTATCAAAAATTATTTAACAAAATAAACTACAAAAAATAAAACTTAATAATTTTTGCCTAAATTAATATCCCTTTCTTCCTAAATAATCATTTATTTTCCTCTTTTTTTCCCATTTTTCTTCCTTATTCCTTTTTTAATAATAAAAATAGGAAACTCCTTAGAAAAAAAAATTGCTTCCGAAAACAGTAAAAATAAAAAGAAACACTGTGATGGATGAATGACTGAATGAATGAAACAAAAAAAAAAAAAAAACCAATAAGAAAAAGAAATCTAAAACGAAAAACAAAAAGAATTAAAAACAAAATAGGACAAAAAAAAATATAAAATAAGCTCAAGAGACTCATTAATAAAATCAGCGATTTCCCATCAAGAAAAACAAGGATTATAATCAATAAATACATACAAAGTTAAAAAAAGAGAAAAATAAAAATGTAGAAAAGGACTGTGTCAACTCTAGGATCCCCGGACGAAAAAACATATATATCGTTTTTAGCGCTACGAACTAACCCCTTAATGTTTAATATTATATATAACCCCCAAAATATTAAGGGGTTAGATATTACTCCTTAATATTTTTGGGTCTTAGTTGATTATGAATTCTTAGTTCATTATGCCATCGTTTCTATAAAATTTAATTTTAGAAAATGTAAAATATCTGACTTAATAATAGTATCGAGATATATTTATGTAAATTTCGAAGATAGATGATACTAGACCGGCTCCGTTGCACCAAACTCACAAAATTCCACAGAAGTTGTTACTATAAAACTTCATCACCTTTTACAAATAATAAACAGCTTATTAAGTACCACAATATGAGGATATTTAAACTTTGCAGCTACACGTACCTGTTCCGTTAGACTAGCCAAAATTTTGGTATAAAATTTTACTTCTTTTGACAAAATTGCAGGAAACAAGCTTAATTAAGCACTGAGTTATACTCATATAAAAAAGAAGTTGTATGTGGTGGCTACTAAAACTCACCTTTTAAATTTGTTCAATTGAATAAGCAAAACTGTTATTTATATAAAAATGTAATCTTAAAACTTTCCCAATCACAGCTCCAACAATTTTGGAGTTATCGTTACGGACGAACGAACAGACGCACATATCTGATTTGACTCAAAATTCAATACTCTGTAAGAGTATATATATTTGTGTGACGAGTTAGATACATTTTCTTTAAGGGGTCACAAACCTAATTACAAATTTATTATACCCTTAAACTGTATTCGTATACGGATATAAAAAAGAGTAAAAAATAACTTTAGCGAAGAATGAAATTTTTCTAAGAATTTCATTAAATGGGAGTTAAAAGAAAATAATAAAAGAAACAATTTCCAGACCAAAGATGAAAGCAAATAAAATACAAATAAAACAATAAAAAACTTCTTAAATCCAATATGTGTGTATAGTTGAACACTGAGCTGCATAATAATAGGTTAAATTGAAAAAGTTCAATATATTCAAATTTAATAAGTCCTACTTCCATTTTTAAATCCGATGATGAAATAAAACAAGATTTCATTATGTATATAATTTATATTATATCATGAATATATTCATTAAGGGTTACCAATTCTTTTAAAATCTTTCTAGTGGACGAGATTCGTTCTTGAATCTAGTTAATATTTTTAAGTATTGAAAAAAATTCGATAAGAAATCAATATAAAATATTTATTTTATTTGATATGTAAGTAGAATTTGATACAGTGGGATCATCAAAAAAGTTGAAAAGCTAAACATAAGCTTAGTTAAGTGAATGGAAACAATTCGAACCCACACTCCCTCGGTGTTTATAGCGCATTTTATACGCTCTTACCCAAATCTTCAAAGTTGATATAATATTTAAAGGTATTCGTTTAATGTAGATAAAATTGTCAATATGCCATAATTCTGTTTTCAACCTTTAAACATTTTAACCTGCAATATATTTTTATTCACATTTGTTTTTAACCCTTTTAAAATTCTTTTTGACAATTTTTTGATTCCTTTAAGAATCAGTATTTACTTTAAGAATCAAAAGAAGCTAATTTAAGATTAACAAAATCCTAGTCAGTCTGTGAACCCAAGGGTTTTAAAGGAGCACATTTTTCAAAAAAAATAATAAAAATAGTTTAAAATATTGTGATTACACTAAAATTTATAACTTTTTCTTACAATTTTATATCGGAAAAAGAATTGAAAAATATCGAAAGACAGTTTATTCAATTTATTTTAACGAACCCTTATGTATAAATTTAAGAAAATCCTATGTAATTTTCTATAAAAGCTGCTAAAACGTTTAAAAATATAATGTTGATGCTTTAATTTTTACATTTACCTTTAAATTTTTATAGGTGGTAGCAAAATTACAGGGGTCAAAAAATGCCAAATCAATTCATAACCAAATTTTTTAAAATATTTTTGGAAAAATCAGAATTCTCATGGAAAAACAGTAGCTGTTTTACTTACTGTCATGTTTATTTTGCAGATCACTATTCTTTCTTCTTACTTTATTAAAGTGAGTAACATGATGAAGTAAATAGTTGTTTGTTTACCATCATTATGTTCTGTTCAATACTAAATGAATCAAAACAAAAATGTTAAACATAATATTTTTGGTACTGTTTTCTTTTGTCCCGAATAAATTAAAATCTGTAAGAGATTCTGCATGTCAATGATAACAAAAGTTGCCATATTTTTCTTCATTTTCAAACGATCAATATTTTAAAAATTGATAATGTTAGTCTGACTATATCTATAATGGTTTGTATCAAAATAATTTATACACTATAATATAAAATATAAAAATTATTAAATTTGGACAAAAGGCACCACATTCAAGCCTTTAATAAGCTTCAAGCTTGATTTTTTTTTTAAATAATGTTTGATATAATGATTTTTAAATAAAAGATTTTTAACTATTAATAATTTAACAATTTTTTTATCGATTATTTTTTTAAACATTCAAAATAATTTTAAAAACAATCCATTTTGACAACATTAAACTATAATCTGTTAAAGGACTAACTAATAAATTGCATTGACAACACTTTTGTATTTTCTTGCAGTGGTGTAGGTAAGTAGGTAAGGTGGCGGCCTTCACGATGCTTCGTGAAGTCCTCAATTAGCACTAGATTGCTCCATTTTGATACCACTACACTCACGTGACCAATGTTGTGACTCAAAAATTTCCAATTTCCTAAAATACTTTGTTTCCAATTGTTTACTCTTCTCTTCTCAAAACAGAGGCATTTAAATTGACTAAATTAATACTGTCTCTTGTAAAGTGTAAACTCTCTTTAAACATTTCGGCAATTTTTATTGCGGAAAAACTAAAATGTGTATTTTATAATATTATTATTAATGCTGTTAACAAAATATAAATTGACAGAGATGTGATGTTCTTTTGTTTACTAAAAATGCTTTCAAATAAAAAGCTGTCAAAAGCACAACAACAGTAAAAACAACAATATGACAAGTAAAAGTAAAAATTAACAAAAAAAAAAAATTATAATAAAGGGATGAAGAACTGAAAGGATATAAAGAAACTCTTAATAAATCGACTTATTGAGTTAAGTATTTAATAAACAAAACAAAAATACAAAAAATAAATATATTTTTTATTATAAAACCAAAATTGGGATCATCAGTCTTTTTATTTATTATATAAGAAATATTTCTAATCATATACATACATAATGTACTTATGTACATATATATACAAAATAGATTATAATGATATTTGATATCATAAATTAACGGCAATACATAATATAAAAATCAATAAATTCAGTCTATGATATCAAAAAAATCAGATTAAATATTTTTTTTACGAACATAGAACATTTTTGTTCTTTTGAAGCGGTTTATAAAATCAACAAACGTGTATAATAGTATCTTTATAATATTACCAAAACATCTTGAAAGAATTTTTTAAGAAAATTTATTTATTGAAAAATTAACAATTATCTGATATTTTAGGTTTGAAAATTGAAATTCAATTGAAATTTGCTCTCAGACCAGAGTTTTAATCATCAAATGACCTGTTTCTAAATGGTGTTTGAAATATTTCGCATATGAGGAAAATAAATTACCAATCGCTAAAATATCGAACAGACAAGCCGATAACCGACAATATAATTATTTGAAACGATTATTAATAACAGCATACAAGGTTTTAATATAGCTAGACTGTTAGGTTTTTAACGATGGTATATCCAAGAGCTCAAAAATTGAGTTGGTTTCTCTTAACATACGGGAGATAGACTCGAATTTCCCGTAGTCTGGATATTGGTGTGGGATATTGAAAAGCACGGCCAACTTCAAATTGTGTGGATTTTCCCTTTGTATCATTTGTTTAAAAAATGAAAGAGGAACTAACACAACCATGAATAATCTGAAAACTATTTAAAAAAAAATATTTAAAATGTATAATTTCAAACTCTTTCATATTTTAAAAATTGTGTTTTGAAATAATTTTAATACCAAAAATTCAAATGCAAATATAATTTCTTCTAATTTAAATTAAAACAATATTTATCTAGAATAAATTTAAATTATAACAATTAAACCTCCTGTTTAATTGTTTTCAGTTTTTTTTTTTTAATTATGTATTGAAATCCCAAAAGTAATTTATTATAATTAATAAATCTATTCAAATTTGAATTAATATAATTATTTTGTTTTCAAATTATTCATAAAATTAAGAAAAAAAACTAACATGATTTTCGCTCATCCATTATTTAGAAAAATGAAATAGCATTAATTTTTTAAAAAAAATATGAGGGAGTTATTAAAAATGAAAAGGAAAAAACGAGTTGCCAAATTATACTTTTAAACAGAATATGTTTTTAACTACATATATCAATTATGCTAAGTACTATTTGCTTCTAACTCTTTAATTTTAATCGAAATAAAATAATATTGTGAATAAGCTTATAATTTTTTTTTCATTTCACAATCCTTCCAGTGAGAATCATGGAAAAATACTGTAAGCAGACCATTTATATGAGACTTTAACACACTAAAAATACCAACCTCCTCTTAAAAAACTATAACTAGTATGAAATACACACAATTAATTTTGCACTAACTCTTACAGACCTACTTTAGTTGCAGACCTCCGTGAAAATGATATACGCTTATTGCTAAATCTAGTGGCCTAGTTATTTTAAGCCTTTAGCCTTTCAATGCACAAAAGTTTTGATACTTCTATATTTATGTGACATTCTAAATGGGTATTATGTTTTACTACATGTTTCTTTCACTTACACGTACTATAACACGTTAAATTTTATTTTGAAAATTTAGATACACTGTATATATGTTTGTTTGTCACAATCTAATTTTATTTCAAAATATTTAGCCTTAATGTTTTGCTGATGTGTATCTACCCTACTCAATTTTATAACTGGAAGATTTTGTATGATTTTATTTGTAAAATTTACTTGCACAGATTTACATTCATCAGCCATTAATTTTTTTGGTTCATAGAAAAAGTTTACTTTTTGTAATTTATTTGTAGCTTCGTTAAAATTGGGTCCTACTGCTATTATTGCAGTATCGTCTACAAAGGTAGCTACAGGTATATTTTCTAATCTTGGTATAAATCACCAGTATAAAAACAAAGAAGTACAACTGCTTTGATATCTCTAAGTGTAGAAAACTCTTCATTTCTAAACTAAACTAAAAGTCTAAACTTAATCAAATGCCACAACTAGAAAAATGTAGAGCACATTGGTTTACACAAAGCACAAAAACTTTCTGCAAAAGCATATACAAAAAACCTTTAACCCTCTAGTTGCCCAATTTTTTATCAGTATGACAAAATTAGGGTTGATTAATTTTAAATTGTAAATTTTAAATCAAAAATTATCTTTTATTTTCCCCCGATGTATTATAATACCAAAACTAAAATAGTAATAATAATTATAATATTAAATTAGATTAGTAATACAAAGTAATGTTATAAATGGAAAATAATCAAAATAGCTAGAAAATTCTAATATATTATAAATTTTAAAACAATTTTTATATGTGTTGTAAACAATGTGCACTTTAGTACTTTAATTTTTTTGAAATTTAATAAATCATAAAGCATGGCAACACTATAATTGTTAGAAAAAAATAGAATAGAGTAAAAATAGCAGAACTAAATTAAAATATCAACAAAAATTCATTTTTAAAGATTTTTTTATTTAATTGTTTTTTTCTTTTTTTTTCGTATTTATATCTCTTTTTTTTTATTACTAAACTCTTCTTTTTCTCTTTCATTTTTTTTCATAATAATTGAATTTATTTCATATTTCAACTAAAGACATCATATATCCCGTTGAATATTATAAAAACTAAAAAAAAAACTTAAACTAAAAACAAAAGATTAAAAATAAAAAAAAAAAAAAATAAACTACAAACCTGCGAATAACAACGCTCTAGATGAATTCAACAATAAAATTAGTATGCAAATTGAAGTTCCATTCCATTTTATGCAAATTTTTCTATTTGCTCGTCTTCTATTTTTACTTTTATGTTTATCTTAAACTAGAAAAATAATTATAGTGAATAAATAAGTTAACGCCAGAGTTTTATGTAAATGCAATATAATATATACTATACATATATACAATAAGTATATAATATTATGCGTGTATAATATAATACAAAAAATGTGAGTTCATATTATAATATGATAACAGTAAAATCCATAGAGTTTGTAATGTTAACAAAATTTATATTTCAGTATATCTAATTAAAGAGAATTTCAAACAATAATACTGCCATCATAGATATTTTCACTTCTGTAGTCTGTCAAATCTAATTAATATCAAAACTATAAGGTAAATTTTTTATATTACTAATACCTTACTAATGAATTATCATCATAGACCATCAATAGGTTACCAATAATTATTTGACAGTACAGAAGTTTTGAGAAGAGAAGAAGTGAAGAGAAGTTTTTACTAATTTTTGTCCATAACGGCTTATTTTCATTTTAACCAAATTTTGTCTTACTATTTACTGTTCAATGTTCATACTTCATAGTCTCTTTAAAAGTTATTTTTTTGTTGTTATATCTGATTTATCTCATACTTCTCTGAATTCTCTATTTGTTCATATATACTTTCGTTCTCTTCTACTCTATTTGTTCATACTTCTCTGAATTGTGAATTCCGAAATCCGAATTCTCTATTCAAGCCCTATATCGTATTTATATTCCGAAAGTTTTTAACATTACAACAAAAAAATTTTTGTGAGAATCTTTGGTGGAAGTATTTATGATTGCAACTATAAATTCATATAATGAAATAATACGCCATAAATATAATATCTTTTATGGGGTTCTAGCATTGATTCCAATGATTATATCAGATATTTATAAAAATATCTTAGATATAAGTTGAATAACGATTGTCACCATTCTAAAGGAATATAAAACAAAAATAACTTTTAGACAATTGTAAGTACACAATAAAAAGTAGAAGCATTAATAAAACTTTTTTAAAAGCTAATCCAGGTAAATGATAATTCAGATAAGCCCAGTCTCGAAGAAAACATTCAAAAATATATACTTTTGGATACAAAATAATCTCAATAAGCTTTGACCATAGTGAAAATATTTATAAAACCGTTGTTCAGTCGCCAGTTGTTTTTCAATCAGCCCATAAAAGGATTAGGATTGTTATCCATTAGAAGGATAAATGGATTAGGATTGTTATCCATTAGAAGAAAAATCAGCCCATAAAAGGATTAGATTGTTATCTAATTATTCCATTAGAAGAAAAATAAGAAGGAATAAGTGTTGTCAGACTATTTCCCAAATTTTATGCAGATATCATATGAGTAAAAGTTACCAAAAAATTCGATCCCAATAAAGTAAAAGTAGATTGAGATTGCTAAGAAAATGCACATATTAACACTCTAAATATTTTTAAGCAGCTAAAAATTCAAATTATACTTCGAATTTCAAACATTTAAAAATAAAACTGACAAAGTAAAAACAATTTTTTTATCTTAAAAAATACTGAAGTCTAGAATTTTGTTTTTTTCCTCGTTTCAACCTTTTTTTTTATAATTTATTTTCTATTATTTTCTTAATTAAAAAGTTCCTGTAAAACTATTTTTTATATTGAAATAAAGAATATGATAATTTTTCTTTTTATAATTCTGTAAAAAAAAAATAAAAATAAAAAATAAAAATTACACAAAAAAAAAAATAGAAAAAAAAAACTCTTTGGAAAATAAACCAGTGAAAAAAAAAATTCAAAACCACTAAAAAAGTCAAAAACAGAAATAAAGAATAACTGAAATTTTTATTTTTATTGCACTTTGGCTTTTAGTATTTTAAGAAGCGTTACCTATCAAAGGTTTTTAAGAATAAATAAATAATGAGGTCTGGTAACCTTCCGATTTCAGAAAAATTAAAAAAAAGCTATAGTTATAAATATTATCTAAAGTGTAAAGAAAAGTAAACTCCGATAAGTAATTTGGTCTGGATTCTGGACATGGAATAAAATACATACTTCTAATGAGGAATACGGAATGAAAATTTTCGTTTTTCTATACTATAGCAAATACGATATTGTTTTACATAACCTAAAATAAAATTTTTTCGGTTTTCTTCAGCTATTTAGAAATTTCTTTTTTTTTTGTAGTTTGGTTATCCTACAGAGAAATTTTCAATTCATTTTCGAACAAATTCTGTAAATTTTCTGAAAGAATTAAACTAAAACGTATAAATTTGATGGAAATTTACATGAAAAATAAAACAAAAAAAAAAAAAAAAAATGATGTTTAAAATTATCAAAACTATTAACGGCTTTATTCATAAATTAGCGATGAGAATTCAAAAATTACAACTAAATTTAACATTTTAAAATTAATATGACATTTACGAAAAATGACAAAATGTCAAAGTGATAAAAATGTTATATTATAACTGTAAAGTCAAAAACCATAAATTATAGACAAATAAATTATAAATTATTTTCAAACCTATTTTTTTTTTTTTTTTAAATTTAATATTATTAGATATAACTGAAGATATAGTTAATATATGCACGTATATTCTTTAAAGTGCATTTAATACCTAAAATTCAAAAATTTATTTTTAAAATTCGAAATAGGTTTATCAGGTAATTAAGGGTATAGTATAGATACATAATATATTAAATATTTAACTTACCTTATTTAAATACTTTAAAACTTTACCGTATTCAAACTTAAAAAACAGATCTTGAAACTTATTCTAATTAAGAATTAATATAAGTATTAGATTGTAGTTAAGTTCAATGACTAAAAGAAAATGCCGCTTCCAATAAGCTTAAGAGAATGTACCCACTAAAATTAATTGAACTAGATAATAAATTAAGTTAAAAGGGGTGGTTTTTCCGGAAATTTAATATCAAAACCATAATAATTATTAACTGTTGACTCATAATAAAATATAACAAAATATAATGAATACAAAATTTCCAATTTCGAGATTCAGTTCATATTTAATTCAGATTTTTTTAAACTAATCGTTACTTTTTTTACACTTTACTTTCTATTATCGTTTACCATTGACCTGATCTGATTTTTCTTCCTCCTTATGGTTCTATATACATTTTGAAATATTAATTTCAACTCTCTCTCTAATCATGAAATCGTATAAATTAAATTAAAATGATTAAAAAATCATTTACCACTCACTAAATGTTTTTAATGTTTATAACATTTCAATGTAATTTTCATAATTACAATATATATATATATATATATATATATATATATATATATATATATATATATATATATGTCTATCCTTATTTTTTCCCACTTTTTAGTTTTTGAATTAACTATGATAAAGTTTTGTTTGAAATAAAAGATAATAAAGAATGCTGCTCATTGTCCTGCAACAATTGAAATAAATTCTTTTTTTTATTCTTTTGTCTTTTTCTTGTTTTTCTTTTCTCTCTTTTTCTTTTTTCGCGTTTAATTGTATTAGCCTTCTATTTTTATCTGAATTAAAATTTTTTTTTTTTTTTATTTAGTATCTCCAGCTTTCTTAAGATCAGTTTTGTTATCCTTTAAAAAATATATAAAATGAGGAAATAATAAAAAGCAAACAATTCATTTAAAATTATATAAAAGAAAGTGAAATAGAGATAACAATGATTTAGAAAGAAAGAGAAAAATTAAGAGAAAAAAAAAGGCTCGAAAAAATTTGCATATTTTCCAGTTCGTTTAATATTTTTCTTTTTTTTTTTTTTTTTTCTTTTTGCGTTCTTTTTTGTTGATTCGATTTGGACAAAAGATAAGAAGAAAATAAAAAAAAATAAAAAAAATAGACATTTATTGTGTGAGGTTTTTTTTTTCTTATTTTTCCATCTTTTCTATTTTTAAGCTTTCTTTTTTTTACCTCTTGTTCATTTGTTTCATGATGTCATTTTGAATTTTTTTTTTTTTTTTTTCGAAAACAGTTTTAATCTTTTCATCATACTGTTAAAATTTGAATTTTATTTTAACCGTTCATTGATAATAAAAGAAAGATTTATAATAAACTTTTGACAAGGATAGCAATATTAAAAAGAATGAAACAAAAAATACTTAAAAAAAAAAATAAGTATAGATATTGGAATAATTTTAGTTAAGTCAAAGTTTTCTATTTTGTTTGGTCTTTTCTTTTTTTTTTGTTAAAAAGGAAAAGAAAAAAATTTACAAATAGTTTAAAATTGTTAAGCTGTTGCTTTACAGATTTTTTTATAACGGGATTTTGGTTGTTTTTAAGTTAATCCTATTTTTTGGTTTTTTTTTTGAATTTATTAAAATTTTCTTTTTTTGCAAATGATAATTTTATCATTTTATACCTTTATTTAGGATTACAGAAGAATTTTACAAATTGAGTGAAGAGTTTTTTTTTTTTTGTATGAAACATAAGAAATAGAAGAGTTGTTATATGGATTTATGATGAATACTATGAAACGAGTACTAATTTATTTCAATTTCCAGTTTGTTTTTTTTGTTGAATTTCCTTTTTATCTTTCGTTCGAATTTTATTAAGGAACTGTTTTAAAATAATGAAATTAGAAAAATTGAATTTTTGCAAGGAAATAAAAGGATAATTTTAATAATAATTCTTTTTTGTTTCTGAATTATTTCGAAATAAAATTTTGAATTTAAAATTATAATAATATGAGTAACTTATTTTAAAATAATTTAATGTGATTTATGATCATTTTTAATTTATTTTTATGAATCAAAAGATTTTGACTTTAAATTAGTAAAAGTTCTTTTAATTACTCTAATCATTTATAAGAATTTTTAGGTTAAACTTAAGAACTTTAAGAAAATTCTGTCTTATTTTAAAATTCTTAAAGTGAATCGACACAAAAATGCATGTTCATATTAATCTTGGCTAAAGCTTAATATTATATGAGGCGTTTAAAACACGCCAATATTATGATCTGTTATATATTCCTACGTATAATTGTAATAGTGTGATGATAAAACTTTCGCGGAATTAAGACTCACAGACTCGCAGACTTTTTATAATTTTTTTTTTTTTTGAGTTTGTGTTTAAAACTCGTAATTAAAAGTAATGAAAATGTTCTCTTTAATTTTTTTTGAATTCTAATTAAGACCTATTTAATTTTTTAGTATTTCAGGAAGATATAAGGGTTTTCCAATTTGAATGATATGATTTCTTTTCAAAAAAAAAACACACTAATTGTTAAGGAAATTCAAATGTTTTTTATTTAATGTGAAGTATAATCGATACAATTAAGTTCTGAATAAAACGTCATTCAAATGGCCTCCAGGAATTCTTTTGCAGGAACAAATTCGATGAACCCAATTTTCGAGCACTTTTTCCATTAAATCAAGACGTATGTCATAACAAAACTGTCAATTCTGGTGCGAAGAAAATCCATAAATTATCCATGAACAACCATTACATTCCCCTAAATTGACAGTTTGGTGTGGTTTTTGTTCTGGTGGAATCATCATATGTATGGAAAAAAATTATTAGGAAAAATTTTGATATTAGAGTTTGTAATTGAGTGTTTCAGTAATTAGTTTAGTATTACTAGGGCAGGCCCTACTATTTTAAATCATTGTTCAAATTATTTGAAATGTTTTGTTGTTAATTTTATGTTTTGTTTTAGATTTTATAGTTGGTTTCAAAAGTAGGGTTAGGTATATTTTTTTTTTCTACAAAAATATATATATGTTTACATATTATGTGAAATTCTGAACTAAGAAGAATTTCATAATTGGATACCAATCAAATGAAATTCAATCAAATAATAGTATCTACATTCAAATGAAAATACAGGTAAGTGACATTTAGTGAAATGAAATATAGGCCTATGATAGCAACCCGTATACAGGAGAAAAATAAAAAAACTTTTATTTTGGTGAAATTTAATTGAGTTCTTTTTAAAAAAAAAAAATTGTTAACATAGATCGACATTCCGCGGGCATTCTGTCACTTCACCCATTTTTATACAAAACTGTACTATAATTTACGAAATAATTAAAAAGAAGTATCTATACAGTAGAACTTACAAAGTTTCCAAAATAACAAAATAAGCGATCTGAACACGTTATTATTATTTTATACTTGAAGTCTTTCTAATTGCAACAAATTTTCTTTCCAAATTTGGTTTAGAAAATTCACTGCACACCATGTAGTGTGTTAAATTATAACTAAAAGTTGTTCTAAATAAAAGGTAGATATAGTTACCTGTAAGAAATAAAAGACAAATTTTATCTCTCAAGTTGTAAAATTAAGCTAATAACTCATATTATGCTCGTTATCAATTAAAGAGCTAAGAATTAGATATAAGTACATTAGGTACTTTAAAATGTTTTGATTGATTTTTAAGGGTTTGTGTTCAATTACTATACCAGCATAATTGACTTTTACCTATAATTGTTTTTAATATATTTATATATCTACATATTTTAATATTTTATATAACATTATTATTTATTATTATACATTTATAAAAATTTAATAATAAAATCCAAAAAATTAATTAATTTGTTTACCTTTGTAAAAATTTTCTATTTAAAATCATTTTTAGGTAAACCTCAATATCCTTATTTATATACATTTATTTTAAATATTTATTTATATAATATTATTTATAAATAATTTTATTTATTAAAATATGTCTGCATTAATTTTATTTATTTCCGTTTTTTTTTTTTTTTTTTGCGTAATTTTAATTAAATATTTATAATTCCAACTTTATTTTAATCATGTTGATTAAATTTTATAATGTTGTTGATGAATCTGATGATAATTATGATGACATTGATTTCGGCAATTCAAATTAAAACAAACTATCTTTTTTCTTTGTTTTAATATAAATAACATCTCTTTACACTGTAGTTAAATCACAACTTTACACTGACACTTAATATAATACAATTTTTATTTTGTGTTATTAATAACACAATGACAAAAACTTAACAAAAACGAAAATTACCATTAAGAAAAATTAGTTAGTTTTGTAATAAAGTTAATTAAAATAAGAACATTTTTATTATTTAATAAACATACAAAAATTCGTTTGAGCAAAAAAAACGAAAAGTTTCTTGAAATAACCACACTGACCACATATATTGTAAAAGAAAGTCTTACTTACTTGTACTTCTTCTAGACTTCTTCTAGACTTCTGACTTTAAAAAAAATTTTTTATTTTTATTAGGTAATTGGAGCTACAGTTAACTCTTGATAAGTTATTTACTAGGTTTCCACTAATGTAGGAAGAATCAATGGATGGTTTTCAAAGTTTGATCTATTATTAATAAGAAAAAGATTTCTTCTTCAGCTAGAAATAAAAATTTGCCTCTTCTTCTAAATTTTCATTATAATGACTTACAGCTTAAAGTAGAAGTTGCTTGGTAATTATTATGGTTATCTTCGCCCATTAAATGTTTCTGAGAATTTTTTTACTTGACCAATATTTGCGATCTGCTTAACATAATAAAATATTAGTTGCATTCGTTGAAGATCATCTAAACTTTTCCGCTATTAACTGTAATAGCTTTTAATTCATTATATTGCGAAAGCAGTTACGATTCTTTTTTATGATTCAAACACAACGAAAATAGGTGGCTTTGAAGTAGAAAATCTTCACATATGGGTGGTTAGTTGATTAGTTGACATTTCATGAAGAAAAAGCTCTGTAGAGTAACTACATCTACTACATACTTAATTGTTAAATTCCTAAAATAAGTAATTCTCAGTAAATCCCCAAAAAACATTAAAAGATTTTTTGAAATTATAATTCTTTCCTGAAGATTTAGTCATTCTCCTTCTAATCCATAGTGTTAATAAATATAGAAACACAATACACATTAATAAAATAAGTAGTCGGATACTAACTATCACAAACGTCATAATGTGAAAAAAGATATGATAAGACAGTATAACAGGATAAAATTATTCTGTCATCGATTTCGTTTTTAAAATACCAACAAAAATAGTAATAATAGTGTCAGTAACATGTAATACCGTGATTTTATTTATTTTTTTTTTTTTTAACAATATCTTTTGTTCTGTTTTTTTTAACTGTTTTTAAATTACTGTAAATTAATGAAAAAAGATTTTTATATACACATTTATACAATATTAAAAAATATAATATCAGATCCAAAAGAATCCTTTTTCACATGTATCATGGATTTACTTTATAATTTTTCATTTTAACACACAACAAATGAAAATCTCTTTTTAAATACCTTTCAATCAAATTGATCCATAAAATAATTCAGAAATACTGTATGGTATTGTCGCAGATCTACAGGATGATTATAATTATGATATAGATATAATACAGACAAAAAATCCTTTCCTTTTATGCAAAAAAAAAAAAAAGAAAAATTATTTTATTAGGGTGACCAGATTTTTATTTTTACAAAATACTGTGAATATGTCAGAAATTTTAATTTAAGAAATATGTTTAAAAATTATATCTATAATTGAAATTATTAATTGAATAAATAATTAAATTATTCAAAAACTTTGAGGTAAGCAGACTATCAATTATTATCCTTTCTTATTGTTGATTATTACCATTTTTTTGACGGTAAAACAATAAATTAAAAGGGCGTGTTATATGGTGCATGTTATAACTGACAGCTTCGTTGATAATAGTGGAGTAGTAATAAAATAGTTCTACTTCTAATTAAAAGTTTCTGCATCCTTATATGTTATCCTTTCTTACCCACGTACAATTTAGGCGTTTTCTTTATATTGACTAATAGTCAATTTATACAATATTTAGAAGATTACCTCCTCCCTTAGGAAAAAAACAAGTACATATATAAATTACTAATTGTCCTCCCAATATAAGACTTGATTCGTTATTTTCTAACAAATCAAACAATAAAAGGAAATAAAAGATCTTTTTTTATATCCTTTGCAAAGATTAAAACTCCAAAGAGTATAGTCAAAAGTTATTTTATCAGTTCGCTGATATTTCTCCCCATCAAAGTTTCCAAATTTCTTCAAATTTGAAATCTTTTGTAAAGTTTATCATCTGAATTTTATTGCAAGTTTTAGGCTTATTAATTACTTCTTGTTTTATCATCTAGAAAATTTATATTTTGTTGCATATATGGATTATAGCATACGTTCTACTCGTATTTCTTAAAGTTTGTTACATCCTCCAAAATAAATATAAAATTTTTGAAAAACTTATAATTAAGTCGTTCAAATTTCTTAATTCTCAAATGGTGTCTCTAATTAAATATTACAACAAAATTTTTATCATTTTATTATTTAGATGACGCACAACATATAAATACTGCCTTCACATTTAAGTTTCCATTAAATTTTCCGAGAGCTCTTTCAATCAATTTTGACAACCCATATATTCTTCTTTTTTTTTTTCTTTTTTTGCTTTATTTTGAAACATTTCGTATCCACACTATAGAATAAAATCAACTTTCCTGTGTTAACAAATCTGAAAATCCTGTGAACTGAATATTTACATACCAAAGGAGATTATTAGTCTGGATGTCTGGATCAGAGTACACATATTTATACATTTAAAAAAAAAAAATTTTTTTTATTAAAAATAATAAAATAAAAAAATAAATGCTAAAAAGAAGGACATTTTGGAATGTAATATTTACGGAAAACTAATAAAGGATAAAATGGGTGTTAAATTTAAAAAATAACAAAAATAAAAAAAAAATTTAGCTGATAATATTAAAACTCTATGACAGGTTATGATTGAAAATTATATTATTAGTAATATCGCACTGCAAAAATATAGATTTTATAATTTAGGCAAGAGGGCAATAATAGATTTTTTGTTATTTTAAAAAACATAATAGTGATATTCATAGAGATTTAGGAATCTCCAAAGAAATGAAATACAGAGATAATATGTAATAAAACATAAAGACTATCTAGTACGGTATAATAAATGTTGTTGTTGCTCTACTAATAGAAAATCAGATTACTACAAGAAGGCTCAAAAGAAAAGGATTTTTAAATCAATCACAAAGTACAGATTTCCTTAAAACCAGTACAAAAAATATACTAAAAAAAAACGTTAGTCAGTTCGATTAATAAAGGACGACTGTACTTTAATTGGTAAAAATCCAGGATCAATTATGTAACGAGACGCACATTGTTTTTTTTGAAGATTCTATCCAACCCAAGATAAAAAAGAAACAGGAAAGCTGAGTGATTTTAGATGGTATTTGTAGCTATTTTGTTTTTTTCCTTAGAGTTACTACTACTTTTACTTAATTAATATTCAGAGTTATTACCACTAGGTATTGAATTAATCTAAAAAATATTTTAAAATAAGGACTAATTAAGTATTCGGATTTATGGATTCCCATTGTAAGTCTTCCAATAAACATTTAGCTTTAGCTTTTTATTTAGGTTTTTTTTACATTCTATCTTAGGCACTATGCTGAGTTCATAAAAAAACACCATATTCTGTAATAACAAATTTTAAAATAAATATAAAGAATGTTTAAATGTCATCCACAAAACACAAAAAAAAAAAAATATTTTATAACTTAAAAATAACTAACACTGCCCAGACAATGAATCAAATTTAAAGTCAAAATAATTCACCTTTTAAGAGTTTTTTTTTCACAATTATTATAAGTGATTGGAATGTCAGGCAACTAAAAAAGCTTATCACTCACTATCTGATATTAATTATTTCTAGTAATAAATCAAAAATATGACATTTTAACATTTCTAGACTGCCATTTTATTTTTTGTTTTTTTTTAAATAAAATTTAAAGAAAGGTCCTTGCAATTTATTTATTTTTTTTTTTATTTTTTTGATGCCAACATCTTTAGTTTTTGATTGTATCTCCTTTTATTTATATTTTGATTTATACATATTTGTTTTTTTTTTATCAAAAAAATTAAATATTTATTTAATATATATTTTGTTGTTTTCTCATTTTATTAAAAATCCTTTTTACTTTGGCTGTATGACAAAGCCACCTCAATATATTGATAATGTATAAATTATACAAGGATAAGAATAATATAAGGGAAAAAATAAGGATTTTTAAAATGCGAAAATTTCTGTTAATATCGTTAACTCTTATGAGGAGCAACAGTTCTGTTTAGTTACCGGAAACCTTATTGATCCAATTTTACTCTAATTTTAATACAACTGATTTTTTTTAAATTAGAAAAATTAGAACATTTCTGAGAGCTTTTAATATAAGGTTTTATTGTTTTATTGGGCCTGCACATATTTTAGTTGATTTTATTTTTCACGAAAGATGCCCTACATACCTTTAAATTAAAGGCCTTTAAAAATATCGGCAGATATTTATATCTGAGTGGTAAGAAATAAAATAAAATACAAACATTTTTATGAAGCCTTTTTTTTTTCAAATATACTTTGAATAAAGTTATACCTACTTATTTAATAAAGTTTTTTCTAATTTTCTTTTCGGTTCTTTGCTTTCATGCATTTTTCTTAAAAACTCATCTCCTGACATATGGACATTAACCTATTTATTATAATGCTGCTATAACAATTCGCAAGTTATATTTTTTCATCGGTTACCGTTAAAATTTTTTTATTTTTTGTGACGTTTTCTTTGGGTTAATTTTTTTTTCTAACCGTTATTGTTTGAGCTATTTTTTTTCGAAAACATCTCTATATTTCCACTATATATGATTTAATAATATAATAATCGCTTCTATATAAAGACACCAAGAATTTCCCTTTGGTAGTGTTAGATTGACTAAACCCACCTGCCCCTTTACCCAATATAATCTTCTACCTTCTAACGCAGTATATTGGCTGAGGAGTAGGGATAGGAAAGAATACGACAAGGGCGAAAAAATTGAATTGGGAGTGGAACTGTAAGAGAATAATGAATCCGACATATATATGCTGTCCATTACAGTTCTTATTAAAATGGTCTAATGTTATGAATACTTGAAGAAATTAACGGACGAAAATATATATTTTATTCAAAAAAAAAACTGCTTTCTTTTTTTTTTTTGGTCCTTAAAAATTTGAAAATAAATAAAATATAAATATTTTCACGGTTATTTTATTAAAGAATTTCACCTGATAGTTGAACAAATATATATAGGTCCGTAATGTATTTCTGAAGTATATTAAATGCTTAGATATATTTTATAGATATTTGCTGAAGATAATTTAGATTGAAAAATCATGCAAAAAAAAAACTACAATCAAAAAACGCGAAAAAAATAGAAATTTTTTCTTAAGTAGTAAATATTTTACTTCAATACTTATTTTTTTTTTTTTATTTGAAAAGATTTTTCAATTTTCCGTTTTAATTCTATTTATTTCTTTTTTTTCTTTTTGATTTGTTGATATTGTTGGGAAAAAATTGTGTTTCAAAGTCAGCAACAAAACGCAATACATACAACAAAATTATTTGTATCATATCATGTTTGGTTGCTCAAATATTGTTCAAATATTTGCCGAAAGACAAAATATCAACTTTAAAATTTTTATAATAAGAAAAGAGAAAAAATTACATGATGGTAAATTTGATATAAAGAATTTGTATCAAATTTAAATTTTTGAAAGTGAAATGTAAAATTAGTGTAAGTGCAATTCAGAAAATTTTGAAAAATCATTAAATTTTTGATAGATTCATAAGAATTATGTAAATTGAAACTAATCGTAATACAAAGATTAAATGGTAACTTATAATATATGGAAGCATGCTAAAAGATTAAGTATACATGCGAATCCAAACCAGATAATTAACGCTATTTTAGTAGTTTAATTTTCCAATACTTGAATGAACTCTCAGACATAGACTTAAGAAACTCTTAAAACTTGTCATGTCAGAGCTGTAGATTAATTGAACTCTTTTGTAGATTAAAAATATCGTCAAATAAAAACAACAGAAGGAGCGTATATAGTAGGTATTTATAAAATTACAAATGTATAAAGCTGCATATTTTCAAAAAATAGTTTTTCCAAAGAAGTATATTCTAAGAAATAAATTTAATCCTTTTTTTTAGATTTGAGAGTACCAATTTTTCGCTAAAAATAAGCCTTTTGCACAATTAACCTTTAAAAAACTTGTGACTAGCTATAGTTTTAAATAATGTATTTGTCTGCCATATAAATGTGGACAGGAAA
The DNA here is from genome assembly GCA_947095535.1 of Poecilobothrus nobilitatus. Lineage (NCBI taxonomy): Eukaryota > Metazoa > Arthropoda > Insecta > Diptera > Dolichopodidae > Poecilobothrus > Poecilobothrus nobilitatus. Next base: position 15,994,278 of record OX352773.1, on the reverse strand, counting down.
TTTCACAGCCTTCCCTGTTCAGGCGTGACTGTAAATGTCGTAAGGTGGAATAACTCTTACGACATGTGTGAGATTTGATCTCACACTTTCTCGGTGTGTACAGCGTATTTTATACGCCCTTACTCACTAGGTCACCGAGGCCCCTATTAAGTTAAGTTTGTTTAAGTTTAAGAAATTTTCAGCAGTTGGAAGTTTTCAAATTGAAATAATATTGGATGAGAACTTAAGTTATATACTCTTTTGAATATAGGTCTTTTCTAGTTTTGAGCTCTGCAGCGTAAAAGTTTTCGTATTTTTTTTTTTTTTGTAGCACAAGCAAACAACAACAGAATAAAATCAAAATTCATAATTATATTTTGTATCATTAATAGAACTTTAAACGTCTAAAAAGTTGTATTTCGCAAATATTTTAAAATTGTAACTTAAAACATTTTTAAAATTAAAAAAAAAAAATCCTTTTTTAACCTTTCCAACTATTGGTTGGAAGTCATTTTCATTGAGTTGACATAAATCATCCAACCAGGCAATATAATTTTACCGTTTGAGTTTTTTTTTTTTTTTTTTTTGTATCTTTTTTATTATACTTTTTTTTTTCATCTAATATAAAATAGATAAGTAAATATTAATAAAAAAAAAAGAAAAATATTTGACAGGAATGAAATATGTCTCACAGGATATTCGAATTTAATTTTCTTTCATATTTTTCAAACTTTAAATAAGAAATGAATCACCATATTGAAGAAGCACAGCAGAAATAATAAAATTTTCATAAAATGAATGAAAACAAAACGTTTCAATTCATCTTATTTTCTTTTTTCTATCACTTTTTTACTGAAGTTTATTAATTTCGCGTTTTTTTGTTTTTTTTTTTTTTTGTTTTGTATTTGTTAAGACACTATAAAAAAAAACAAATATTACATAAAAGGATCACAAAACCTATACAATATAAAACTGGTGAGAAAGATATTAAAAATGAATTTATAGGTGAAATGGTGTTTATTTGATGATAGAATATTATTTTGACTTTACATACTTTGAATTATTATATTGTATTTGTTTTATGTTTTTAACTTTTTTATTTATTGAAAGAAAATTTTTTGAGTAATAAAAGTTGGATTAACAAATATTTAAATACACGAAAATTAAAATGAATTTTACAAATTAAAATTAATGAAAATTATCGGTGGATGAGTATTTAATATTAAATGATTGAAATTACATTAGAATATTAATTATTATTTATTTAATACTTAAAGTATTGTAAATTTTTAACGGGTCCAGAATTATTCACTGGAGTAATTTTAATTTTTGTACAAATATTTCAAAAACTGATATAAACTGTTCAATTGCTCGACCGCTAATCGTGATCCTCCCAGAAATTCATTATTTTTTGTATAAATGTTCTTTCTGCATAATTTGAAAAAATTGGAGCCCGCAAGCTATTCATGAAATAAAATTAAATCAAAGTACAAGTTGTTCCGAGTTAAGAGTTAAGTTAAGAAACCGATACTTCGTATCAAAGTCAGAAAAATTCTTATATTCATATTAATTTCTTGCTAAATATTTTTACCAATCCAAAACTTTTAACGGTAAAACATTTTCTTCAACCTTAAGAATAAACATACTAAATACAAAGTACAAAATATAGTTCTAAGAACGGTATAGTAATTTTAAATATTGATCAATAGATTATCTCTTATAAAAAAACAGGTATATTGTAATTTTCAAATGAAAGCTGCTTAAAATTTTTTTTTTGTTTTTGTGTTTGTGAAATGGTATCCTGCAAAACAAAAATGGATATAGAAGAACTATAGATGATATAAATAATTGGTTTTTCAATTAAGTTTGTATTCAAAAATATTAACAAATTCTAATTAAAATCATGCCAGTCTATAGTTAAATTAATTAAAAGACGCCTTAATTTATGCAATATAAATGTAATTTTTTTATTTATTATCTTTTGTTATACAGCACATTAATTATAATATTGTTTTTTTTTTTTCATTATTTTAAATTTCAGAAAAACTATTTACAAAACAAAAAGATTTATTTATTTTAAATTACATCTTATACAAAAGTTTTTACCTTTTTTTTTATGAAGGTTTTTTTGGTTTCCAACATCTACTTGGCAAATAAAAACACATAATTTTATTTTGTTATCCTGATTTCATAATTTTTAAACATAACCTATAATAAAAAAAAAAAAAAATAAGAAAAAAGTAATGTTTTGTTTTTTTAAGTTGTATTTTTAAACATTATTCAATATTCAGATCAAGTGTACGTACATATAAAACGTTTATACTATTTGACGTCAACATAATCTATCCTATACCAAGCTCCACATATACATATATTAACAAAGTAAAAATAAAATGAAATAATAAAACAATAAACTGTATATACTTTTCCGTTTCTTTTTTTTTTTTTATTATATTTACTTAATATTTATTACAATGTATGTTCGGTTGTATATTTATGCATAAGTTTTTTTTTTTACGTGCTCAATATAATAATATATAATTTTTATCCTATATTTCATCTACTCGTATTTATTTGTCTCTTTCGTTTTTTTCTTTTCCATCATCTTATGTTTCATTTTTCTATCATAAAACAGTTAATTTTTTTTTTTTTCATATCATTATTATTGTTTTTATTATTATTATTATTATAATATTTTTTACTGTTATTCATACATTTTACTTGAATAGAATAAGTGATAACAATAAATAAGTTCAAGTTCTTCATATAATTTGTGAATGCAAAAAAAAAACCAAAAAATAACATGTATAACGTATATACATATACATATATATATAGAAAAATAAAATAACGGGAAGGAATATATTATATTATATAAATATATTATATTGCAGAAATTATAAATATGCATAGAAAAGAAGTAAAAAAATTTAGAAGAGATGATATAAAAGATTTTTCCCAAAGGTGCTATTCATATCCTTCTTCTTTTTTATTTCTTCTTATACCTCTACTTCTTTCATTTCTTTATGATTTCATTGTTTTTGTAATTTCTCACTTATATTTTCTTCCTTTTTCTTCTTCTTCACTTTTTCTATATGTTACTTTTTATTTTACTTTTACTATACATTTTTTTTTTCTATCATTTCTTTTGTTTGTTATACTGTATAAAGTGATTATTATTGTTGTTTTGCTTCTTTTATTTATTATTCAATGTTTCTTTATACTTTTTTTTTATTTATTATATATATATATTTTATTTTTTTCTAATACTCACCCACTTCTTTATCATATTATATTTTATAAGTGTTTTACATTAAATTATATATAAGTATCTATATATGTACATATATATGTATGAGAATATTTTTTAGGTTTACCGAGAAGTTTTTTTTTTTTAAAGAATTTTTTATAAAGAATGACATATAAATACAATTTTATTTCAAAATTAATTTATTTTCTATACCACCACAGATTAGTGATGAAATAACTAACTATACCTATCAATTATAGCTGCAAAATCAAATTGAAGAAATGCATATAGACTAAAAAGATTTCACTTGGCAGACCTAGATTTGATAATAAATACATGAAACATCCTAAATAAACCTATTTAAACAAAACAAAAATTTAAAACAGCAAAACAGAAGATGACGTGTCAATGGACATATCTCGCATTTATGACTGTAATTTAAAAACCAAATCCTTTTAATAGAATTGTAGTTTTTGAACTCTTAAACTATGTCGTTTTTTTCGAATTTTTAAAATGAAAATTTGTAGTTTTAAATTTGTTACAAAATTGGAAACTAAAAGCACAGAGAAAGTACAAAGTGAAGTTGGTCAAAAAGTCATTTTTATATAATACGTGCTTATATATATTAGCCTTAGTTACGGTCTTCTTATTTAAAAAGAATCTTTATGCTGGATTCACCCCTTCGGATATTTAAGCCGCACTCATGAAATTTCTCTCCGAAAAAAAAATTGATTTACCTTTAACTTTATTGTACGGAACTCTTTTTCATCTGTCATTTTTTGACATTATGCAACATATTCCAAAAAATATTTTGAAGAAAACAGAGTCGGATAAATTTTTTTTTAATGCATTTCTTTGCCACATAAATGTGGACAGAAAATTACACAGACTTTTCTGTTCAGGCGCGGCTGTAAATGTCGTAAGAGAGAATAACTTTTATGACGTTTGTGGAATAGGAACCCACACTTCCTCGGTGTTTACAGAGTATTTTTCTGTTATTTTCATGTTTTTTCAATTTTCAGCTGTATAATAATTTTTTTCTTCTGCATATAAATTGTTCTAAACAGGTGAATAGTTGTTAAGAGAATTCTTTTTAAAATAGTTCAGAAGAAATATGCTGAAGCGGTGAACTAAGCATTAGAGCAAAATTTTTAAAATCATTTATTAATTTTAACAAAACTCTTGTCGAACAAAATATAAAAGAAAAGCAGTTATTTTAACAAAACTGGAAAAAAAAAAAACAAACAAATCATAACAGCAGACTTAATAGATTCAATATATCCCCTTATGATTTCTATTGCGGTATTATTTTTACAAACAAATAAACACACTCATATTAAGACGTACGACTACATTTTACAATTTATTCTGCTAAATTACACTGTTACTTTCAATTTCTTCTGTTATTTTTATGATATTTTGTAAAAATGGTACTCTCACCTCTCGTATTTTTTTTTTTAGTGTTACTTCTTTTTAACTTGTAATGTAAATAATAACAATGTTGTGTATTTCTGAAACGTGACTATTTTTTTTGTTATTTAACAAAAATAAAAAGAAATAAAAACAAAAAAAAAAAATTCTAAATTCTGATCCTGTTGCAGAGATAAAGGAGCAAAGTAGGTACTTTTTTTCTTTTATATATCATAATATTTTTTTATATATATACCGTTATTCTTATTTTTCTATACATAAATTCATCTTTGATGGTTACGTGATTCAAGTATATTTCTTTTTTTTTCTTGGTTTTATTTAAATTTTTTTTTTTAAATTTCTTTTTATTTTATTTTGTTTTTTATAATTTTACTTTTTAGATAGAATGGACATGTAAAAACAAAGAATTCTTATAACGCTTTTTAGCAAGTTGTTAAAATTTTATTCTTTGTTTTTCATATTTTGTTTTTTTTTTTTATCATTTTGTGATTCATACAGTTACTTTTTTTATTATTACATAATATTTGTTATTATATTATTTCTTCAATTTACATCACTTTATTATCTATTTCTCTATCTATCTCTTTCTTTTGCTATTACTTTATTCAAATATACACATAATTTATTTGTAGCCTTCAACTAAACTATTCAAGAAATATTCTATACTATAATTTTAAATCCTAGTTCTCTGCTTATTATTATCTTCAAATTCACAAAAAAAAAAAAATAAAAAACATAAAAGACAAAATATAATAATAATAATATAGAAAGAGATAGAATAACAATGTTAATATAGTAAACATGAAAAAGAAAATGAAATAAAGTATAACGCGTCCTTACGATATTATAACTTTGTAACAGTAAATTATTTTTCTTTTTCATTTATTATTTTGCTTGTATGTGACATGAATTTTCGCGAAAGTAAAAAACAAAAATAATAAAGCATATTTTAATATAACAGTTAAATTGTCATTTTTATGCGATTATTTTGATAACAAAAAACAAAAACAAAAAAAAAAAATTTAAAGAGAAAGAGAACGAAAACGAACGAAAAAAAAAACTATTTATAAAAACTACATCATAAACTAAGTATTAAAAAGAACTTAAAAACAGAAATGAAAATGAAGATGTTACAATATTAACTGTAAGAAAGAAAACGAAAAAAAAAATGATAAAATCGAATGAAATCGATTCATTCTGAATAATATAATTTTAGTGATTCAATTTTGACGTAACAGTTTGTTGTAACAAACATTTAGATGTAATAAGTTAAAAAGTCAATTTTCAGTTAATAACTTCATTATTGGAATATTAAGGAGTGCAGGGATTTGTTTTTTATTTTTATTATTGTTGAATATCAGGAATATATAAGTTGTAAAATATATATATATATATAAGTTGGTGTAAAAATAATTTTAACTAATAAATTCTGTCAATTTTTTTTTTCCTTAACTGTTTTAATCGAAAACTAGGTAATTGTTGGATTTGGCATAAATAATCACTAAAAAATATTAAAGCTAACTAACGTGTGTGAATAAAAAATTAAAGAATTAAAACTGAAAATTGGTAAATTTGAAAACAAAAACTTTATAAAATTTTTTTTCGTGCATTTGTAATTAGTTAAAATCAAAATTTATTGATAATATTTAGTAATTAAAGTATTAATTTATGTTATTATTTGCAGTATACGTCTTAACATTAAAACTATTCCAAAAGTTATTCTTAAAGTATATATTGTTTTATCCACTCAAAAATTAAACTTTCAATTATACAGTACAGACTAAATTGATGTAAAAGTTAAAAGTATTTGAAATTATTGAAAACGAGGAAGAGTGCAGTAGAGTAGACTGTGTCAACTCTGGGATACCCGTATGAACGTAATATATCCTGTTTCTATAAAACTTGATCATCTTTTAAAAACATTCAGAGCTTTAGTACCGAACTACAGAGATATATTTATGTAAATTGTGGAGTTGTATGATAGCTACCCGAATCTATTGCGCCTAGCTTCATTAAGTTCCAAGAAATGCAAAAAGCCTGAACCGGCTGCTTTAGACCATTCAAATTTTACAAAAGTTTTTGGCATGCAACTCGACACTTTTTCACTAAATTTCAGATAGCTAGCTTCAATAGACACTGAGTTATTTTGATTTAAAAAGAGAAGTTGTATGGCAGCTACGCGAACCCGTCGCACCACCACAACCAAATTTTGCAGAAGTTGTTGCCATAAAACTTGATCATCATTCGCAAAATTGCAGATACCTAGATTGAACAGACACTGGGTTATTTCCATTTAAAGAAAGACGTTGTATGGCAGCTACTCGAACCCGGCGGCCGAAAATGCTGGAGTTAAATAGCAAAACTAACAATTTTACAAAAGTAACGTAAAAAAATTTTCAGCCTCCTAGCTCCTCTATTTTTTGAGTTATAGTGCGGACGGACACTGAGTTCTTTCATTTAAAAAGAGATTTTGTATGACAGCTACCCGAACCCGTCACACCACCACAACCAAATTTTGCAGAAGTTGTTGCCATAAAACTTGATCATCATTCGCAAAATTTCAGATACCTAGATTGAACAGACACTGGGTTATTTCTATTTAAAGAAAGACGTTGTATGGCAGCTACTCGAACCCGGGGACAGAAAATGCTGGAGTTAAATAGCAAAACTAACAATTTTGTAAAAGTGACGTAAAAAAAATTTCAGCCTCCTAACTCCTTTATTTTTTGAGTTATCGTGCGGACGGACACTGAGTTATTTTCATTTAAAAAGAGAAGTTGTATGGCAGCTACCCGAACCCGTCGCACCCCCACAACCAAATTTTGCAGAAGTTGTTGCCATAAAACTTGATCATCATTCGCAAAATTGCAGATACGTAGATTGAACAGACACTGGGTTATTTCCATTTAAAGAAAGACGTTGTATGGCAGCTACTCGAACCCGGCGGCCGAAAATGCTGGAGTTAAATAGCAAAACTAACAATTTTACAAAAGTAACGTAAAAAATTTTGCAGCCTCCTAGCTCCTCTATTTTTTGAGTTATAGTGCGGACGGACACTGAGTTCTTTCATTTAAAAAGAGATTTTGTATGGCAGCTACCCGAACCCGTCACACCACCACAACCAAATTTTGCAGAAGTTGTTGCCATAAAACTTGATCATCATTCGCAAAATTTCAGATACCTAGATTGAACAGACACTGGGTTATTTCTATTTAAAGAAAGACGTTGTATGGCAGCTACCCGAACCCGGGGACAGAAAATGCTGGAGTTAAATAGCAAAACTAACAATTTTACAAAAGTGACGTAAAAAAATTTTCAGCCTCCTAGCTCCTCTATTTTTTGAGTTATAGTGCGGACGGACACTGAGTTCTTTTCATTTAAAAAGAGATTTTGTATGGCAGCTACCCGAACCCGTCGCACCAGCACAACCAAATTTTGTAGAAGTTGTTGCCATAAAACTTGATCATCATTTGCAAGATTTCAGACGCCTAGCTTTATTAACTTCCAAGAGGTGCAAGAAGCCTGAACCGGCTGTTCTAGGCCAAACAAATTTTACAAAAGTTGTTGGCATATAACTCGACACTTCTTTACTAAATTTCAGATTCCTAGCTTCAATAAACACTGAGTTATTCTCATTTAAACGGATAAGTTGTATGGCAGCTACCCGAACCCGCCGCACCACCACAACCAAATTTTACAAAAGTTGTTGCCATAAAACTTGATCATCATTTGCAAAATTTCAGACGCCTCTCTTCATTAGGTTCCAAGAGGTGCAAGAAGTCTGAACCGGCTGCTCTAGACCAACCAAATTTTACAAAAGTTGTTGGCATGTAACTCGACACCTCTTTACTAAATTTCAGATTCCTAGCTTCAATAAACACTGAGTTATTCTCATTTAAACGGAGAAGTTGTATGGCAGCTACCCGAACCCGCTGCACCAGCACAACCAAATTTTACAGAAGTTGTTGCCATAAAACTTGATCATCATTTGCAAAATTTCAGAAACCTAGCTTGAATAGATACTGAGTTATTTCTATATAAAGATAGAAGTTGTATGGCAGCTACTCGAACCCGCCGGCCGAAAATGTTGGATTTAAATAGCAAAACTAACAATTTTGCAAAAGTGACGTAAAAAAAATTTCAGCCCCCTAGCTCCTTTAGTTTTTGAGTTATCGTGCGGACGGACGGACGGACGGACGGACGGACGTACATGGCTTAATCGACTCCGAATTCGATTCTGAGCCGATCCATACCTTTGACACTATATCTAGCTCGACTCCTTTAAGGTGTCACAAACGTAATGGCAAATTTATTATACCCTTGAACATAGTTCATACGGGTATAAAAATAATTGATTAAAAAAATTAATGATATTTCACCCCTTAATCATATTTCAATACCCGAATGTATAGCTATAACTTCACACCATCTTCTAAAAATTTAAACTTGGATCTTCTACTATAGGTAATAGATTCAACTTAGTACAGTTCAGCACGGTTGCGATATCCTGCATCAGTTTTTTTTCTTAATTAAGCCATTATGGGAGCTTATTACAAAGTACTAGTAAATCAGTGAATCGTCTGTTAAGTTTAATGTATTTCATATGTTCCATAGTCAAAGAAATATTTTTCTAGCCTTCTTAACCTTCTTTTTAAATTATAATTTAATAATATTAAAATAAAGGTAATTATTATTAAAAAGAAAATGATTTTAATCTGTTTCCCTATTTGCTTTTCTTATACAGCTGAAATTATTATAAGTTCTATTCAAAGGGAGCACCCCAGTTGGTCTAAATCTATTACTCAAAAAGGCATTTGGCTGTACTAATTTGTACTAATTGGACACTTCGCATAATAATAATTTAGTAGACAAATGGGACACAATTGGAAGTATGCCAATTAATTTAATTTAAATTTTATTATTATTGTAATTATTTTTTTGATGTTTATTTAAAACTATTAATTCTACCTGAAAATTTTATTTTGAATTAAAATATTTGAATAAAAATAAAAGAACAGGGTACCGGTCTTTTTATCGAAAACCAAATGTCGAAAAAAATGTTGGAAAATAAATTTATTGACTTTTTTTTAAAAGTATAGTATATTTTAGAGCTAATTTATTTTTTTTTGCGAGGGTAGGTGGGAATCATCGAAAACACTATAGGGGAGTGAAAACGAGCACGATTTCTCTATGGGTGTGTGGGACTTTAACCCACAAAACACCACCTCCCTTTTTTGACCAAACAATAGGTTATACGACCTTTAGTACTACTGTACTACCTAGTCATAGGAAGTTGAGTTAAGGAATGAAAATAGATTTCAAATTGGCAGGCATATTGTGAACAAAGTTGTTAATATTCTCTTTGAATCTTTGTTGTTGGATTTAAAATCAGGATTGCCCCTTTTTCCATAATATATATATTTATGTATGTGTGAAATTCTGAATTAGAAGGAGTTTTATCCATTCAAAATCGGAGTTATACGCCTTTTACAGAATATTTATTTAATTGTATATGAAAGACTCTGAATTAAAAGGGGTTTTATAGTTGATTACGGAATTAGGATATTTTCCCTTTTTTTCAAAATATTTTCTCATTCACATCAACTTTCCATTTAAATACAAAATCATAACCATCATTATCATCATAATAATCACCATCATCTTCATCATCATCATTATCATGACCAACACTACCAACCTTATTACGTAACCAACAACTAAAATATCATCTTCAAAAAATTTATGCCAAATATCTCATTTGCCAAACAAAATTTTATGCGAAGTGTCCAATTAGTACAAATGGAATTTTGTTAAATGTTTTTTTTATGCTAACTGGTTGTATGGTAACAGTATTTTTATGCTAACTGGGTTTATGCCAAATTTCTTTTCGAGAAGTGGATTTATGCTAACTGTGATAGACCCCTATTCAAATGGTTTGATTTAATAATACAAAGTGTTAATAAAAAGTGATGACTATTATTTCAATTCAAATAAATACTTGCCAAAAGATCTCCTATTTTTCCTTTTTATTTTTTCACTCTTTTAATAATTCTTTTATCCGCAACTTAAATAATTTTTATTTACACTTTAAACCATTCTAAATTTAATTGTTTTAATTAAATATTTACCTTATATATAAAAAAAAAAAAAACAAAAAAATTTGCACCAAATATTTTATTAATTAATTTACCATAAATAATTTTATAAGCTTTGCATTTATGCTAAAGAAAAAACTAAAATCTATTCAATTGTTAGAGCAAAAAAAAAAATATCTAAAATAAATTCCAATTGGATTAAAAATAGACAGTCTACAAAAGCAAAAAAATAACAAATTCAATATTCATACAAACAGCATGCAATGCAACAAAACTAACCTTTAAAAAAATAACAAAAAAAAAAAACTTTTAACATAACAGGCATTTATTCCAGACATTGACTTAAAAAAATAATTTGAATTTTATAAAGTTTATTTTATATGCAAAAAACGATCTAAAATGAGAAAAAAAAATTAAAATAAATAAATAGTATAGGAAAAAAATAAAAAACAACAAAGCCTTCCAAAAATTACAACAAAAAAAGGATAACTTTCAATATCCTACAGGCTTTTGATATCTGTTGTTTTTTCATTCATTAATATTTAATACAAAAAAATAATAATACAAATAATATGATTGTTGCCAGATAAGCAAGAACTATTTTAATATTAAAAATATATTTTAAATATAAAATTCGTTATCGATATTGAACTGAATGGATAATTATATTTAGTAGAGATGTTCAGATCAGTGATATTCATGAGTTGTTCTGAAATAACATCATTTATATAATAGTACGTTTAATACGATACTCATGCACTTATTCTTGTATGTCTATAATTCATGCTGCTCTTATCAAATTCTTACTTACTTCAGAGAATAACACTAAAATTATAGAAACCTTCCAGAATCCTTAGAGACATTCCTTAGGAATGTTAAAAATTCAAATTTTCGGTTTAAAGATTTACAAAAAAAATTTCAAATTTTCATATTTTCTCGTATCCTTTATTTAACCCATTTAATTAATTTAAAACTTAGATAAGGTAGGCAACACTGATGTAAAATTCCACATACCACTATAATATGAAACACCTTAATTTTTGAATCATAACAATGGAAGCATTATAAAAACTAACACGTGCATTATTTTTTAATAAAATAACATTTTTATATAAATCAAATGTATATATATATATGTATATATACTATATACGTATATTATTCTGTATAGTATATGTTTATTATATAAACATCATTTTATTGTAGTAGCAATCAAAGTATGTATTTTATATGCAAATTTTACTACTATACTAAATGCATTAATATTCAAGTACAAAAAAATGTAACAAAAAAAAAACGATTACTTTTTGTAAAATGTTTTTTTTTGTTTGTTTTTTTTTTTTTGTTTTTATTTAATATTTGTCTGTGAAAATTATGTCCTTCTTACACTCCATCATCCGGTTGATTTCAATATGAATACAAAACATTATTTTATTAGTGGTGGAAAAGTGTTTGGTCAATTTGATTTTTTTGTTTTCTTTTTTATTCTATTGTATTATCCTATTGATATATCCTGAAAACATGAAAAAAGAAAAATAAATGCAAAAAAAAAAAGAAAATTGGTTTTGTCTGGTCACACAGAATAACAAAATAGCCAGAGGCTAAGATTTATGCGTTATTTTATTTTATTTTTTATTTTTTTTTGATCTTTTCTCTATTAATTCAGCACATCATATTACACACACTTTATCCTGTTAAACTTAAATATTATATAGAGCCTTTTAATATATTTTACAGTTGCCAACAGAACGCTGATATCATATCAATATTGTAATTTTATCAAATATCATTAGATTATATTTGTAAAGTAGAAATTATATCGTTTCTAATAAATTGATGCAACTGAAGGCATAAAATTGTCTCTTGTTATAATATTATTTTCTCTTTCCTGCCTTAGTAGGCATATAATTAATTACTAATTACCAACTTAGTACTAACCATGTTTTGATCTGGAATCTGATAGCTTGTAAACGTAGCTTGAAAACGAACGAGTCAAATATCAAATCCTATTTTGCAAGTTTGTTTTCAGCTGAATACTAATTACAACTTTCAATTTTTACAAATTTTCATTTTATAAAAACTCAGATAGCAAATTAACATATTTGTACTAATGGGACACTTCACAAACTGTATTTTTAATAATTTTATTTTTTTTGCAAACCATCTTTTTGGATTTGGATTGGATTGGATTTTTCCAGACTATTGTAAAAAATATTCACTGAGAATTAAAAGTTGCCTACCTATAAAAGTCCTATTGTGAATTTTTAATTCTGAAGAATAAATAGTTTGAGAAATGTGTTTTTATGCTAACAGAATTTTGTGAAAAATATTATTTGTAATTTGTTTCCTGTTCCCCACCAAAAAATAATAACATGATACATTTTTTTATCCACCACTGTATAATGGTATATAAGTTTACATTTTGTATAAATAAAAAGTACAATAGTTAACCGGAAAGGTATGAATGTTTATAATAAAAGATATAGGAACAAAAAAGGATCCAAAACGAAAGAGATAGAATACAAAAGAAAAGGATAAAACAATTTTACAGGACAAAAGATGTGAATGAAAGGTAAATATCAGATCAAAGCTTTTTTTTTTTGTTATTGTTATTGCTATTGTTATACCCTATAGCAATAGCCGGAGAAAGGATTAAATTTTGAAAGGAAATTTTTATCCAAAAAAAAAACATACAAATATAAGTTTGATAAATACTAAATACATATGTGTGTATTTTTTTTTTAATATAATATGATGTTCTTATAGTATATAATATTAGTTTTGAACATTAAGTATCCTTTTCTTGTCGTCATTATTTTCCTTTGAAGTACATCCGTTTTTATTTTTCTTTTTCACTGAAAAAAAAGGATATAGAAAAAAGAAATGGAAACAATATTGAAGCAAGGATTAAACATAACTGAAAAAAGAAAAAAACAATTGAAAAGTTTTGATTTTAAGGAAGTGTTTGGCAACTGTATAGTTGCTAAGAAGTTTGTTCTTAAATTTTTACTATAATATCATATACACAAAAAACAAAATAATATTTTAATAGTTCTTAAAGGATGTACTTTTTTTTTTGTTGATATTCTTTTACTTTGATAACATTTTAATTTAATTATAAAATTTGACTTGATCTTTTTCTTTATTTTATTTTTTATTGATTTTTGTTTTTTCCATTTTTAAAATTTTTTTAAATAAAATAAAACTTTAATAAATAATGTAGTGATAATTTTATATTTAATTTCTGTTTTTTAAAGAAATAATACGAATTTTTATAATGCAAACTGATCACTACTCCACAATACTTTTTTAACCATCTTAGTAAATTATTAAGGACCCTTAAGTCGACTAGTATATTTACACAAAAATAAAATTCAATTATTTATTTTAGACCTGGTTTTTTTTTAATTTTGTGAAACGTTCCACGAAAAATGGAAGATATAAATAGGGAATAGTGGAGATATTTAAATAGGGAAATTACATCTAAAATTTTTTTTAAGTACTGTTTGGGATTCTTAATGTCGTTTGCGTTAAATGAGACTCACATAGAAATCTTTCAAATGAGTAGGTAAAAGTATTTTTGTATAAAGTTAAGACAGAGTCGAACATAGGACCTAATTAAAAGTTTACCTAAAAATTTTACATGATTGGAACCCGGGAAAGTTTGTTTTAATTTTCTTTAAAATCAGAAAAGTTTAAGCAGAAATCTCTTTACTGCTCTCATAATAAATATTTTAGTCTTTTCGATCATTAATTGTAAAAGGTATTATATTTTATACTGGCACATTCAAAGATGAAGTATCAAAAAATTTCAAAAAAACACTGGTATTATAAAAAAATACTATTAGTTAAAAAACAAAAACATTTTTCATACTAATTACTTTTTGAATACACCTTATAAAAATGACTCACAACTACAATTAATTCAAATAAATGTTTTTCAAAACAAAACAAAAAAAAATAGGATATTATTAATGATTTTATTCATTGCCTACTATCCTAAACATTTTATTTTCTATTATTTTAAAATTTACCAGACTTTTCATATACAATTCAACAATAGTGTAATATTTCAAAATTTTAAGTTCAAAAAAATGCATTAGTGTCATTAATATTGGTTAAAACTAAACTTTTAACGATATGAATTATTTTGAAAAATGTATAAGAGCAGCTGCATATAACCGTTATTCTTTTTACAACAGAAAAAAATGAAGTTTTAATTAGTGTATGTAATTACCACCATGAAAATTTATGTTAATACCTATATGTTTAATACCTATATTATTACATAATAATATAATATAAATATTCTTTGAAATCCCTTTCCTTCGAATTCTTAATTTCAGTAATATTTAGAGAATCAGGGGATATTTTTACATAAATTACATTATTTTAATACATTTACGAGCACGTAATATAATACCTATGAACTTTTATCAGAATAAAAGATTAAAATATAATTATATATATCATTATTGAGGGTAAGATAGTAATATGATAATAGTCAGATTCATTGGATTTCTATATAGTTCTAAATAGTGAGTTCTAAAGTTTTCGTTCCCTATACCATCCTTTCTTAGATTAATATACTACATAGGCAGTCCAGAGTTTGGTTTCATTATGTTGACTAAAGGGAGATATGATCATATAGGTGATATTGTCATTTGTCAGTCAATATCTGGCAATACCAAAGGGGTATTTTTGAGATCTTTGCAAGATTCTTATATTTGTTACGAAAAAAAGAATAGTTTTCGAGTTGATGTCAAAGAAGTCTGACTTTAGAGAAATAAAATTCACTGAATAAAATATGAAGTTAAAATCACTTGGATTGTCATCGATTTCATTTGTTATCCTTTTCATAGTTGTTGTTATATGGATTGCCCTCCTTGTCAAAAATATTCTATACATTATTTTTAGGCATTTTTTTAGCATTTTTAGCAAATACTTTTATATGTTTATTAAACAGTTAGTTTTCGCCATCATAATATATGTTTAATTGTGTGAAACTGATTTGATTTATTTTAAGTTTTAAGGTTAAACCTTCGAATTACACATATATCTAACATTATCATATGTTTATTATTCGAATTTAAATTGATGTATATTTTTTTCTTATAGATCAAAATTGAATTTATGAATCTGTTTATCAATATATATATATATCTACAAGTAAAATATAATATTTAAATATTTATATTTCAAACTCTTATTAAAACATCTTCAAACTAAAAAAAAAAATCAAAAACCCTTTCACATAAAAACCAATTAATAATTCAAGCACTGTTAATACCTTCCTACTAATTTATAATCTTATTCTTAAATAATTGAATCATTTATATTAAATCAAAATTTTTTTTTCCCCTCCTTTTAAATTATTTGATTAAATCACGAACTTTAATAAACTGATCAAATTTTTCATTTTTTAAGACTTATAATAGAATCACATAAAACTGTCAATGTCAATTTCTATTTAAAATCTTCTTTCTTTTTTTACAAATGGAGGGGAATATAATTGTTATGTTAAAAAAAATGACGTATTGACATCCGCCCATACAAAAAAAAAATTTTTTAAATATTATTTTTGCTTTTTTTTTTTTTATTTCAAATTAATTAAAATCAAATTCTCTTCTTGCATATTATTATTATATAACTTAAGAGAATTATTATAACCTTAAATAAATTAAATTTTTTTTTTCATTACCTAGGTTTATACATTATATTTGTATAAGTAAATAAAGATACTTATAAACTTATCACTTGTCCTCCAACGCAATATTTTAATATGTATGCCAATAATTTCAGAGATTTGTTTAAAACGAAAAATATTTTTTTTTCATTCCATCTTTAAAACTCTTCTCTAATCAAATGTTATGTGCGTTTTCTATTCTTAATATTTATATTGATGAAAAGATTTGATGAAATTAAAAATTAAATGGTACTTTAATACCTATTATAAGGTACAAAAATAGTTTTAATGGTAAGATAATTTTGAAATTTGATTTTTTTTTGTTTTTATTTATAATGTGAAGTATTTTTAAACAATGAAACAGTAAAATAAACTAATTACATATATTGGCATTTTAAATCTGTTTAAGACATGGAATTGATAAGATCATTTGTTTGCAGAATTTTATCAATAATATTGGAAGAATTTTGATATATAACATCACATCGAAAATGTGTTATTTTATAAGTTTAGGAATAAAAATATTTATTTCATAGGGATTAAATTAGGAATTACAGATTTTATTCCAGCTGATAACATCAGTTTTACAACCGTATTATTAACGACTTATTAACAGTTAAGATAACGAATTGGCATATGGGAATACGTTTGTAACTCGAATATTACAAATATGGAACCATCTTTAACCTTATGTATACCTTATAATTAGGGATGAAACATTTTTGTAGAACGTTGACATCTTCGTTTATTACATTCTTTACAAACCATAAACCTACTGCTACTCCAGAGGAAAATCTTCCCTTCCCTTGAATTTATTTTAAATTTAATATGAATGAAACAAAGTTTTTGAAAAGATCGGGCATTAGATAAACAAAGAAAATAGAAAATATCACAGTATCTAATTAAATTTAATCTATGAGAAATATTACCATAGAAAATTAAAATTTAATTTAAATCCCAGAGTAAAGTAAACATTATAACTAGGAAAAAAGTGCAGGTGTTTTTTAGTACATTAAACACTCACACCCTCTGAGAAGTCTTGTTGGTGTCCTACTCATATATAGCGCATTTCAATGATTCCTACCTATTCTCGCAAAAACAAATTTAAGTAAAGGTACTATTTATAAAAATTAAAAAATTAAAAAAATTTTTTAAATTCTCATTAGGGCTGTGATAACGAATTTCTGAAAATCTGTCCTAACCAAATAAAGTACTCATGAATATTATTTTAAAATTTGCAATTAGTCAATACTCTTCAAAGGAATTTATTCTACAATCGTAATCCTAAATACTAAACACAGGGAATCATTCATCTGATCTAGTTGTAAGATTCTTATAATACAAATAATTAATTCGAAAACAAGAACTCTTGGAATTCTTTATAAGATAATAGATGGCGTAGAAATAAAAGAAATGTCTCATAGTGTTTGTACAATAGCTACAGCCGACTAATCAACGGCTTAGTGATATTAATGATCCATGAAAACCGAAGTTTAGTCAAATATGAATCGTAAATAAATGACATTGTGGATGACCTATGCTTCTTCTGAAAAGCAAGAAAAAAAAAATTCGAAAACATTGCATTACAAATCAAATAACCATGAAAGAACACGTTTTAAAAATATAAAGGTGAGTAATTTCAATATTATTATTTTCAAAAAGAAAAAGAAAAAAAACTCTTCTTTACAAATCAATTTCATAAATAAACAAAATATAAATAAAAATAAAAATAATTTATATTGAAGATACAAAAAAAAATAAAAATGCTTTAAGGCCAAATCAATTTTTAATATTTATTTATTTACATACAACTCCTAAACATATGCAGGCACATAAATTTTTTTCCGCGAGTTTTTTTTTTTATTTCAATAAGTTTTAAGTAATCTTCAGATTTTCAAAGTTTTGAGTTTTTGATTGAAAAATTGTTGAGGTTATGATCTTTCAATTTAATATGGATATAGCTATAATTGGTTTATTTTATTATTTTTTTTTTTACTGTATGGTTTAATACAGAAAACAACAAACAATAATATTGACAAAAAAAAACATATCAATTACCTGTCAAAATATTTTTTATTAAAAATATTCTTCAAAGATATACAAATAATAAATAAAAACTCAAAAAAAAAAAAATACAAAAAATAAAATATTTTTGTGTTTTGTAAGACCTTCAATAAATCGTTCTACGTCAATTTCTAGAGTGATATGAGGGGCTTAAAAACAAAAAAAATAATAATTATTGTGAGAACTATAAATTTTGAAGTACAGTTAAGTTTAGCCTCATTTATTACATCTATTATCTATTACCACAGCTATTTTTGTGAATTGAATTTCCTTATCAAATCTTTTTAATATTTTACTTAAGATTTTTATAGAAGTTTTTCTCTAAAATATTGAGTGAGACTGAGAGAATGTGAATTAAGGAACACATATAGATTCTAGCTTAAAATTTTCTTAAACTATTATAACATTTAAACAGTGGGTCCAATGCATAAAACTCAGCTTGAACCCAAATCTCACTTTTCAAACAAAAACTACACTTAAACTCATAGATTTTATTTGAAAGAGTAAGATTTGACCTCAAGCTCAGTTTTATGCATTCGACCCATTATATATTGGGCCTTTTGATGCTATATGTTATTTTTGAAACTTATATTATACAATATTGGTGACGGGATCGAAATATATCAAAAGTATCTAATGATGAATAACATATTGAACTTTTAGTTTATAAAAATTCTAAAAAATCCCATTGAATGTGTCAATGATGTGATTAAATTTCATTAATATTATATTTTCTGTAATTTTAAATTTAGACAGAAAGATACTAACTCTATTCGCATAATTTCTAATTACTAAAACTCCAGTCTACAGAGTTAAGTAATAAAAGAAAGTATAGCCTAACATAATCTTCAATAATTTTCTAGATTAAATATTGAATGAAACACAAAATCATCATAGGAACTTTACAGTCTACTAAATTCGTCAACCTTTTCAAATAAAAAATTTAAATAACGTTTTAAAAAAAAATTTAACAATTCACTAAAAACCACATTTATCATAAAATTTTAAGAATTAAAATAAATTTTTTTAAAATATTATTTCTAAAAATTTTCAAATTTTATAAAAACATTTTTGTAAACTATTTTCTTAGAAAATTTCGATAAATTTAATTTAAAATTCCTTATCTTTTTCTGAATATTTATAAACATATATATAAAAATCATAATCTATCTAAATACTATTCTTCATTTAAATAAGAATGAGTATACGAAGAAACAGCGGTTCTGTACAAAAGAACCAATCACAAATATTTCAAAACTTCTTTTATCTCTTGTTTTTTTTTTTTTGGTTCTCTAAATTTACAAGAATATTCCATCTGTCCATTTTTAAAATCTATGCAATAAAATAAACCAACCTTAACTTTAGTAAAAGACGATCATAGGATATGATTTTTATTTTGAAATTTTACCTATGTTACAGAATATAACAACATTATTTTTTTAAAGTACCTCAACTGTTTTTTTTTTTTGCAGGCGTGCCTGTAAATGTCGTAAGGAAGAATTATTCTTACGCCGTGTGTTGGACTCGAACCCACACTCCCTTGGTGTTTATAGCGTACTTTACATGCTTTTACTAGGCGACTGAGGCCTCTACCTCAATTTTCAATGGAATTGTTGTCTTCAATTGTCCTTCATGCTAGCTAATATTAGCAAAAAAATAAGAGTTATCCTTCCGTCAGCAGACAGAAAAAGTAACATTTATGAAACAATAGGCACACATTTGTTCGTATTATAAAATTAAGAAAGAGAATGAGAGGTCTCGGGTTCGATTCCCGGCTGGGTACAAAAATTATAATATAAAAAAAAAAATATTCATATATCGCAATATATAAATACTTTATATATCATAATATCTCGTACACCCCACATTTCTACCAGGAAACAGGGGTTATAGCTACCTGGCACATTTATGTACCACGGTACCTGAATATAAATAAATAAATAAATAAATAAAATTAAGAAACTAACTGTAAGGAGTCAATAGACCAATATCAAATACAGAAGAAAAGGTTTTCAGAATACATTCACTATCGTGCCACTATAGCAATATTTTACATATTTTATAGGAAAACGATTTATAAATGTCTGCAAAATAATGTCATCATTATGTTTATAATAAAAAAAAAAAAAACTTTATAGAAACTAGCCAAACAATCTCAAATACAGTGTAAGTAAGTTTAAGACAGTGTAAGGACCTAGGTCAGTTTTTTATTCTCCTAAGAAAAATAAATTTTTTTTTTATGAGAGTCTTGTTAAACCTATTGTTTTGAATTTACTAATTAGTGGTACAGAATATTGTTCTAAAGTTTCACAACTTTTTTTAGTTTCCTCCATTTTAACACTAAAAAATTAAAAACAAAAAAAAAGGTAATACCTTTACATAATACCTTCGGTCTTTAAAATTCAATGAATTACAATACCAGATCAATTATTATAACACCAGATATTAATTCTATAGTTATGAGTTTTATTCATTTATTATAAATTATATTATCTACAATACGTACAATAAAAGATTTCCTTATTTCAATAAAAACTACAAAACAAAAAAAAAATTTTTAATAAAAAACAGTAATGTAAAATGCTAAAAAAAAAAAAAAAAAGAAAATTTAAACAATTTCTGACAAAGAATTTAAAAGAACCCGTAAGGCTTATCTGCAAATAAATAACGCACGCGAATGTCTAGACGCCATGCAAATAGTTTCAAAGATCTTTTACTTCATATTTTATTCAATCTCCTCACCCCCAACTCTTAATAACTATTCTTGCAGTACAATTTTTTACTTTCTACTAATCTTCTTTTTTTAACTCATTTTTTTAAAATATGACACGATAAACAGAATTTTACTACAAATTTTTCTAAAAACTACAGTTGAGGCAAAAAAAAATATTGAATTTTTACAACCCTACAACTGTAAGAGCCAAAGGGAGACCTTATTTGTAAAAGCTAAAGGGAAAATATCAAAAATAAAAGATTTTAAAGTAAGTTTGTGGTTAATGCTTGCAGCTGGTCATTCGAAGATTTCTTTGTTGTTTGGAAGGGAGGATACACAACAATTCTTACACCTAGGCCCTGTGACTCGTTGTGCACCCCAACTCCATGAGACGGTTGTTTATCACAATGGCTCATCGTTCAGAGGTGGAAATTATTATAATTATCTAACATTGTCTGAATTCGTTATACTCGTATACCTAAAATAAATTTCAAATCCAATATCTCGAGAAGGTTCATCAATATTGTGATAGTTTTCTTTCAAAATGTTCGTAAATGTCAGCACATCAAATCAATATTTATCTAAAACTGTTAACATATATGAGATGATTTTAAGATATATTTGAAATAAGGTTTTTGTTTTAAACCCTGTCTATAATATTTTTAATGTACATTATGTTCCTTTGCTTTACTAAAAAAATTTTATATCTGCTTTAGCATTAATTTTCTTAAATTATTAAACTTGAAGCATCAACAATTTTTTGTTTTAATCAAAGGTTTTTAGAAAAGAATTGCTATTAAAGAAATTATAGAATGTCTATTAGACGACGGGAAGTTAAAAGGAAGCTAGACAAGAGAAAATATAACATCAGATTATTATAATATAAGGTTACAAACACAAAAACTTTTCAAAAAAAATTGCTAAGATTTAAATATTTCAAGATTAAGTCAAAAAAAAGGCCTACACTGTCATTTACAAAAAAAAAAATATTCATAATAAAAAATAACGTTTAATACCTGTGCGCTATAAAGAGTTATTTACCAAAGAAATCTATAGAATAATTTTTTTTTTCTTCAGGAGAATAGTAGAAAATAATAAAATATTAGTAGTAAGTTGTACTGGTACTGGTACTGGTCTGTAATGAATGGTTAAGTTAAAATTTTTATTTTTTATTCAATTGTATTGTTGTTCGGTGAATTGATGATAAACGTGCGTTTCACTCATAAGGAAGTGTAAAAGCGAAGCGACGATGCAATTTCGGATAACAAAAGAAAACTAAAAAGTAATTTTGTTTTTTCTTTTTTTTTTTTATTTAGTTATTTTTTGCCTTTATCTTTCTTCTGTTTTTTTTTTTTTTTTTTTGTTGTAAATTATGACTTGAATGGAAGACAAAAAATTATGAACTTTTTTCTACTTCTTTTGATGATTTTTATCTTAAAGTGGTTAAACAATTTAACACCTTCACCAAAACAAACCAAAAAAAAAAAACCAAAAAATAAATATTTCACAGAGCAGTGGTAATTTTCATTTCGCTGGAATTTTAGCGAAATTACAATAAAATTAAATGGTGCAAGAAAAAAGGTGAAATATTTTAAAATTTCAAGTTTTCTTTTCCAAATTTTGGTTTCATTTTGTTTTCTGTTTTTTTTCTCTTGTTTTTCGGTATTCTTTAAAAAGCATAACAAAAAGAAATTTGTTGTTATTTTGGTTTTTGTTTTTAATAAACGATTGTGAAAAATGCAGATGGGACTTAAAAATTTCGGTATTATGATAATTGTTAACAACATAAAGGAATTAATATCTAGTCATAGAGATACCAAAAAAAAAAAAAAAAACAAATCACTTAGAAAATAGTTATGTTTGATAAAAGTGCAATTTTTCTCACATATAAAAAGAAGATCTATATAATCATAATTTCACATTAACATGCAATCATTAACCCTTAAGTGAGAATTATAATTTTTTTTAATTGAAAAATTCAAGAAAGAAAAAATCCTAGAAGCAAATCGTCGAATTGTTGCACAACAATCTTATATTCATTGTAAACATCTGCGTTTGACTAAGAAAGTTATTAGCCATCTTTTAAATTCTTTCTACAATATTATTACATAAAATTAGAAATTTAATTAGTTGAATCGTTTAATAGTATTATCGATTCCGATAAAACAATTTTAACAAGTTTAATTTGTTCATAATTCAAAAATAGTTCAAGATTCAAGTATAACTCCTAATTTCATTTTCAAATTATAATATAATATCTAAAAATCTTTAAAATACTCCAAATGGAATTGAATGAATGCAGTTAATTGATATGAACCTTTTTTCATCACTACCTAGAATAAATCTGTTATAATATTGATAAATTTTTTTAATGTTTCAAAAGCTCAAAAAAAAAACAAATAAACGATTTTTTAAAGCTGTGGAGGCTACTATAATAGTAAAATATTTATTTTAACTTTTGTGGTATATTCAATCAATAAAATGAACTCAGTCTCAAAGTTAAGAGTTAGTAGAAACTTTATGAACTTCTTTAATCCAATATCTTATCGAATCCTTATACATTATCCTTTTTATGGTCCCGATTTTTTAACAAGCCAGTTTATTCAACTTTAATATAATAAATGATAAAATCAGTGATTACTTTTTTCAAATAATTCAATTTTACATATCCTTTTGAATGCCTATTTTATCTATACAATCTCGGCTATTTCCTTTGTCTTCTCTTAGCCATTTTAACATTATTCCTATCAACATTTCAATCCTTCCTTATGTAATGTTATTTGATAAATAATAAATAGTTTTTGGTTTGTAAATGTTTAAAAAATTTAAATAGTCAATTTGGAAAATTGTTCGAAAAAAAAAATAAAAATATATAAAATATATAAAAGGACAAATGAATCCTGATTACAAGTGAACTATTATTTTATTTTTGTTTTTATTTAAGAAAAAGTAAATCAATTAAATTAATGAATACTGCAATGTTTTATACTGCGATTATTGTCATTTTTGTTGTTAATTTTCTTGCCAATTACAATCAAAGTATGGATACTGAATTTAATGGATTTTTTTTTATATTGATACATTGATTTTATATTACTGTATGTAAACAAGTATTAAGTATTAAATAAAGAGAATATAATTTAATGGTAGAACTTGGAAGTGCTTCATATGTACCTCTTCTTAATTTAAAATTGAAAATAACTTACTATTACTATGAAATAAACTATTAATAAATTAAATTACTATTAATAAACTTAACTACCATCTTCATTAAATTTTTTTTTCACAGAAACAAACACAGTCAAAAAGGAAGCATAATAAAACCTGAAAATGATGGTCATATTTTAGAATAGAGCTCGAACATCGTTATCATATCTCGATAAAATGTAAAATAAACCCAAATGCCTTAAAAAATTACGTATAACCTTAAACTAAACGTTAACGTTTCTACTTAAGCACCGCTCTATAATTGACGGATAAAAGTTGTATTATTTCATTGAGGAGATCCTATAGGTCAACCTATGATTACTTTGAACAATTTAACATCATGTCATGTGATAAACCAATTGTAATTTCAATTTCTAAAATTGCACCAAATTCAAAAAATAAAGAGATCATTAACATCTTAGTTGCTAATTTAAAAAATTTGCTTAACATTTAATCGCCAATCTTCCTCAAATTTCTTTACAATAATCCAATTTCATCCTCTAAATCTCAAAGTTCTTCACTTTTAGTTCAAATCCTTTAATATTCTTTATTCAAAGTAAATCATTACCTATATTATGTTGAAAGTGCGAGTTTAAGGTCAACACAAGCGAATAAATTTGTATAGTAATCTGTTCATATTATTGCCGTTCGATTGTTTTCACTCCATGCAAAAGAAAGAAAAGTATCACATCAGAAAACTAAAAGTAAAAAGAAGTTTCTTTTGATTTCAACATAAATGCTACCTTTGAGGAACACCATTTGTCAAATACCAAAATATTTTCCAAACCTATATCCATTACTTTAAAAAAAAATAATGTTGAATTTATTTATTAATGATCCTTCACATATAAACGTCGATGTATGAAACATGGACAATATATGTAATTCTTTAATAACATTCACATTCAAAAATTCCTATACTGAGATTGTATCAGTATTTAAATACAAGGATAACAACAAGAATATAATATGAAAATTATATTATAAATGAATAATAATTAAATTATTGAATCCTTTTAATTCGATTCGGTAATTATTTTGTAAATTTTTATATAAATTATTTTCATTTAAATAAACTATATGTATATGTGTATTATAATGAATCTCAAAAGTGAGTCAACGTTAGTAAATTTTCATATTTTCCTCTTTAAAATAAAAGATAAAAATTTTAATTGTACCTAACAATAGTATAGAGATAAAACCTATAATTTAATAGCCGAATATTTTGTCTTCAAATATTCATTCTTATCTTTGAGAAGAATTTTGCAGGTTACTATCACATTCATTAGACTGGGCTTTATTTGTAACCAATTCTAAAATCCCCCGAATTATATCTTTTATATGTGTACACGTTTCAACAACAAAAGGTTTAAAAGAGTAAGTGTTACGGCCCACAAATACCTACTAATTAAATTATTGAAATTCTGATTTTTGACCAACTCTTTATTCCCCTCTTATATATTTTTTACTTACCGTCAAATGAAATACATTTAAATGGTATACAGTCAAATGAAATACAGTAAAATGATAATAAAGGCAACATGCTCCCGAATTTTATGCGTATATTTTTTGTTTGTCCTGCTATTCTATACTTTTCCATTTTTAATTTTAACTTTGTAGTCTGTTGTAGAATGTTCAAGCTGGTCAATTAATAAATAATCAAATTATTGATTATTTATTGAAGAAATAACCAACGCATTGCATCTTTTGAACAGAAATTAAAAAAAAAAAATTGCAGCGTAATTAGTTCCGAACATAATATATTATCCGAACCCACAAATTTGTATGTTTTTATATGAGTATATAGTCTTCAAAATTTAAATATTGGCAAAAGTCCTTATCCAGTTACATAATCTATCGCAACCTTCTCTTTTTAATTTTCAAGATATTTAAAGTAGGTTCTATAATTTGTATGACGACTACTCACAGATATGGTCCGATCTGGAACAAAAACAATGAGGCAACTACAAATTTTTTCAAAAATATTTTGACTGAATTTCATGTTTACTCATTTTTGATGCTGACAGTATATTGTATGTAAATAATTTTATACATATTCGTGTAAGTGTATAAAACATAAATTGACTTTTATAATAATTATAATATACAAAAATTCATTATTTTTTATGCTAAAGGATTGTTAACGGTTTATTGTCATATGAAAGGAAAAAATTGTATTAAAGTTTTCTATGATGAAGCAATTAAATAATTGAAGCAAAAAAAAAAAGAATATTATTATATCAGTATAATTTATTTACATTCATTTTAAATTTTTTTTTTATAAAAAGAAAAATGTTCCATAGTGTCTGCATTGAACTTTAGTGATTAAAATAAGTTTTACTTTAATAATTGAAGGTCAAAAACTATTCAGTTATACCGTAAAACTTAAACAAAGTAATGTATTTGAATAACGCACTTTATAACAAAAATACAAAACGAAAGTTAGCGCTTTAATTTTTACGTTTTACTTTGAAAGGATGTATAGAGATAATTAAGTTACAGCTGTCAAAAAATATAAAAATTACAAATTGATCCTTAATAATCCTTATGCAGGGGATGGTAAAAAAAATTTTCTGTTAGAACTTATACTAATTTTGAAACATTCGCCTTCTCTCAAAATTTCGAGGTTCTAATTAAAAGTACACAGAATGATGAAGGAAGTAAAACTTCCAAAAATTTCTTTTCACAAAACGCTACATTTAAAAACTAAATTGCAAAAAATTGCATTACTTTAAAACGTTGAGTTGCTGTAACTGCGTGATGGATGGGATTTCATAAAAATATTTTCTTCTTTAACATTATTTCTTTTAAGAGCCCAGGTCCATGGTTAATGTTATTGTTCAATCTTAAAAAGTGTAAAAGTTTTATAAACAGTCGGACAGGATGAAATAGGAAAATTTTTCAATTTTTGTTTTTTTTACATAAGCCAACAATTTTTTTATAACTAGTCAATATTTAAGATAACGTTTACATTGCATAAATATAACCATCCTAAACATTATTTTATTCTTTATTACACTTAAATATTGACACATCTCTCTTGTCATAAAACTTACTCCATATTTCAACATCATTTTCACCTTATTCAATACGTTTTTCCACCTACTCCTAGGCAACATTTTTAGTACATAATGAATGATGTCACATGAAAAAAATGTCACATGAATGAAATAAATGTCACATGAATGAAATAAATGTCACAATTTCTTCTTCAAATAAAACAAATAATAAAAACTTTAAAATTTAACAATTCTTAATTCTTTATTTTATTTTTCTTTTTTTTCTTAACCATTTATACACCCAATTTAAACCAAAAAAAAAAATTATTTTTGTTTTTAAATTAAAATGATGATGACAAAAAATATAAAAAATGTCAGTAGCAACTACTTAAAATTCTAAAAAAGTAAAAAAAAAACAAAAATAAAACAATAATTTATAATATAAACATGTGTGGGTTTATTTTTTTTTTGTTGTTTTGTATTTTATATTTAAACATATACGCATTCAAATAACGAACCCACAAACTAATCACTTAATTCTTTAGCTTTGGCGACTAAAATACACCCTTTTAAAACTTTTGTGTTTTTTTTTTTTTTTTTTTGACTTCTCCAGTGTCCTTTTAGTTCCTAATTTCAGTTTTTTTCTTTTCTATTCAAGAATGACAAATTACATTCCTTTTGGTCAACAGAAAACAACAACAACATCAAAACAAAAGAATTACAAAAAAAATTATAAATATTATGAGTCTGAAGTCTGAACAGAAACTGGGATATAGGATGACACAATGGGATTTCAACGTATTTCGAAACAAAAACAAAACAAAAACAAACAAAAAAAAAAAAAACAATACAAAATAATAATTAAAGCCTTTTTATGTGGTTGACTTTGTGGTTCATATGTGTTTTGAATATAGCGGATATTTGGTCATATATATCCTTTTTATTTCTATATATTATAACCTTATTTCTAAAACAATAAAATACCATTATTGGGTTGTTGGTAGGAGGTAAAACTGAAAACCATTTAAATTGTTTTTACACAGAAACTCTTTTACATAGGATTTCCGTGAAAATAGTAGGACACATGCGGTCAAAAGAAAAAAGAATCATTGGTTTCGGACAATAAAAATTTTACATATACATAGGAAGGACAAGAAGAGATGAAAGTATTTTGTAATAAATCCTGAATTTGAATTGTTCTTTTTTGTTCAATTTCATTTATTTTTATGTAAATTTTTTGAAGGATTGCTCTTTAAAAATCCTGTAAATCTCTTTTTATTTATTTTGAAACCTTTTTGCTTTTTTAGATTTTATGTATTTTTAATGTCCAGTTCAAATGAATAAAAATGAAAATGATATTGTATGTAGTTTTCACACAACTTAAGCTCTTTCAGAACTTCTTTTATGTGTCACTTAGATGAAATAAAAACAAAAAAAAAATATTCTTTAAAATGTTCATAAATTATAATGTATATCTTTTTTATTTGTTTGGATTTTTTGTTTTCCTTTGAGTGATTAATTTGTTTTAATTTCTCTGGTTGCTGGGAAAGGAATAGCTGGGAGGCATTTTTTTTTTATAGTGCATAAGTGATTTTGAACATTTTAAATTAAAAAAAAAATAAAATATTTCTTGCCCTTGGCAAATAGCCATATGTATTTCAATAATCTTAGGTTTTAAAAAGACCAAACAAAATATATTTCAGATGATTAAAAGAATTTTTCAAAAATATTTTTAAATGTATCTAATGCACCTTAAAGAAGTATAGTATTTAGTAATGGTCTCAAAAATTGAATGTAGAAAATTTAAATTAAACAAGTAGACTTGAAATTTTAAGAATATACTTTTTTGTCTTTGTTTTTTTTTTTATTATATTTACTTTACGTTGTAAACCAACGATTTTTAAAAGCGCACATTTCCAAAAGGCAATGCAAACTGTTTAGAATTGTGACTTGCACAAAAATTAATCATATAATAAAAAAAATCGTGAAAATAGGCTTTTCTGGAATTTTGAGGGGATGTTAGTCTGGAACCCTATATAACTAAGAAAAACCGTTAACACAAGTAAGAATATATTACTGGAGCTTTAATTTTTATGTTTTGCCGAAGAAAAATTGGTACAGGTGCTTAAGTTACAATTGCCTAAAAATAGGAAATTTTCAATTTTTGAGCCCTAACAGCTGCTAAGCAAGGGTCGATACGAAAAAATTTTCTAAGGAAATAGGGCTTTTTTGCAATTTTGGGGGCTGTCACTTTGGAGCCCTATACAATTAAAAGAAACCATTAACACACATAAAAATATATTACTGGAGCTTTAATTTTTTTTCTCTTGCCGAAGAAAAATGTGTACAGGTGCCTAAGTTACAGGTGTTTAAAAATAGCAAATCTTCAAATTTTGAGCCCTAATAGCTCATAAACATGGGGTGGTACAAAAAAAATTTCTGAGAAAACTTATACTAATTCTAAAAGTTCTTTTTTGTCTCAAAATTTCAAACCCCTATCTAAAAGCGTACCGGAGTTATGAAGGTAGAAAAATCATGCAAAATTTGGTTTTCACATAACGGTAAAAGGGCTTCTTCAAAGGGCTAAAATTCCCAATCTTCAGCTAAGTTTTTTCAGATAAAGTTTTTTTGAAATTAAAGTTTGACGTTACGAAAAATTTTTAAATATTGTTTTCTAACCTTTCTAATCGTTTTTCAATAATTTTAACAATATTTTGTGATTAATTTTTTATTTTCAGAAAAATTAAGCATTTTTCCTTTTCCTACTATAATATATTTCATATACTCATATAATTTATAGAACATACAACAAAATTTCAGAAAAATTCAAAATTACACCTCAATATATTTGCAATATACCAAACAAGAAAGAAGTTAAGGCATATTAAAAAGTGCAGAAAGGAATTTACTATTGTTATCCTATAGTATTAGAAATTTAACTATATTTGTTAAATGTTCATAATCTCTCTGAGCTGATTCAATTCTCCTTCCTAGAAGGGTGAAGACTATATCAATAACAGCAAGGAATAAGAAAAGCACCACAGAAACTACAAGTATATACACAAAAAAAGTAGAAGATATACTCGAAAAACGTTATCAAATTAAACTAATGGAATCAGTAAAATCGAAACAGAGTCAATAAATACTTTACAAAAAATTAAATTTACCGACAACATTTGTAAATTCCAAGAAATTATATTAATATTATTACCATTAAATCAGAGCAAAATTTTAAATTTCAATCAAAGTTTTTAACTGATACAACATACCTGAAACTAAATATATTAATTTTTCCACAACCCTTTAATAACTTTAATTTTTATTTTTTTAAAAGAACAGAATTTTAACCCCTTTAAAACAAAAAAAAGGAAATTAAAATTTCTTTTAACATAAGCAAAAAACAAAAAAAAAAACACTTTCTAAATTACCACTATACATTATGATACATGTACTTTAGACAAAACAGAATTCTGCCTCCCAGGTGAGAAGAAACGTTCTACGAACAGGTATTATTGAAAGGAAATCTTTTATATTCTTTTTTTTTTTTCTTATTTATATTTAACCCTTCCTTATTTACCAAGTGATCCTTATAATAACTAAAAAGAAATTATTTACAGGTCATACACCATATTATTGCCCATAATATATGGTATCGTAAACTAAAATCCCTCACCACTTTCCAGCTAAACAAAAAAAAAAAAAACACAAGATTCCAAAAGTGATTAAATACAAGGGCAAGTATTTCTACAATAAATATTGTTGCCTATATTGCTTTTCTTTTCTTACAATTATTAAAAGTATAACGATATAACTGAATAGTAAAGTAGACACTAAAGACAACTAAGACACATATTTATATTATGTATATGCATTGTACATGGTACATAAAACCCCTTTAATATTTCATCTTTAAATTTTCTTAACATATGAACTTTAAAAAAAAAAAATAACAAAAAGTAAAAAAAAATGTAAGGGTTCTAGATGTTCCTTTAATTTTGTGGATGTACCATAACTGTTACTGGTTTTAATAGAAGTCTATTCTTATTTAATTCTCATGGGTAATTTTCTATCCCAAGGCAATTACCCTTAACAGCTTAACAGAAATAATTTTTCTTATACTTAGTTGTATTTTGTTTTTTACTAAATATCTACCTACAGTTAAAAAAAAAATTAATACCATTAGAATCATACTAAAAATTATTAATTTCAAACAAATTTTAAAAATGAAAAAGTCATTTCGAAGGTTTTTAAAATACATTGAAACACCTACAAAAAAGCAAAGCTTTTAAAAGAGATTAACAGTTGTTATATAAGGTAGACATACTGTGGTCAAAGAATATGTTAATTCATATAGGTATTATGAATGATTTAAAAAATTTAAACACTTGCATAAATAGCAAAAAAACCAGAGTTTAAAGAAAACTTGGAGCATGCTACCTAAATCAACGTTTTTATAACGTTTAGTTGGCTTACAATACAAATTTATTGCTGGTTACACATATTGTTATTGAATTTGACTGTGAGTCTATTGAAGCTTTAAGCATATTGTACATAATTTAAGCATACTGTATTGGTAAAAATGCAATTGTCTAAAAATATCATGAATGGAATAAATTTTATTACTAATTTAACAAAAAAACTCAATGACCAGACAATAAAAGATACAAAACATAGTTTTCATCATGGACTAAGATCAGCAAACGGACAAAGCATAAGTATTAACAAAGAAGAAGTAGAACAGTTTTACAATTTAAACGATTCTCTCCACTCAGTGATGGCATATTATAAATTTGCTTAGGTAAATGTAGAATACTATGTTAGGGAATATTTAAAATTATGTGACGGACAACAAGTATTAAAGTTACAATGATGTTGCTCGATGTTGCTCGATTTAAAGAGAATTCCTAAAGAAGGTATTAGTTTTGGTAGTTATAGCTGTCAAGTGTGATTACTTCACCGAAAATAAAGTATCATTTTAAAGATACTGCGGAAGTAGAATTAAGTTTATAATACTTACATTTTATCTTATTGAAAGCAAGATTCTATCTCCATCTAATTTGTTTCAATTAATTTTATCTCGCTCGGGTGACGATGTTTAATAAGGGAGGTACCTTTTAAAATGAGAGGTGCTGTTTAATAATGATGATCTTCTCTGATGTCTTCTGAATCAAGAGAACTATCATTTCTTTTTTTTTTTTGTCTTTTAAAGAAATCTTACTAAACAAAAGAAATTATAAAATAATGCCTGCACACTGATTCTGTCCACTATAAATTTTCCACAAAAAAAAAAAAAAAAAACAAAAATAAATATTAAATATTTACCTTTACTGTATGAAATGTAAATATTTAATAAGATATTTTTGAATGAAAAATTCTTCAAAATTATGAAAATTTTCCTCAAAGTTGTATTTAATTTTTTTTTTCTTCAAAAATATTTTGAATATTTTATTTAAAAAACAAAAAAAAGACAACAAAAGAACAAAACCAGATAAAATAATAAAATAAATAATTTTTTACATTTTCTTTGGGATATAAACATAAAGGAAATCATTTTAAGATGGTACACAAAATAATTTGTGCATTATTAAAACTCCATTAGACATTTTATGCCGTCTCATCATTATTATCCTATAAATACAAAACAAAAATCTTTTAAAAAGTTTTTTTTTTATTAAAAACTTAAAAAATAGGAAAGTATTTAGAAGTTGAAGGGAAAAAGAAAATAGGGGAGAGTAATATTGCGCACTTCATCAAATATTGTTTCATATTTAATAATCATCGAAATACAAAGGAATAAATTTCTTTATATATTTTTATAATTTTAAAACTTTGAACTCCTTAAAATTAATTTATTTTCTTCTCTTTTTTTTTTTTTTTTGAGTTTTAAAAATAAAAAAGGAAATATAACCGCAAATGTAATAGCAGTAAATAGCAATTAAAGATAATTTTGGTGTTTATGGTGCGATTACGATAGATTGTCTGATTAGTAAGAATGTTGGAAAATTACGTATGCTTGTGGCTCTTAAATGTAAATTTTGCAGAGGAATTGGTATTATAGATAGCTTGAAGCACTTTCTCTGTATCTACCCTAGTCTCCAAAGAAAAGGGCGGAAATATCTCAACAGTTTCTTTTTTCATGATTTAGATGAACTCTCTGACATGCATCTAATACCTTGCAAAACTTCTTCCTTTAGAGCAATAGCATCACGGCAGAAGTCTATGAAAACTTAAAAACAACTCTTCAAATAGGTTCTCCTATCATTTTAGAAGGTTTAGGTTTTGAAGTTGCACTAAAAATCTAGAATCTAGTGATTACTAACACTTTAGATCAGCTTCAGTTCAACTCCAATAGAAAGGACTCTTTAATCATTTAGATTTAATTTCGAGATTTAACCTTAAAACAAACAAAAAAAAGAGAATTATCAACAGTCATTTTAAACAAACAGGCATAATAAATGGAGACAGTGTTTAAATAGAAAATAATATATAATTATACCTCCATAAAATATAAACTAATAATAATTATTTGTTCTTTTATTTAACTTTAGGAACTTTGAACTCATTCAAAATTCTCCCCTTTCACATTATTTTAAAAATATGTGTAGACTACACTTCTCTTTTAATAGCCCTTTTTCTTTTAGTTAGTGTCTCTTTCCTATATAGATATATTGTATGTTTGTCACTTTATTACATTCATAATGGAATTGTTGCAAAACATTAATTGCTAACATCTTAAGAGTTTGTTCTGACTGCTCTTTGTTTCATTTGTTTTATTTCTTTTTTTTTTATATAGAACCCAATTATTTTATTTTCCAGATAGGGCGCGCGTTATGAGTTTTTCTATTCTGTTTATTCAATTTTATTTTGAAGTGCGCACTTTTCTTTTTTTATTTCGTTCATTTATTAATTTTTTTTTTTGTTTTTTTTTTACTTTTCTGTATTATCAGCATTTTTCGTATCTCTTTGTTTTAAAGAATATTCAAGTAAATATTTTTTTGCGTGACTTTTGTAAATTAGCATTCTGTACTATTTCCTATTGAAAAACAGTTTTAAGTTGTGTTAAATAACTTTTAGTATAGTTAAATACCTTAGGTGAACGAGTATATATGCCTAAGAACTTAATATAAAATATAAGGATAAGTTTTTAACTTCTAAAATAATAATTCTTAAATAAAACCTTCAAATTACAGGATTTTTTAAAACAATTTTGATAGCAAGTTTAGTTTTGCTATTAATGGATAAAGTGATTCTCTTAATGATTTTGTACTTTTTTTTATCACTTAATTTTTATGAACAAAAAAATTGTTGTGTTAATTTATCCCTTTTTTAAATGAAATTATTATGGATTAGTGATGACTGATGAATTAAATAGAATTTATTAAACAATTTATATTTTTATAACATAATTAACTAATTAAATTTTTGTCCTTATAGCTATCGAATAGTTGCAGATATTAATTTTAAAAAATTCATTGATTAAATTGTATGGTAAAATTAAAGAAAATATAAACAACAATTAAATACTTCCTACGTTTCCATTATTCCAGGTTAAATTATGTTAAATTTATGATCACTGATTAAATTCTGACATCACTTTAATTCAATTATTAAGTTATATTTTTGAAGGTTATGCTACAGAATATTTAAAATTGACGACCACTTTTCGTTTGTCAAAGGCAGCTAGAAAACTTCAAAAGTCATCCAGAGTAATTGCACATGCTTTCTCCGGATAGTGTTGGTCTTGAACCAACCACAACCACCCCCTTTTAAAATCAGACTTTGGAATGGGACTTTTAATACAAATGCAGAGTTTAGTTTTAGGAATAGGGATAGGGAGGTTTAGGGTAAGAAAATTTGATGAATATAAGTTACCAACTTTAGGGAATAGATGTGATGACATACAGCTTCATAAACGATTTGTGAGCATGCATGATAAATGAATTTCCATAATCTATATTATGCCATCTTAGAAGTTCCACCATAATGTAAAGAGTGGTACCTCTCGCACTCTCTGTTTCTCGTAGGGCACTTTCCACTTTGAGTAGAGGCAATAATTCTTTTATTACTTTAGAATAGATGCTTATCTTTAGTGGATTGAGCTTTGTGGTAACATAAATATAGTTATATATAAAATGAATAACTCTGCTTTGCCTTTATCAAAAGAATGCAGCTGCTTGATGGGCTCAAGTCAAAATAATATTCATGAATTGTTTTTGGAACGTGCTTAATTTATATCCTCGATTAGTCTTATAATTCGCAAATTAGTTTGATAAAATTTCATATAAGTATAACATAAATCAACGAAACACTCCCAAAAATTGATACTCCAATATCCTCCAATACTTTCATTATTTGAAATGCCAGATATATGAACAGACCCTTCAATATATTTGTACTTCAATTAATTAACGTTTGAAAATATAAAATAAGTCATCAGTTAAGATTTTTGCTATTAAATCATGGTTTGTATATGTTCTTTCTAAGAGTTTTAATTTTCAACTCTACATAAATTCTGTGTTCTGTTATCTAAATTTCAAATAAAAAACAATAAAATTCCATTGTTTAAAAGTTATAAAACAAATTAGTACGACAGCTTAAGTTTAGGTTTAATAAAGTTTGATATACATTTAGAGTACAGTATAAAAGTACAGATTCTTCAATAATCTCAAATTTCTCAATTCCAATTTTCCCAATCATCCTTCCCACATCCCTATCCTCTGAACCAAGCTGTACATTTGTATTAAAGGTTCCATCATCAAGTTTAGTTTTAAAAGGGGACTGCTGATTTTGGTTGGTAAAATTCCAAACTACCCTGAGGAACCACGTGCAGTACCTCTTGGTGGCTTTCGAGTTTTCCACCAACCCTCGTAAAAAAAAAAAGTAGAAATTGATGATGTAATTTCTGATTCTGACTTTCATATAAAATAAAAAATTTTCTTTACTAAATCTTCTTATAATTTATAAAATCCTGACATTAAATACATATAATACAAATGCTACATTTTTAAATACGTTAACTTATGAAACACTCTGTTTTTCTATAAGAATGAATACTTAACATAAGTCTTATTAACTTTCTAAACTTTTTTTTAATTTTTTTAATTTTTTCCACCTTTATTTATTTTTTTAATTAAAATTAAAGGATTTTAAACATTTACCCATGTTAAGTTGAAATAATTAACGTTTCTTTTGTTGTTTTTTGTTTTTTTTTTTTTTGTGTTTTTAAATAAATTACAGATATATCGCATGCAAAATAATTTGTATCTTAAGATGAAATTAACTCATGCCTTAATTTTGATATAAAAAATCATATAATAAAATTGTAAATTTAAATTAACTAAATATATAAATAAATATATATATAACAATATTCAAACCACATACAATAAACAGGATACAATGTTAAAGTTCCTTTTGCGTGTTTGTTATCAACAAAAGCAAAACAAAAAAACACAATTTAATATGGCAATTCAGTTGAATTTTAGTTTGGATTCGTGTTTCTACTCTTCTAAGTTTCTATAAAAAATAAAAAACTTGAAACCATTAAATGTTAAATAATATTATAAATCCTTGAGAATGCAAGGATTATAATATTTCATATTTCTATTTTTTTATGTTTTTTATCAAAATCTTAATGTTTTCTTTTAATTTCTTTTATTAGGTGCAAAATTGTCTTTATGATTAGTGAGAACATGAAAATTTTGACAAATCACTTAACAACAAACAAACAAAAAAAAAAAACAAAAAAAAAATTAAAACAAAACTTGATGATTTGTAAGGTTAAATAGTAGAGTTAAGAAAATTAAAAAAAAAAAAAACAAAAAAATATTATTTTTCATATCATGAAACATGAATTTTTGACATCTGTTATCATAAACGTGACCAGACGTCAACATTTTCTTAAGACAAACAAAACACATGGTGTGTCTACGTTTTATAAAAAGCGAGCGTGCGATATCTAAATTAGGGCAAAACAAATTATTGCGCGGAAAAAAAATTAAGATATATTTTGTGGTTTTGTATAAAACATTAATGTTGAATGAACTTTAAACATGATTTAATGGAACTTTAAACATGATTGTTGATTATGACTTTACAATAAATGTATGTAAAAAATTAACAAAAGAAAATGTTAATTGTAAATTAAAAGAAAAATTAAATTGTAATAAATTGTAAAGAACAATCCGAGATCATATTAGAATATCGTTAAAACAAAAAATTTTGTGATTAGACCAACAAATCAAAGTGTCATCTTACTTACCTTGACTTATGTCTACTGCAAATGTTTTCCTTTCTTATAGTAATAATATTTTTTGAACAGTAAAGATTAATATAAAGTTTTTAATCATGATCTTAAATAAGCAACAATATTAAGAACTCTTGAAATATATTTTGAAAGCCAAATAGAAAATTTAATAAACAGAAGAATTTTATTTGACGCGCTAGCCAAACTCTAGGATATGATTCCTTTCTAGATTAAAGGTTGTATAGGTAAGGTGTAAAACTAAATGGAGGAAGAAGTGATATACGACAAAAGCGAGAAATTAGGTTCTTTGCGAGGTTCTTTTCGAGGTTCTAGACGAGGTTCTTTTGGAATAAATGCAATTTTTAAAATGGAGTATTAAAAACAGAGGGTAACATATTTGATAAGAGCATGTTCCACAATTTAGAAGTTTTTACAACAAATGAGTTTGCATAACCAATTTTAAGCCACATAAGAATTCCCACATTGCAGATAGGGGTACTTAATATATAATTTATATATTTAAAGGGAAAATAAGATTGTTATTGTTTTTCTTTTTGTGCGGAATTTCAAAAGATATTAAAAGTAAATTACTAAAATAAAATATGTAACAGACGGGTATACTACATTTTCTTTTACGTCCTTTATATTTTTTCGGCTTCCCACCAACTATACACATCATAAACTGATCTTCTTCAGATGACATCATATGGGTTCATAAAATTCAATTTCAATTCCTCATTTAAGGTCATTTATTAGTTTCTTCATATAGAAAATATTTTTATTGTTTAGAAAAATAGTGTTGTCAATAGAAAAATTTATAAAAAAAAATATCATTAATAAACCGGGAAAATAAATATACGTAGAACTTTTAATGTCAAACATTTTTTAAATGGTTAAATTCGCCTCTAACAAAAACCAGTCTTATACAAGATCTATCCTTAACAAAGTAAATTGAATCTGAATAATGACTGACCTTATAGTTAAAAAACTTGGAAATCATAAAAAAAACAACTAAGATATACATAATATTAAATAGTATCAAAATAATTTATGCTAATCAACTATAAATACAATTACCATAATATTCTCCTAATCTTCTATACAATTAGGAACATTCATTTAAATTCAGAAGAAAAAACAAGCGACTTGAAAAACTCTAAAAAAAATTCTTCTTAGTTATTACTACAATCAAAAAAGAATTTGTAACACTTAATTAAAATTACAAAAAAAATTGTATTACAAAATTCTGCATTTATGAATTTAAATTCTTTAGTGATAAAGTCATTAAGAATTAAATGAAATACTTCGTAAACTATAAATGAAAAGAAATGCACAAATAAAAAGGGAATGTCTAATACATAATATTTCAATTTTCAATGATTCAACTCAGAAAAAAAAAAAATTCATTATCCATTAAATTTTTTTTAGTTTTGTAGGTATATAAAAACATCATCACTAAATTCATTTAACATAAGATACAATTTAACAACTAATCAAATAAAATGCAATAATTTAACCCTAAAAATGACCAATTTTTTATAAAAATTTAAGGTCTATGTTGCAATGAAAAATTTTATACAATTAACATCTGTTTAGACTTCAGATTGCATCCGAATCTTTATATTATATGAATATAGTTCAAGGGTATATAACAAATTTGCCATTACGTTTATTACATATTAAAGAAGATTGATATGAGCAAGTATACATATTCTTGTTCAGCAATGAATTCTGAGTCGATTTAGCTGGGTACGTCTGATGGATTCGAGTAGCTGCCATAAAACTTAATTTTTTAAAAATATGACTATAACATTATCTAATTAAGCAAAATATCTGAATTTTGCAAAGCAAGTTAAGTTTTATACTAACGACCTCTGCAAAATTTTTTTGATCTAGGGAAAATTTAAATTTAATTTAATTAAGCTGGAAATTATGAATACAATCAATCTATTATAAGGGTTGTACTTGTAATCTTGACTTTAATTGGTTTTACAGTTTACTTTACATACTTTTATATTTTCAGATTCATATACGACTCTAAAAATTAAATACAGTAATATGAATCAGTACAACATTTACTGTAGTAACCACCTGGTCTTTAAAAGGTTAATTTTTTTCAATTATGAACCTAAATTGACAAGTAATATTACAGATATTTTGTTATTTTTTTATTCTTAAAGAAAAATAAAAAAACAAAAATCAAAAATGTACACGTTTTTTTGAAATCATTTCTTGTTTTTCATTTTTGTAGAGATTTTCTAAAGATGTTAAAAGTAAATTATGGTGAAATTAAAATGCAATCAAAATTAAAAATATTCATATTATTAAATATTATGTTGAATAAAATGTTGAAAAATATGTTGAATGCTGTTTATTGATTACAATGTTTGGTAGTTTACATTTTAGGACTCATTTTGGAATTTCATTAATTTTCAAAATAAAAATATAAGAAACTAAAAAGATACCTAATATATTTAAAATTTAAATTGGATTTAAATTGAATTTGACACGTTTTATGTAATGAAGAAAAATAAGAGGAATATAAAACAAAAAAAAAATTTTTGATACAATGAATTTTTTTCCTATAAATTTTGTACTAAATTAAATCGTATTTTAAGTTACATAGTCAAAATTGAGATGATTTTTTGGTATTACCATTTAAAATGTCTTAAAATTTTTTCTCACTTAGATAATATTTATATATTATATATATTATCTTTTACATACATACTAAATCAAACTCAAATATTATAAATTTCTATTTTAGAGACCAGAAATAGCATAAACGAGGTGTGATTTCGATACCATCATTTTCCTCGTTAGCTTGATTGTCATATAATATGTTCTATAACCATCACGTATGGTATATTGTTTTTTATGATTCTATTTAGATTTTTTGTGATCGGCATTGTCTTATGTTGGACCTGAAGAAATAAAAATGTTTGTTTTCGGAAAATAACTCTCTCCTTATCCTGAAATATATGTCCATTTATTTCTAATACTAAGAAGATCATTTAAAGAAAAAATTTAAACTCTGTAGATTTTCCATAGTTCTGTCAGCTTTTTATTACTAAGAAGCTTTCATTATTTCAGAAGACTGTTCAAAAAATTATTTTAGAGTTTATTAATCTAAATTTGGTGTCCATTTCTTACAAGTTACTATTTTAAGATTATAAGATAAGTTTCACTTTTTATGTCTATTCAATATTTTAAGTTTCTAGTTGACTGTAATCGATCATTTTTAAGTTTCTGAATAGTTTTTTTTTTTTTGTACTTTTCTCAATCCTATAAAAAGCATAAAGCATCCATCAAAGTCATTTATTATTCCGATTGGATATTATATGAATGGAGTTTTAAACCAAAATATTTAAAAGGGCGATTATCCATTGCGAGTTAGCCATTACGCCATAGTTAATTTTTTTTTAATATCTCAAATTAATTAACAGATAATGCACTAGGCAAGTAATTGAATAAATTCAATTTTTAAGTATTTTGTAAAATAACTCCCTTTGTAAATGATATAAATAATTGATTTAGTAAACTATTAAGCTTTTAAATGGAATTAAGAGGAAAATACAAAAATTAAGAAATACCAATCGAACCATTTATCGAAAATCAATAGAAATCGAACAAATTTTAAAAGATCCTTCTAACATAATGATAATATTCCCTCATAACTGAATTATCCGAAAGATCTGTTTTAAATATTTAAATTAGATTTGAAATTGCACAGTTAGTAAACCCCCTAAAAACCCCCTAATTAAATGCTTTACTTCTGTATTCATTTTTATTTAATTCAATTCACCTTCTTTGCAATGCCTGTTCTAAATGGGTAAATACCCCTAAAGAATCGGACGATTGTTTACTAATTATACGCTCTTACTACTGGGATCTCTTCCCGATAGCGCTCTCCAAAGCTTCTTCTCCTTTGGAATTCTGGTATCAGGTATTGAAAAAGTACGTGCAATATCTTTTCCGCCTCTAAACCATAACTGCCCCCTTCTTTCAACGTGTGTCCTCTGAATATGATTTACTGTAACGCCTACTCCTGATACCAAAAATAGAGTCTGAGGTGT
This sequence comes from Poecilobothrus nobilitatus, assembly GCA_947095535.1. NCBI lineage: Eukaryota > Metazoa > Arthropoda > Insecta > Diptera > Dolichopodidae > Poecilobothrus > Poecilobothrus nobilitatus. Next base: position 15,952,532 of record OX352773.1, on the reverse strand, counting down.
ATCCCGTTTAGTTCCGAAAATTTCTTTGTATTTTTCCAGACCGGCTCGCTCCAGATAATGTTAGTAAGATTTATGAGAAAAAATTCTCATATATAACTGAACAGAAGTGGTAGTACGATTCGAATTAATATGACATGTGACATTATATTATCAGTTACATAAATAATTTAAATTCACATTTTTTTTTTTTTTTTGATTACTTTCAAGATGAGAAATAATCGAATCGGCAATTTAATTAACTAAAACTTTTAGACAGACAAATAAATGCCATCAAAAAATCAAAATTGCAGAAATTTCTTTATTGATTTTCTAAATTACCTGTTAATTTTTCATATTGAAAAGAAAATATAATTTCGTATGCAAACGATATCATAAAATTAGGAACAGCATCAATAAAGTTAAATCTAATGAAATGTAATTTTAAGGTAGGATTTGGATCAAATAAAAATAAAAAAAATAAAAATTAAAGAAACAGGAAAAAAATAAAGCAAATAAAAAAAGAAAAAAAAAATCATTTAAAATTAAGATATTGAAAATGAGACCAATATAATATTTGTTATCTCTGTTTAACTTAGTTTTTAAGTATATATTTGCTTAAGTAATTGAATCAGACTACATCATGGATATCATATTTAAACATTATTTATTCAATTAAATCTTATGATTTGAGAAAAAAAAAAAAAAAAAAAACAAAAATATAAAAATTCAAGTATGTTAAAATGATAATTTCCAATTAAAGTTGTATTTATGAACCACTTAAAATAAATAAAGTTGATTTTTAAAAATGATATTTGACATTTTATATTAACTTTTATTATTAAAAGTGGGTTGCAAATAACATTTTTCAGGTTTATTTTTTTATTTTTTTTTTTTGCCTTTCCAATCAATAAAAATGCATAATTGAATTAGAAAAAAAAAAAATGTTTTTTTTTTTGAAACAAAGTTGAGTTGATTGAAAGAGAAAAGTGTTATTTAAATTTTAAAAATAAATAAAAGAAAAATTTATTTTCTTGTTAAATTTTATTCTATTTCAATAGTACTTTTATCAGATAAACCCACTTTGATTTTTTAAAAAAGTAAATATAACATAACTAAAAAATTATTTTTAATAATATTTTAAAAGTTTTAATTGAAAATTAACCCTTATCTTAAAGATTATATTAATAAAAAAAAAAAAAAATAATATTTACAATTTGAAATGGTTTCAAAAATTGTTTTTTAATGATTCCTACGTTTGTATTAAATATAGATTGTAAATATGTAATCAATTTTAAATATGGTAATATACAATAACTGGTTATTTAAAATTAAATGGAATTTAAATTTAAAAATTAAAACCACTAAGAAAAATGTAAACATAGTTTTTTTTTTTTTTTTTTGTGGGTTGGAATAAACTTTAGTTTAAAATGGCACAACATAATTTCAGGAAGGAAAAGTTTCAATAATCTTACGGAAATATAATTAAAAAATTAAATACAATTGTACTGATTAGCAATTGTACTGATAGTCTATAAATTATATAAATGTCATAAATCAACATGACAGATTGTTTGTCAAAACTTACAAAAATTAAAAAGTACAAAGTCATACGACTTTTGTATTTACTTTTGCAATTACATAAAAAAAATAACAACTTATTTTAAGTAAAATCACAGTTTATTTAAGTTTTAAATTTGAATCTTTATTTCGACATTAATATGTCTAAGACTTAATCGAGACTTCTTTTTAATTAGAAAATGTACAGGTATTTATATGTTATTAATTGCAAATTCGGCAATTTATACATTTTCATTTTTATAATTTAAAGTTAATAATTTTAGTGTAATTTGAGCAATTGCATAATTTTGTTATTATGGGAAAGTAATTAATTTTATTTTCGCATATTGAAATATGAAACTATTTTAATTTATTTAGCAATAACAATCTTTCATGATAGAATTATGATTGAACATGATTGCAATATGAGATTGATTATAAATAATTTTGTAATAAGTTTTATTATTTTGCAATAACAGGAAGTGCTGACGTAGTGTCTGCTATTTTTGTATCAAGAGAGTTTGACAAATATGTAACTTACGCGAAAAACGAAACAATTTATATATTTTGAATTCATCTTTATTCCAAAAAAAAAAAGAAAAAATCGGTAATAAAAAGTTGATGGTTAGTTATTAAACAGTAACTTAAAGAGTTTTAGCTTAGTAAAAATTAAAAGTATCGACTAATCAAACGAATTACTCGGTAACTTTTAAGGATTCTACTAAAGTCATTGAATTAAAAAAAAATTTTAAATTTAAATATAAGTTAAAATTAATTGTAGAAATAAAGAAATCTTTGTGTCTCTTGTACAATAGCTACAGTCGGGTAATCAACGGCTTAGTGCAGTTTATGAATACAGAAACTGAAGATTAGTCAAATATGAATAATAAATAACTTACTGAATAATAAATGACTCTATTCACTTTATAAGAATGGGAAGGACAAAAACAGAAAAAAAAAATAATTTTAGTTATATGTTGAATAGAAGAAAGTGTGCGGATTTTTTATGTGACACGTTATGACAATGAAATGTTATTATGAATTATTATTGTTTTTATATTTCATATTTAGTTATTTGATTTAGAAATTATAATTTGTATAAATTTTTTAATTCATTTTTTATTTTTGTTTGGCTTCCTTTTTTACCTTTTAGTTTAAATTACTTGATTTTTGACAGTTCTGCTTTTTATTGATGAAATTTTGTAAACAAACATTTTAGACGAGCAGCAGTGCTCGTTATGAATAAAAGAATGAAAGAATGAAATTATTAAAAAAAAATAAATAATTCAAAATTTAAAATTTAAATGAAAATAAAAGCCCATACTAACTCCAAAAAATAAATAAAAACCAAAATCAAAAGTATAATTTTATGGATTTCATGAAGATTTAAAATGTCAATAAAATAAAGTCTGTTTGACATTTGAAAGAAAGAACAACAATGAGTGGTCAAAAGAACTATGTGTAAGCGGTTCATAAACGGCTGATTCTAAACTAATTAACTATAGAATTAAAATTTTTATTTTTTACATAATATCAGAATTTCTTTTTATAATATCAGGATCTACATTTTATTTAACAAAAGATTTTTAAGAAGTTGTTAGAGTTTGTAGTTAAAAGTTGAAAATTATTCTACACTACTTTTGATATTTCATTCTATTTCATAAAAATTCCATCAATAATTTTTTGTCCTTTTAATTTTATTCTTAGTCGATCTTATAGCTTATCTAACAATTTATCTTTAGTTTTCAGTTGACTTATATGAAAATTAAATTTATTTAGCCTAAAATTTAACTGTTTTATTTAAAGAAATAATTTATTTAAGAGAAAACTATCTAGTAATTAAAGGATTTCGAAATTTAAAGATTACGACAATTTATTTTTTAATGAAAAACTATTTGACAACATATATTTTAGCCTAATGAGAAATTTCTATATTTCAGCTAATTCCAAAGCTGAATTTTTTCAAAATGCATGGTTCAAATAATCAATTCAAAAATCTTTAAAATTATGTAGTTAGTTTCCAACTTTTTACTAACTACTCAACACAATAAAAAGTTAAAAGAAAACTTTTCACAGTTTTTTTGAATCTTTTGCCTAAATCTCATATCACAAACTTAAAATGTTGACCTTTTTTTTACCCCTAACCCTCGTTTTTTTTAATAAAAGAAACTGGCTAATTTTTTAAAATAAAACAAAATAAATAATTAATTTATAGATAACTAAAATTCAGAATAGTAAGAATTATATAAATCGATCTATAATTATATATCATAAGTATGTAAAAATAATTATATCTAAATTAAAAATTATTTATACTGAACGATGAATATTTTTTGTTTTATTAGTGCATTTCTCTGCCACATAAATGTGACAAGGAAATTACACAACCTTTCCTTTTCAGTCGTGGCTGTAAATGTCGTAAGGGGGAATCATTCTTTCGACATGTGTGGAATTCGAACTCACACTCCCTCGGCGTTTTACACGCTCTTAACCACTAGGCCACCGAGGCCACCGATGAATATTTTTAACACAATTTTTCAAAAACTTCTATGAATTTTTTCTAATTCGTTTCTATGCACATCCGTTTCTCCCTCTCTTTACAAACCTTTAAAAGTTTCAAATGGACCAATGTAATGTTAGCCAAGAATAATAAGTTTTATAAAAAAATTAAGTTGGTAATGAGTAATTTTTTGATGTAGTCCCATATATTTCGAAATTATTGATCCTTTGATTTAATGTGAATTTTGCAACATCTCAAAAAAGTATTTTGTACTTCCTTTTTTTTAAGTTATTGCTTTATTAAATTATTGCAATCAATTATATACTTAATTAATTATACTTAATTAATAATTAAGATAACGGTAATATCCCTTCTAATTTATTAATTTAAGCAATTTGTAAATATTGTATCGAATAAAATGAATTAAAATTAATAAATTTAATCAATAATTAATATAAATTATTCACTTAATATTTTTTTTTTTTTTAAGAAAAAACGATAAAAAATATAGTAAGAAAATTAAATTTAATAGAATAAGAAATTTAAACATCCGGAAAGGAAAAAAATAAAAAAAATTATTAAATCATTTTGCCATATTATGATTCCACGTGCTCTGATCAAATCCTTAGTAATGGCAAGCACTTTATATAAACAAACATTCATATTATACATTATTTTTGTTTAAATAATATTTTAACTAAAATAATTCTGTTTTAATATTCATGTCACGGAAAATATTTTCAAAGCAACAGATCAATGTTACAGTATTTTTTTTTTTTTTCAGAATTCATCTTTACACATATTTTTGTTTTTTTAATTTTTTTTTTTTTTTAATAAAGAGTAACTATATAAAGACTTTGAAATGGATTTACTGAGAAAATAAGATAGGACAAAATGACAAACAAATGAACATAAGAGCATAATTTAAGTAAAGATGAACAAAAATCTTTCGTTTTTTTCTACTTCAAGCTCCCCCTCAATGGATAATAAGACTTCATCAAAAAGTTCTCTTTGCAGATTTTCTTTTCTAGAAGATTTCCTTCTTAGACGCATCATTGAGAACATTTTTTTTGATTATTTAATTAAGATTCAATTTAAAATTAAAAAAAAATACAGCTGTAGTTATTTTGCGGAATATTAATCTCTACCATTTGATACTAGAAGATATAAGATATGATTGGCATTTAAAATTTATAAATTATTGTTTTTATTAGAAATAAAACCTGAAATTCAGGCGAAAGGATCGTACTTCATCCATTTTGACTATATATGGTTCTTCAGAAACATATTAAAAAAACTTTTATTAATTGATTATATAAAAATAATTACATTGAAATTTGAAGATTCTAAAACAGTTGACACATTTATAAAAAAAATATTAGGAATTATATCCTTCCCTTGTTAATTTAATCTCAAATACAATGCTTTCGTTAAACTCAATTTTAAATTAGTCTTCCCTTCAGTAGATAGACAAGCACAACCAAAATTCAATATATATACTTTTACACAATCTTTTTTTGAAAAATAATATAACTTTCATAAAGTTCAATCCTATTTTTAAAATGGCAACTCTGAAACTTAAACAAACTCTAAAAGTTTGTTTATGAAAGAAGATATCAACGATCAAAATGTATGCCACATTAGATCTGGTGATGTTTTTTCTAACAACATTTCACGCTATATGCATCATATACATATTTTGTTATACTTATTTCTTCTCATTAATTTTTGTATTATTTGAAATGATGAAATAATAAAGTAACAACAACGCCATAAGCAATAGCAACAATAAAAAAAACAACAACAACAAAATATTAAAATGAAATGAAAGTGAGATAGAAAATGGTCTTGTAAATCAGAATAATGTTTATTTTTAATTAATCCTTTGAATTATGATAATAATGATAATACTAATGATTATGATTATGATGATGCGATGATATTTTTAATGATTATTTTGTATGATGAAAATAAAATGAATTTTAGAACACGGTTATAATAATAATAATCTAAAGAGAAGGTCATATAATATTATATAACAAATCTATGTATGTATTTAGTAATATTTTAAGGTTAAATGTGTGGGTGGGTGGATGGGAGTGTTTCGTACATAAATAAAGAATGTATAATATGTTATTGGGTTAATCTAATAAAATATTTATAAAAAAAAAAACAAAAAAAAAAGAATATCCTGAAAAATAAGGAAAATAAAATCAACATTACAGTAAATAGTATATTATTTCTTAAAAGAAATTTTTGAAAATTTTGTAAATAATGTTTAGAAATAAAAAAAAAAAAAAAAAGAGTAGATTGAAAACATTCGGTACATATTTATACCATATACACTTTTCAATTAAACTTTAGAATATTAAATATTAAATAACAGAAAAAACAAAAATGATTTTATTTCAAACTGTTATATTTATTACCTTAAGATACATTCATGTATTGAATTATTAATATCAGAGTATACATGTTGCATGAAATTACAACTTAGTTTTAACAAAAATACTATAATAATAACTTATTAGAAAAGATTTATTGTAAAAGTTTTATTGTATATATGTATGTATGTATGTAGATTTGAGTATTTTCTTACATTTTATTATTTTAATTCTATATAAATGATTTGTTAAAGAGTTTAGAAAAGTTTTTGAAATTATTTGTTAATTAATTAATAAATATACAAAAGTTAAGTTTTATTTCAGAAGTTTTGAAAATTAATATCTAAATTAAATAATTATAATGTTAAATTTAATATTAAAATAAATTTGTTTTATTTCAGTAAATTAGAGATTTAATTACGCGCATAATTTCTTGTTTTTTGGATTTATTTCTTTTTTAATGACACATACTCTTTTATTTTTAATATATTATAATATATGTATGTCCTAATATCACTTTATATTCAAAAAATTATTAAAATAAAATTTCTTTGGTAACAGTTATATTTTTCAGATGCGTATCCTTTTTTTTTGTTTGTCATTAAAAAATTGGAAAAGTGTAGAAAAAATTTGTCTATTTGTCTGCTCCTTTGTGTATTAATAAAATTTCTACACTGTTTAAGAATAAGAAAATTTTACTTCCATAAAAATAAAAATCTCATTAAAATTATTTCATTTTTGTGTTTAACTTTTTTGTCTATCTCCATCATATTTTTTTTTTTGTTTTTAAAATCCTTCAAAGCAGGAAAGATTTCTATTCAAATGGTTATAAATCGTAAATAATTATAAAAGATATAAAAAAAAAGTTTTTTTTTTGTGCAATTTTTTATTCAAAATGACCCTTGCGTTAATAGAATTAAAAAAAAATAAATAAAAAAGAAGCCGTTTCGTCCTAGTTCAGTTTATTGGAGACAGTTAGATCCTCATCGATATCCTGAAATAAAAAAATCTGGAAGAAAAATAATCTTAAAAAAAAAAATCTTGAAAATAAAATCTTACATTAAAAACCTTCAATTAAAATGATTTATTTTTAAAACCATTAAATTTCGGCATTATAAGGACATTAATATAGTATAAGGGCCACCCGCAAATTCTCACTAAACATTTTATTAAAACTTTGATTTTGTAACCAACTATAAAATCCCATCTCATTATTTTTTTTAACAAAATCTGATAAATTATCAAAATACTTAAATACTTGAGCCTTGTCCTATTTACACAGTTGAAAAAGCTAAGATGTTATATGAAACATCTTAATATCATGATAATTTAATTCACTATTTTAATATTTTATATTTTGGTGTTTGTAATCGTATTTTCAATTTGTGGAAATAATATTCTTTGTTATAAAGTAAAAAGACAAGGAGAATATAAAAACAAGTCAATATGTGAAACAAAGGGTTTTTAAGGCGCACATTTTCCAAAAAAATAATAAAAATAATTTAAAATATTGTGACTTCCGCACCAAAATTTATAATGTAATTTACAATTTTATTTTTATGAAAAATCAAGAGACACTTTCTTCAATTTTAAAGAAACCCTACATAATTGAAAAAAGCAGTTGATAACATAATGTTAAACTTTTAATTTTTCATTTTGCGTTGAACTTGGAATAATTTTCGCATTCAACTTGGAAAAATTTTTGTAGATGGCTTAAGTTACAGATTTTCAAAGATAAAAAAATTTAAATTAGTCACCCTTAATACCTCATGTTGAGGGGGAGGATCTAAAGAAAATGTTTGTAGTAACTTATACTATAATTCTAAAAGATCTTTCAAGATTCTAAGTAAAAGCATGCTGGTGATATGAAGGTAAATATTTGTTATTATATCACGGTAAATTTTGCTAAATGATTATTATTATATAACGGTAAATTTAAATTTTAAATTATAAAAACTTGTATATAGTAACCAGAGATATACATACATTTAAAAATAGAGCTTTTTCAAACATTGATATGTAATCTATACACTGTAATAGTTAATAATGGGGGGGTGAATAAAACATTAATCTCTTTAAGAGATCTAGTTCAAAATTTCAATGATCTACCTTAAGAAACAATTTTGTAAACAGATGAACTGATGAACGAACAGAGTGAATCTAATAAGTAAATTTTTCAAATTTTGTTTTGAAAAATCTGCTAAGAAAGAGTCTGATATTATTGAAGTTTATCTTTTAAATCCAATTTAAACTTAATACACTGTTTTGTTTTATTTTTTATTTACCCAACAATCATTATTTAATATATGTATTATAAAATCAGAATATTTTAAAGGCGAATTAGAGTTACTTAATTGAAATAAAAAAAAAATTTTTATTTGCTCTCATTTTATTCAAAACATATGAAAAATGTTATGAAAATTTTAATTAAAGCCTACTTCCAATCAAATTAAAAAAATATAATATAAAAGTTTTCCACTTCAGACTTTTTTACAAAAAAAAAAAAAAAACAAAATAAAAAACAAAACTTTAAAACACGAAAAACATGCCGACAAAATGAAAATTTTATAAATTAAAATAGTTTTATAATATTCCAAAGTAAGTACTTCAAAATCTAATTGGAAGAAAGAACAAGGTTTAAAAAAAACAAAAAAAACAAAAGGAAAAGAAAACCAACAAATTAAATATGAATTACATAGTAAAAGTTTTCTAATAAATGTTTAAAATAAATGGGAATATTTAACACAAAAAATGAATTCATCACAAAAATAGAATTTTTTTTTTGTCTAACTCTGATTCTGTTGTGAATTTTAGCACATTTTCAAACAACTTTGCAAAATAATGTGTTTTTTAGATATGTGTTACGAATTATCCTCTTGCTGCTCCTTCAACTGTTATTCATCGATGTGTTTTTAAAACTTGTATAAGTTAAGTTTTGTGCATTCGCCACCTTTGTGTTACATATATATTAAAAAAAAGTTACATATGGATCTTTGATACCTGCTTAAAATATTTAAAAATGCATGTCGCGATTATGGAACTATTTATTATCACATTGATTTCCCAAAAATTTATAATTCATATGTGTGCGATTTAATGAAGTTTAAGAAGGGCGTTAATATGTTTTTTCAAACTATTCTTCCAAATTTCCCCCTCCATCAACCATAATTCTAAATTCTTAAATTCCACTCCCAAAGCTCCCTTTCCGCAACCTAATTCCTAAAATCATAGTGTACATTTGCATTAAAGGTGCAACCCTAAAATTACGTTTTTAAGAGGGTGGTTTTAGTTGGTTAAAATCCAATACTACTGAGAAAATCAACGTGCAGTTCAAAACTTCAATGTTTTCCATCAATTCTTTAAAAGGAAATTCTTAGAGAAACTGCAATTTTGCTCAGAAAATAATTTTAATTGTAAATAGCTTTTAACTCAAATAAAGTTGAAAAAAAAATTTCCGTTTGTAAAATTTATTGTTATTTAAAAGCATAACATTTTAGAAAAGTGAGCTTTAAAATAACCTTGAATTTCTGAAGTACCTCATTTAACTTTATACACTTTTACCAACATTGCAGATATAAAGGACCAAATTAGGTACTATAAGATACATATTAATGAGGAATTAAAATATTTATTAAAATGAATTTTTATTTGTTCATTTCCTTTTTTTATGGAATTTATGAACGTCACAGTACAGCGCATTTCAAAAACATTAAAATAATTCACTTTCATTCGCCCGTTCTCCATTGTTTCTCTGTGTACAAAAATCTCAATACATTTTGCAAAAGTGAGGAGTCAAAAATTCAAGCCCGTTTTTTGAACTTCGAACTTAAAATTGTGAGGATCTTTAAGAATATGTTACCACAGGAAATTCTACTAGGTTAGGAACTAGAATAGAAATTAAATACAAAATTTTTTCAAATGTGTCTTTTCTAAATTATACAGAGTTCTTTAAAATTAATAAAAAAAAAAAATTAAAGATTGTTTTATTTTCCCTTCTGTATATTGACAAAAAATTGATAGGAGTTTATTTTTAAAATTGACGATCTTAAAAACTTTTAGTGTTTATTTGAAGTGGTGTTATTTTATACCAGATGGTGGCATGTTTATACCCGCACGAATGTAATTGAAATTATAACAAATTTGTCATTATATTTGTGACACCTTAAAAAAAGCAAGATAGATAGAAAAGTATACATATACATATATATTTTAATTTATGATTGAATTCTGAGTCGATTAACCCATGTAAGTCCGACTGTCGGTCCGCTCTATAAAGCAAAAAATTAAAAAGTTAAGATTCTGAAATTTAAACCATTTCACTTTTGTAAAATAATTAGTTAGGCTATTGAAATGTAGATAATTCGACCGGTGAGTTCAAGTAGTTGCCATACAACTTCTGTCTTTATATGAAAATAACTCACTGTCTATTGTAGCTTATGGTACCTTGTGAACGGGAGTTAAGTAGTCTTATGCCAAAATTTGGTTAGCCCAGAGCAGGAGGATCAAGTAGCTGTCATACAACAATTTACATAAATATTAATATCTTACTATTATCTTTAACTAAATCAGATATCCGAAATTATGAGAAATTTTTTAAAGATGCTTATATGTTATGGTAAAAGTACAACTTATGTTTGTATGAGTATTCTAGAGCTGAAACAGTAAACTATACACTTGCATTGTTTTTTTTTAAGAATGGATATATAAAAATTTTATCTTTAGTAAATCATGTTTTTTTTTTAATTTATAACCAATATAAGTTTTTAGATTAATGAATGCAGCGGATGCACGAATCTATCCATTTATTCATCAAAACATTCATAATTTAATAATAATTATCATATTATTATTATTTTTCCATATTACCATAATCGGGAATGTATGAACATAATCCAAAAAACTATAAAAAGAAAAAAAATAAAAAAGATTGTAAAATATGCGATATTTTCATTAGGGATTCATTAACATTTTGTTTTCCCGAAATGCATGCATACATGTACATACGTAAAGTGAATGTAATATGCATGTACATATACGTAGAGTGAAATGATCATATTTTAAAAACAAAAATATTTTTGTTTCCAATTTTCTTATAACATGGAAAAATAACAATGAATAATAATATTAATAATAAATACTAAATTTCCTGTGAATTTATGACAACATGCAATATTATTTTTAGATGCCTTTCAGTTTTTTTAAGGATATACGAATTTTAAATAGAAAATTGCAAAAATATTATAATATAAACATCTAATTAATGAAAATAAATTAACTATGGTAGACGGTCATCTTAATACATATTATATTTATATAAAACAAACATTTTCTAATTACGTAAATTTATCATCTATATATAGTATTGCCTGCAGCAACACAATAGGTTTAAGATCTTTTATATATGAACTTATATCTTACGAATTTTGTTAAGAATGTATCCATCACTTCTATCCTCCATTCAACAAAATTTTCTGAATCCTACTTCTCAAGTTCTTATCCGCATTCTAATCCTTAAAACCAAACTGCACTGTACTGTACATTTATATTAAAGGTAATGTCCAAAAAGTTTAGTTTTAAACAAGAGTGATATTAGTTGAAAATCTAAACACAACCTAGACTATCTAACAATGGCTACGCATAAAAAAATTGGCCAAACATTACATTTGAGTTAATTGTGCCATAGATTTTTGTTATTTTTATTATATATACATAAATTTTGTTGATACATAGGTACATACCTATTTTGTTTTTTTTTGTTTTATATTTCTTCTAAAATACTGTTAGAATAAAACTATTTATTTTCGTTATTAAAAAATTCAGATTTAGGTAACTTACAATTTTCAGTAATTAAAAAACGACATCTTGGAAATGGTAAAATATTTAAGACATAAAATATGGTTAATATTTTGGTACGGGATTTTTTAAATGTCGGGATTTTTAAGTGTCGTGATTTTAATTGTTGGGATTTTGATATGGAGGGATTTTAATTGGCGGGATTTGGTTATGAAGGGATTTTAATTGTTGGGATTTTGATATGGAGGGATTTTAATTGGCGGAATTTGGTTATGAAGGGATTTTAATTGAAGGGATTTAAAAAAACGGGATTTCAATACGGACCCTTAGTTATAGAACCCTAAAAATAAACTTCACCATTAGTGAAGATATTAGTAAGAAATTTGTAGTATCATATATTTTTAAATTATTGTACATATAAAAGTTTTTTTTATTTTCCAATCCATTCATTATTCAATCACTTTTCACAAAAAAAGATCTTCACCACAATATCGCAAATAAAATAAATTCATTTGAATTTTCTAAAAAATACTTAGTATTTTATTTTAACAAAATTCAAATTAACTAATTTTAAAACATACCTAACTGTTTATAAAAAAACCAAAAAAAAAAAAAACATATAACAGGTGAACAATGACCTTTAAAAAAAATCTTAAGTGCTTGTAGATAAGAACAAAAAACAAAAAAAAAACAAAAAACTGTAAACTCCCCTTCAATTACAATGACAAAAACCGCTACAGTTCAACAACATTATGATAATTGAACTAAAAGAAAAAATAAAATTGTTCACAATTCAAAGAAAGAGACAAAGATATTTTACAAAAATAAAAAAAAAACAAAAAAAAAAAACAAAATAAAAGAAAAAAATTAAAAAATAGAAAAGGTTCGTCTACCATTAGTTAAAGTTCACCTCCATTTCATACAGGATCATTAATCATCCTAAGAATAATATAAAAATAAAATAAAACAAAAGTTACATGACTTGGGCACCTAATTTTTATTGTTAACAAGTTTATATTATGATAATTATGTTCAACAGATCTCATCTTCATTTTCTTTTAATTTTTGTTTTTTTTTTTTACTATTTATGTGTGTTTCTTTTCTAACATATTCTATTTCTTTTTTACCTATATATGATTCAAGGTGTATCCAAAGTATAAAAGAAGATCCCAATAGATGGTTTTTTTTTTATAATATATGTCACGAATAGAATTATTATTTATTTCAATGTTCAGAAGTGTTAAAGTTAAATTTAGGTAAAAAGGTGTTTTCAATATATCTTCTAAATACAAAAACAAAAAAAAAGGTACAAAAAAAAAACAAAAAACTTTTCTATTATATTATTTTATTTTAAATTTCCAATGAATAACATTTCATGAACTCTACATATTAGAAAAGTGATTGCTAATAGAATTCAATGAAAATCACAATGAATTCTGAACAAGGTAGAGTTTAAAAATAAAGTGTTTTATAATGTACATAATATTCCGGAAGTGTCACTATTACATTTAATGTATTTGTGGTTAGTTTTAAATTAAATTTATTTTGAAGTTTGCAGTTGTAAAAATGCAGTTCTTCTTACACCATGTTCACACTATGCTAAAAAGCCTAATTTCAAAATCAAACGTTCAGACTATCGTTATGCATGAATAATTTCGTCTTCAGCCACCCCTTTTTTTTTTTAATTATTGTTTTGAATATTTTATTAAACCACAAATAAAAAAATATTTCATGTCAAAATTCAAACGAAAAAAAACAACTTTTTGTTTATTTTCAAAAATAAACAACAATGACATTTCACAACAAAATCACGTAGGGGTGTAAAAATATTCAAACAATAATCGAAAATATCAAAAAATTTTAATCAAAAACCTAGTTATAACCCTTAAAATTAACTAGGACTTTCAAAATCCTAATTCATTTTGAGAGCAATTTTAAATATGAAAAACCTAGCTACAAACCACGAGACCAAATTTACCACTAGAAGTATTAACAGAGACACAAACCGTTCATTAAAAGTGAGTACAGTCAAAAAAGGAAAACTACATACTTAAAAAACACATTTTCAATCAAAATAAACTCAGCAAATTTTTAATTTATAAATTTGACCGCCACGTCCATTATGAATTGGTCGCAGCGGTAAATTAAAAATAAATTATTAATCTTCTGCAGGCGTTTTCAATTTTTGTTTTGGAAAAAAAAAATAAAAATAGGTACTATTAATAAAATTAAAACGCCTGAAAGTGAAAAGAGCAAAGTTTATAGTAAGCCTTGTTATATTTATAAGAAAAAAATAATAGGCCGATTTTGTTCTTGACTTTGTTTTCATTAGTATAAAAGCTGGTAAAAGCTTCGTAACAGACTTTAAAGTAGTTTTGTTTATTTAGGTTGATATTTAGACTTTTAAGCTAAATTCTCGGTATAACTGGTAAATAACATAAAATATTCGAAATTTTTTTATTAATATAAAATTCGGCAGACTTAAATAATTATATTTCATAACAGAAGTCTGGAACTTACCAAATATTATAGAAATGGATATTTTTCTTAAAAAAAAAAAAAACTAACATAGAAAATATCATTTTAGAAGCCTTCTCTCACAATAGATTCATAATTTTGTACTAATTTATTATTAGACCATTAAATTAAAAAGCTATCGAAAACAACCGTCACAAAAAAAAGCCCCCGAAAATTTATGAAATTTCATTATCAGAGACATGAATCTTTTATTAAATATATCAAAGACCTCTTCCAAAGTACATTTAAATAAAAAAAATTCAGCAAATTTTTTTCAAGCAAAAAAAAATAAACGCAAAAGACTTGAAAGTAGTTTTGGTAATTAAATTAATTTCGCGGCGAAAACAACTGTTTTTCATCGACATAAAAATTTTTTTTTAAAACTAAAGAAAAATAGAGAGTAAAATTTTAACAAATATTAAAATTATTTCGATTATTGGGATTGTTTTAAATGTAACAAAAAAAAAATGTCGTAGCGATTGGTGTTGATTGGTTTTTTCGCCGGTTTTTATTGTGCAATTTATACATGTGTTTCAAACAATTTTTGAGATATCGGCATGAACTTTTACCCTGAATGTGTTTTTAGCTTGGACCATTTTTTCTCAATGATTAAGAAACTGTCAAAAATTACCGCCACGAAGAAGCGACGAGAAAAAATTAATAAACTGTACCTAACATTTTTAATTTTATGTGTTTAGATTTGTTTTGTTTGTTTTTCTATTACAAGTAAGTAAGTGATTTCAACGTTTTTTTAATGGTGCTGATATAAAAATGAAATTTTTAGGTAGTTTATTAAGGGAGTCAGTATGATAACGTAAATGTTTTTGAATCTATAGAAATTGTGCAATTGCACAGGGGATTTTCTAGTCTTATTAAAAAAAAATTCAAAGGTCTTGAAAAAGAAAATTCACAGATAAAACGCTATAAATTATTGCCGTGTTTAAGATTCTTTGAAAACAATGCACACTATGTAATCAATACAGATTTATTAGCGAAATTATTAACAAAAAATAACCTTATTAAAAAAAATATATGAAAAGTTCTTTTCTTGAGTTGAATTCCAACCACTATTTTATATAGTGATGTGGAAAAACATGATATTCTAAAAGTTAAGTACTAAAAGTAATAGTAAGGAGACATAATTTTGCGTTTAATCTACTAATGCAGATGAAATTATTATTTCTTAAAAACAATTTTCGAAGGAATAAACACCATAAAAAATTGATATCTAGACCGGCTAAATACGGCTTAAAATATAACTTGACCTCATCACATATAACAAATCAAGACCGCATTTGAATATATGTGTTACTATATCCATTTACTTGTCAAGAACTAAAATTTCCTTTTGGTGTTAAATATAGTAGCAATATTAGTTCAATGTCCTGTGAAAAATTACGATATTTAAAATTAAAATGTATCGGCTTAGAAAATATATCATAAGCCGCGATACTGATTTTTCACACTATATTCAAATAAAACTATTTTTACAATCTTATATAACGATCTGTACATTCAGAACTGAATAAAAAGCAGTCGTGTAAAAAGCTCAAATCTCAACTCATCGCTCAATTCATATTTGAGCGATTTGAATGTGCGAACAAGTTGAGCGGAGTCAAAATTTGGGAGGACTTAAAATTTGAGTTGAGCGATGAGTTGAGTTTTTCAAATAAGTTTGCTGATAAAAAGTGGTTACATTTTCTTTCCTCAAGTCACTCCTTCTTCCGAAAGTTTTCTATAATATTAATGAAACAATTTTATTCAAAATGAAGACAAAATTTCAATAATTTATAATTTTAAACATTAGCAGAGCTCTTCAGTTTCAGATTTAATTATAAATACATCTTTTATCATTTTCAAATTAAAATAATATTTATGTTCAATTTCATATCAGTTAAGTGGAAAAAAATATTTCTACAAAGTTAAAAATTTAAAAAAAAAATTTTAATTTAAGGCACAAAAAAAATTGTATCTGTAAACCTTCGGTTCGGTAATAAGTAGTCACGTATTTTTAAAATAAATTTAATATTCACTTTTTTGACTTTTTAAATATTTTTTTTTAACACCATTTTCGATAAACCTTTCATTATTCGTTCTTTTGACCTTTTTTTCTTTTTCAATTTTAAAATAAATAAAGAAATAACCATAAATTATTAATTACAAAAATTTTTTTCTATATACTTAGTTTAAAGCCGTCGAATTTTTGAGAAAAATTTAGATAAAGAAAATTTTAAAAATAAAACAAAATTGACTTTAGAAAATTATGACGGGAAACTGAAAATTTATGACACTTAAAGAGCACAAAAGAAATTAAAATCTATCTATCGAATTCTAAATTGAAAGGAAATTTTAAAAAAAAAATCTATAGAAATTATGTTGAAACAATTGATTAAAGATCATAGAAAACCATTAAACAAAATATAATACGTGATTCACATAATATGTTATATGTATTATGTTATGGTTAATGAAATGGTTACGAAATTTCTGAGGTATTGATATATCCAATATCCATTGAGGTAGGTATATCCAAAAAAAAAATTGTATGATTTTTAATAAGAATGTTAGTTAGTATTTTGTCATTTTTCATCAAAGTTTTTTTTTTCTAGATTGAATGACGCATTACTTAAAGTGTCTTAATCAAAGGGTCCAGGGAAAACTGAACATTTTTTAAACACTTATTTTGAATCATTCAGTGTCATAAACAAATAGGAGTGTATAGATTGTAATAAAAATAATTTTTCATTGCTACTTTATAAGACTTTGTATTGCCTCAGATAGTAAGTGTTCGATTGAATATTATGAATCACATCACCCTTTTTCAGTATATATTCCTCCATGTTTCAATATGAAACTATAGGTTGGACACATTAGAGTAAATTTATTATTTAAAATGTCAAAAATTAATATTTTGAATTTATGAAGTTTATAAAGTTTTTTGTAGTTTGGTAGACTAAAAAAATATCTCGGGCAGATGAACGCACAATAATAATAAAATATAATTAGTATATTAGTCAATTAGTTATTGAAATTAATTGTTATTGAGCTTCTTCTTTTTTCACGTTAACCACAAACTAGGAATATGTTCCTTTGTACTGCTACGTAGTTGTGATTATATGGGAAGGGATATTGATGGAAAAAAATTAAGATAAGGGGTGACATTTCATTTGCTATCCTTTCCTATCCCTACTCCCTAGCCAATATACTGCGTTAACAGGTAAGGGTTTCATCACATTATATTGGCTAAAGGGAGAGGTGGGTTTAGTCTGTGTAAGAATCTGACATTACGATGAGGAAATTATTGTTGTCTTTGGAAGATTCCCACCTTTGTTAGGGATAAAAAAAAAATATGAAATATATCAGTGATGAATCTGTTAAGATTCACCTTGAATTTTTAAAAATTGTACTTTCCTAGATCAGTAGACCACCAACTCCTAAGAAAACATTAGATGGTAGAAGATTCTAATGAATTATTTAAGGTAACTAAGCACCTAAGATTAATAATTAAAAGCTTTAAAATAAGGTTTAGAGTGAAAAAAAAATTAAAGTAGAAATTTATTAATATTTTTATATTTAACCCTTTGGTCAACTCATATTTTTACACATATTTAGAGTCAACACAAACTTTATCGTTTATTAAGCATATTTTCAGCAACCTTGAATGTAGAATACTAAATGTTAACTGAAGGGATTTTTTGTCCTTTTCTATCTGCGACTTTCCACAGACCACACAGATCAGATTAAATTTTATTATTTGTTCTGAACTTAAAGTTTGTTGACAATATCATAAGAGTAAGGGTCTCGAAAAGTATTCTATTCAATTACCTTATTTTTTTGTTCAATGAAGTTGTGAAAAGGTACAACTGTACCAAGGGTTTGACAGAAGGAGTAATAAAACAGTGATATGGTGAAGGGTTATAAAACTTTACTAAAGTCATTATAGATCACATTTAGACCATTATATAGATTGTTTAATAACTGCTATCTGAGGGACGGTTATAATATTATATAAAAAGAAAGAAGTAAATATATATCCCGGTTTAACTTATCATAATTAACATTTTTCTATATACCCATATAATTTTCTCTTCAAACTGAAAAAAAAAATGAAAATTAATGAATGATTAAAATTGGATTACTAAACCGTTAACTACAAGAAATTTTCTTGCTTATTAAAATAAAAGAACTGTAACATCTATTTTGTAACTTTACTGTTATATTAACAAAAGAGAATCCCCTTTATAATTTCTCCTATCACATTGCAGAAAGTTTTTTTTTTTTTAAATAATAATAATATAATAATTTTTTATCTTTTTCCACTTTGTTTTAAAAATATCTTTGTAGTATGTAGTATGATTAAAAGTGTGGTAATCATATTTAGCAGTTATACCAATGCCTTTATTTATCTCTTTTCTTCTCAACTTACCTTTTTGTTTCTTTTTTTTTTTTTTAATTTTTATTATGTTGATTTCGCGGTCTTACACCTTTCATAATTACAACCCATCAGTGTCAAAAACATCAACCATTAAGACAAAACTCGTTAACCATGTCAAATAATAAATTGCATCATAATGAGAGTCTACTGTTTCTAACAAGAACAAAAAATGAAAAATTATCAAGGGGATTGAAGAGTGACAGAAATACTAAGAACCTCTAATTACATATTTTTTTCAAAAATTTTAAAATTTTATAAAAGAAGAAATATCATTTAATTCTAACTATATATCAGTGGTTTTACAAAGTGAAAATCTGGAACACCTACTGACAATTTAAAAAAACATTTGATCTATTGTGTAGCCGCTATTTCAGGCGAAACCGCTATGGTTTAAACCCCGGTCAGATATTATATATATAGTAATTTAATATAAACAAAAAAAATAATACATTATTACAATTTAATATTTGTACTACAACTACACATGAAAAAGGAAGGTCGACAGTTAACGAGTTTTATCTTAATGGTTGATATTTTTAACACAGATAGGTTGTCATTACGGAAGGTGTAAGAACACGAAGTCAACATTTATGTCCTAATCACATTGTATGTGGTGGAAAATACTCCAACGTCACATAACACACAGTGTAGAAGTTGGAAAGATTTAGAGATGAAGGAAAGTTTCCATCACTTTCTTTGCAAATATTTGACTCTAGCTGGGATCAAACTGAAAATCTGACGATTCTCTAGTATCTCAGACATAATAATGTCAGTTATATTTGAATAAATTAATTTTAACTAATTAAAAGAAAACTAATTTTGTTTCCAAAATCTACTGCCTGGATATATAATATTGTCTATTAGCAACCAAATAGACTAGGAAATGTTATCAAAACGGCACCGTGTCTATAATATTTATGCTCTCTTGAAAAAACAGGTATGTAAATGAAACAACCAAAATAATGTCTTGATTTGTATAGTTTCCGTTAATTGAACCTTTCAAATTTCTTGAAAGGTGAAACAACACGATGACAAATTAACCGAAATGATATTTAAAATTACCAGTTAACAGTAATTATAACAGTTATATGTAAAAATATTATTTTGTCTTCGAATAAAAAATTTCAGAGTTGTTCAAGGCGGACACATGTTAAGTAAATGTATCCATAGTGTTAGAAATGTAAATATATCTTTTTGAAGCAAAAAAAAAAGTAGTCAACATTTTTTGAATACCTAACACTACAATTCCATATTTATAACTTTAAATATTTTTTAATATAGTTTGAAAACCAGTGATAACTTAAAAAAAAATTTTTTAAGAAAAATAGAAAAGAACAGAAGCAGCTATAGAATAGGTACTTATAATTTTTTCTTTAGAATTTCATAATTCTGGTGTTATTGCGAATAGGTTATAAGAATTGTATCTTAAAGATGTCAATCTTTAAATTTTTTTTTCTTTTTTTTTTTTTGGTTAGTGTAGAAAAAAGAATTTATTATACGGATGTACGCAATACTTGAATCATAATAATATGTAGGCTGTTAGAAGTAATAGTTTATTGTTTTGTTATTGTTTTAGTACTTATTAGAGATGTTACAAATGTGTACAATTTAATAAATGAATTACTTTTTAATATGTTTAACAAATGAGAAAACAAAAGATTTCCATTTTTTTTATGTTTTATTTTTTTTGTTTTTCGTTTTTTGTTTTTTATCTACCGATTGTTATGTCAAGATAAGGAAAAAAAAGAGATAAAAGATAAATAGAAAAAATTTTTTTTTTGAATAAAGAATGTTATAAAAAAAAATACAGGTGATATAGAAGGCATAAACAGCAATGTTATAATCTACAAAAATAAAAATAAAAAAATAAATCTTAATCGGCTTTTAGTGATTTTGGAAATTAGTTTGAAAAAGCTTAAATATATTATATTATATGACTAAGAAGCGTAAGCGTGTAAAAAAGAAGCAAAAGTAAATAAATGAATTTAGAAATGTAACGAACTGGAAAGAAAATAACAAAATAATTTTAGAATAAAATTTTTAAAAAAAATTTTTAATACTTATTAAGATAAAGTTATTAGATAAAAATTAAGTAGTTCGTATATTGAACTGAAAGATTTACATAATATATTAATGAGAAATTCCCAAGAGGTGAAAATTAAAAAAAAAAAAACTATAATGTAAGATATTTCATGAAATTCTTTTATAATATTGTAAAATATATGGTAAGATTTGTGTTTGACAAATACAGGTTGGTTTTAATATATTTTGTTTTAATTGTTTAACAACAAAGAAAAAAAAACAGACTACACTTATTGGACAGAAACTACGATCACTTTATTTTTTAAAATTTATCTTCTTTTTACTTAAGTATCCATATTAAAAACGTGATAGTCTGAATCTAAACTTTAACAGTTATTAATAATTTTTATGACATAAAGTTTGACACAATTTTCAAAAACCAGAAGTTCTAATAAAGAAATGTCATTTGTGTCTCTAATAATTTTGAATTTTACTTTGAAAATATTTCAGTTCTCCTAAAACGAAAATTAGGTATCTACCTATTTTAAAAAGAACAAAGCAGATACTGATATTTTAATTTTTTAAACCCTATACCCTAAAAAAAAACTCCTTCCATCTTTTTATGAATAAAAATTAAAAAACCTCAATACGCCACTTAAGGAATATTCAAATATGATAAAAAAAAATGTAAATGACATAACTTTGTTTTTACTGATTTACTGATATAAATCTGATATGAATACGTTTAATCTGCTTTTAAATGAACATTGATTAATCCTAATGATAATATATTACATTATTGGTTTTTATTTGATTTTAGAATTTAAATTATAATTATAATCATGATTATTACTTTTTTTTTATTAATTATATATAATGTATACAATTCAACTTACTTGAAATAAGTTTTTCTTTCTTTCTTATTAAACCATTGCTTGATTTAATTTTCATTGTATAGAAAAAAAATATTATTCCGAAATGAAAATTTACTTTTCCAATTAAAAATATAATATTTTTTTTCTAAAAGAGGTGGTCATTTGAAAAAGTTTACAAGAAATCATAAAAGGGGCCTCGATGTCCTAGTGGGTAAGAGTGTATAAAATACATTGAAAGCACCGAGGGAGTGTGGAGTCGAATTCAACACTCGTCGTAAGAATGACCTCGCCTTTACGCTATTGAAAATAGCCTTATCTGCAAAAAAAAAAAAATACTAAGCCTCTTGATTTTTAAGCAATAAGCTCTCTTGACTATAAGAATTCCAATAGTGAAATGCAGTAACTATTTAAATTTTTTAATAATAAAAAATTATTTATAATTTGCCTTTTAATTAAATTCAATTTACAAATTTAAAAAGAGGTTTAGAATAATTATAAAGGGATAAGAGGAAAAAAATAACTGACCAATTTTTTTATTTGACGTAAAAATTTTTAATTAAAATAATAATTTTTGTTTTTCTAATGGAGGCTCTGATTTTGCAAATTGAAGTTTATTTTAATATTCAAAAATATTTTTTCAATAACATGTTCCAATACAATGATCCTACTATATTAAATTATGATCTTTTGACTTAGTTGTATCTCGATTACTAAGGAAGTGATAACTTTCCCAAATTGAATAATAAAATATCTTTAGTATATACCTTAAATTTCCTTAGGAATGAATTGGTGTATCTTCAAAACTATAGTTTCGAGTAATTTCTATTTGAAAGTTTTTCAAAAAAAAATTTTTAGTAAAAATCTGTATTAATCATTCTTAAAGGCAATATAAAAAATTATTGAATATTAAGCTTTTCTCAATCAAGTGCTTTTTGTAAATATTATATTTGTTTTATTCTAATTAACAGTAGCTGAAAGTTAACTGGAGGTTAAGGGCTACTGTGTAGCTTATGAACCAGCTGAGACTGAAACAAGCTTTCAAATTTTTTCTAACCCAAAAAGGATAGGAAAGGATAGGATAGGAAGGAAAGGATATGAAGGATAGACAATGAATAAAAGTTCAGAAATATTTAGCAATAAAATGATTGAAAATTTATTTGTGCTTTTAAAAACCATTTTCAGTTTAGAAGAAACAATTTTTCTTACATTTTGCTTTTATTTGTAATTTTAAATTTTTACTTTGATTTGTATTAAGTTTCAGAAACTAAATGTACCGTAACCATTAAATTAAACTATCAATTTACACTATTTGACATATAAAACATTTTTCATATAAGACGTTTTTTTATACAAATAAATCAACAAAATCTATCAAAATGTAATACAAAATGTAACAAATGAAAATCATCTATTATTAACATTTAAGTACAAAAAACAAATAACAGAAATAATATTATAATTTTACATTAAATAAAATTTTTTTTTTTCACTTACGCGTAATTAAATTTCTGTCATTTTGATATCATCCACACAATCTACCAAATTATAATGCACAAGAGAAGTGTCATACATTCATTTCAAATGCCTTTTTATTTTTTTGTAACTATTTTCAATTTCGTCGTTGTTGTTGTCATTGACAGCTAACGCCTAACAAGCATTATATTAAATGAAAAAATAAATTTTAATGTTAATCTTTTAAAAGTAAATGTTTTAAATTTTCAAAATACACGTGACATATCTTAACCTACATTTTTTATTCATTTCTAAACTCCGATTTATTTAATGCAGAAAAATAAAGGAAAAATCCTATGTGACATATTATATTTATATGTATTATATTATAATATATCTTATTAATTCATATGTGATAAACCGTATGTATATTTTAATATATTATACATACATATATGTATATTCATATATTAATGTAATAATAATAATCGTATGTAAATCACAGAATAAATAAATCTCAATCGAGATAAATAATTGCCTTTCAAAGGTTTTAATTTCAAATAAATTTGAAATAAAATTAATAGGCATTATTATTTTTATTATTATTATTATTATTTTTATTGCCGTTTTTATTTCCACAAACAAAACAAAAACAAAAATAAGAAAAAGAAAACATAAAAATGAAATTATATTATTTAAAAGTGTTAAGCAAATTGTTTAGCAATACAATATAGGTACTAAAAGATACATCTTCCTAACTCTAATATTTATCATAAAATTAATTTTTGATACTTTTCCGTTGACATTCATATTTAGAGTTTGAAAACATATTTAGTTAAAAAGTTGGAATTATTTCTTTTTAAAATTTCGGCTTGTAAATTTGATTTTGATGTATCCTTTATTCTTTGTTATAATTATTTTCATTTCTTTTGCATAAATGTTATTCAGAATGTATAGTGAAGAACGAAATATTTTCCTAATTTTTTAAAAAAAATGTTATAAATAATATGTTGTCGAAAGAGTTCAATCTTGAGCTTTAATCTCAACTTCACCTCCACTAGAGAAGTTTAATTTGTGTTATTAATTCATTATACGAACTGTGTCCAAAAATATATGGATGATACAATTTTTCTTTATTGTCACTCTTATGAAAAGCTAATGCCGTCCATTAAATCGTTTATTATTCATATTTAACATATTTAAGAGTGTTCCATATATGTATCACTAAACAGTTGATACATATATGGAACACTATTGAGTATACTATTTGTACGCCATCTATTTATTATCTTATACAAGAATTTTTTTTTTATTTATAATATTACGATATTATTAATTACGATATGAGCTTTTACGATATAAATTACTATAAATATGTATGATCCGACTGGGGCTTGAACTCGAGAATTTTCAATTAGAAGTGGGGTGAAGTAGCCACTAGGTATAATGGACATTAAAAGTATTTTTTATTAATCATTTGCCTTGGTTGTAATATCAGTAAATTTAACATTTAAGATTGTATTGAAATTTTTTAAATTTGGAATTAATTATTATTTTCATCAATTGTTCAAATCAAAGAATTTTCAAGAAAATGTTCTTATTACCAATATATTGAATTTTCCGATCCAATTTGAATTTCAAACAAAATTGAAATCGTTAAAACAAAACTGTTATGCATTCATTTAATGCGAATTTAAAATTTACGAGTAAATAGATGAATGAAAAAAAAAAAACAAAATACAAAATACAAAATCATATAAATTTTCGAACAAATTTTCTTTCCATTTAAGTCCAAAACTCTAATAAATCTATCAAACGCGAATATCACAAAATATTTATATCTCTTACATAGTCTACTACAATATGCATAAAATACAATTCTATATGTATACAAATACAACCATATACATAAATGTAATATTATATGCAACTATGTAAATTATTATATGTTGAGTATGTTGAATTCATCAAGAAAATGTATGCTCTTACATTAACTACAGAATTTTCTTTTATCTTCTAACAAAATAGAAACTAAGATACATTCATAAGTAGATATTATAATACATAAATAGTAAAATACGGGGTGTTATAGTATAAACCTGACACATGTTGTATATTATGAGGTGTTTGAGGAAATTAAACGAAATAAAAAATTTTATGACAAATTGAGATTTATTTTTAACCGTTTGTAAGATATGGAGCCTACAATGTTTTTACACTTCCTAAAAATTAAGTTTATTTAAAAATATTAGTAACTTTGTGCCTATAAAATTGGATTCTATTATACGATAAAATAAGGTAAAGAATTTCAAAAATTTTTAAATTTATCCTCTAATAGATTATGAACCAGATAATTATAAAACTCTTTTATATATTACTTTTTTTTTTTTTACGAGGGTTGGTGGAAAACTCAAAAGCCATCAAGAGGAACTGCTTCGTGCTTCCTCAGGGTAGTGTTGGACTTTAACCAAACCAAAACCACCATCCTTTTAAAACCAAACTTTAGGATGGACCCTTTAATAAAAATGTACAGTTTGGTTTTGGGGATAGAGATGTGGTAAGGATAATTGGGGAAATTTGAATTAGGAAATTTGGATTATAGGGGATAGATAAGAAAATTTGGAGGGATATTTTGAAGAAAGATATCAATATTCTTCTTAAACTTAAGTAAATCGTTCACATATGAATTACCAACTTATATTAAGTGTATTGTTGTACATTTAATTTAGCTCAATAAATTTTAGTTTAGAAGGAAAATATGTTTTGTTAAAAACAATATTATAGATGTAGGTGTATAAAACTACACCAATTTATTTCGAAAGGCAAACAATTTTAAAATGCCATATCATTCAAACCGTTTAAGGATATACCCCACTTCTTATACAATTTTATTTCTTTTTTTTTTTTAACTTCATTCAATCGTTAAATTTATCTCAAACACCCAGTATGGAAGAAGGAACGTGGACTATCTATAGATACCTAAGATTGTTAAGACAGTAGAATATAGTATTGTCGTTTATGAAATAACTATAGAACAACCAGCTGGTAAAATATTAAATACTAAAGAAAACTTAAAATTGCAGAATAAATTTTGAACTTTTAAGCATTTTTGAAATTATTTTTAAGGAATTTTAACGAAAAAATTATTTTGCAAGTTATTTCAAATTATTTATCAAAAAAAAAAAAAAAAAAAACAAAACAGAAACTTTAATACGTCATATAAAACTAAAATTAAACAACATTTAATTTCGACAAAGAATTAGAACACCTTAAAAAACACATTTTGCAAACACATATAAATTTAGGACGAAAGTTTGTGGAAGCAGATGATGTTATAATTTTAAAAAATGCCTATACACATTTTTATAACTTAAAAGATTGTTTTAACGGTGTGAAAAACAGTGATTACATCGAACTTTTAAACAATGGTAGACGATTGGCAAGCTTCTGTTTTTAGTTTCTTTTAAGTTAGACAACAAGGAAAAAACTCAAATCAATTTTAATCCAATTTAATGTTATTCAAAAATATTCCAACATTTGATTTGAACAGTATTTACTTTATTTCTAGCTCTATTTTTACATAACACGATCTTTAAATTATATTGGAGCACACTACTATCATTTCTGTTCTCCATTTTATATGATCCGTATAAAAAAAAAAGGAAAAAGTTAACATTTTTCTATTACAACACCCATAAAATCCTACTTCCAAATATAGAGAAAATTAAATTTCTGCATCCATATCCTAATATTACCCTAGCTTAAACTACCAAAGTGACATAACTTTGCTTGGTATACACTGAAAATACCACGAAGGAAATTGCTTAGACACTATAAAACACAAATAGCTTAGATTGTTATATTTATCAAATTTAAAGATTTTTTAATTGACAAAATAAAATAATTGAAGTTAACAAAATATAAAAAGCACAAATTATTTACAAAATGATTTAATGCCATTAGAAGAAAAGGAATAAATCGATTAGACGGTCGAATATAAAATAAAGCCAATTTTTTTTTTAGAATTAAACAAAATATATCAAAAAAAAAAGTTATTATTCATTTTAAATTTCAATATGCAATAAAAAAGAATTCGGAAAGAAAAAATAAAGAACAAAAAAAAAATGCAGAAAAGAAGTTGCAAAAAATTATTTTGTAGTTGCGCTACAAGAATGAAAAATAAAAATTAAAAACAACAAAACTACAAAAGAATTTAAACAAAAAAAAATAACAATTTTTTTTTTTTAAATAAAAAACATTAAAAAATTATAAAGAAATATAAAAGAAAACATGACAAAAGAGACAAAATAAACGAATAAATAAGTAAAATAACATTAATACGACAGTAAACATACAAATTAGTATAAAAATGTCGTGACATTAAAAAATAAACAAATGAACAAAAAAATTTTGCTATCGATGAAACTGTTTTGTAATAAAAATGACAGCATAAAATAATAATAATTTTACATACATTCAAACATATAATATTGTACACAATTTTTAAATAGCATTTAATTGTCAATTGAAGACTTATTGATATTGTTGTAATTTAAAAATTTATAGTATGCAACAAAGTTTATGTGTAGATTAAATAAGTTACAAAAATAATAATTGTTTTCTATTTAATTTTATTTTTTAATTAAAAATTATTTAATTTATATTTTTATTGAATACACTGAATTATAAGCCTGAAAATTTTCTGAAATTAAACAAAAAAATTTTCCCTTTTAGTATTTTTAACGTTTCAGATTATTTCTAAAATTTAAGCAAATTTATACAAAGTAAAGTTAGTTCACTAATGGCATTTAATTGATTTAAGTTTCCAATTTTCCAATTGTAAGGTCTCGTGTTCAAACCCCGATCAGGTCATATAATGTAACATTAATATATAATTTATATCGTAATATAAAATAAATAAAAAATAAATATTTCTTGTATAAGATAATAGATGGCGTACAAATAAAATATATTTTTGTGTTTGATAATCTGGTACAATTACTACAGCTAAGTAATCACCGATTTAATGATTTGAAGACAATGATTAACAGAAAACTAAAGCCAAATGTAGTCAAATATGAACATTTAATGACTTAATAGCATAATTGATCTGCACCTCATAAGAATGGAAAGCAAAACTAAAAAAAAAAAACAAAATCTTATAGCATAATTTTGGTTCAATCATTTTAAAACTGTTAATTCCAATATCACCTATGGTGCACCTCCATAAAAGCTTAATAAAATATACGAAAAGTATAGTTTCGGCAAAATAGCTATAAAATAATTCAACAGTTATAGAAATTTTCCCCATTTAAAAAACTAATTGAAAAAGATGATTTGAGGATAATTAAAGGTAGAAAGGATAAATTATGGATAACGGGTAGAAAGAGATAATGTAACAATTTCTAAAAACAATTAATTTAACGGATAAATTTAATCAGACCAAAAAGACAAGGTACTTTTTAAAAGTAGAAAATAATATAAAGAAAAGAAGCCATACATTATAAGTTCCTGTAAGTCTTGATTCTAATATTTGACCTTAGTATTAAAAATAAAACAAGATTTAATTAACAAATTGAAGACAAAAAGCCTAACTACATTAAATAACTGTAAAAATTGCAACAGTGATTGAACTATGCCTCCACCAGGATAAAAAAAAAATAAATCCTTTAATGTTAAAACTAATAATGTTTTTTTTTCTTTCTATTTAAAATCATTAGTCCTTCAAATCCTCTTTTTTCATAATCTCCAAAAATCTTGATATTATTCAATTTTCTACCGTTTAATTAATATATTTCTTATGTCATAAATTGAATAGGTAAATATTCTATTATAAATCTCACAAAAAAAAAAAATCAAACCGGATATGAAAATAAAACTTCAAACTTCCTTACAAAATACAAAAAGACAACAATTAAAATTAATTGAAATAATTGGGGTAAACACAAAAAAAAAAAAAAACCAAACTGTCAAGAAGAAAAAGGACATTACAAAGAACATTTTTATAATGAAAACTAACAATTAAAACAAAATAATGGAAGATAAAATTCAAAGTTAAAAAAAAAAAATGTTAAAACTTTGCAAAAAAAAAAAAAACAAACAGACTATTTTTCTTTACTTTTTAAATTATACAACATTTTTAAAAATGATAAGAAATAAAATCTGAAATAAAGAAAAAGTATGTTAGAAGAAAAAATAAATAAATTTTTTTTTTTTTAATTTTATACAAAAATTCTACTAAAAAGATGAAACGAATTAACACAAATTCCACTGATGTAAAATGTTCTATTAATGTTAAATACAATGACAAATATAAACAAAAGAAGGATTATGATCCTTCTTTATATTTTCTTTTTAATTTGTTGTATAAAATACGAATTTTTACAAATTATACTAAAGAAAAAAATTATGGTATAGAAAGCAAATAATAATATTCTAACTATAGGAAAATGACGTATTTAGTGATCACTAAACTCTAGATCTGTAATGCATCTTTCAACGCAGAACAACTTCTATAAAGAAAAAGTTGACATTGAACTTCTTCAGTTTTATCTCATGGTGAACTTATTAATTCTTCGCAAAAGTTCACCTAAATCTTTCGTGATATTCTGATATTTTGTTTTTTTCTTTTTTGAAAGACTGGAACAGTTGCAGAAAAAAGGTTTCAAGTTCAATTTTATTGCAAAATCTATAGCATAAGTGCATCAATTGCACTTTAAAACCTACAGTTAAGATCAACATGCCTACCCTACCTTTTAACATGTCTATCGATCACATAATTTCCTGTAATAACGTCAACAATTTGCCTTGTATCAGATCTAAAAAAAAAACTGAATGCTGAGTACTTAGTTAACTTTTATTTAAATAAAATAAATAAGTGACTCAACAAATGGTTCAACAAATCTCCTTCAAACTAGTTACTGGAAAAAATAAATCCTTTATTGAATAAAACGAACGAATGGCCTAATTTCTTTATAGTACGGAAAAAAAATAAGGAAGAAAAATATTCTGGGACACGATGCATTAAATCAATGAGTAAATAAATAAAATATTATTATCGTATAACTTATGTCCAATCATCTGCACCATATCACTAACTTATATGTTCCAAATCGAGATCGAGTCACTTACAAATTTACAAGCGTAGACTAAGTGCAATGGACTAACATTGAGATTATATAACAAAATATTAATTACTCTAATTTCTGTCTAATTCCTAAGGATTCCTGTTGTACGAATTTTTCTCTCTCTCTTGAAATTTTAACTTTTTAAGAGCTCTTTAATTTATTTATCACTTTATTATTGAATTAATTTTTTGTCAGTTAATTTATAACTATCGATAATTTTAAAATGTTAATATTTTTTGGCTTCAAACAAGTGTGGCTAGACCACTTAAAATAATGTAGAGGTAAAGTATGTACCTAACACACAAAAAAGTAATCAATTGAAATATTCTGACTCAAATAAATTGCTTAGGTATTATAAACTTAATTTACGCATTATTTTGCATCAACTTTCATATTATTTCAATTAAAAATGCAAAGAAAATTATGAAGATGAAAATTATTTTCCTAAGGATCTGTTTATTTCAATTTATTTCAATGTTTCCACATTTTCTTTTTGTACTTTTATTCTGTTTTTTGTTTTAACAAATTTTCTTTAATGTTTCGTTTCCGAACGTTTGTATTTTATTTCTTTTTTTTTTCATTTTATTTATGAATGACAAAAAACAAAGTCCGTGTTTTTAATTTCCTAAAAATTTGTTTTTTTTTGTTTTTCTCGAAAAGTTTTTTTTTTTACTGTTCAGCAAAAGCTTAAAATGAAATTTATTCCTGAAGGCAAATTTTTCTTTACAAAATAAAAAAATATAAGAAAAGCCATAGAATAAAACGAAATTTAGTAAAGGTTTTGCTCTTTCATTTGGAAAACAAAAGAAAAAAAAAATAAAAAAAAACTTTATTTGCTAAAAAATAAAAAAAAACACAAACAAGAAAAAAAAAGAAAAATATTGATAATATTTTAACGTCAGTTGTTTTCTCTTTTATTCCTTACATTTGAATGAAAACTTTTCACTACTGTTAGTTTATACTTTTTTTTTTTTTTTTTTGGCTTAATATAAGCAGCAGTGTTGGCAACAATTCATCAGTTTAGATATTAAAAGAGTTTTGTTAAATGTTAAAATTTACTAAGCAATAATAAATTGTCAAAAAATGTCAAAATCATTTTTAAAAGAGAATTTACTCTGTATAAAATCCATAGGACTTTAACAATATTTTTGAATAGTTTTCAATCTTTGTATGACATTTTAATTTTTCGTAACATATCAAAATTATAACCGTTCATGTATATTAGAAAATACGGTTTATGAATATATCTATTATTGGGTAACAGCCCAAAATGTAGTGGCAAAAATGTCACAAACGAAAATATCGCATTGGAAAAATATCCGTCATGCAAAATGTAGCGAACAAAATGTCGCGAGAAGGAATTTAAGAGTTGGATTCAAAATCAGGGTTATACGCTTTTTATAAAATATTTGAGGAATTTTAGAATTGGATTCAAAATCAGGGTAAATTAATTATCGCGACATTTTGTTCGCTACTTTCGTAACTTGACTTTGCGACCGAGAGATGGGCACTATAACTACTGCACTTTAAATTAATTTTTATATTTATATAACACTAAAAAAATTATTTACTTTTTATATTACATCCACAGACATGAGCAATTATTATCGAATTACTAAGAAACTCGTTCCAAAAAATAACCAAATTTACTATCCTTATGTAATGTCTGCTAATGAATAGATTAACAAATTATATTAATTTTGATTAACACTACGGAATGACTTAAATGTTACTGATCTTCAACCATATATTTAATTAAGACAGCTTTATGAAGACAACTTATGATGAAAATTTTATCTGTGACTTTTAATTAAAACTGAAAATAATTATATCATCAGGTTGTCTACCTCTTTTAACATCTCATCAGGCTGTCTACAATTCCTAATTAAAAAGAAGAAAAATGAAAGAAATCCGGTATAATCGGTATAATATTTTTAAAGTCAAATTCTTCGACAAACGAACTAGCCACCAATATAAATTCATTACCTATGGAGACATTATCAAAATTTCGGTTTAATTTCTTTCTATTTAGATAATTTCTTTAATAATTCAAATTCTGTTCAATTTATTTGGACCCACACTGTTTTATTTAAAAAAGAAAAAAATATATGTATATCGCAAATCGCAATAAAAAAACATGTAGAAATTTTTAAAGGATGTTAAATATTAATTATTGCAAGAGAAACAAGTGAAAAGAAAGAGAAAAAAAATTCAAGAAAGAGTGAAAGAAAATGATAAGAAATAAGTAAATGTTTTCTTTTTAAAAAAAAAAATCTTTTCGTAATCGTTTTCAAAAAGGATTCAAGATTTTTATATTTTTTTCTTTTGCTTTTTTTTTTTGTTATTTATTTTAACTGTACTGAAAGTAATGCGATTTGATGAGACTAGAACGAGCAGCAATTCTTTAGAAGATTTCTATTTATTTTTTTAGTTATTTATTTAAATCACTAATAACTTAGATATTATTTTAATAAATAATTAAAAAATAAAAAAAATAGCTTGAATCACTTATAATAATTTGATAAAGAGAGATTTTTTAGCCTATGGATGTTTAGAAAATTTTAAATATGTTTTCTGAAGGTTTTTTTAACCTATGGGCTAAAACTTTTTTAACCATAATTTTGTTTGATCTGAAAGAAAGTTAATATTGACATTTTAAACATTACATTATAATAAATTAACAATCTAATGTTGTGTTTTGAGGCCAAATTAATTATTAATTAAAACTTGTTGAAGTTTTCTAAACCATAGATAAATATTTATTTATTTTCATAATATTTTTTTATAATATTTATTTATTCTCAAGATTTCATTTTTTCACTTCAATATTTTGGTTGCATCCAAAAAGTAAAACAATTCACTTTTATAAAATATGGTAAAAATCAGTTTCTGAACCAAAGATAACTGCAAAAGTTTTTCGAAAACAAGAGTTGTCACCAAAAGTTTTTAAAAAAATTAGTGAACTAAAACCATTTAGTTGAAGCTTTTCCAATGTTGTAGTTTTCACATATTAAAAAAAATCAAACTAGGTTTGGCAAGTGTTTTTTTGAAAAGAATACTTAACTATACATTTTATTACTTCATCTTACAAAGTTTGAGATCTTTCAATCAAAACAATGTTTGGTAAAAAAAAGTAATAATACATGTAGACAATTTTAAGTCCTATAACCTGAGGAAACAATTGAAAATGCGAAAGTTGCCACAATTATACCTTTTTATTCATCAATTACCGAAAAAGTTCAACAATAAAAAAAAGTTCTTTTAAAGATCATCTATTCTGAATATATTACTTGAGGATGTCTATCTAAAATAATCCGATTTCCATTTTCGATTAAAGTTGAAATGTTAAAATTTACATTAAGTGTAACAACCTTAGTAACGATAAAATGTAAAGACTTAATTTATAAGTATATTTTAATCAAATTCTGTAGTTACTTATAGCTGTTAGAAGACTTACAAGAATTTTGAAGAAGTCTGCAATAATTCTGATTGGTAAATCGTTAAATTATTTTATGTATTGTCCACCCAAAGAGATATGGTTTTTGAATATAACATTTCATTGCTAAGCAAATGAAATATTCTGAAGATATAAATCCAGTTTAAAGCTTTTTGTTTTAAGCACCTACCCCTTAATATGATCAAATATATTAGATATTAAACCATTTTCTGCAGTTCTTCATAATCTATCAAGATGATTGCGAGTTAATTTTATTATAGAAATAAATTATCGACTCCAAGTGTTTGTAACTTATTTCTAGTTTACGACTTTTATTAGTACAAACTCTAATACTAGTACATTTACTTTCAAATATCCTTATATCTTCTCTATTAGACTTATGCCTTCTTATAGTTATAATTACGCTACCACCACAACCAAAACTACAACAACTAAACTACTCTATATAGCTCTACTAGTTATAATAGGACTTTTTTGTGTAGGTATAGTTAAACTAATTACGTTGTTTCTATAGATAAACCAATCAAAAATATATACATTTTGACAATTCGTAGTAGAGCTTCAAAATTTTTTAAAATTTAACTACAGTCGCGGCGACCGTCGCGTTAATATAAGTTAAAACAACAATTTACAAAGGCTTAAACTTGATAGGTGGTAGTGGTGAGGGTTGTGGTGATAACGCAATTACAACATGGGCATTAAATTTATATTGAACGATAAGGGGACTCCATATTTTAGTATTGGTTATAAATTATTAAACTATACCCAATATTACAATTAAAAATAATATTTTAATTAAACTATTTTTTTTTGTAAATTCACGCTATTTATTCTCAATAAAATATAACAGTGCAATAAAATATAACTACTTTAAATAGTTTAATATATAGGTTCTTAAACTTTTTTGAAATCCACTAAGAAAAAAATGATTAATGTAAAAAAAATACTAAATATGTTGTTAAAATTAGTTTCAATGTTAGTAATGAACAAAAATTATTTTGTTTTTTTTCCTTCAATAATTATTTTTGAAATTTTCAAAATATGAAAATATTTTTTATAAAATCATTAAATTTGAATAAAATTTAATAGACCGATTATATAATATATAACTGACTAGCCCCTGTATCCTTCACCCTGTGTACGTAATTTCAAAGAGATCGTTTATAAATTTACATCATATATGTATGCATACACTTTATAAATATTTAAATTTAACGGGGTTTTAAAAAAATATTCAATATAAAAATAATCAAACCAAAGGAATCTATGAAAGGCAAATTAATTCTGTGGTCCGCAGATTTCAGATTTTTTAATCCGTAATCCACAAAGTATAAAGTTTAAGAACAGCTGGTTTAATAGAATTAATTTTAATAATTAAATATAATTGCAACCACCACATAATTTCCTTATTTTTTGTTTTTGGATCCAAAAAATTTCATTTAGTTAATATATGAAGTAATTGTACAAATTTGTTAATTTCTGAAACAAAAATAATAGAAAAGACATTCAATCTTTAGTCTTTATAACATTTAAAAACCATTAAAACCAAAATTATGATAAAACAAAACTAAAAACTCATAATTCTAAAGAATAAAAATTTAAAAACAAAAATAAAGTTTCAAATTTTTCAAAATTCGCAAAAGATTTTATCTACAAGGATCAAAAATTCCTATTTTGAGATATTAATTCAAAGAAATCACAAGTATATTCTATGGAAAAGGAAAATTATAAAAAATTACATTTTATTTTACATTGGATTTAAATTATTATCAGTATTATGAAAGAAAAGTTTCTATCTCTGTCAGATTTTATACGGTTTCACTTTTGGGCTTTAAAAGTTTTCTATGGAAAAAGTTTTTTGTAATTTAAAAAATTATTTAAAATATTATTTCTTTTTTTTTTATATTTTTTTAATGCATTTCCTTTTGAGGTTTTTAATTTTTTCAAAAAAAAAATTTTTCTTACTTTTCAAAGATAGAAAAAGATAGAGTCGAAAAAAAAAATGAAACTTAAATAATGTACCTACTGCTTTTCTTGGACATATTAAATTTTTTTTAGTTAAAAATGTTCGGTTTTGACTTTATATAGAATATGATGAGGAAATAAACCAACCTTTCGTTTTTAGGTGTGGTAACAGTACAAGATTTAAAACTTTATTATTTTATTTTATTTTCTTAATAAATAAGAATATTTTGAGAACGTATAAAATACGCTGTAAATACCGAATGAGTGTGGGTTCGAATCCCACACACGTCGTAAGAGTTATTCCCCTTACGACATTTACAGCCACGCCTGAAAAGAAATAGCTGTGTAATTGTCTGTTCACATTTATGTGACAGAGAAATGCACTAGAAAATAAAAAAAAAAATTTTTACTTGACCAAAATTCGAACCAGAGATTTTCGCTTGAAAAACACCTGCGACTCACTCACCATTAGACAAAATGGTAGAAATTGTAAGATATTGTTTCAACCAGATTCAATATAAACACCAGATCATTATTTAAATAGGCAGTTGAAAAACTTAAAATAAGGAACATGTTGATTAAGGATCAAAACGATCGATAAATGATGGAAATTTAATAAATATGAAATATTTTTTTTTAACGAATTGTTTGAATAATTGCCTAACGTAACCCTAGCCATAGCATTAGAGAGAGAACATGTATACCTAAACTATTTATATATTTATAAGTTGCACCAAAATAATTTTCCATGTAAACAAAAACAGTTTTGGTGGTCTGTTTCAGGTTTATTTTTGTCTTTGCT
Organism: Poecilobothrus nobilitatus; assembly: GCA_947095535.1. NCBI lineage: Eukaryota > Metazoa > Arthropoda > Insecta > Diptera > Dolichopodidae > Poecilobothrus > Poecilobothrus nobilitatus. The sequence continues at coordinate 15,915,667 of OX352773.1, read as the reverse complement.
TCATTACAGTCACCTCATTTCTTAAATGCACAATGGATCTTATATCTTTTTTAATTTTCTTTGATTGTCTTCTGTCAAAATTTTTTTAAAATTAAATTAATTTATATTTTAACTCTTTTTTAAATTTATTAAAACAAAATATTATTTAATATAAAGAAGTACTTATAGAATTATAAAATTATCATAAATAAAATAATTTAGTTTTTTTTTTAAACAAACACCACCAAATTTAATAATTTAACTTTTAACCCTATGTCAAAGTCTTTTCCTTATATTTCTTTTTCAGCGAAATTTTAGATTAAAAATAAAACTATTAAAATTTATTTTCCTTGAAATAAGTTTTCATTTTCCTATATTTCAATATCACCCCTTTTTAAGTACTTTCCGTTTTAGTTTCATCTTTCTATTTAAAATTTTTCCTTCTACTTTACCACTTTATTTAACTTAAATTCACCAAAAAAAAAAAAAAAAGAAAATTTAAAAATAAGTAAAATACCACACAATCTTTTAATTTGTAATTCAAAAAACGTTCCCATTAAAATACTGTTACTTATGACTAGACCCATAAAGTTTCTATTCACAACACACAAAAATAACTTCTGTTCGTTGGTAATAAAACATTTTATAACTGTTTTTCTTATTTCTTTTTGTTTTTTTTTTTTTATTTTTTAAATTTAACTTTAAATCAAACTGTAAAATGGAAACGTATTTTTTAAATTATATACATTGCCTTTCTGTACACAACAAAAACCACCTTCTCACGTCTTAAAACTCCTTCTTTTCTTTTGCAAGAGTTCTTTTTCATTGTACCCCCATCTAATCATTTAGTCTTCAACGATTCTTTGGTAGTAACGGTTGTTTTTGTTTTTTCTGTTAATTTTTACCAAAAAAAAAACGAAAAACTTTTTTTTCACATTTTCTTTATACTTATGTTTTCCTGAAGTTTTTTTTTTCCGCTGATAAGAAATTTTGTATCGTTTTCAATTACTCCTTTGGGTCTTGTTAATTTTTAGCTCAGTTATCCTGTGTATATTACAACAAATTCAAGTTGTGAACAAAAAAAAAATGTATTCGTTTTCGACTTAAAATAATTCTTTTACGTATTTACACACTAGGTTGCTTAATAGTTGGTCAGTCAAACAATAATTAATTCTTTTTTTAACAAATAAATTTTTGGTTCTCTACTGAGCATATTTTAATTAAGGTCTTAGTTTTGTAGTAATCACAAAACTAGACTAAAGAATCAGAAAAATATTGTTTCCATATACCAATAAATATTAATTGAATTTACACATAACACAGACTGTTAGAGAATTTCTATGGATTCTAAAGCATTCAAACATTTCATAAAAGAAGAACCAAGCCGGTTGATAAAGTAAACACTTTGAGTAAAAACGGTTTACACTTCAAAAATTTTTTAGAATTTGTAAATAAATGAGCTGTTCTTTCAAAAAAAAAAGTAAAGAACATTCGGATTAGGATTTTGAAATGTAGAAACTCATTCTTAGTTTCGTCATTGTTAACACTTAAAACTATAGAATCATAGTCTAGCATCTTAAAACATCTCCTTTGTAACTATTGCATTGCAAAATGAGTTACGGTATCGATAGTAATTCGATAGTAATATCGATTTGAGGAATTTTATTGAGTGATCTGAGTAATTTTATCAGATACTTTTTTTTCATCAAAGGAAACTTTTTCACCCGAAGGTAACCGATGTATCATTAGAAATCTGGCTTTAAATTTGGATTTTCAAAAATCAAAGTATTGGTTCTTTTCTATATCTTTAAAAATACATATATTAGAACGTCTTACACAAAGCAATATTTTTTTAGGCCTAAACTATCAAAAATCTGTTTGATAACTTTTATTTTGCACCTCAGTGCACCTCATTCAATACATGAATATGTGTTTGTGTCCAGTGTCATTTACATAACTTTGTTGATCTCAAAAGTCATTAAAGTTATTTATTAGAATTTTCCGGGTGTTTTGATTTCAAATAAAATAAAGAAAAATAAAATTAACGAAATATGGATATATATTGCAAGAAAAACTTCTTTTTAACTGTTTTTATTAAAAATTAATTTAAAAATTATTAATTGGGTAAAGAAAAAACTTTAGTTTATTGTTGTTGTTTATACTTTGTTTTTGTTAACGATACACTTGATGATATGATCTATCCGCACAATCATTAAGTTTTTTAACACAAATTATATGCCACTTGGTGTCAATCAATTATCGGTAAATATTATTTTAAATTTAATTTTTCATATCCTTAGAGTAAAATTCAGAAAAACTTTTAAAAAATTTTAGAACTTCGAATTGATGAAGTTTATAAGAAAACAAAACACTAAATCTTTTATCTTATTATCACATTATCTTTTTTTTTCTTAAAATCTGTTTTTATTTGTTATTTAGCTCTAAATTCAAATTTAAGCTTCAAAACAGAATAGAAGGTGCAAAGTTTAAAAAACGATAAATAGATAAAGAAAGAACTGTTAAACAAAACTGTAATGACTGGAAAGTATTCTTCTTCTTAAATTAGAAATAGCAAGTGTAAACTTACTCAAGCAATTAAATCTTAATTAGTTTGGTTTAGTTTGCTTTATAAAACTAAATCACTGAAAAATAAACACTGACCCTCTACTGCGTACTTGGGTGCCTAGGTATAGAGGTAAATGAAGAAAAGGATCAACTTGTAAAAGAAGGAACTGCAATTCTCTTCACAGATTCTGAACTTTTTTGTGGCATAGGTAAACACATAATAAGCGAAGTACTAAAGGAAAACTGAAGAAGTACTAAGCGGAAAACTGTAACAGCAAACTCTGGAGTGAAAAATCCGGATTCTTACAAACTAGGACGCTTCTGAGAAACTATAACCGAAAAATATATAACAAAATCATAAAAATCAGTAAAATATCTAATACGCTTAGTGTCGGGACACTTTCGTCTCAAGAGGCAGTTAAATAAAATTGTAAAAGAGTTTGACGATATGTGCAGATTTTGTCAAAAAGAAGAAAGGTTTTTAGAACACATACTCAAAAACTGTGAAGCTTTACTGCGCAGAGCAAAATATGTGCAGATAGGAGCCCATTGCTTTGCCGAAGATGAACTGCCAGCGGAGGTAAAATCCCCAATAGGGAATAATAGTGCAAGAGATATAGTTCAAAAGGAAGCAGTTTTATACTTATGACCCTTAAATAATAATAATCTAATAATCTCATAATAAGTCTAGAATTAAACAATTCTTATCCCATTAAGAAAAGCTCTTCACAAATGTAAGGATACAATACAATTTGAACTTTAGTTTTGGCAACTTATCTTTAAAGAATGTGAGCAGATTTTAATTTTCCGGATAATATAAATTCAAGAAAATTTCTTATTGTTTAGATGTTTTTCATTCAAATATATCCAGCAAACTTTCGATTATGAAAAAATTATAAGATCTGCTCATCTGCTCATCTCTAAAAGGTTTATATTTGATAAATTGTAACAGAGTTAATTTATAATATATCCGTTTCTAGAGAGTAGAAATGTGACGAAGCTCTTTATTCAAATTACTTTTGTACATATTAGTAAAGAAAACATTTCTATTTGAATTCTTTCACATTTTTTATTAAAAAAAGGTTAATTTTATGAAATGTACAAAATTAAATTATAAATGCTTCTGATTAGATATTTCTTTAACATTATTTGCCTTGCAAACTACAGAATATGACATAAACCTTTTAAACCAATTGATCTTTTAAGCGGATTTGATTTTTAAAAAGTAATTTTTAAAATTTAACTACAAAGAATTGCTTCAATGGAATCTTTTCCCTCAAGTTAGCGTTAAATTAATCATTAAATATCAAAATTACATTGCCTTAATATACCTCATAATTTTAAATGTAATCAATAGACAAAAAAAAAAAAAAATCCTTCTTAAAAATATTAACTTCCTTACAAATTCATTATCACAAATATAGAAAAGAACCATTTTTCATTTTATGTATGATTAATAAACAAAAGAATTTACTCCTAAAGTAAATATTTAAAACAATGAAAACAAAATTTCAAACTCATACTTTTTTTGGGCATAGACTGAGTTACTAAAATTATTTACAACACGAAACACACGAAATACAGGAAATACACGAAATAACTCCTCAAAGTTTACTAAAGGATTAAGAATGAGAGATGAGGAAAAACTTCTTTTAATATATGTGAACTTTTATTTAATATACAATTTTTATTATTTTCAATAATATTCCTTTATTTTTAAACATTCTAATGTTTTCTCTTATATTTTATTCGATTATAGTTTCAATGAATTAATAATGATAATTTATAATATTAAAAACAAATGCATAACTCCTTCAGTTGAAACAGGAAAAGAAAAAGGATATTATATGTATATATATTTCTCTTTTTTCTTATAAATTCCAAAAGAATAGTATACTTCTTCCAAGATTATTTCATGTGTCTGCCAAAATAAAAAAAAAAAAAAAGTTTATAGTGTATAAATTAGCACCCAATTTAAATTTAAATCGAAATTTAAACGCAATGTCTGCAAATCTGAATAATCAGAGAGAAAAATTAGAAAAAAAAAACAAAAAATAATCGCGCATATATGAATAAAAAATAAAATACAAAGTATGTTAACCTCGAAAACCTCTCTCTTAAAAAACCTACAATGAACTGTCTTATACTCGTACTTCCCTTTATTTATTTGTTAAAAAGTTGTACAATATAAAAAACATTTAAGTTCAAAATTTTAATTTTGTAGCAATAACCGTAATTAAAATATTTTAAATATTTGGTTTGAAACGTTCAAGACAATCATTTATAGTCCTCTCTAGGGATATCATAGACGTTTTCTCAACATGATTTGGAGTTATCATATTATAGAATATAATTTCACTATGCTCTTTAACAATTTTTTGAACTTTTATAAAATTAAAATTTACCACCCGGGATGTCAACTGTTTTTCTATACATAAATGTAAAGTGTTTGCTCTGACAATGCCGAGATAGAGACCATAAAATTGAAAAAAAAATGTTGTATAATCAAATTTCAAAAATAATTCTTTGGAAAATAATATATTTTGTATTTGGGGTTTCAATTGGGAGCGGAACTCTTCCAAATATATAGATATAAATTAATTTGGTAAATAGTGCTAAACCATTTTAATGTAATGAAGTACTAAGGTAATTTTTGTAAACCACCCTACTGAGCTTACATCCAGCATAAACAACGTATGACCGACTTAATTCGCTTGCCCAGCTCTAAATATCCAAAACTCCAATTAAATGTTTTAAAAAAACGAACATTTCGAACCTTGCCCGAAAATTTAAATCCTAATAACCCATTCATTTTTTTTGTGAAATTTAAGCTTGGACCGGTTTTTTTTAAACTTGTTGTCTTCAATTTTTCGAAATTAAATTTTTGATATATTCTACAGCTAAGTAACTATCATTAAATTTTAAATAATCAAAATTTGTTAACTTCAAATGTTGTTTGTAAAATTTCAATTTAGAATTGAAAATATTCCTTACTGCCAACTTTGTTTTCTCGTTATTCTTTTCAATTAAGTTCAGAGCAAAATCTGGGTTCAAAGCAAGAACTTAAGTCAAGTTTATTAAGTTAAATGTTACCACACTTTTTATTATGTTTTTCTGTCAATTAAATTATATTCGAAAATCAAATGATCTATAGATCCATTTTAATTATGAGTCATTTAAAATATCCGTCTTAGTTTTTAACTAATTACCAAAAAAAAAAAAAAAATCTTACCATAACAAATTCAATCAATCATAACAATTCCAATCCCAAAACTTTTCTAAAAAAAAAATTTACTTGATCGATTTTCATATTACATACAAAATTTTATAATAGACTATTAATATATCACATCTTTACATTTTCAGGGTAAAATCTCCACATTATGCAATATACATAAAAGTATTAAATATATATTTTGAGAAGAATATCCCTTTAAGATTTTATAAATAGCGGAAGAAAATCGCATAAAATCGCATTTTTTTTTTTTTTTATTACAAAATTTGTATGAAATTAAATATGACTTGATGGGATAGAGACAACAAAAAAAAACAAAAGAAGGGATGCCTTGGTATTTCATTTTATACCCATTCTAAAAACCAAAAAAAAAATAAAATATAATATAAAATATGGCGTTCCAAGTCAAAATAGGAAATCACTTCTTTTTTCTTAAGTATACAGAATAGCGTAAAAATAATTTAAAAGGAAATCAAGAGAAGGACGACAGTAAGGAGGAGTAATATGCATATAAGGAAAATTATCTAAAGAAACAAAAAATAATAATAATAGCAGACGAAGAACATTTTTTTTATCTTTAAGAAGCTTAGATATGCAGAATATGATAATATTTTGAATTACAATTATGTGGTAAAAGCTATGAAAATATTTTACAATATTTTAAATTTTGTTCTTCCTTTTCTAATTTTTTGTTTTAAGTTTAAGTTTTTGCATAGGGCAAATGTTAAATACAATCTCTGTATTAGAAATACTGCATAACAAACTATACAGGAAACAAATTTTAAATTATTTGCTCTGACATATCTGTATTATTATGTACACAAAATATTTGAATTAAATATACATGTACGTATGTATATAAAATATGTATACAGATATAATATGGTATGTAGATTTTTGAATTTTTATTATGGACCGGAAACTTAAAAGAAAAAAAACATTAAGAATGAAGAAAATTCAAAATATTTAAGAATCGAAAAATATAAAGAAAAGCTTTAAAAATTAATTTAAACATTTTTTGTTGTCATTGCAAAATTTATACATATTTAAGCTAAAATTTCAAATAGATGTAAAATTTTTAGGATATAAATAAGGAAGAAAAATACCATCCAAACTATTTTTGTACAAAAAAATACTTTCATTTCAGAAATTTAAAATTGGTATATTTATAGTTGTAGTGAGCTTAGAAACTATTTAAAATATAAGAATGGCTTGAATACAATTTTAAAAATACTTTGTCATTGACCGGCTTCACAGACCAACCGAATCAAAACCGTTCTAAAGTAGACTTTTAAATTAAAAATTAAAAAAAAAGATACAACTGCAAACTGGTTTACTTAATTAGTTTCCAATTTCTAAGCTTATATTTTTTCAATTTAATACATATAACTATACTTTTCCTAGCCCATTTCTTTCCCTATTGCTGACCCATTATCCTACTTGGCAATTATGGTTCTTAGAGGAAAGAAGGAGAGCAAGGTGATTTTAATGGAGAAAATTAGATATTATTAAGAAAGAGGGCTTAGATTTTCTTGACTTTCAGAATACAGCTCCTGCAACAAGACATCTGCTATGATATATACGAAATTTTAATTTAATTTTAGAAGGTTTATGTTTTTCTTTGACTTTTTGTTTTGCAGTGAAATGAAACCTTTTGTGGATTTACCTTCAGTTGATTGCATTATACCTAAAGGTGTTATATACTATTAGAAGTTTTAACTGTTGGTGGCTACCATCACTGATAGTAAAATAATAATAATAATAGGCCCATTCCTTCTTTTCTTTTAATCATACTCCCAATTCAATGTTTCGGTCTCTTTGTCCTATTATCTCCTATACCTAGTCATTAACCAATATACTGCGTCCTATAACCTATAAATGTTTTATCCCATTATATTGGCTAAAGGGGAAGGTGGGTTTAGTCAGTAACAATTTAACACTACATAAGGGGTATTCTTGGTGTCTTTGAAAGATTCTCGCCTCCCTTAGGTTAAAGAACAAAAAGACATAAGATGATAGAAGATGTCGAAACAAACAAAATATTCACTTGAAGGAGAGGTTCTTTATTTTAATCGGTTTTTGATATAATGGTATTGACAGTTTTTGATAAATTATTTTCAAAAGAAAATCATATCTTTTTCCGTGTATTTTAAATATTTAGATTATCAAATTTCCTATAAATGTCTAAAAAGAAGTTACCATTATCGTAATTATAAAATTAAATTTTTTTGAAGAATTTTTTTCAGGAATAAATCAATTTTTGTTTTTCAGATGTAATTACGATATTAAATTATAAATTATATTATTTTTTTTTTTTTAATTATATTATTATATTTTACATAATATTTCGTCCTAACCGTCTGGTTTGAATCAAAAACCTTTCACCTGAAAAACGACGTGTTAATATAAATTAATAAAACCTTTAGAAATAGACACCCTACTGCCATCAATTTTTTTTGTTTATTTCTACATCCCCAATATGTAACCTCCTGCTCTATATGCAAAAATTATTTTGGAACACCCTAGTATATAACTATATATATATTAATTATAATTAATGTATTAATTAATTAAGTAATCCATAATTATAACTTCATTACCTAATTACCTAATACCTAATATTTACATATAAATGAGATTCTATAAAGAAAAAATTGTGAGTGAAACAAAAAAAAAATTTAATTTATAAGAAATTATTATTTTTTACGAATACAGTGATATAAACACACACAATTAAAACTTAATAAGAAAAATTTTTAATTAAAATAATTTAAATAATAATTTGATAGTTTTATTGTGAAATGAAGTTCCAACGAATTTCTTACACACCATATGACGAAGAAATTTCTTTATTAATTGAAAAATTATCTTCCATGTCTCATTTATTTTTTCATTCGAAAATATGAAAAATCTTTGCAAAATATTATAAAAGTGGAAAATTACTTCTTCTACTCATCATGATTCATGCAAAGGTTTTTTTTTTGTTTTTTTGTATTTTTTCTTTTTTTTTTTTTTTTTTTTTTTTTACTTTTAATTTTGTTCAAAAGGTTAATCAAATTTAAATTTCATTTTCAGCTTGAATTATTTTACATTCCAACCATGAAATTGATATTAATCTTAAATATTCGCCTATAATATATATATGTATATACATATATTATGTGTAATGTGTATGTATATATATGTGATATGTATGTATATATTATAATATTATATTAAAATAAATACATATACCACCTCATGTGCACCTCAACTCATTCACCTTCAAAATATTTTAAATGAACAGGGACCATATGTATAGGATCTTTTCAACCGTAAATTCATTTCATCGTTATAATCCTCAAGATTGTTAAGAGAGAAATTAAAATAAACTAAAAAAAAAAAACAAAAAAAAGAAAAAGGAAAGTAAAAGAAAGATTAATGTAAGCTGAACCAAAGAAAAAGATGTAATATTTGTTGTTTTTTATTTTTTTCTTTGGTTAAAAATTATTTAAAATAAGAAGCTTAAAGCTTTCTATTACCATTAATCCTTTGTAATTTTTTCAACATTAAATAAAAAATTGTTTTTATCTTTTTTTTGTTTTTTTTTTGTACATCTTCATTAAAATTTTTATTTTTTTTTTTTTAGCGAGTAGATATTCCTGGGTAATTTACTTTTGAAAAATTTTTTCTCCGAATAATAACGAACACTGAAGAGAATTTATTTTCAAAAATGATATGATATTCATGATATATGATATTATAATGAAAGGAGTGCAAAAATTTAAAACTTTAATCATACCGGATAAAAAAAAAAAAATTTCAAAAGAAAAGTGATTTAAAAAACTGTTGAGCTGGTAACAATACAAATGTTAATGTCTGTTTGGTTAAATTGAGGAATTAATTTGGTAAAATTTTCGTCCTTTGAAGATTTATTCTAAATCATTTTATTCTGATGAATTAATAAGTTGCCTTAAAAATGCCCATTTCTAAATTGCTCTTAATCTAAGTTGCCTGCAAAATGCCTATTTTATGCAAACTATTAAAGATAACGTGTCATTAGATTCTGAGAAAAAAAAATTTCGTACCATTCTTAAAGCAATTTTCATTTTATGAAAATCATTAAGTAAGTAATAAGTTAAAAAAAATCCTAACTAGTTCTATGGTTCAGCATAGAACTCGCTCTCTTAAATTTTTAGATTGTTCGAAATGAATTATGAAATTGTCTTCCGTTTGACTAAAGATATTTTTTCATTCGTTTCATTCAAGCTAATTGTTTTAAATCATACAAGAAAGCTGTACTAAAATTTAATTTAAAAAAAAAAAAAAATTGGTGTTTATTTTATGGTTTGACACGCAAACCTCCTAAATTCATTTTTTTTTTTTGCCTTATTTTTCTGACATCGTTCAAAAAAATCTCATTTAAGAGATTAGCCTCTGAGGATTAATCATAGAAAAACAAATTATATTCATCTTTAAGGTATAATAGAAAATATACTCCAAGGTTAGGATAATGTCCAAAAGTAATAAAAGCAAAATTTTTGAAAAAAATGCAAAAAAAAAACTTTATCCTCAAAATGCAGAAAATAAAGCATAAAAAAATAAAAAAAAAAACATAATATTCAAACATACAAAACAAATTTTTTTTTTTTTTTTTTAACAAAATAACAAAAAAACTTCATCACTCAGATAGTGAAAATGAAAAACTTTATATTTAATTTTAAATATAGCATACAGGTGTATTGAAAACTTTATCGTTGAAAGAAAAAAATTTGCACCTAAATTTAATAGTTAAAAGTTTTCTTTTACTTTACATTTTGTTTTTTTTTTTTTTAATTTTATCATTATGATAACAAAAACAAAAAACCAAATAGAAGATTTTTATTTAATTTCTTAAACTTAAGTTTTTTCTCTTAACAAAATATAAATACTTTATTTTGTAAATATTTTTCGTTTTCTTTTGGTTTAAGGGTCAGTGATGCGGAGCGCATACAAATGTAATAGAAAACTGCATATGTACCTACTGATCTATTCGGGAAGAGCATAAAAATTTAAAAAAAAAAAAAAAAAAACTTCTAAAAAAATTTATCTATAAGTAGAAAAGTTTTCCATCACAAATATACATATCTATAAAATGTATCTATATAATATTGTAGTTCAAAACATTAAAAGAAAAAATTTTAAAAGTTTAACAAGAGAAAATCTGCAGATACTATAACTGAACGTATGTGAAAATTTTTAGATTTAATTAAAATACAAGAAACACTAATTTTCAATTTTAATTTTTAATAAATATAAAGGTAAAAAAATCTTTTAATATGAAAGAATTTAAAATAAGAACTTTAAGAATATAATTTTAAAATTTTAACTAAAGTTAATTCTGTTGTAACATAAATAAATGAATTGTTGATTTTTAAGGATGCTTATTTTTTTTTTTTGTTTAGGAGCATAGAGTATAAAGTTTGAAAGAGATTAAACCAAAAATCAAATAAGGAAATATATTATGTAAAAATAAAAGATTTTAACAAGAAATGTGTTTCGTTAATGTAACTGTAAGCTTACAGATATTAAATTGAGGAAGAAAATAGTTGTAAAAAGTACAATAAATTTTAAAACAGAAAAAAAAGAAAAGGATTTAATTAAAATTGAGTTCTAAAAACCATATTATAATTTTCTTGTTAAGTATATTGTGAAAAAGTAAAAGTTACGCATAAGTAATTCAATTTTAAAAAAACCATATTTAGTTGAAAAAAAAAAAAAAAGCATTTCCACTGCCTTAAGTTAGTTTTTCTGACGTTTTGAGTGAAATAATGTTCACTAAATTCTCTTTTTACAACTTCTTTAAAATTTTCCACTATAATTTTAAAAATTTTCATATCTTAGATTAATTAGAAAAATGTTCAGAATTTTGAAGTTACTTTGAATTCAATTTAAATTAAGTACCTAATCATTTTTGGCTTTATATTTTTGCTTTAGACATTAGAATATATTGATGAGTATAGTAAGTATTTATACCCGTACGAATGCAGTTTTCAAGGAATAATAAATTTTTCATTACATTTGTGACACTTAAAACCTAGATACATATACATATAAAAGTACATATATTGACGTTTAGGATTTGATTCTGATTTGGATTAAGATAAGTCGTCCCTCTTTCAGTCTGTCCGCATGCTAACTTCAACATATTCTGAAGTCTTTGTTCATGAAATTTTCACCATTTCCTATTTATATTCATATATTATTTCGCTATTAATACAATACTTACAATTTTAAACGGTAGGTTCGAGTAACTGCCATAGAATATGAAAATAACTAACTGTCTAATTAAGTCTGGTATTCGAAATTTTTGTAAAAAATAATAAGATTTTATATGGAGACAGTATACATATATTATAATCGTGCGGATATCCTAGAAACACAAACACTCTTCGTTAATAAAAAATTTAGACATAATTTAGACATAATATTTATTTAATATTCATGTTTTTCCCAAAATAACTTATTTGGAAAATTGGCAATGAATTCACTTAACTAATAAAGATATTTATACATAATACATATATAATTGAACAATATTGTATATATTTATGATTTGTAAATTTTATTCTAATATATTATCTGTAGAACAATATAAACTTTAAAATATCTGAAAATTTTACTGTAAATGTTTTTAATTTTACTTTCTATAGCAAATGTATTAGAATTTGAAAATTAATTGTATTTTCTACGGGATTCTATAGGATTTTTATATATAAATATGTTCTTATTCTATTTTCTAAAGAGTATTAAATCAGAGTTTTCACACGTAAATATTTATAAGTGGAAATATAAGTGGAATGATCCCATTTAAATTTACAATTCACACCATTATCAAAAACGGAAAATATGAAAAAAAGGGGAAACACATTGAAAATTAATTCGAAATTTTTCCAATTTACATATATGATACGGTATCTAAATAAAATTTCTTCCACATTCACAAAAAATTTAATTTATATATTCTTATAGGCAAAAGCAGAGTCTAAGTCTGGTAGTGAGTACTCTGGGTGCATCAAAGCAATTAAATTCCATCTGGGGACGTTTTTCTTTGATTTCATTATAACCTTTTTTTATTAACAAGGGATGAAACATAAGTGTATTTTTTTTTTTTTTTTGTTATTATTATTTTTATAAAGATACTATCACAAACACCATAATTTTTATGATTACTGGCATCATCATTATTATCATCATCATCGTTATTTCTGATAAGATTTTTGCTATAGGCATTAGAATATCATCAGGACAAAAGTAATTTATGTGCGCGCAATATGAATACATAATTTCTTCTTTTTCTTTCTTATCATTTACCTGATTTTACCCATGTCTTGTCTTAATTTCCATTCTAATATATGAAATAAACGTTACCATATTATATTTGATTTGTGCTTTTGTAGTATAATGTACATTTATTTACACAAATATTTTATTTTTAAGAGTAAAATTCCGGAAAAAATTGTGGGGAAATTAAATATGTAAACAAAAACTTTTATGCAAATTTTTTGCAATTATCTTTTTCCAACCTCTTATATTGTGGGGGTTAAAAGGAATAGACAGAAAAAATCAAACGATGATTTCAAATTCAAGCATATATTTTATCATATAACTAAAAATAATATTTTCTTTGTTGTTTAATTAGTAAGGTTGTTCGTCCGTTAGTCTGTTTTAGTCTCCACAGTTCTTGGAAAACTTTTAAATCAATGAAAATAAAAATATTTTAAGAAAAATAAGTTTTAAATAATTTAGCAAAAAATTAATAAAACTTTAAGAAAATTTTGCGGCAATTTTCCCAGCAGAAAACTTTTCAAGACCCTTCAAACTTTCAGAGACCCTACCCAAGCTTACAATATACTACCATAAAATTAAAATAAATTGTATACAAGAAAAAAAATATAGAGGTAATTTAACGAATTTAAGTAAGGAAATAAGGTGATTCTGGAGAAAATAAATGATTTTCAAATATCATCGGTCAAAATTGAAATATGAAGATATATGTATATACCGTCAACTAATAAACAAAAGTGGAATGTAACCTGACCAATCTACCTTATTCTAGTTTTATATAACAATTATTGTTAAAAGACGTTTAGAAGAATTAAAATATACGATTTTTAAATCCTATTTAATTTAAATTTAAACTCAACCACTCAATCTCTTTGTTATAGGATTCTAATTTGGTATAGATGCTTCGCTAAAAGAACTATTTAATTTAAGATGAAAAAATACAAAATATTGTATTAACATTTTTTATACATATTGTGCACCTATGCAGAAAAAACCTTAATTTTCAAACTCCTTTGTTATTTTTTATTTATTTATTTGTAATTTTCAGGTTGAATGCTTGTGTGATTCTTAAATTTTAAAATGAGATGTGATCATAACAAAAACTTTGAAGTAATTTAAAATGAATGAATTGCATGAATGCTTAAGATTGCTTTAAAATTGTTTTAACGTACCAAAAATTAGTGTTGGTATTAAAATTCTTTTAGCGATTTAATCTTAAATAAATTGTTAAAACAAAAACTTTTTTTCCCATTTATCTGGGAGTCTGAATTCAAATTTACAATTATTTAAAACAGTATAAAAAGGTATATATTATATACATTATAAATCTAATGGCAGAGGAACTAATTCTAGAAAAATAGTGGTTAACTACTTTAGATTTTCCTGGATAGAAGACTCACTTGGTCGCAACATATAAGGCGAAAAGAGCAGAAGAAAGTATACGATAAAAGTCTATAAATTGGTTAATTGGAAAAAGTTCGAAATTATCGTTGAACAACAAATTACTGATATATAAATCTATTATTAAACCCGTATGTACCTTCGGATTAGAATGAGGGATCTGCCTCAAATCCTACTTAGAAATTCTACAAAAGTTTCAAAACCAACCACTGAGATCCTACTGAGATCTTACTCATGCTCGCTGGTTCACTAGAAATAACGAAGTACACAACTACCTGCAAATTCCAACCATAAAAGAGAAATAACAAAACACTGCATTAAATATAAAAATAGCTTAAAAGAACACTGCAACTCATTAGCTACAAGTTTCGTAAATTGAGAAGGAGATATAATTCAACTTAAACGACGGTCAATATGTACAATATCATACAATAATAAATTTAGATAATTTAATTAATCCAAACCTATACATATATCTATTTTTAAACTGGTGATAAGTCATACCTTTTTTAAAATAAGGTATGCACTAAAATTAAAGTTCATATCTTTGTAGATTTCATCATGTAAAAATTCATTATTATAATAATAAATAGTTGATAAGGCAATGTTGATTTCAACTATTATTTATTTTATAAGACAAATGCCTTGTTTTAATTATAACTTAAAAGTGACTTAGTATTAATTAACAGAACATATATCAAAATTGATATGGAGAGTGTTTGAAGCATGTTCAATGTAAATTGTGTAGAGTTTAATAAGTGAGTTCCACTGGCTTTATTTCTAGACATGTTTAATGTAATTATTGGAAACACTTTTATCAGTGACAAAATTATTAAATAAATAACGTTTCTTCAAAATTGCAATAAATATCTTTAACTTTTTTGCAACCATCATGAGTATAAAAACTGCATAAGAAAATTTCTATGAAAAAATATTTACTGAATGCTTTTAAGTATGAATTCACTAGTATACAATTTGAATCTTTCAATTATTCTTGCAGAAAACAATAATCTTTAAAATTAGATATTTTCACTCACTTAACCCACCCTGTAGGTACTCCGAATGGTGGAATGGAAATACATATTAATTACGTATTAGTTAAGTTGAGAAATTTAAGTTCAAAAAGGCGGAAATTTTAAAAACTAACAAAATTTTTACATAAAAATATATATATGTATAAATATTCTAAAATATGAAGGGGCATTTCTGTTTTGGTAAACTGAAGATGCTTTTAAAAAAAAAAGAAATAAATAATAATTTAAAGCCTACAATAGAAATCGGTAATAAAAAAATTTTCTATTCATTGAAATTCTTTTCTTTGTTTTTTTTTTATTACATATTAAAAATTCAATTTTAAAAATCAATCTTCTTTTCTTTAAAAAAATCAATTATTGTTTATAGCCCCCGTCGTCCTTTTTTTTGTTTTTTTAATTTACTTTAAATAATAGAAGCAAAAGCAATCAATTTAAACGCTTTGACATATTTAATGCTTAAAAGTATATGTACATACATATATAGATAATATTATAATAAACTATACATACCTATACGCATACAAAATGATCATAAAAATTTTTTATGATAATATATTAAGAATTAATATAAGACTTATTGTGCAATAGACATAACTAAGATTGTTTTTTTTTTAATACTTATTTAAAACAGTTTTAAAAAAAATTCAAGTTCAAAAACTATAGTTTTTTGTAATGGCGGGTTTTTTTTTCCGAATTTATTTAACTTGTAATGTATTAAATTTATACATAACATCACTAATTTAGACATCAAGTAAAGTTCTTCAAAGGGTTCATGAACATAACCATTAAATTAAACGAATAATTAAAGCATAATAACATGTTTTAAATAGTTAAGGACAATATCGTAAAACATAACTGTATAAAATGTGTGAACTTAAAAAATATACTAAATAAATAATAATTGCACATTACTAATCGATTTTAATTCTAATCAAGAAATTCAGGGTTGTGTTTCAGTATTTAAAATAACAAAAAATAAAAAAATATTTGTAGCTATATTGAAATTAAATGTTTTAAAACCTTTTTAAAGCAATTACTATGTAAAATTGAACTTTTGGAATAGAATTATTTACCTTTATATCTTTTTAACATTACATCATTCGATTAAATCAAAAGACCAAAATCATGGAAATTGCTAATCAATAAAAAAAAATATAAAAAAATAGAAACCTGTTAGTAAACCTAATAATTAACAACGACATCTCGTTTTACTTTATTAATAAATATGTTTCTACGTGACATTTAAAATAAATGATGCCAGTCGATTGACTTTTGTTTTAAAAGTTTTTAATGTGAGAAGAACATTCATCTCTGAGATGACATCTCTAATAAAAGCTCTCTTATGTTAAGAGAGCTTTTGTCATTTCCGTAAAAATACGTACAGCTAGAAAAAGACATCTGTTTAATAGAATTGTCATTTTAATTAATTTTTTTTGACAGTACTAAAGCGTTTACAGACATAAAACTTCTCTTCTTATATAAAATATGTATGTATGTATTTAAAAACTAAGTGAAGGAACTATAAGAGATATTTTAGAAGCTTGTCTCTTGTTTAGTTTAGTTTAATATATTTTCCATTTCTTACATAATCAAAATCTTAACGATCATTTTTTAAAAAATAAACAAAGGAAAACAAATTTAAGTTTTAAAATCACCTTTTCTTTATATCTTCAAGTGGTTATACCTCTACATAAATAATAGTTAAATTAGTTAAAAATTTCTTTACAAAAGATTTATTCAATAAATTTTATTTGTAATAAATTTTTTCTCACTTTATTTAAATCCTTTTTTTTTTTCATTTTATTGAAATTCTATTCATTTCCATACTTTTATTAAATTTTTATTCTTTTTTTTTCGTTTTTTTTTTTTTCTTAATTTTTATTATTTTTGACAGTAGATAAAATATTAGTATATGACTTTAATTCAATACCTGTGTTCATCCATTATTTTTATTATTTTTATTCATTCATTTCTTCATTTATTCATTCATTTTATTTCTATAATCCTCATTTTTATTGAATTGAAAACTGGAAATTATGAAAAATTACAAGTAATACAAAAGACCATTATCATAAGTTTTATTCAAAAAAAAAAACAAAAAACAACAAAAATCTAGATGGCAGGCAGTTAAAAAAAATGGATATGTTTTACATGATTTTCATCTTCTAATATGTTTCTTCTAACATTTACTATCCATTAATATAATTTCTATACACTATCAAAAAGGATTCTTTCCCCTATAGTTCTATCTTAGTTTATTTTTTCTTCTTTAGTTCCTATAAGAACATAACGTAACTTAATTTTGATTTCCTTGGCTTGATTAAATGGTTTTTTTTTTGGTAAACAATCACTTTTTTTCTATACATTCTATTAAAACTTATTGAGTGCTATTGCACCAACTATTTTATTTGTAACTTAAACGGTAATAAGTGCAGTTCGTGTCTGATTAATTTGAATTATCGTTTTGGAAATCGAAAGCTTTTTTAAAGTTCATATTTAAAAATAGATATTATAACTTATATAGATAATATAACACTGGATTTTACAATTCAGGTTTATCAGATTATCTGATTCAGAACATGTCTATAGTTCTTATCATAATTTCACTACTTTTATACGTAATATTGTTGT
Source organism: Poecilobothrus nobilitatus (assembly GCA_947095535.1). NCBI lineage: Eukaryota > Metazoa > Arthropoda > Insecta > Diptera > Dolichopodidae > Poecilobothrus > Poecilobothrus nobilitatus. The sequence continues at coordinate 15,897,517 of OX352773.1, read as the reverse complement.
TTATAGGCTCTATCTAATTCTTTTGAATACTCAGAATAATAAAGTCATACTATTAGTAACTAATTGATTTTTTATTTTAGTTTAATAAGTTCTTTAATATTATCTAATTATAATTCTTTCAATGTAGAGCTCTTTCAAAAAATCCTTTTTAAAATTATGATTACAATACTTTAATAGAACTTTATAAGCAAAAAAGTAAGAAAGGATGAAAATAGTTTTTTTTTTTTTGTTAAAATAAGAAGAAAATTGTTAAAAAAATGTTAAGTGAATCTACGTTCCATTCAGTGTAGAAAAAAAAAGAGAAAAAAAAATAGAAAATAAATAAAAGATAAAAAGAACGCTTCTGATGTCTTTCTTCTCCTCAATAAAAACACAATTTATATCCCATTCAAAGTCAATTTTAACTAGAAAACTCACAAATCACTTGTCTAATAGATTTTTTTTTTTTTGTAGGTACTTGTTACCACAAAAAAAAGACAATAAAAGTAAAAAAAAATATAAAAAATGAAGAAAAAAAAATGGAGAAAAAAATATAAAAAAAATGTATGCCTATAATAAGAAAGTTGTTAGACATTTAATAGTGTTTGAAAGCACTTGTGGCGGCAAATATAATATTTATTAAAATATTTTAATAATAAAATTTTTCTACATTTTCTTTTTTTGTTTTGACAGTCTGTTCAGCCGTTAAAGACAGACCGCAAACAAAATGAATGAATCAAAAATAATATTAATATTATCGATTATTATAATAATAGTGTTGCCTTTGCTTATTACCTAATGCAGAAAGGTGTTATATATTACTATATGGTGCTATAGTTATGTTGTAATTCACTGATGGCTGCGTAAAATAGTAATAATAATAATAGGTTGATACATAATTCCCTTACAGTTACACTCCCAAATTCAATCTTTTCCATTCCTGTCCTATCCTTTTCTATCGCAACTCCGTAACCAATATAATGCGTGGGTAGTTAAAGGGGTTTATTTCATTATACTGGTTGAATGGAGATATGAGTTTAGTCAGTAAAAATCTGAGGGAATAACACCAGATTCTTATACGGGAATATTCTTGGTGTCATTGAAAAATTCCCATTTCCCTTACGAAACAAAAAATTAGAGCAAAAGCAAACCAATCAAAAAGCTGAAAATAAGAGTGAAAAACGAAAATATAAAATTTTAAATTTTCTAATTAAAACAATAAAAAATATTATTTTCTAAAGTGAACTACCGCTTTTAGAAAAAAGGAGTTTCTTTTTCCCGAAAATATTCAAAAAGTAGTAGTTTTTCTTTATCGAAAAGTTACAAGAAAAAAGGTACCGTATGACTTTTTGTAATAGACATAAGTAGACATTTACTGTTTTAGATTACTTCATATTTGTTCTTCGCTGTTTTTGCTTTGTCGCTACTTTTGATTCCCTTTAAGTTCTTTCATCTTGTATTAAGAGGAACTGGTTAGAAAATCTTTACATATCAGTAATAATGTGTACCACTTTCAATTGGTCATAGCACCTATATAGTCTTTCTGTTTTCCGATTATAATACATTGTTTTTTTTTTATGATAGGATATTTAATTTTTATGAAATCGTTACTCCTTAGAATGTTTACTACTATTATTACAATAATGATATAAATTTTATCTTTTAATCTTCTCTTCTTCTCTTTTACTTTTCCTTGAAATTTTTTTCTATCGCTTTCTTCCTATTTTTATTTAATTAGATACAAAAAAAAAAATATCTATAAAATGTGTTCGATAAAATTTTTTTTATGTGACAGACGACCATACTGTAAAATAGCTGTTCTTTGAACATAATTGCCATTTGACTAGTAAGTAATATTTGTTCATAGTTTGTAATAAACTCCTATCAATATGAAAGGATCTAAAACCATTTTTACAAGCTAACAATTTTTTTTTGTTTTTTTTTTTAAATATATACTAGATATTTTTTATTTATTTTCTATTTCTATTTTATTTTAATTTATTAGAAAAATAATTTTTTATTGAAATTAAATGAAATAAACACGACAACACTATTCATTCGACAATAATTTATGATTAGTTAAAGGTTATCTAATACAAGAATAGACGATAGATATTTTCACTATATAGACAAGATGTTTAATAGTTTTTAATGTCATTTTTCGGTGGGATTTTCCTTCATTATTTCATTTTCATTTTTGTGGGACATTAAAGTGACAATATGACCTGAAATAAATGAAAAAAAAAAAAAAAAAAATTAATTTTATGTTAAACGAAAAAAAAAATTAAGTAATAGATAAGTGTCAAGGAAATGCGTGTATCTTTTGACAAAAAAAAAAAATGTTCATTATTAGTTAAAGAACAGGATAAATAATGGTTGTTTGAGGGTCATTTAATGAACATTAACTAATTTTCTTTTTTTTTTTTTATATAATATTTATAAAATATTTTTGGGATTTTATTGTAAAACGGATACCATAAAAGTGATTGAGAATGGTAATAAAAAAATGTTAACATAGAGAAAAAATCTGAATTAAATTAATCGGATGTATAGTAGGATGTTGTAAATATATATTTTTAAATAAGTACAAGATTTAAATAGGACATATACTAATTTTTAGGGTTTTGATTGTTTTTCAACTTATTATTGTTCTTTTATAGTATACATATTCTACTATGTATTAGAGTAGTAGAATTACGAATAATATATTGTGTATTTCATTAAAAAGATTATATATGTTTTTACATTTTTTTTTATATATTAGATTGTGTTTTATCTAAAGAACTTGTGTTTAAGGAAAAGCATTGTAAAAAATTTCAAAATTTATTGTTACCTCATCTAATTTGATATTGATTTCGTCTTTATAAAAATAGATAGAAGCGGCGGAAGTAATTTAAATAAGTACCTACCACGACTACCTACTTAATACTCTGTTTCACGAATTTTAATAAAATTTTTAAATTTCATTAATTAAAGAAATTTGAAACTATATTTAAAATTGTTTAAAGAATAATCTAAGATCTCGAGCATTTTTTATTTAATTTTTCTGAGAATTTATACAAAAGAACACAATTTTCTTAAGACTTGACTTAAAAATATATAACCAAAGTTATCTTATTTTGAAAATTAAATTGAAATGTTAGTATATAAGTACGATTTTGATCATATAAAGTTATGGCAGCCATATTTTAATAACCAAAAGTTAATGAGATGAAAAATTAGTTCTATTTATAAAATTTCTACCGTTTTGGATAGAAATAGAACAATAAAAATTTAACTATAAATAAGTTTTCTTTTAGAACAACTTTTTTATATAGCCCCATTCAATATGGAGCTACAGCTCATTAAAGCTAAAGCCTAACAATTTCTTTCAAAAAGAAAGAAACACAATGATTACAGCTTCAATATTATAATTTGACATATTGTGTTAACAGCTTTTTTTAATTATAAAGGATTCCCTTAAAACTGAAGAAAGTCTCTCTTAATTTTTTACAATATTTTCTTACATATAAAATTTTAAAAAAATTCACAAATTTTGATACAAGTTGCCTTTCAAAACCATTGGTTTTATATTGTGCCTTATTAGTTCTTATAAATAGTACCTACCTAAAAAAGTAAAGTTCGTTCTTTAACGGCAGCTTGGCAAATTTGAATTTTTGACATGACAAATATGTGTCTAACAAAAATAAAAAATTTGTCTAACAAAAGTTACAAATTTGTCTAACAAGATGATCAGCTAATAACGATACTTAATGCTATTTAAATTTTGTATTTTAAAAGATCAGGTGGCGAAAACGTTTTATATATTTTACAATTTTATAAAATAATCTCAAAAATAACATATATGTATAATATAATAATAGTTGTTAATAAAAGAAAAAGATACCCATAGATTTTTAGAATTCTCCTAACACTTCATATCGTTATAATTTTGCTAAAATAGTAAAAATTATTTATTTGATAAATATGTGTAGAAATTAAGTAGAAATATTACTGTGACCTAGAGGGTAAAAGCGTATAAAATACACTGTAAACACCGAGGGATTGTGGGTTCGAATCCCACGTGTTTACAGTGTATTTTATTACTTAATTTATTACTTAATTAAACTCCACAAAAGGGGGCCTCTGTGGCCTAGAGGGTAAAAGCGTATAAAATACACTGTAAACACCGAGGGAGTGTGGGTTCGAATCTTATTTCCCAAAATCATGTTTTTTCAAAATTTTATTTTTTCTCAAAAAATAAAATTTATTTTTTGCTAAAAAACTTAATTTTTTCCCAAAAAAAATTGTATTTATTACTACTGTTTCAAAAATTTAATTAGAAACGATTTTGAAACTGTCGCCTCATTTTTAAATTCGTGAATGTTGAAATATTATATATGTTAAAAAAATTATTAGGAGGGATTTTATAGCCAGTTACAAAATCAAAATTCAAATAATTTAGCAATTTTGGCAAAATCTGACTTTCAATGGCGGCTCCACTATTTTAAAAATATCCCATAGTTGAAATATGCTTACACAAAAATAATTTGGAGAAATTTTAAATTTGATTTCAAAATCAGAGTTATTATAATATGGTTTAGTGATAATTTGTAGGCGGTAGACCCCACTATTTTTTTTTTTTTTTAATGCATTTCTCTGCCACATAAATGTGGACAGGAAATTACACAGCCTTTCCTGTTCAGGCGTGGCTGTAATTGTCGTAAGGGAAAATAACTCTTATGACGTGTGTGGGATTCGAACCCACACTCCCTCGGTCTTTACAGCGTATTTTATACGCTCTTACCCACTAGGCCACCAAGACACCCGCACTATTTTAAATGTTTTCTTGTTGAAATATGTATGCTCAAAAATATTGAGAAGGAAATTTTTAGTTGGTTACAAAATCAGAGTAATACGCTTTTTAAAGAATATGTGTCTTTGTGCATATATATATTTTATGTATGTACATATGTATTTATATGATGTAGGACAAATTTCAAATGAATGAAAAAATATTTTGGAAAATAAAATTTTCAAAAAAATAAAATTTTGAAAAATAAAATTTTGAAATATAAAATTTAAAAAAAATTAAACTAAAAAGGGGCCTCAGTGGCCTAGTGCCTTAAAAAAAAATATTAAAAATAATAAGATTTCGGATTAGATCCATTTTTTTAAAATTCTTAAAATGAAATTATATAGCAACCAAAATATTAAGAGAAGAATATTATTAAGGTTTACCTTAAAGAAAACTTTTGGGTAGAATAATTTTCACAGAATATATTAATAAATTACTCTGTTCTTTATTCCATATATCTTGATACTTGATCTGATTTTTTTTTTTACATATAGGTAGGTACTTATTTTTTTTTTTTAAACAGAAAATCTCTTTGATATAAATAACTATAAGATAATGAATACATTTGATTTACCATTATAAATAAGCCAATGATATACAAAAATAATTTTTTTATAATATCTACAAATATTTATTGTTCCAAAATTTATTATTTTACAAGAACTTTTTATAATAGATTCAAAAATCGTCATAAAAAATCGACTACTCTTTACAAATTTGTTAACAATAATTATTATAAAAAGCGTGACAACTTTTTTTTACAAAAAAAAAAAATATTTTTTTTAAATAAAAAAATTTTCTTTAATTTTTATCACCTTCACAAATCTCACATAATATACCTATACCATTATTTGAATATAGTATCAAAAAAAAAAAATAAAAAATCAAATAAAATAATTCAGTAAATTCAATAAAGTCACGATTTTTTTAAATACACACATATATAAATTATTAATTTTTAAATTTAATAAAAATAAATTATAGTTAAAAAATTTCCAAGTAAAAATTATATTCAAAATGAAAATTATTTGCCTTCTAAATCACATTATCATTTCAATAATGAGATTCAGCTTGAATTCGATAAATTTTTTTCTTTTTTTTAATCATAGCAAAGGTATAGGTATTTAAATTGTATCACAAATCTATCTTTTAATATAACAATATGAATAAATTCAAATTCAATAAACTAAATCGATCAATAGCATCCAAATCGTCATTTATACAACAATAATAATAAAAATTTTAAAATAAAAAAAAAAAAATATTAGATAAAAAATTTCTTGGTAGAAAGATAAATAATTAAAAAATAAGAAATACAGATAAACTAATTTGTAAAGAAATAAATTAGACTTGTTTTTCTCTTGACTTTTTTTAATATAACGGTGCTCAAATGTAATATAACCTTAGTTATATAATTTAGATCATAATGTTAGACTTAGTTTTTTTTTTTTTTAAAATGTTACAAATTTTCACAGCCTTTCTTTTCCAGGTAATGTCGAAAGGGGAAATTATTCTTACGACGTGTGTGGGATTCGAATCTACATTCTCTAGGGCATTTTATAAGCTCTTACCCACTAGGCCACCGCAACCCCATAGAGTTAATTATTGTTAGAAAAATTTATCATCATATTTACACCTCATATTATTAAATTAAAGAGTAAGCAAATTTTATTATAATACTTTTTAGATATAAATCCCATCCTTTAGTTCTCGGGATTCACTTTACTTCTCGGATTGCTTTTGAAGTTCAGTTATACAGTTTTGTTTTGAGATAATCGTAAAAATATTTAAAAAAATACAATAAAAATTATCTTGCATTTAAAATTGTTTTAGTGATCTACTAAATTTTACTTCCAATTTCATTTCGCAAGCAGAAATCCTCTATAAAGAGAGGCACACTAAAAATTCAAAATATTTTTCTCTTATTTTTCATATTTTTTAGTATTTTTCTAAAATTTAATTCAATTAACCTCCATTCATCGACTTTTCAATTTTTCCGACTGTATAATTAGGCATCGGTGGTCTAAATGGTAAGAATTCCACACACTACGTAAAAATAATACACCATTACGACATTTACAACCACACCTGTAGAAAGACTATGTAATATTCTTATCACATTTATATGGCAGGGGAATAAACTTATAAAACAAAAATATAATGATGCATCTTTTGAAATCATACATTTCCAATATGAAACTTTCTTTAAATACTAATTCTCTCAATACAAATTAAATTTTTCTTTTGTTTTCATTTTTTCGCTCCCCCAAAAAAAAACCTTATTTCCAAATTTATGTTGTCTTCTGTTCTCTTAATTTTCAAAATATTCCTATAAATTCCAATCACCACTTACCGACATAATAAAGCAATACAAAATTTTATTTATTTAGTACGTAACATATATGTATGTACTGTGACATAATAAACACAACAGACATAAATAATAGCATTTTATACAGCAAAAAGATATCTAAAAGATTTAAAGTTTTAATTTAGTAAAATTTTCCAAACACATTTTTTCACGATTACTCTTCTAACCCTGCAATTACTTGAGAAGTTAAAAAAACAACAGACAATCAAATTTATAAAGAAATGAAAAGAAACTACAAGAAACATAGGTACCGTCTTTTAAAAATTTCAAAATAAAAAAAGAAAAAACATTTTTATTTTTCATCAAAGATTTATTAGCAACTAACAATAGTTGCTCCTGTCATGATTAACAATCAATTTTCATTTTTTTTTTTTTCATTTTATTATTTTATAACATTTTTCTTTATAAAAAAAAAATTCAAATCGAATTCAATTTAAAAAAAAACTTTTAATAAATTTAAAAAAAGTATCATAAAAAACGACTTCCAAACGATTGAAGAAAAACAAAAAAAAACAATCGAACGACCATCAAACTGTGCGCAAACTACAAAAGAAATGACAGTTGCGTTTAATATACTCGTATATTATGTATACATGAAAAGTAATGCTTAAGGGTTTTTATCAATACGGGTCGTCAATAATAGAGTTATCAAAAAGTGATTTAAATCTTTCAAGCAAATAACAAGCTGGGATACACAAAAAAAAAAAAAAATTGTGAACTATAAAAAAAAAAACCATCATTATTGTTTTTCTATTTCTTGTAACTATTGTAACAAAACAAAAACAACTCAAAAAATTCATGTTTGATTCACTCAATTAAAAAACCCAAAAAAAAAAATTATAATAATCAGAAAGTAGTAAAAAAAATTTAAATTTTGTTAGTTGTAAACTGTTGCTAGATTAAACGCGAGGTGTCCACGCGTTAACAAACAAATTAAATAAAAAGAAAAGATATAGCACATTTCTAAACAACTGTAAGACATCAATAAAGAAAGAAGAATAATAAACAAAAATTAACTGTAAAATATATTTAAATTTTTAAGCAAATTTTAGAAAATTTATTAATAATTAAAAATTAATAACTTGTTTGGAAAAACGTAGAATATAGATAAAGATCTAGCCCAAAAAATTTACGACTGGAACTCGCTAAGAACAAATGCAAAAAAAATCTAGAATGTTGTCTTAAGAGGCGATTATGAAGACCTATTAATTGAAACAATTGAAGTTTGAATGAGTTAAGATTGGCTGGTAATCGGAGCATCAGTTTTACTAATGGTGATTATTAGTTCATCTATCTTCGTTGATATAATAATAGGATAAGGATCTTAAGTATATTATACATACTGTGTATGTATATATTGTTTTATAATGGCCAGAGAAGAAGTTGAATTAATTAGAAATTTAAAAAGATTTGAATTTTAAACAATAATAAACATATGTATTATAAACGGAAGCTATAAATGAAATATAAAATTTGAATTGAAAAAATCCAGTAAACAAATCATGTAGTCTTACAATGGTTGAATATGTTGTATACTTGTATGTAAATGTTATGTATAAACTTACTTTCCGATTACATTCTTTTCGAAAAACTTCTAATCTGTAAATGTAAAATCGATAATTTTTAATAATCAAAACAGGAAGAGAACTAATTAAGGTCTGCTTAACCACAACAACGTATTGATTAGTAAAATACGATTAGACGAAATAAACTTTTGGCTAAAGTAAAAGACGTTATGCACTAGCGATAACATACTAAACTAATCGTAAGTAAGAAAGATGGAAAATTACGCAAAGGACTGACTTAAAACCATTTTTGCTCAGTTCACAGTTTAAATTTGAAAATCTTTCAGTCTTTAAATTCTTTAGAATTTTAATATTGTAAAATTAAAACCAAATCGTGTTGCATTTTATAGGTTTTAATTATAATAAAAATAACAAGGGACAACCAACTGATTTTTTTCAAATATCAATATAATGTATATTTTATTGAAAGAAAAACGCTTTTTAGTTAATAGACAATAGTTTTTTTCTTTTTTTTTTTTTTTTGTTTAATATTTCTTTTATAACTTTATTATATCTTTTTTATTTTTTATAATAAATAGGGGGGATACCCATTGATTTCTAATTTTATGTTAATTGCTTTTTTTTTTTTTTTTTTATTATAGCGAATATTATTTTCGATATTCATATTAATAATTACAACGGAACCCAAGTAAAAATAGCTTCTAAATGGATATATATCTTGTTCATTACCTGTTTTATTGTTATTATCATTATTTTTCTTCCAACATGACATCTATTGTCTTGTCTTCTATAGCTTTAAAAATTCAAATCTATTTTATTGAATTTTTTTATTTTTTTTTTCTCCGATTTTTATTGGTTTACTAATAAAATTTAATTTTCTAAAAATGAGTCGAATCAATGGCTTAATTAATTTTATGTTCCATGAAAATTTGAAAAGAAAAAAAATTAATAAATGCTTTTTGAATCCAATTAAAATTTTGATCGACAATCACTTTTGGTTAAGAATTTTTTTTTGGTAATTAAATTTTACTGCCGGTAATTTCTAAAAGTCAATTAAGAGATGAACTCAACATTTTGACAATTTGTCAACGATTTAAATGTAATTTGTCATATATGTATATATAAAAAAAAAAAAACAATCTTTAATTATCAATAAAAGAGATTGAAGGCTATTAAAAAATGTTCTAACAACTTGTATTCTTAACGTGTATTCTTATATAGATAGTTTCTGAATAATTGTAATAAAGGAATAAAAGAAGATTTAAAAATAATCAAATTCCAATAAAAATAAAATACAAATAATTTTAATATGAAAAATATAACATTAATTGGATAAAATGAAAAACTTGAATGTTAATTAAATAGTTTGGATCATTAAATTTGACATAAATGATAGATGTAGACATGTAAACATGTAAAATTAAATTTATGATTTAATCTAGAAAAAAGTTAAGGATTCTACTGAATGAAATTTTTTAATTTTATATTGAAATATAGCTGAAATTGAGAAATATGAGGATTTTCTCAAGAAACCTGAAAATAAGAAGAAACAAAAAAAAATTATTTGCCTAAAACTGCATTTTAGAACTTGAAAATTGGACAGAAATATAATATAACCGGATCCGATAGAATTCGGTCATTGTAACCAAACTGATCCAACAAACGTTTTTGTCAATTCTATCAGTTTTTAACTTCATTAATTAATGAAACTTACGTGATTTTTTTTTAATTGCTAAACATAAAAAATTGACTACAGCTCTGAGCACTTAAACTTTATTACATACTGCAAAACTCATAACTGATAATTGATGAAATCTGAATCATATTTGAGGTACAGCTAAAGATACAATAAAGTTCTCAACTTTATTATATTTTTTTAAAATATATTTTTCTTCCTCAGATCATCTTAATAACTATACAAATCAAATTTCCAATCTTTTCAAACATAAACCAGTATACTTTCGTAATAATTTTGGATTAAGTAAAATGAACGAACTAATTTTATTACTGAACTCTACGGCCTACTTATAAAGCATATAGTTAATAACCAAAAATACGAAAGAAATGTATAAAAATGTAGCTTGTTTGAGCTAATTGTGGTCTCTTGATTGATTTTTAGAGAGCAGCCATGTAAATCAACCAATGAACCATAATAGGACAATTGGGCAAAGTACAAAGAACTATTCATTTTATTAATGAACCTCACATTATCTTTCAACATTTCCTCACTCAAGCAACACTATATAGTTATATATATTGAATCTGTTCTTATTACAATGAAGATCAATTTTAAATTGTCAAATATCCTAAATTATGATCTAAAAAAGTGTAAGGTATATTTAAAAACATCTTTTATTAAACTTTACATTTAGAAATTACAAAATATTATGAAATACCGTACAAAATTAAATTGAAAACTTTAAAATTTTAAAAATTTTCATGACAGCACCTGTAAAAATTTCCAACAAACTAATCTAAAAAGAAACAAAGTGTTACAAAATTAAGAATCTACATTTTTTATCGTCTAAACTTTTTATTTATACACTATTTGTGTCTATTTTCCAATTTTTTATAATTTTAATTAAAAAAAAAAAAAAAAAACAATAAATTTTGCCTTAGTAAATACCTTTACTTTTATAAGAAGAGATCACGCTATTTATGGACAATATATCTTGGCACATTACATTTTACACAAACTAATAAAATCCAACTTAACAATAAATAAAAAAATTTTCAACACGATATCTTATCATATACATTGCATTCATTTATTTCATAATATACTCATTGAACATGAATTCTCTAAAATTCTTTCAGGTTCAAATCAGTAATAATTTATTTCATTATATAACAAAGTAATTAAATTCGAACTTAATTCATATTAGAAACAGGTCATATTTATTTGGTAGCAATAAAAAACAAAAAAAAAAAACTAAAGTAACCTATAATAGCAATATAATAATCTGTCTAACCAGACCATCCACCCAATAATAGATAAAAAAAGAAGAAAATCATAGAGAATTAAGTTATTAATTATAAAAAAAAAAATATTTTTACTTTCGCACTTCATTTTCTTCTATATGCCACATTGATCCCACAAGAAACCACACAATAATGTTGTTGATTTTATACTACTCTAAAATTAAATCCTCTGATATTTTTTTATGGCCATAAAACTAATAAATCGTTGGTTGTCTTTAGGGCTATCAAAGGCCACAGTAAAACAACAAAAATCATTTATAAAAATCTATTGAAATTGTTTGGTTTTCACATTTTTAATAGCCTTTAAGGTAGACCGGGAGATAAAAAAAAAAACTTAGATAAAGAGAAAGAAATTCTAAATAGAATTCCTATACATATATAGAATTATTAAAGAAGAAGAAGAAGAAGAAAAAAAATAAGCACTTTTACGTCTACATTAAATTTCACACGCTAAAAGTTATCTTTCAATATTGAAGTGCGTGTCTAACGTCAATAAAAAAAAAAAAAATTAAAAGAAAAATAAACAAACCGCAAAATCTATCGATATTTTTTCACGAAAAATTTTATTTTTTCCAACACCAAGCCAACCATCATCATTATCTTCCACAAAACAATCTTAATCTTATCATAAACAACGCGTTCACCATCATCATAATCAATGAATTAAAATTGTTTAGTAATTTAGTTGGTTCATCGTTATATCATATCCGATGGCACACAGGTTATCAAATTATTGTGGTCTCCCTTCAATAAAATATTAATTTTAGTTTTTGTTTTATTTTTTTTTTTTTTGGTTTTGGTTTTTCTGGAAAATATTTGGTGTTTAAGTTACTTGGATTGGTGTAAGATAATTTTTGCCAATTTAAGGCGTCTTCTATATAAAACTTTAAAAGTTAATTTAATTGACGCAAAAATTAAATTGATCGGAAATATTTCTCTCCATTATTTTCATCTTCACTTTTTATTTAAAATTTACAAACCGAAAAAAAAAGGAAAAAATAATTTTCTTTTAAAGAATTATGTACGAATATTTCTATAGTGAAAATAGTTGAAAAATATTTTTAAAGTTTATTAGTATGTGTTATGAAGTTTATATTAAGTTTATCATATTATAAATATAAGCGAAGATAAAATTGATTGACAAAATTCTAAGTATCCCATAAAATAAAATGCTTGCTATAACTAATTTAATCCTTACTTACTATAAACCGGATAAACTATAACGGAATTTTAACCAAAACGTTTAGCGATAAAACATGAAAAAATAAAATGGATGAAAAAAATTAAAAATGGCTGAGAAAAAAAAAAAAACTTTTTAATGAATCCTTTTACAAATTTATAAATAATTTATCAACAGGATATTCAATAATATTCAAGTAATTTTTAAAGAATAATTAATTATATATTAACTACTATAGTCTATAATATTTCCACAAGTGATAACCAGAATCTCTCCGTCCTACGTTACGTACAGCTTCTCTTACTAGTTCAGGTTTCAAGTTTTTAATTTTTGTTTTTATTAATTGTAAAAACTTTTTATTCCGTTGTTGATTCTATGTTTCTTTATACTTTTTGTAGCATTTACTGCACTTGTCAGACCATATTGCAGCATAATCTACAGTTAATTTTTTTGTGTTATTTAGAGCCATTGTCAAAGCATTTGTGACATATTCTTAAGGTAATTTTCTAGATGTATAAGATATGTTTTAATATTAATTTATTTGAAAATATCTAATTAAAATATAGCAGACCTATTTTATTTTACTTATACTTCAATACCTCAGAAATAATTATCACTTTCAATCATTGAAATATCCCATAATTGGCTGACAGTTGAGTAAGTCTCTTCAATTTTCAAGTTTTTATTTTCATCATTTTTAATTTTTTATTTTTAAATATAATTACGCCACCCATCAAAAATCTATCTGACGACTAGCCCGAAGTGTTTTATTTTCTGTCTATATATATTAATATGTATTTTTAAAAAAAATAATAAAGTAAGTTTAAGTGAATTTTCTTTCTCTCGTTTGATTTTCCATCCCATTAAAAAAAAAAAAAATTGAATGAAATGAAAACTCAAACAGTAGACAAAATTTTTTGTAATAATTGAACAATTTTATTGTATGTAAGTACCAGCATATCATTCGATTATTAAATAACATCACATAAAAGTAAAATCATCATCACTTGTATTCATGCATATACGTACAAATACCGTTACATTCACTATTGAGAAGTAATTGAGAATGTAGGACTAAAGGCAATATAATAACAGTAAAATGTAATTTGCGTTATCGCGCGAAATTCATTTTACTCTAATCTAAAAAATTTTATTTCAGTTTTTTTTTTCTTTTTGGTTTATTTTCAATGTTCTTTTCCTTTCTTCTAACTTTATATCGGTGACTAATACTAATATTGGTTTTAGGGTTACCATATTTCCATAAATGATCCAAACCGATTTTTTGTTCTAATATATTTGTTTACATATATGATCCTTTTCATACAATTATTCAAGAACTGCTTTAGATATGATACATAAGTTGAAAAGAATCGTTTCTGTTGATTTAAAAACACAAACTGTTTACTTTTTTTGACAACAAACTTTCTTAGTTACTTACGATATTAAATGACATCCCACTTTTTTACTATTATTAAATTAAATATATTTAACGTTTACAGTTACGTACCGAATTGTTATTATTTTTCACTTACCTCTTTTACCATTTAAATTAAAGTAAACATTAAAATTTAAAAACAACTTCCAACAAAATTAAAGGTTTGAAATAGATTTAACAAAGTGGTTGAAAATCTTAAATCGATCTAAGTTTAAAGTGTAAAATGTACGTAATGTAACATTGATCAAGATACAGAATCTGTACTAAAATAACTTTAATGCTACGGGATTGTTGTTTATATAAACAAATTATGAGTGTAAATTTTATACCCGCACCGAATGGTCATTTTTTAAAAATTGAATTTAATTCGGAAAAAATATTATTTGATTTATAAAAGTATTTCAAAGTTGCATTTGAAGGGTATTTGCATCACATTCTTGTAATAATTGAACAATACAACAATTGATTAACTCTTGTTAGCTCTTAATCCTTCAGATAGTAGTGGTATCTAGAAATACTTAAATTTTACAATCATTTAAAATATTCATGATTTTTGGTCACATTATTACAAGTTGCAGTAAATTTCAGAGTAATATTGACAAACATAAACATATTTTAATTATGTTTTAGTATGTATTGGCAACCCTTATAAAATTAAGTTGATTTCACTTACGGAATTTATAGTGGGATGAGTAAAACAAAAACAATTTAAAGAGCAAAAACAAAAAACACAACCAGAGCAAAATATTATTATTCTTTATTGACAGCACGTGACTCTCTGATTATTGTTTCTTTTTTATTGTTGTTGTTTTACTATTTTAATGTTGTCGTTTAATTCAACGAAAATTTTCTCACTCATTTCTTTCCTTTACTCTTTTAATCATAATGTTATGTTATAAGTTTGTCATTTCGAATTGATTTCTTATTTTTTCTCCCTTTTTGGTTTGGTGCATTTTATGTTATGTTTTTCTATTATCATTTTTATTTTTTATTTTTTTTTTTTTGTGTAATGGCCGATTAATGAACGGAAATTTTGAACATGATGAGGGATTTCTGAAAATAAAAAAAAAAAAAAAACAATGTAAAACGTTCTAAAATTACAAGTACTAGACATGTATAAATAAATATAGTAAATAAGAATTGGTGTTTTATGACTATAGGGGTAAAATAAGCAAAAGGGTACAAATGAAAAAAAAAACCAAAAATAATACAGCATAAAAGAAAAATATTTTCACAGTTGTTTTTTAGTTGTTTCTCTAAAAGAATTTAAATTCTAACTCTGAAATTATTTGTGTATACAAGACAAGGAAAAGAAAATTGATTTTATTTTTTATAAAAGGACCCAAAAAACAAACCAAAGGACATGTTTTAGTCCCAAGTTTTGTGTCTTTTAAAATGGGTAGATTAAAATTGATAGTTCCGATAGATATGAAACATACGAAAAAAGAAAAAAAAAAAGTGTTAGAAAGAGACAAAAATAAAGGGAAGAAAATAAAATGGGAGAAGAACGAAAAAAAAAGTTTTGTTTTGTGATAAAATTGAATGTGATAAGTGAAAACTAATTACTGTTTTGGGGATTTTTATCAGAAATAAAACCAAAAAAAGAAAAAAAAATTTTATATGTTTATTAAAAAAAAAGGACCATAATGATGATACACAAGAACCAATGTTAAAGTTTTTGTCATAATATCAATAAAAAAATACTCAATCACATATTATAACTATATCTTAAACATAATATTATGTACTCGTATAATATACATATATATACATTTCTTTTATACATAAGAAAAAATTCTTTCTAATACATTTAAAGTGTATATAAAAAATATCCTTTGATATATTTTCAGTTTGTTAAAAGAATTAAAAGGATGGGGGCAGTTTTATAACTTTATCTGGTTGAAAACTTCCCTTTGTAAGGGTTACAAAACATATGTCAGTATAAATGTTGCCTGGTTTTTGGTTAAAGTTTTTAAAAACTTTTTTGGTAATTTAGTGGTCAGGAAATATTTACAGTTATTATTAATATATGGATCATTTAATTCATTTTTATTATTATTTTTTATTTGTGTTTTTTTTTTTTTTGTCATTTTTTTGTCATTTGGGAAAATGTTGTTGGGTTATTTTACAACTTTTATTTTTTTTTTTTCTTTGTTTTTAAGTTGGTGATAATTACCATTTGGGAATAAAATTTTATTAAAAAGCATATTATTGTTGTATATGCAATATCCAAATCCTGGTATCAGGATTTTCTGTATCATTACTATACGAATATTATTTTTATTAAATTAAATTTTTTTTTTGTTGTTTTTTTTCATTATTTTTGTTAATGATCAGTAACAAAATTATTTACTTGAAATTATTCTATATGTAAAGAAATATTTTACATTTTATTGTGAAAAATTCTAGTCAAAAAAAATAAAAATGTTATGAAGTGAGAAAATTCTTTTAATAATTAAAATAAAATATATGGGAATTTTTATTTAAATCAAAATGTATGAAATTTAAGATTTAAAATGTTAAAAATTAAATAATTAAATGGATTAAATAATAATATTTTATATTATATGTGTAAAAGAAATGTGAAAGTAAATGTTAATTAAATTAATAAAAGTTATAAAAAGTATTAATGATGTTAATGTTGTTTTATTCATTTTTTATGTTACAGATATTAGTAATAATTAGTTACTAATGTTTCATAAAAGCTAAAATTCTTATTATTTTGGTGGGCGATACATTGGGATCAGAGAAAAGCATAACTTTTTTTCGCAACTAAACAAACTTCAAATGGCACTTTTGGTTCTTTATGGGCAATGAACAAAAAACAAAATACATTTTCTTGAAACTCTAATAATTTAATATTAATTTGTATTTATTTATAAATTTTATTTTTTAAAGGTTTTAGTCACCAGTCATGAGATTTTAGAAAAGACAATTTTCATCTGTTAGTCTCTAAAGGGAATACTAAATTGTTTTACATTAAAATTTCAATCTCATTCTCTTAAAAGTAAATCTTCCCTATTTCGAATCCTTTTCAGAACTCAGTATGGTATAACTAATAAAAATAAATTTTAAACTGGGAATTTAAGGAAATCGATTGTATATTTTCTGAAGTGATTGAAAAACTATTTAAATAAATTTTTAACATGATCATGCCGACCCCCTCTTTTATTTATTTTATTTTATTTTATTTTATAAAACATCTCTTCCTACAGCACGTTTTTTTTGTTTTTAATTATTCATATCATCAAAATGCCATTCACTCGCTTTTTAATTACATATATCTTAAATATTTTAAGATCCTAAATTTCTTTTATGTTTTTTTTTTTAACATGACATTTCCTCTAGAATTTTTTGACATTTAACACCTTAATAATATTATACAGTATACATGTCTCACGACAAAATATAAAACCCTTTTACTCACTTTTACATTGTATTTTTTTTTTTTTTGTCTATTCAAAAAATCCAAAGACAAATCACCAGTTTTGTTTTTTTTTTTGTTTTGGTTTCTTATTGTTTAACCAAATAAATTACCATTATTTTATTAATAATAAAAAATAAATCCACTAACTTTTTGACAATAAGATAAAATAACAACAAATAAAAAAAAAAATCACCGTTTAAAAATATAATAAAAAAATTTACAATTTTTAAAATAAGATAAAAAAAAAAAGAATTGAATTCAAAAAAACAAACAAAGAGAAAATTGTAATTCGTGGAGGATCGTAATATTCCGTCCCCAAAATAAGAGCAATAAACGACCAATAAAAAACCAATTTCAAAACAAAACAAAATAAGAAAAATTGAAAAAACATGTCTTGAAACAAAAGAAAAATAGGTGGCATTAAATTGACATTAATTTGACACATTTCAAAATGAATAGCAGTTGGCGTATGTACATACACATAAGAGGAGAAACTTTTAAAGCCGCCTTTAAAAAAAAAAAAAACAAAAAAAAAGACACAAATTTAATACCAGGTACAAAAAAATATATGCATATATATATAATATACATTATGTTAAGCGTAGGGTGATTCCTTTAGTCACCAGTCAACATTTTATTTGTTTTGATTTTTGTTCTTTCATTGTTCAAAGTCGAAAAAAAAGAAAAACGAAATTGTAAATGAATAAAATAAATGGGAAACAATCGGTTCATTGTAACATCATTTAGTCAAATTAACTTTAATTTAATGTTTAAAAAAAAATAATTCAAAATAAAGTTAAATGATTTTAATCTGTTGCAGGCTTAAACAAAAATATTTCAAATGTTAACATTTTCTTGTGTATAAAAAATATACATGTTTATCTGACATTTATAAGGGCTGCCAGATTACATAAATATAAAAAATATTTTTATTTTGTCAATTAATCGTTAAAGTATTAATTTTGAATATTATGAATTTTGCAGAAACTTGGTTTGTTACTTATTAAATCAACTATGATTTTATTTTATCTTTTCGATGTTGTTAAATAGGGATTAAGTGAAACTTTATAGAGTCGAATTTAATTGTATAATCAGATACAATCAAGTTTTTGTCTTTTTACTTTATCTTATCAATGTTTTACTAAAAAAAATTTTTTTTTCTACTATTATTTTGTTTTACTTACTTAGTATTTTACTAAAACTTGTGTCATATGTCATTTCCAAGTTATTTTTTATGGTTCTTCACGCCTTTCTTTCTGGAAGATTTGTCAAGGAATTTTTATTCCGTGATTAACCGTTGGATTTTCAACTATGTAAAATATTTAAATACATCGCATTTCCAGATGAGATTATAACGCAAAGCATTATGGCATCCCTAATACAAACGAATTTTATTGTTTTTTATTTTCATAAAACATATTTAGATGGCATTTAAATCTTTTGAATGGAAGAAAATACTAACACTACACTACTAAAACAATTCGTCCTTCATTCTTTTCTTTTTTTTTAAGCTTTTCCCACTCAACATAATTTTTTTCTAACTATATTCTAACCATTACTTAGTGCAAAACGCACATACACAAGCTCACAGTAATGTGTACGTATGGTTTTGAAATAAAGAAATTGCAATTCACCAAAATTGTATTTATGGGCTAGAGTGGCATTTATTAAACAAAAACAAAAAAAAAAGAAAAAGAAATTGTTAAAACACAAATGGACGAGCGCACGTCGCTCTCTTTTTATGCGACAAAAAAAATTTAAATACACATTTCATTTTAGTTTTTCTTTCAAAAACAAGTACTGCCGTGTATTGCCATGTTTATTGCTCTTGTAAGCAAGAATTGCATATTTTCATTTTGCACACAACTCATTGCCAGTCACCATAAAATAATTTTAGCAAACCTTTTTTTTTAGAGAAAAACCATTTATTAAACGATATTTTTTATCATTCTTTGTATTTTTTCTTTTATTAATATTTAAACATAAATAAAGAATTTATTGAAATACGGTTTAGTTCCTAAAGAAAGAAGCAAAAATAAGTGATTTGAATGCTTTCTTAGATGTTTTTATAGTTTTTTTTTTTGAAATAAAGAACTGGTAATATTTAAAAATAAAAGAAAATAATAATATATGAAAATCTGCATAAAAGTCTCATTCAAATGTCAAGAAGCCAACAAATCAGATAAATTATTGCAATTTAACGTCTTTTAATAGTTTATAAGTATTCAATGCTTGTTTCTTTTTTGTGGTTTGGTTTTCCAAAATCGTTTATAAGAATAAATCATTTAAGGCGGCTAAAGAAGCATTTTAATGTTAAAAAGAATTGTTTTTTTTTTCTATATACTTATAAATATGTACAATTTCAATTCCATATTTTGTTGTTTTTGCAATTTTTTAACTGTTGTATTCATCTGTTCGAATGTTCGATATAATTTTATATTAATCGAGATTGCATAAACAGATAATTTATTAAGTAAAAAGAAGAAGTATGACTTTTAAAATTAAAGGATACTGCAAGTAATTTCAACGGTTTTAATGACTAGTTTTGTTAAAGATTATTATTGTCTTTTCTAAGGTTTTGATTTACCCTTAAAAGTTTTACACTTTTTTGATTCAATGCTTAGACGTTTAAATAAATGTAATCATAAAATTATTCAAGTACTTGTCAAAACCATATGTTGTTTTATTTATGACAATATAAACTAAAAATTTATGCGAAAGCATAAAAAATAGTAACAATGCAAATAAGAAATTTATTCAGGAAAGCACTAGTTTTATAACTTTTAGTGTGGAAAAATACAAGGGTAGCTAAATGAATAAAAAAAGAAAATTTTTGGATAAGCCTTCATTAAGCAGAAGATTTTCTAATAAAATTGAGTTTAATCTTTTGAAAAAAGAATACGATATTATAATACGAAAAGTTGATATAATTTTACTTCCGTCATTTTACCGTCATTTTATTAAGACCCACATTTTTTTACAATTTTTCCTTAGATGTTTAAAAGACTTACGTGCTCTTAGTCACATTAAATCACCAATTCATTACTGTATGTATTACTATATTTTTTCAATATAGTGCAACTTTTTTCAATCCTATTGTTTCTTTTCTCTTCTTTACTGTTATCTTATTGCTCTCATCTTTTTTATTTTCTGCTAACTTAGTTATTTCTGCGCTATTGCAATAATAGTAGCTTAGCTAGCAAAAAGCTATAGGAAAATATTGTTCTACAGCAATGGAATATGAGTAAATAGGAGTTTAGAAAGAGTAGTGTAGTACTTTTCCCCTTTGGTAAAAGAAAAATAGAAGCATGAAATTTTGTAAAAAATCATAAACTGGAAGAGAATTTGCATATTACATAATATTATTTAAATAATTTATTGGAAATAATAAACACTTCTTGAATTTTACTAATGTCTGTCCGAAACAAATATTTTCAAGCTAAAAGTTACAATTATTGTGCATAATATAAAAAAGAATTCCATCGATTAAACAGCAATCAGCAGCTAACTATGAATTGAAAGTTAGCAAGAAGGATTAAAAATTAAAATTAAAAAATAAATGTAGAATGACTTTTACATCGAATCGGATTTATCATTTTATTTTATTCTTTTTTTTCTTTTTGTTGTTTTTTTATGTTTTTATTTATAAGTTTTTTTTTTTTTTAAATTTTTACAATAAAAAAACAAAAATTCATTAAATGACTTAAAATATGACAACTGGAAATTTTTTTTTAATTCATTATTATTTGACATGCAGTTAATTTCAATGAAATCTTTTTTTTTTTTCTTATGTAAAAGTGAATCCGCTATAGTGCAATCCAATATTTCTTCTTATTTTTAAAAATATGCCGATACTGGTCGAACACGAATCAATGTTTGATCAAATTACAATGTAGCAATTTTCGAAGAATTAGTGTAGTTTCTAAAAGCTCAGAAATTCTATCTTGAAAACTTCAATATTTCCACCTCAATACAATATTAGCTGGGGAGGTTGTTTTAAAACTTGTTGAAGAGAACCAAGAGTGAAAACACAAAACAAATTAAATTTGACAATATAGATTCAAAATAGTTAAAAATCGAATTTTAATCGTATCATTCAAATTTTGTTTAACCAAAAATATATGAACACCATATTATTCCATATTCTCTAAGTCTCTTAATTCTTAACTCGTTACTTCGCGTTAAGTAGTTATAGAATAGGAACATTCTAAAGCGAATTCTTTTTAGAGAATAGCAGTTTTCTTTTATTTATATCCGAATTTTAAATTTTCAAGGTGTATAATTTGATTAATATAGCTTTGGGTTACCATCATTTTCTTGAAAATGACATAATTTATAAAAAATTTAAATTCCATATTAGAAAAAGTTATTTTAACGATATGTACATATACATATATACATTTATTAGGAAAAAGAATCTTGTTAAATCTATCATAATCAACAAGATATTTATTTTTTCAATTTATTTTAATTAACAAAACATTTAACTTTTTTTTTCTTTTCTATTTTAGAAACTGTTTTTTTAATTTATTTGGATTTAAAAAAAAAAATTTTTTTTTTTTTTTTGAAAAATTACGTTATTTATCTTTGCACAAAAAAAAAATAATTTATATAATAAACTTTGAAATTTTGCGTTAATAATAATAAAGAAATAACTCTGAACTCAATATTAAATGAAGTTTAATTTAAAACGAGCCATAATAACAATTACTAGAATATTTGACGTTTCATTTCTTGATGTTTGACGCTCAGCTAACTTTAAACTGCATATTATTATGTTAAAGTGTTGATCAAACATTTTACAGATCCATGTAGTTTTTATTTATTCTTTATATTATATATTTTGTCTTTCCAAGCTTATATTAAAGTCACGCTTTTGTAAATTTTTGGATAATTGTCTCAAAGAAAATAAGAATTAAAAACAAATATATTATAAAAATTTATATTTCGAGATTGGAATATTTTATTACTTATTAGGTTCCCTATTTTTATATTAATTTTTTGAGCAAATACATAACTTCAAGAGAAGATACCCAATCAACTGTAGGAGCTCTTCTTTTAATATAGTTTAATATGAAAATGACTTAACCTGAATCCTTATAAAAGTCAAATAACGCACTTGGATGAGATAGTTTTAGTACTTTTATAACTTGTATAAGAAACCAAAGTAAATCTCATAATTATTTTTGATGAAGCACTTAAGACAGTTTGGATTTTTTCATAAATTATTTGTTTTTTTCATTATTTTCAATCTAATTTTCTATAACAGAACTGATATTAAAACTATCTCTTATCAACAAGAATATGTTACATTAAATCGTAAAATAAATCGAAAAATATAAAACAAGTCGACTTTAAATGATAAGAAATATGAAAAATAAAGAGTTGTTTAAAATTCTTTTAATAAACATCAATTATAAAGATAAAATTTTACTCAGTAATCGGTAAGCCGCGGTGGCCGATCATATGGCTTATTATAATCGGTGAGCCGAAGGTTAATCATATGACTTATTTAAACTCAGTAAAACTAAACTATTTTAAAATCATGAACCTTGAGTCTTGATTACTAATGACCTAATTAAGCCTTTAACAAAATGAAAAAAAATACAATCTAACAAGATAAATTAAGAATTAAATCTAACTAAAAGAAAAACTTCCAAAGTATAAGAGCAGTGTGCATATACATATAAATGTTTTTTTTTTTTTTAATGCATTTCTCTGCTACATAAATGTGGAATGGAAATTACACAGCTTCTCCTGTTCAGGCATGGCTGTAAATGTCGTAAGGGGGAATAACTCTTAGAACGTGTGTTGGATTCGAACCCACACTCCCTTGATGTCTACAGCATATTTTATACGCTCTTACCCACTAGGCCATCGTGGCCCCATCTATAAATATTATACTGATGGACAATGTATAATTAGTTGAGTGCCTACTAAAATTTCTTGACAACCCAAAACTTCCTTACAAATATCAAATTTTGTAGTACATTTTTTACTTTCCAGTTTTTATATCTACTGATTTCTTATAAGTATACGAAAAAGTTAAAAGGTAAATACTTGCAGTTTTTATATTTATTTTTTATTTATATGCATTTATTTCTTTATCAATTTAAATTGATTTCTCCAAATTAATTTTAATTAGTTACAAATACACACTTTCTAAACAATTTCTAAGAAATTTAATACACTGTTCACCTTATTACAAAGAAAAGCTAAACCTAAATCAAACTTCTTATGTAAATAATGTAAAAAGTAAAAACAAGTAAAAGTAAAATGTCTTTAATGTGTTAATTATAATTACAAGAATATCAAATTCCCAAAATGTTTACATTACTAAAATTCTTTAACTTAAAAACACGAACTTTTCTTGTAGTAACCTGTTAATGAGTTATTAAATGTAATTTTAA
Source organism: Poecilobothrus nobilitatus (assembly GCA_947095535.1). Taxonomy (NCBI): domain Eukaryota; kingdom Metazoa; phylum Arthropoda; class Insecta; order Diptera; family Dolichopodidae; genus Poecilobothrus; species Poecilobothrus nobilitatus. Next base: position 15,873,370 of record OX352773.1, on the reverse strand, counting down.
TTGAATGGATAAAAGTTCTCCCTAAAAAAAATAAAATTCCCTAGATTATTTAAACAAAAATGAAATTATGCGTGAAAAAAACTTCAGATCAAATATGTATTAACTGTCAAAAAGAAAAAAATAAATTGCTTGTAACAATTTTTAGTGTTAAAACTGTCATTCAAAATAAAATTATTGATAAATAAACAACAAATAACAACTAAAAATAATTGGAAATACATAAATAATTAGTGTTGATTAGAGAGAAATTATAAATTCAATAATACATTAAATGAATAAATAAATTTAATGCCGACAAGATAATGATGTAAAAACGACATGTTTAATCTGTCATTTAATGATAGGAAATTTGCTTCGAAAAAAATCTAAATATTATTTTTGTTTAAATGGAAAAATTTTTAAGGGTAACTGGAAAGTTGAAGAAAGAAAATGAAAATGTTAAAATAAATTAAAAATTTTATGTTATAAAAAATTTTAAAAACGCTTTTGAAGATAATCAGGGCTAAAAAAGTCTTTGCACACATTTACAGTACTTTAACCCAGGGTTTAAAAAAAAAATTTTCTTTTATGACTATAATTGAAAGATAAAAATAGACAACCTCTATAATTTTAAGGAAAATCGATAAATTAACAATCATTTTTTATTGAAAGATTTCAAATTTAGACTGATAGACTCTATTGCCCTTTTTAGAGTTAAAGTATAAAATATAATGGTAGTATTGCAAAAATCAGGGTTTCAATAAAAGCTTAGAAGCAATCCTATGATGTGCACTTATATAGTTAGAAATTGTGTTAAATTAACTTTTAATATGCAAATTTTTGTTAAAATTTATTTTATTTTTAATCTTTTTTTTTAATCCAAATAAAGATCCGTAAAATTCGTTGAATTGTATTCGACTTTGTGCTAACTTTGAACTTTAATTATATTTTCTATAAATTTTAAACTCTAAATTAGATTTTCAAAGAAAAATATGCATTTTCAAAGAATAATATTGTTTAATTTAATATTTACTATTTAAAGAAAACTATTATAACTTTTTGGTTGGTGAATTCTAATAAGTTTCCCCAAGGTAATCAACAACAAAATAATTAACAAACTTTCAATCAAAGGTGGTAGGTGCGGGAATTGTCGAAAGAAGCTAATGAGGGGCGTTACGTGAAAGATTCTTTTATCAACGTATGAAAATTTAACCCACTAAATACCACCTTGCTTGTTTTTTTATAAACAATAGGTTATAGAAAACCTTTAAGGGTACTGTGCTGTTTGAGCGACAGAGACGATTCTGCTTTGGAGTAAAAATAGTTTAAGGTTTCTAGGAAAGTGATGAACGATAAATTCAAAAAAAGTTTAATTGTAATCCATGCCAGGCATTTAAATGAATTTATTGAAATAATATTAAAAATTTAATAAAAACAAGGTAGAATGTAAACCAACGGTTTTTAAAAGCGCACATTTCCAAAACTCAATACAAACTGTATAGAAGTGTGACTTACACAAAAATTTGAAAATTTCATGTAATAAGAAAAAACATGAAAATAGGACATTTTTGAAAATTTGAGGAGCCGTAAGTCCAGAATCCTTTATAACTAAGAAAAGCCGTTAACACACATAAAAGTATATTATTGAACCTTTAATTTTCATGTCTTGCCGAAGAAAAATTTTTACAGGTGCCTAAGTTACAGGTGTCTAAAAATAGCAAATTTTAAATTTTTGTGGCGTAATAACTCTAAAAGAGGGGGTGTTACCCAACAATTTTCTAAATACTAAATTTAAAAAAATTGTATAATTTTCATATTAATTTATAAAGATAAAAGAAATACCTGTCGAATGACGTTTTCAGATTGAAAAAATCTTAAGTAGAACATAAGATATATGCATTTAAAAATAGGGCTTTTTCAAAGTTTGAGGGGCTGTAACTCCGTAATGGGAGGGGCTACATGAAAAAGTTGTTCCACAAAATTATTTTTTTTATGAGACCTACCCATGGTTAAAATGGGTATTTTTTTCTCTATCTTTAACGGTGTAGAAGTTTTGTAAACAGACGGACGGACGGACAGACAGAGTGAAACTAATAAGCACATTTTTTCAAAATTTTTTTGGAAATGTGCTAAAAAGATCAAAAAATATATCGAAACAGACCTATTTACAAATTCCATAGTGCAAGATATATATTTTTTTTGCCTTCTTAATTAATCTCTTCAGGTAGCAAAGTACTACATCCAAAAACCATCTTCCATTCCATTATTAGTGTTACTAAGAGCTATGCTATTTTCTCGACTGCACCTATTGTTTAAAATTACGTAACAGCAAAAACTTCTAAATGTCATTATTCTAGCAATAATTATGTTTGCTTATGCTTTGTGTAATGTTAATCACATTTTTTAATTAAACATTTTTTTTTTTTTTAATTTTCTCACCTCTCATAAATCTTGACCAATGAATAACCGGATGTCACTAAAAATATAAAAAAAAATCCACTTAACCTTATTTGCTTTTTTTTTTTTTTTATTAACTCTAAAATTAGTTTGCATTAGCAATTTTAATTTCTTTTTTTTTTTTTTAGACTTTCTTTATTCATTAGGAAAAAAAATAATAAAACACTTTTCTACCAAGAACATTAAAATTAAAGTCGAAATATTAAAATAAAAAATAAAATCCAAATAGGTATATACCTAAAAGTACTTTAAATACTCATAAAATACAAAAATTTGATTTTAATCGCAGTATTTTTCATCACTAAAATGAATGGAAATCACCTAAAAACCACCTAATGTTGAACGAGTGAGGGAGTTCCGTAATAAAAAATTACTTACAATTTATTTTTTTGATTATCTGATTCTATCACTAATTTCTTTTTATTTTTTTTTTTTTTATTTAATTTAATTTCAATTTAATGGTGGTTCATGAAAATTTTTCATTTTCAATTTGTAGCCATTATTTACATTAAATTTTCATTTTTAATAAGAAATCTGTTAATCTTAATTTCATTGCAAATTAATTTAATTCCTTAATTCTTTTTTCTTTTTGTTAGTTGCTTATTATATACTTAATAATAAAATTATTTGATTATACTTCCGAAAAGCCAACGAGTCTGATGTAGAAAGGCTGAAAAAGTGATTTCTGTTTAGATCCCGACTGCCGGAAACATCTTTGCCGATGATGGCGGCTCTTTAAAAATTTTGATACAAAATTCATAATACTGAACATATTTCTATTACATAAAATCGCATACAGATTGGACACGAGACCTTTTTGGAAATACAACCAAGTACATTCTTGTACATTCATAAATGCTTTGCTGGATATGTGACTTTATAAAAACAAAACAAGATTTTATCATAGCTTTGGAAAGGAAATAAAAGCATAATTTAAGGAAAACTGAAATAATTTTGTTAATATTTCTAAGGTGTGAACACAAAGGTTATCAATTTTTTCATTAAAATCGTTACTTCATTTACATTCAAAATAAGTTCTCGTAAAATAATTTTCCATTAAAAAAAATCGCAGAAATTTCGCACAAATATGGACAAAATCTACAGCCGAACGCTGTAGAATAGAGAGTTGATGGTTATAAACAGTGTTATCATACTTTAATACAGCTGCTATATTTGTAAAATTAAATTCTGAATCACGGCTAATTTGAGGTCTTTTAAGAACAAATAAAAAACAAAAACAATTTAAAAAAATTGCTTATTAGTTGCATTCTGTCCGTCCCTTCAACCGTAGAGCAATGAGTAAATATCATAAAAAAAAAAATTATTGTAAGACAACTTTTATATGTAGCTCCACCTCCCCCACTTATAATACTTCTCACTGGCCTAAATTGCATCTAAGAAAGTAAAGATTTATATAGTGTTTATTGCTGGCAGTTCATCTTCGTTAAACCAATATGCTTCTAAGTGCACATATCTTGCTTGGAGTAAAGCTCCGCAGAATACATGATCTGAAGTTTCTTCTTCTTCTTCTCAGAATCTGCATGTACCGTTATTTTCATTTCCAATTTTTTTTAAATGTCCCTTTAGCCTAATTAAATTAAGCTTAATTCAATTTGGCTTATTTAAAATAAAATAACGAGAAAATAATTGTGACAATTTGATTTTAATTCTTGTTTTTGTATCAAAAGATTGAAAGGATATTAAAGAATCCCTATTTTTCCATTAGATCATTTATTCCAAAATTACGTAAAATGCTAATTCTAATTTTATCATTCTAAAAAATCAGCTATGGCTTGTGTCTCCAATAGATTTAATCACGATTTCACAAAAAAATAATTTATAAAAAAAAAAAAGAAAAGGGATTTGATAAAAATTGATGAAAAGAAATGGCAGTACTATAAATTAAACACACAATCAAATGAATACGGTTAGGTATATATTACGAAAATTTTATACATAATTATCTAAATAGTATTTTTTCATATTTTTTGAATTTTATTATTTTATCATTTACTTTTTACCAGTATTTAATATATTTAACATTCTTCTTTTAAAATAAAGATTAATCATCTCTTAATATTGTTAAATGCAATTTTGTTAAAAAAAATAAACATTTTTAAAATTTCCGTATAAGTTTTACTCTGTCCGTCCGTCTGTCTGTTCGTTTGTCCGTTTATCTGTTTACAAAACTTCTACATCGCTTAAGATAGAAGAATCAAATTTTAGCCATGCATAGCTCTGTTTAAAACTTGATGTTATAGAACAACTTTTTTAAGCAGCCCTATCCATTACGGAGCTGCAGCAGCTCAAAGTTTAAAATAACCCTATTTTCAAATGCGTATATTGCAGTCATATTTTGCTAATCAAAAACCTCAAATGACAGAACATTCTTTTAGCTTTTTAAATCAATATTGTTCTTAAATTTACCGTTATGGGAAAATCAAATTTTGCAAGATTTTCCTTCCTTAATTGCGAGGCTTTTAGATAACACATAACACATTTTTACCGACCGCATACAATTATTTACAAAGTAGGTATTGTTTTCATACTAAAAATTTGTACCCCAGATTTTGGCAAATATGCAATACTCCGGTGCGTAGAAGGCTGTAAAAAAATGTTTAGCGTGATGTAAGTCTGTTCGTGTGTGTGTGGGTTTTTTATATGTCTCCCTATTTAAAAGCTAATAGGCTAATACATTTATAAGTTAGTAATCTGTGCAATTTTCAAAAAAACAGGCAACAATTAAAACTTCAACATTCTAATTTTACATGGGCCAACAGCTTTGCTTCTATAGGATTTATTCTGTAGGGTTTGCTTAAAATTGAAGAAAGTGTCTCTTGATTTTGGTTCATGTCACAATTGTTAACAGTTTTTATTGCCTTTTAAAAAATGTGCACCTTTAAGAACCTTTGGTTTTATATTCTATCTTATTTTTGTAAATTGAAAAGCATTTCTAATTCATTTTTTTTTTTTCTTTTAATCTTTTTTAAAATTTGATTTTTCATCAAATCAGACTGAATTAAAATTTTATTGAAATAATTTTTCAGATGATTATCTCAAAACTTAACAAGATTAATTGACATTATCAGATACATTAAAATTAAATTGAAATTTGATGAACATGAAAGGTAGATAGTAATGGTTCAATAAACTATTTGTTTTTTGATTGGTAATACAAATACATGAATTTTACTGCTATCAGATCTTTAATCAAGAAAATAATATTAGAAAATTTAGTTATTTCATTAATTGAATTCAAAATTAATTTGTTGTAGTTATGGAGATTAAAGTTCAATATTGGTAGTCTCAATAATTTTTAGAAATAAGCCTTATAGAAAAATTTAAACTGCGGTTCCATTCTTTTGACTTTAGCCCAACTAAAAATTTAAATCTAAAATTTTAGTTTTCAAATTTTTAGATACATACTTTTAATTAATATATAATTATAATATGATTATTACAAATTATAATATTCATATATACTCATATCTCGCTATAGTTTAACAATTAGCATAAGGATCTTTCAACTTTAATATAAAAAATAATATGTTAGTCAAAAAGAATTCTCTAAAGTCGTATGATCAAGATCAGGTTAGATTAAAATATTATCAATATGTCTCTTGGTTGTCTCATTAATAAAACAAGATGAGTACACCGAAACAAAAAAGTAAAAAAGAAAAATGACCCTATAGGTCTGCAGTGTCCCTCTAAAACCTAAGAGATTCTATTTGACCATTGACGTTAAGTTGACGTTAAGGTTCCCTAGATTTACGGAACGATATCACCACTCTAACGGAAGAAGCTTTGAGAGCAATCCGGATCCATATGTGAGAGTTCATTTAAATCTTGGAAAAAGAAACTATAGATATTTCCGCCTTTTCTTAGACAGGCAGTGACTGGCTAAATACTCTTTATCGCACCAATTTCTCTACAACATTTAAAGTTATGATCCACATGCATACCTAATCTTCTAGCATGTCTAGCGATAATACAACGCGCGTAATAACACCAACCAATTGTCTTATTTCAGTTCTAGAGAGGGAAAGTAATCCAAAATATTAAAATTCCAATTCAAGTAAGAAATCTAAAACGTATTATAATTTATAACTTGTAACCTCATCGAATTTTTGTGTATCTTTAGGTATTTTTTAATTTTATTAACTTTATTGACTATTATTAACCATCATCACTCTACTGTATCATTCCTATACTTATTTATTTATTTTTTTCCTAAGGTAGGTGGGAATTTTCCAAAGACATCAAGAATTTCAATATAATGGGGAGAAATCCTTACCTGCTAACGCATTATATTAACTAAAGAGTAGGGAGTAAGATAGGAAATAGGATACGGAAACATTGAATTGGGAGTGCGACTGTAAGGAAACAATGAATCATCCTATTATTATTACTATTTTTTCTAACAGTGACTATAGCCACTTACAACATGCAGTAGTATATAACACCTTACTTACTTTTAACTACCACATAATGCATTGACGCTCTCAGTGTAAGACAAATTCATATTAAAAGAATCAATGAGTTAGTACAATCAAATCGAGATTCAATCTAATTTTAATGATAACATTTCAGATAATCCTATTATTAGAAAATTTCTTCAAATGTTTGATTCAATCAATTCTTATTATTTGAAAAGAGTTTTTTTTTTTTTGTGTTTCAATATTGAAATTGATTACCTATTTGTTAAACTCAAATAAAACTTTCAGAATCTTTCATTACAATAACTTCTGTTAAATTCGTTTTATTAACTATATATATATTCATAAGAATAATAAACTTTGTTACCTATTTTTTATTATTTTATAATCATGCAATATTAAATTGAAAAAGAAATAAATATGATTTCTTTTACTTAATTACAAATAAAGAGAAAGTGAATATTTTTAGTTTTAATAGAAATGACTAAAACTTTTAAAAAAGTTAAGGAATGAAAAAATTTAGCAAGATACCTATACATATTTCAAATTAAAAACTACAGGGGCCTCGGTGGCCTAGTGGGTAAGAGCGAATAAAATACGCTGTAAACACCGAGCAAGTGTGGATTCGAATTTAACACACGTCGTAAGAGTTGTTCCCCCTTACGATATGTACAGCCACGCCTGAACAGGAAAGGCTGTGTAATTTCCTGTCCACATTTATGTGGCAGAGAAATGTATTAAAAAAAAAAATTAAAAACTACACCTCAGATGTGTTCTATCAGACTTAAGGTCTACCTATTAATATTTGATGACTCTGATGTCCCTAAATATAACCAAACGGATGTCGTTTGTCATAAATTATGTGAATATCATATAAAACCCATAGATTTTATAGATAAAAATATGGGTTTTATATGATAACGAATATTGACATCCAAGGAACTAAAGTGTCAAAAAATGAATCAATGGATAACAACGAATGTATTACCGCCTACGAAAGATCTAAATCTGAAAAGGACAGGCTGATACTATTCGGTCATACATTTAGGGACACCACAATATGAGTGTAACTAATTAACGTGTTTGATATCTAAAATAAAATGTTACCTAACCTAGTTTATTAAGGGATGTATTTTCTGAAATGTGTAGATAGAAAACTATAAATATTAATTTCCTTATATTTATATATATATTGGTATTATACACTTATATCAAAGTTCGAACCAATAATGAAGTCATCATATACGTTTCTAAAAAATTTAAATACCAAGAAATTGAATATTTAAAAAAAGACATTAAAGTAACAACACCAAACAATATAAGTTTAATATTCATAACTGTTCTAAAAATTCTGTAAGTGTAGGAAGTTGCAGAAATTCTTATTGCTCATGAATTGTAGCACTTTAAAAAAAATAATGATGAATATCTGTCCATATTTTTCAATTTGTCGATCGAGTATATCCGTCGATTACTTATCAATGGCACATAATTTGATTTATTCTCATTTTAGCTCACTAATCTTTCTAAATATTCTTTTCTCTTTATCTTATATAATCTCCGACCTTAGAAACAGCTTAAGTTTAAAGAACTTAATTTCTCATTCTTTTCGTCTTTTCGTTAATATTTTGTATACCTTTGCACCGAAATTAAGGTAACAAATAACAAAACAAAAGAAAAAAAAAACAAATAATATCCCATATAAATCCATTAAATTCGAATAAATCTCATGCAATTTACAATAAACTCCTAATATTTTAGGAGAAAAAAATTTTTTTTACATTTTCCTTCTTTCATTTTTAATGTACCCTCCTTTCCTTTCTCCTTAAAAATTCAAATTTTATTCTCACTTTATTTTACACTAATTTACAATATAAACAAATCCAGTTTTTTAAACTTAACCCTTCTTTTGTTCTGTATTCGTTGTAATATAGAACTTCTTACACCTTTATTTATTTTTGCTTTCTCCATCTCTTTATATCTATTTTTATTTTACTGAACATACAAATGAATAATCTCTTTTATTCAATTTAATAACCTTTTGATAGGAAATAAAAGGCATAACAATAGAGTATGGGGTTGCCCTAAAAAAAAATATGTGGGATCTAAATCCTCTATTCATTCAAAATAATTTTTCAATCATCTTTTTATTATTATTTTTTTTTTTTATTATTCTCATGAATAAATATCCTTTAGGATGTAGAAATCACAAAGAAAAGACTCTTTTGGCTTCATTTTAGTTTGTTTTGATATCGACTTTTTTTCCTTAAATTTTTTTTTTTTTAACTTTGTTTTTAATATAACCTGGTTAAAAAAGCTGACCATTTATAATAAATTTTTAAATTCGGGACTTTTGGAAATGATTTCTGATTTATTAAATAAATTAATTTGAAATGTGAACCCTTATATATTTAGCAAAACAACTAGCTGCCTTATTTAGAATTGTGCCGATACAATAAATTGTGATGCCATCGGATAATTTATTCTTTTAGATCTATTTCTTATATTAAATTTGAAGTCCGTGCGAAACAGAAGAGATTAATCATATTCACAAGAACCCTACCATTCCTTGTAAAACAAACACTCAATAACTTGCATCTTCTTTGAATCAATGCAAAATTAGAATGCAATAAACAAGTCATCGTTGGAAAATAACCGATATTCAGGTAATACTTATGTTAAACAAAAAATTGTACTGTACATTGTACAAGAACATATGGTCATCTTGAATAAAGAAGTTCATTGTATCTTTTTATTTTAGTTTTTAGTTTTTTGAGGTTTTTTTTTGGCTTAGGATAACAAAACTTTCGGTTCTTCCTTCTTATTTTTTATTTTCTACGATTTTTCCTTTTTCCTGAAGGATAACTTATTTACTGAATCTGGGAAATTCACGCCAAAATGTAAAGGCAAAGAAAAAAATTCAATTCGAAAAGGTTAAGTAAAACTTAGTAAAAAAAATATAAGTATTTCGAAGGCTACAAGAAGGAGTCAGATAAATAAAATGGCAAGGGGAATAAAATAATAGATATATCCTGTGAATAAGGCAAACAGCAAAACAGGATATAAGGTCTATCACTTCTATGTGTGCATGAATTAGTTTGTTTGTACGTATATTATGAATTTGTTTTTAGGTTGATTTAGAAATTCTTTTTTTTCCTTTTTTTTTGCGTCAAGGATTGTTAACTTTGTATTTTGTTGGTTTTCTGTTTTTTTTTTTGTGTGTTTTATTTTGAACTTCCTTAAAGGCAATTTTGTATTTGTTTTTGTTTTTTGTTAGTTATATAGAAAATTTGTTTTGGGTGGGGTGAATATAACATTCATAATGTTTTGCAATAATTAGAACTTTTTTTTTAACATTTTAATAAATCATTTTTTAACCAAAATTACTTTTTTCTGAAATATTTCAAAGTAAACCTATACTACATTCTAACCTTAAAGTGAATCTTCTAAAATTTCTAAACTATTATAAACTGACATTGATTTAAATCAATGAATTAGATTGTAACGAAGTTAATGTTAACGACAACTATATTTAATGAAATTGAAGATTGTTACAACATAATTTATTAAATCTTTTAAAAATAAACTCTTGATATTTGATTCGCTACTACCGTGATCGAGAAATATCTTTGAGAAATTTATGTTACGCTGAATAATTTACTATAATACAGAATCTATGTTAAAAAATGAAATATATATTGAGCTACACATTTTTTGTCCTTTTTTAAAAATAAAATCTACTAATTTTGTTCCAGCCATTTTATGTTAAATTTATGCGGCCTTGTTTTTAAATCAAAGTCACTTTTACTTCCTTAACATTTTCGCTTTCTTTCCCATCAACAAAATACCAGAACAAAACAAAATCAAGAATTAAAAAATAAAAAAATAGAAAGTGAGAGAGAGAAAGAGAAAGAGAAAGAGAAAAAAAGGAAACGGAAAAATTTTCAAAAAAAAATTTTATAAACAAAAACCAAAGGGATGTCGTTTGTCATAAATTATATGGAAATGAATTGCTTGTCGTTTGTCGCTTCAGGGATGTACCCGACTTTTTAAAATAAATTTTTTTAAAACATTCTACTTTCTCATCCTTTTTTTACAAACAAGCACGAAAATAAGGGAAAAAAAAATAAGAAAAAAATAATCAACAAAAAAGGTTTGATTTGTAACTTTCATTTTCTTGTTAACTCATTTTTTATCCTCTTTTTTTTCATCCAATATTTTTTATTTCTCTAATTTTTCTAAAAAACGAAAACTTAAAAAACCAGTCATTCATAAATTTCCTAAGCAAATTATCAAAAACAAGAACAGCAAAATCGATTCTAACTCCTTAAAATTGTTTGATTTTATTGAGATTTGATAAATGGCAGAAGAAAATAGAATCCAAAATAAGATATAGGCTAGAAAACACTATATATGTAGTATATTATATTAATATTAAATTTTCCATTGGGAAATTTTCACTTGTAATACCATATTGTATAAGACAATTTCTAAACTCAAATTTGCTATTGACATAAAATATTTTACATAAATAACAGTGGTAAAAACAGTTTAATTTGTTCAGAATATTAGAATTAAACAATGCTATCAATATCTAATCTATTAAAAATAATTAACAAAAAACCCATATATGTATGTATTATATTTTTTGAAAGTATGACAATTTACTTAATTCCATATCTCAAATGGATATTTCGCCTAACTCTATTTGACAAAAAAGATTTTTGCAAAATCACACTTCACAAAATGACTTCTAAAAACAAGTAAAAACACTTAACAAAATAATATTTTAAAATTAACACTGAGGGCGTGCGTTGGAATCCCACACACGTCGTAAGAGTCATTCCCCCTTACAACATTTACAGCCACGTCTGAAAAGGAAAGGCTGTGTAATTTCCTGTTCACATTTATGTGGCAGAAAAATGCACTAAAAATAAAAAGTAACTCTTTTCAAATAGAAATTTGTGAAAAGTTCGTTTTGCTGAAATAAACCAAACAAAATTATACCTAACTTTTAAAATATTGTTTTTTACAATATAAGAAAAAAATTTAGAACAAAATACGAGAAGACAAATCTTATAAATTCTTTAAGTCCAAGCTATTTATCACGTTTTTAAGTTATGTTATTAGGAAATAATTTTTAAAATATCTCATCACAGAACAGCCAATAAAACCAAATTAAATTTACACTAAAAGATACAATTATAAAACAAAAAAAAAATTTAAAACCTTACTAAAGTTATCTAAACACATTAGATTTTAAAAAAAAAAAATAATGACAATAAAATAAATGGTTTAATTTGGAGTTATTTCGTAGTAATTCCTGCCCTAAACACTCATATACTTGAAGAGTTCTGTTGAAATGTGACAGTTGCACTTAAATATCTCACAAAATCTAAAAACAAATGGGCTCTATGCAAAAAGTTTCCAAAACCAAAAACGAAAGAGCCCCCCTAAAATTCGTATGAAACTGTGATGATTTTTTGCATATATAAAATTGTTGCAAAATTGTGGCGCCTTTTTTCCCGAAACCAAACAAATGACTGAATATAAATTAACTAAAACGAAAAAAAGACCAATCTATATTTTTCCCATTACTCTTTCATATAAATATTAAATTAAAAACAAAACATAGATTCAACCCCTGAGTTTACACAAGATAATATACATATACATGAATACAATAATAATAATACACAGACAATATAACAGAATTTAAAATATTATATTTAATAAGTTTTTGTTTTTTTTTTTTTTTGTTTATTTTGAATATTTTAAAATTTTATAAAACTGAAAAAAAATTATGATAATTTTTATTTTATTTAAAAGAAAAGTCTTTTACCTTTCAAGAAAAAAAAAAAAAAAACAAAAATACAATAAAGAAAAACTTTTGTATACCTTTGTTATGAAATTTTATTAATAGAAAAAAAAGGTCACAAAAAAGTTATTCCTATATATACGAGTATTAAAAAAGACTAAAGGGGTAAAAGTTTATTGATTCATTATTAAAAATTGAAATAAAAATAATTTTTTTCGTTTCTTTTTATGAATTTTTAATAATTTTAAATTAATTCAAAAAGATTTTCATTATTATTAAAAAAAAAAAAAAAATTTATAAAAATAAATTATTATATTTTATTATTGAAAGTTAACCATTTGATTCAAAAATAAAATTATAACATAAGATATATTATAATATATTTTATTAATATTAATTTTGATTTGCTTTAGTAATTTATTTAAAAAATTAAGATTTTTACATAGGAAAATTAAATATTATTCTCCATCAATACTTTAATTATATGTTTATTTTTAACCCTGCCCTCAATCCTTTGTGTCATAGTCATACATTACTACTTAACAACTGTTATATAATTATATTATTGCTTCCTACATTTTTGCTACAAGTGTAAAAGAACTAAAATTAAGAATTAAAATCTGTGTTCACCTCTCTGTACATTGTCAAGTAATGAGAGTAATGAGAAAGTAAAGAAAACTTATACGGAAAGAAAATTGAGAAAATAAACTTTTAAATTAAAATACCAAATTAAAGTAAAATTAATCTCTTTTTTTTGCATCACGTGCTTTAAAAAATTTTATTTTATTGATAATGTTTTAAATTTTTTCAATTTCGGTTTAGTGTCTGCGGTCTCAGTAAACCCAAATAAAAATTTTTGACTAGAAAGGCTAATTCAATGAGTAGAACAATGATTCGAAACGGTTCCGTCACAAACTATTAACAATATTTAGGAAAGTTTTAAAACAAACAAAACCAAAAAAGGGTAGTAGGTAGGTAGGTAGGGTAGTCTAGCGTCTACGGATATAATTGTTGGTACCTTTATATCCAAAATATTTGTGTTTCTTATAACTGATATATTATTTCTTTTAACGAAGTCATATTTAAATTATATTCTATACTATTAAGCAAAACTGAAATTTTTTTTAATCAAATCCTTTTAATAGCTTAATGTTGAAAATTATTGAAGGTTCTTGTTTTAAATAACTTCTTTTTTATTTTATAAAAAATTTTAAAATTAACTATTATCAAGCTAAATAGAGAAAGATATTTAACATTAAGTTTCAGATTTATAATTTATTTTCATTTATTTATTTATTTTTAATATATAATTTTATACCAAAGCACTTCACTTCTCTACTAGTTTCTGGAACTCCTTTTTGTTAATTAAAATTTCAAAAAAACTCCCTCGTTTTTCCTCTCGCTTGAAATTATATGTATTTCATCTATTGAATTAATTTCTGCAGTTAAGTTCAACAAATTTTTTTTTTAGTGCATTTCTCTGCCACATAAATGTGAACAAAAAATTACCCAGCCTTCTTTTTCAAGAACCCACACTCCCTCGATCTTTACAGCGTATTTTTATACGCTCTTCCCCACTAGACCACCGAGGTCCCAAGTTCAACAAAATTATGTCATTGTCATATTCTTTTTACTCTAGCATGAAAAAAAAACTACATCTTGTTTGTTTATTCTGATTAAAACTGAATTTATTACAAAACATTACGACGAAATTATTTTGACGCAAAGGACAACATAAGAGCGACTACAAAATTCAGCTGTGCATTTAATTGGAAACCAAAGCTTAAGGCTACCAAAGAACAAATTAAATTCAATAATTAATATCGGATTTTACAATTTTCATTTTAAATTTTATAATATATTCATAAATAAATTTTTAAATGGATATATTAACCTTAACTTATACACATTTTATGCAAATTTAAAATTTTGTTTAAAATATAGCTATAATATAAAATTTTAGAAACCAAATATGTATTTTTAATGAATAATTAAAAGTGTTATACAATAAATTTACTTTAAAAAATTCAAATTAGAAATCCCTTAACATATTTTGAATGTACACTTAATAACACATTATAAGTGTTAAAAAAAAAAAAAAACGTAATATCTCTTAAATCCCAAAGTACTAAAATAGACAAAATATATCTATTTTAAATGAAAATCTGTAATTTTAACCCTTTAAAATAAAACAACAGCTGTTAGAACAAATTTACCATAAATGAAGAAAAATTTAATAATTTTTAAAGTAAATTTTTCATTTTTAATAAGAAATTTTATTTTTTTTCTTTTTTATTTTTACAGTCATAATAATTCATTTGCTTAACAATGCAATGCAACATCATCAATAACAAGAAACAACATACGATTACAAATTATAGAATTACTTCCAGTCAATCTTTATTTTCTCCTTCTCAAAAACTCCAACTTATTAATTTATGTACATGAATGTGTAATAAAATATACTTATGTCTTTAGTCTTTTACTACTTATGATTTTTTATGAACTCTATAATTATCTCATTATCCCAGAAATTCCTTCTAATATTTCATATTTTTACACATAACATTTTTTTCTTTTTTTTTTTTTTTTTGGAAACATCAAAGACAAATCACTAGATTTTAATATATTAAAAGCATCATATACTCATATACCTAAAACTTTGGTCGTTATTTAAGTGATGAAAACTCCCAAAAAAAAAAAAAAAAAATTATATTCTTTTCCCCACAAATGTCATGGATTTTTCCAAACTTTTAATATTTTCCATATTATTATTTAGATAAAAAGATAAATAAAAGAAAAAAATGAAAAGTAATGGGGTTATGCAGACAAAATTATTTAAAACAAAAAATTTTTATTACATTAGTAAGCGAAATAATATATATACCGGTTTTTTTTTTTTGTAGTTGTACAACTAAAATCTCTGGTTTTCACTACTCGTTTTGAACCAATTAATTCAAAACTTGAATATAAGATGAACATTTAATCGTAAATTTTCTAAGCCTAATCTGTGAAAAATAATGTTTTAAGTTCAACGTAACGTTTAGTTAACCAGTGAACTATCTCCATAAAAACTTTTTTTGAGGTCTCTGGGAGTCAAATACGAATTTCTATGGAAAGTTTTAAAGTTGTAAAAGAAAAATTCTCGCACTGAAAGCATGTATGGGTCTGGCAGGCCAAGCAAAAAAAAATTGCATATTAATAAAAGGTGACTGAGTTTCACGTTGTGTTACGCAACACAAAATATAAAATACCAGCATGCTACATACATGTTGGTACTCGAAAAGTTTGTAGTAGTTTTTCTGAGTACCTTAAGGTGGTACTCATGGCAGTTAACGTGCGGCAAAAATTAAGAAATTGTAATTTTAATTTTGCACTAGTTACTTTAGTTACAATATGTATTCGTTTTACTATATTTATTTCAATTTACAAATAAATGAATTATTTTAGGAAATCACAATAATTTTGTTTAATAATCAGCTACAATTTTGATAACAAGTAAAAGACAAGTTCCGAATTTTTGTAGTGAAAATTTCTGCAACCAGATTGCTGCAACAAACTGAAATTCTTTTTTTTTTTTATATCCTTCCGCTGGAACCTAAGAATAGTCTATTTCTAAGAATAGTAAAATTAACGATTACAAAAAAAAACATTCTCCTATAAATAGAGTATAGAGTATAGATTAAAGCTTGAAATTTGTTTTGAGTTTTTATTATTTAAATATCAAAAAAAATTGGATATTGGATTGCTTTTTTGCCCACTACTGTATATCTTTTAATCATATCACAACTTTTTTTTTATAATATCATAATTTTTAGTTCTTGTTAATAACCATTTTTTTTTTTTTTTTGTCAAATTTTATTATAATACGTCTTTTCTTGATCTAGTCTTATTATTTATGTTGTCTCTCTTCCTATCTCGATACATTAATTAATGATGAAAAATTTTCATAAAGAGATTTCCTCAATTAAATACGTATGAAAAAAAAAACCATTTTGTAAAATATGCCAAAACTTAAATAAACTGTTTGCTCCCATTCTTTATTACTCATAAGCAAAAAAACAAAAAATAAAAAGTATAAAAATTCTTGCACCCTATCATCACTTGATACTTGATTCTTCAAATCACCATCAACAATCACTAATAACAACGACAGCATGGGTACTACGTAGTAATAGCAACAGCAGGGTATTTCTATGACTTCATATGGAGTTCTTACACATATCATAACACAGTGGAAAAATAAAATACTTATGTAGAAAAAAATAAATAAATAAAATTCCTCTCAAATGATTTTTCCCTTTTCTTCTTTTCATCAAACCACAAACAGTCCTATCTATATTGAAAAAATCTTCTTATATATGAATCTTAAAATAAAAAAGAAAATTTTACCGTTATTATAATTAACGTTTAATTATTATTTTTTGGCTTCAATTAAATTTGTTACTGGGACTTAGTGAAAAATATCAAATTATATCTTTTAAAAAAACATTCGATGCGCTTGGCTCTGAAAATGAAAACCTATACTTTACTTTTTTAAGAAAATCTTATGTCACATCAACCACAATCAGCCTAAATATTATCCTACATCATCAACCACAATCAGCCTAAAAATGATAAAGCAAAGTTTATTTTCATACTGGAGATCTGGCTATAATATCTACAAAGCGTTTTATGTTCGATTTAAAATGGAGTAAAATTGTCACATTTTAGCTGAAATTGTCACATTTTGGCTGAAACTCAAATGATTCTAATGTAAAGCTAAAATTATTTTATAAGTATTGGGGATTTTAACACTAGAAATAAAAAATTGAATATAAAATTTATAAAAGGCATCTAACCATTTACTAAAACTCTCACTTGACTAGAATTGACAATATCATCAAGATTGTGTTCAGTAAAAAAAAATTTTTTGATGTCGAACATTTAGTGACTCATAGCATAAGTTAGTGTTGTAGGAAAAGAAATAAATTCAATTACAAGAACTTGCGCAAAATTGTTTTAAATCAAGAAGGATTTTTGGTAATGCTTTATATGTTCTTCCTGTAATTAATTCCCCTTATCATTTCTTGTAAATTTTATACTTTTCCATAAGCAAAAAAGCGTTATAATACTCCAAAATTATTTCAAAACCGTATCAAATTAATTTAATATATAGTTTAAAAATTCATGTTTTGACAGAGCTCAGCTAAACGTAGCTACAACACTATTACAAAGTCCCTAGAAAATAGCAACAAACTAAATATCTACTAAAAACTAAAATAAAGGGACCTATATAGTAAAAGAAGTTTAAAGTCAAATGAAATGAAAAAAATTGAAATCTTATTAAATGTGAATATATACTTTTAAAAAATGATGTGAAAGAACGACCCATTTCACAGTCTTCAAAAGTTCTTTTTAAAAGTACAATTCAAAGAAAATCAATCTAAATTCATAGAGTATTTAATAAAATTATAATGTTTTCTTTGTTTTTCTTCTCCAGCTGATAAATTTATTAAATTCTATGTTGTAAGTAGAATCGATGTAACAACAACTTCAACATTTTAGTTAAAAAATAATTCTGTAACCAAAATAATACTCCCCAGTCATCACTATATAAATAACATTAGTTTAACCTTACAAAGAAAGTTTCATATAAAACTCATATGAGTTCTAAACGAGAGCAGAGAAGATGCTTTGCTTTGTGATTTTGTGATGACAGTTTTTGTTTTTTATTTATTTTTGTTTTTTTTTTTGTTTTTGCAAAAAAAAAAGTTCAAGTGAAAAGATTATGATGGGTTTTATTTATTTTTCCTTCAGTTACTTGGTTGGTTGCTTGTTTATAATATGATGAAATAAAAATTCAGACATCATAATTTTTATTTTCATTCTATTCTTATACACTGTCTATCTCTTTCTTTCTCAATTATTTTTCATTTTTTTTTTTCAGTTTTCCTATACTTAATACAGATTTAAAGTTATAATTTTTTTTTGTTTTTATTTTTACGAAAGTGTTTTATATGCATGGCAAAAAAGCAAAAAAAAGTTTAGAGAACGACAGCGTTGACATCTTCTATCGAAATCAAAATCCATTCCATTAATTTTCCATATATGGGATTTATATGGGATTTTAACTTTAACTCGATTAACGACAAAAGAAAACTAAAAACTTAATAATATGAAATTGAGAAATAATATTTGAACCAGAAAAGTGTAGGAGTTGTAAGATTATGATATTACAGAATTAACGAACATTGAATAAAATACAATATTTATATTTTCAATTCCTATAATATTGACTTTAATTGTGAAATGTAATTAAGTTATATTGATTTTATCATTTATTTATAAGCACCATTTGAATGAATTTAAAAAGGAGAGTAAGATTTGATTATCAAATTCAATTAGTAATTGAATTTAGAAAAGATTTATTATTATTTTATTTCTATATTAAGCGAACGAAACGGTTTGAAGTTTTTCAAAAACTAAAATACTTATTTTAGAATTTATTTTTCGATCTGGTATCAATATACCAACCAACCAATAAGTCTGCTTTTTGAAAAAAAAACTTTATGAAAAAAACCAGAGTTTAAAGTAAGAAATGCTTACTGAAGATGACGTAAATAATGGTCACGAATAATTTAAAATTAGAACATATATGTATGTATGTCAAGGTGTTTTAAAAAAGTAGAAAATAAAACCAAGAGTTTTTAAAGGGAGTCCACCTAAATCCCCCAAAAAAA
Source organism: Poecilobothrus nobilitatus (assembly GCA_947095535.1). NCBI lineage: Eukaryota > Metazoa > Arthropoda > Insecta > Diptera > Dolichopodidae > Poecilobothrus > Poecilobothrus nobilitatus. Next base: position 15,853,961 of record OX352773.1, on the reverse strand, counting down.
AAAATTCCAATGATACAAAATCCCAAATAAGATAAAATCCAAAAAAAAAAATCCCAAGAAAAATAATCCCAAATTTCAAAATTCCAAATTACAAAATCCCAAAATACCAAAATCCCAAATTTTTAGTTAGTTATAAAATCAAGGTTATATCTTTCAATTTCGAATTAAGAACCTTGCTTGTTTTTTTATCTTGCAATACAAAAAGCCACTATTAAAAAAATATTTTATTTTTAATACTCTTGTATAAAGTAGGTATGCCGTACCCGTATTAGTTATTTATTATTGAAATATATATTAATATAAAAAAATATCTAGGAGGAATTTTATAGTTGGTTACAAAATCTGGATTATACGCCTTTTGCAGAATATTTATATATATCTATATGTGAGATTCTGAGTTAGGAGAGATTTTAGAGTTGGTTACAAAATCGGGGTTTCAATAATTTGTAAGTGTCTTAAGTGTCTTAAAATGGTTAATTATTTAATTTACCCTCTTTAGAGCCCTTAAAGAAGAGAGAAATGATGAATCTCGGTTGTTTTGTTTACATAGGTGCTTTTAAAGAGTTGCAAGATTCCCTTATCTTAATTGTTAGCAATTGTTCTAAATCCAACCTGAAAAATTTAAAAATTAAATTAGTTTTATAAGTTTATGTTCTGATTGTGATTTGAAGTCTGTAAATGTTGAGGATCCTTTAAAGATCTTCCTCCAATTGCTATTGTCCAACTTTAAACCTTCAAATTTAAGAGAACACACGGAGTCTAAATTTTACAAATTTTTGTTGTAACAATTTTAAATATGTACAATATTTAGAACAAAATAATATGTTATATAAATCTTAATATACAAAACTTGAGAAAATTCTGTTTCTTCAACTTCTTAAGATTAAAAAAAATCCTATTTTTATCCTATTTCCTATATCCAATCCTATTTTTTAATTAAATGATATCCTATTTTTTAATTAATACAGCAGTTTCGCTTTCTATCAAATAATGTTATAGCTTCTTTTTGTATTGAGCTATTGGGGTATCCTAATTTGTTTATCCATTTGGTCATTTCGTATTTGCTTTTAATTTATTTTTACTCATTTATAAAGGTAAAGTTCATGTTGTAGAAGTGCTTCTTAAGATGATAATAGCCTTAAATAATTAATTTTTACTACATATAAGTTAAGAAAAAGAAGAAATGAATTTATAAGAATAATTATTTTAAAACACATGCGGCTTCTATTCGTTTTAATATCGATCATATATTATAAATTATGATGTATGGGCTGAATCTTATCTTTGTATTTTTGTTAGATGGAAATCTTCCAAAGGCACCAAAAATACCCTCTTCGTAGTGCTCACGGACGTAAACTATTTTTCTAATTCCTTGAATTGAAATAAAACAAGATTAAGAAAACGCTATATAGGATTCTTACTTTCGTCTTTCCTACTGAACTCCAAAGTATTATCCTATTATGTCCGAAAAATGTTTAAGTTGATTTTAGTTTTTAAAGATAATTAAGAATTTTTGTCATTTTGTTTTATATCCAGTGATTGATTTCCTGTGTAACTTTTCCAGATCAACCTTCAATCAAGAGTTTATTTAAAAAAACCTTATTGACAATTTTCGGTTTTAAAGTTTTTTTCTTATTTAATTAATTTACCGCAAATATTAACAATTTATTTTAGATATGCACTTTAATAAATCAAAGTTCAGACTATTAATTTAAGGTCATTCAGCTAAAAAATTTATCTTTTAAATCTTAAAAAAGATGTTTATATATAATTTATTAAATAGTGCAAGAAAAATGGAAAAAATATTTTTAATATCATTTGAGTCTTTCATTTCGCATATAATATTTAAATTGAAAAAGAAACTTTAAAAAATTTAAGCCTTAGATTCTTGATAACCATTTTAAAAATACTTTATATTGAAAATTAACTAAAAAGCCTATTAAACCTAAATTGAATTTCAGAATTCCCTTCCATTTCAACTCAAAGTTATTTAAAAAAAAAAACACCTTGACAATTAATAAAACAAATATTTCTAAAAGTCATTTTTGTCATTTCAATATCGGGGTATATACAGAGATCATCATAATTTAATACAGAAAAATTATTTAGCTAGAAAGGGACAAAAAATAATAACAATATAATTGACAAGGAAAACATTAATATACACATAGGAGAAAAATAAAAAGAAAAGAAAAAAAACAAAAATAAAGGAAGAAGCAAGAACAGACATTTGATTACATATGTACATAATATCTATAATACTTGTACATAGGAGAAAAGGTTATAATCATCATCAACATTTTTTTTTTTTTTTTTCTTTTTTGATATCTTTATGAATTTAATTTGTTCACTGACAGATCTTGTTAAGGGCTAGATGCATTATAAAATATAATATATAAATATATGAATTGGATGGATTGAATGGATGGATGGATAGATGGATGGTTGTACGAATAGATTATTAAATTGGTTGGTTGGTTGGTTGGTTGGTTAAATTTATAACCATTAAAATGCCAACTCAAATGGATTGAAAATATCAAGTTTTTACATACATATATACATAAAATATATACATATTAAAGTATATGTATGTATGTATAAGTATTCACATAATATACAATTTATATTCGAATACTGATTTTATGATTCTAAGATTCACTTATACCATTTTTATAAAAATTCAAACAATCATATAAACAATAATATAATAAAAAAGAATATTAAAACATATGTAAATATAAAATGAATGATAGAATCATTCTTAATGTTGGAACGAATAAGAATATATTGTGTAAACCAATTTATGATACGAATCTAAATTAATTTGACAAGTTATTAGGAAGTCTTTCTAGGGGAATAAATTATTAATTTTGTTTTCTGTTTTTGCTTTACTTCTGTTTTTTGTTTTTCTTGTTTTGTTTTTTTGTTTTTATCTGACTTTTTTTTTTCATTTTCTAAAATTCTATAATTCTGTTTCTGACTGAAAGATGTCATCTTATATCTTATAGACATTGAATATGTACGGGTACATCATAAATATTATAATTTTAGTGTTGTGTTATATCAGGTTATATTTAAACACCATTCAATTAAGGTTTTTTTGTTGTTTTTGGTTCTTGTCTTTGATTTGATTAAGAAAATAAGATATTTTTTTTTATTTTTTGTGACCAATCGGTTAACTGTCACGGTATTTTTATAGTAATTTAATTGATTCATGTATACTGTAAGTTTTATGAACGATCAGTTACAGAGCAAACAATTTATGTTTAATGTATAATATTTAATATGTAACTGTAAATAAAGTAGAAATGAAATAACAGTTAGTAAACTATTAGTTATTATATTATATTGTTCATCGCTAATAGGAGGGTTAGTAGTTATAAATGGGAATATAAAAGGAACTTCAGGATTTTTAGTTATTCATTTGTAATCTAAACATGGTCAACATCTACCAAATCTTAGCTGAAATGTTTGCGATTTAAAGAAAAAATTTATTTAACGTAAACATCTTGTGCAAAGCTCAACCATCTTAATTTTGAAAAAGAAATAATTCTAAAATAATTTTTTGGTTATCCCGAGTTACTGTAAAATCGCTTTTTAAACATTACAAGAATACACATTTATTTAGTTATTGAACAACTGCAATTCCTAGAGCGATAAAATTTTTTATTTATATTCTTTACATGTTATTAAATTAAAAATATTGAATAAATTAATAATTATGTCTAATATAAGAAAAATTCTGTATTAGATTTCATTATGAAAAATAAGAGAAAGAAATAGTCAAGAAAATAAGAAAAAAAAAATATAAAATTAAAAGTATTAAAATAAAAATAGATAGAGGCGCCTATTAAGAAAAACATAATTTATTTAAGTAAATAAAATTATTAAATTAACATATCTACCATTTACATATAATCGAAAGAAAAATTGAGGATATCAGACACATATTTATGTATGTATTCGTATAATATAATAATATAATATATATAATTATTATTATAACTAATACAATTACCCTTTCATGTAAAACATAGAGAAAACAAGAAATAAATTACATTCAATAGTAATGATGAATGATGATGTTGGAGATTGAAAATTATTATATAAGGATAAAATTGATAATTTACAGAATATTGAAGATGATAAGAAGTAATGAAGAAGAATTAATTTTTTGTGATTTTCTAGATGACATCAAGGTTATAATAAATTTTTTATATGCAATTTTTTTTGTATTTTTTTTTTTTAAGATTTGGAATTTTAAATAAATTTAATATTATTACAAACTATATTTTAACAAGATATATTTATATATAAATTTGTATTTATAGAAAAAGGATATGTTATGTACATAAATATGTCGGTAATTGTATGTAATATTTTATAAAAGAAAGAGTGGTAAGTGAATTGCTTTTTCGTATAATGTATTTCGCATTTAACTGATATGAAATACCGTTAAAATGACACATGTTAATAAACATTTGCAATTGTCAAAATAATCACTGTATACTAACTCATAAATAAATTATTTTAAAATTATATGACTTTGTTTTTGTCTGATTCACAGATTAATTGTCATACATAGAATAAGACGCAATACTAGAAACGCCTCAAAATTCAACTAGGATGAGTCAAACAAAATGAAACACTGTGGAAACAAGATGGTATAAGGGTAATCGCAATTATAAAAGATTTACGAGACTGTAGGCAGACAGTTGACACTAAGAGCCATTGCAATTTGCAACACAGTTGCGATACTAACAGAATATTGATTGAAATGATATTATTATGAATGAAATGACAACATGGTAGTTGCAAAAACAACATAATTGCGTTTGCATTTTTTGTCAATAGAGTACTGTAAGTTATTTTGTGGTTACTATTTGTTGTTATCCTGTTGTTACTTTGCCATAAATTTCTGTTATCATAATTTTTGAATTCTGTACCTACCTTTCCATTTATTGGCTTAATCTTAAAATCGAATTTTATTATGACTATAATACTTTACCTGTATTTAAACTAAAAGAAAGGAATCATATATTTTTTTAATTAATATACAATTTTGTTTTTTTTTTTTTTTAAATATTAAATTGGAATTAAAAAATTATGCAAAATTATTTTAACATGATTTTCTATAACAAAAAAAAAAGAAATAAAAATAAAATAATAAGAAAACATGATAAAATTAAAAAATAGTTTATGATAATTGTTTTTTAGTTGATTTATAAATTGGAACAGATGTTATTTTTAATTATTTTAATTAAATTTTTATGATTTAATATTGATTTTTTCTTTTTTTTTTTTTTTATTTAATCATAGTTATTTAAATCATGTGTTGTATTCATAAAAGAAAAAATTCTATGATGACATAAATAATTTTTGTAGAACATATAAAATCGATTATTTTCAACTAGATAAATCGAACTCTGTTTAATTTATCATTAATTATGAGTAATAAATATAAATTTTATATTGCCTATTAGGAAAATATTGAGTGACATTTTTTTAAGATGTTTTAAGGCTGGTTAAATTCAGCTAAAAATAATCTAAAAAATTAAAATAAATTAAGAATGAAATAGTATACCTATACGTTGAAAAAATAAAAATAAAATTCCTAGACCTCATTGCCTAACTAATGAAGGATGCATGCTTAACCCCAAAAGTAAACTGCATCTTTGTATTAAAAGTTCAAGGTAATATGTGATTTTAAAGATGATGGTTTTAGTTGATCAAAATCCAACACTAATCGGAAGAATCTCGTGTATGTCTTCTAGCTGACTTTCGAGGTTTTCAACCAACCCTCGTCAAAAAAAGCCGGAATCTATGGTAAATCTATACATAAAAAAGTTTTACCATTTACTTTGGATTACATATTGATTACGTATTGAACTGATGAAACGGATTTGACTAACCCTAATTTAATTGTTCGAAATACTAAAACACTAATAAGTTTATATCAATAAGCTATAATTTGTTGAAAGAAACTAATATGGTTTCTAAATGTATGAATAAAATGTTCTTCACTATGAAATGAAAATCGAACTGAACTGATTATTAACACTATCATCTAAGTTTATTAAAACAATCAATCTGACACATGGTGCAGTGGTTAAGTCCTCAACCTTTCAATCGAAGAGTCTTGGATTCAAACGTCGGTCAGGTCATATAAATAAAAAATATGAAGTACTTTTATATCGTAATAATATGTATATCGTATAATTAATAGTAGTAATAATAATAATAACACTAATAATAATAATAATAATAATTATAATAGTAATAATAATAATAATAGCTGCTACAGTGGAGCTATCTTTGGTTATATCATGCAAGTAAGGTGTTATATACTGCTGCACCTTGTAATCCACTGATGGCCCTGACTATTTCGTAAAATAATTATAATATTAATAACAATACTGATACCAATAATAGTAAACGCTACAGTGACAGTGGGGGTTGCCTTCAATAATTATCTCATGTAGTAAGGTGTTATATACTATTACATATGTTGAAACTGTTGTAACGGCTATAATCACTGTTAGCAAAATAGTAATAATAATAAGTGGATTCATTGTTTCCTTACAGTCCCACTCCAAATTCAATGTTTGCTGACACTACCAAGGGGGAAATTCTGACACTACGAAGGAGGAAATTTTTGGTGTCTTTGGAAAATTCCCAACTCCTTTAGGAAAAAAAAAAACCAATTTTCTATAATTTTGCCAATTAGTTTTTAATCTAAAATATTAAAATCCAATCATTCTTAAATTACAATTTCAATATAACTTGAGAAAAATTTCTAGGAAAACATATTGAGAATTCAAAAAACTAAAAATAAAAAATTTTAAATTTTAATCCACATCAATTAATTATGAACTCATTTTTTATATTATAAATTATAAACAACCATAATCAGCATAATTTTTTTTAAACTCTAAAAAAATAAAAGTATTTTATAACATTTTTCTTTCATTTTGTAATTTTTTTTTTTTTTTAACTAATTTGTTTCATTAATCTTTTAGACTCACGATTTTCTTGAATTTTCAAAAATAAAATTAAAAAATAAAAAGAAAATCAAATGAATTTTCTTTCTTAAAAAAATCATTAAACAACGATCAATGTCTTTACAAATGACAACACTTCTAATTTAACTATAAATTATTAATTTAAAACCTCCAACAACAACTAGAACAGTAACAACTCTAACATTTTACAGCAACAAGAACAATTATTCAAATATTATCTAATTTTTTTCTTTACAAGTCCATTTTTCCATCTGATCAATTTATTTATTTTTTTGAAAGTCCAAAATGAAATTTAACATTACAACTGGAAACAGAAAGTTATCTTTTATACTTTTAAACCTCTCTTTAAAAACACAGTTTCCCTTGTCAACTCTAAAATATCCCTAACCTACTAATTCGTTAAATGGTATGAAATACAAGCAGAATGATTGCTTAAAATTTAATTTCCCGAACTTTTCATTATTTATAAAATAAAACATTTGTAGGAAGTGGTCCGATCCTAGCTAAAAATAATGGGAAACCTACAAATTGCTTTCAAAATACTTTGGTTTGAAAAATACTATGGTCTATTAGTTTTGTTTTCCTCTTTTTATGTTATCGTGCTGACAGACGTTCGTACATAGTTGATTAAATTGTTTAATTTTTACTGTATACTGATCCAATCTATACACTTGAATCTAAATCTACATCATGGCTCATTCTATGTTAGAAACGGAGAAGAAATTTTTATATACCCGTGACTACCGTTGGTACATATTTAAACACCACCTCTATTCTACACAAGAAAAGTACAACACAAGAAAAGCAAAATAAGGAGAGAAATAGAAGACCAACAAAAAAAAAAATCCAAAAAAATTTTATTGCAATAAATTAACCAGTCAAAAATCAAAATAAATGTAAATTGATCGTGCCTAATAATTTTCAAGAGTTATCTTATACTAAAAAATGAAAATAACAAAAAGTAGATTCAATGGAAAGAAGAGTCCAATAAACAATCTTACACCAAGATTCACTATACTCAAATAATCTTGAATAACTTAAAAGAAGGTTGAAATCATTGGTTTTTTTTACAATTTTTCCACACGTTTCAATTCTTTTAAATATATTTAATTTTTATTTTTAGATAAGAGTGACCAGTTTCACAAAAAAAAAAAAAACAAACCTGTACCCTATTTATTTGAATAATTTGAGTTTAATTCTTAATTTTAACACGGGATGCAACAACGAAAATACAATTTAAAAAACTTGAAGGATCGGCAAAATAACGCTATTTCAGTTGATTAGAAGCTAAAGAAAAAAAAGATTTAAAATATTTGGCAATGTAATGACGAAACCAGATAAAAAACTTAAAGAGTATATAAAAATTTTGTTGAAAAATCTAAATCGAATTCAACTAAATCACCACACTTTTTCTTTTCGGCAGATTGCCACTTTATTTTTACGTTATTTCTCGTTACAATAGCTTAAGATTCAAAGTTTCAGAATAATTGACTACCGTCATATTCTAAAGTGAAAAGTATATCGTTGCTTGAAAACATATAATTTAAGTAATAATATAATAATAAATTTGGTCACTCTGAATTATTTAAAACGAAATTTGATTATTTTATTGCTTTGAATGCCATACTTAAGTAATGTAAACAAGATTGTGTTGTAATAGAATTGGATCGATTCCAAATCTAAGAACTGGAAATGAATTGATTTTTTTTTTTTTTAATTTATTCTAGATTCTGGTTTTTGTTTTTAATTTGTTTTTTTTTTTTGTTTTTGTTTTTGGATGCACATTAAAAAGAAACCGAGGTAAATAAATTGAAGATACGCGTTAGTTTTTTTTTTTTCTTTTTTCAAAATCGTGAGTTCTTGTATTAAGTCAGTCAGTCAAATAAAAAACAAAAATAAAAAGAAATTCTCAAAGATAACATTCTCAAATTTCACAATTATTTTATAATTGGAAGCAATAAAAAAACTAAGCGAAGAAAACGCCAGGAGATCGTGTAAATTATGACGCTTTTAGGAGCGATAATCGATCTATATTTAAAAAAAGAGTTTAAAAAAAAAAATCATTTGTTGCAATGTTGAACTTTAAAATATTTATCTTGAACAATTTTCGATCTATTTGTAAATTGGAGTGCAACTCTAAATTCAAACACGAATCTTAAAATCCTTTTTTTTCCTGATTTTAGTTTTTGTTTTTTTTTTTTTTTGTGTTCTGAATATTAATGGTTATTTACTAGAACATATTAATAACAATAAATTAGTATTCGGCATTCTTCGATTATTCGATTATTATATTATTTTATAGTACAAATTACATATACATCATTTTTTTTTTTTTTGTGTCTTGAAAATATAAAAGTTTTGACATATTGACAGATAAATTACTATACTCCAAGTTCTCATGATGGAGTTATAAAATTATTTTCAGATTCATTGGAAATTTTTGAATATGCATAAAGGTAACCTCGTGTACAGTGTTTATATTTATAACAAAAAGAAAAAAAAATAAAAAATCATAATGGGAAATATTAAAATAAGTTGAGTTTTTAAATTAAGAAATCTTTGAACAGACAAATAAATGTGAATAAAAGGAAATGATTGTAACGTTAAACTAATTGACTTTTATGGATATGAATTACTTTACTTAACTTTATAATACCAAAAAATAAAAGTCCTAAAAACGAGTTAATAAATCTAAAACTGACAATGTATTTAAAAACTTAAAAAGTGCTTAAGAAAAGTTTAGTTGAACTTTTTACGAATGAATGCCGTAACAATCACCGTGAACAATTTATTTGCAAGGATATGGTTATAATTTGGTATAGTGCTGATTTTTATAAGTTCTTGTTTTGGTTAAACTTTAATTTCAGATGTCTTAAGCAATTACTTAACCGTTTATTCTAGAAATTTTCAATTAAAAATAAGTTTTAGATTTTTGAAGAAATGTTTTATTAAATCAAAATCAATTTTGCAAAATATTTAATCATCTTTTTAACTCATCTTAACCCTTTCTAAACCCCTTCAAAACAAATAGTCAGACAAAATTTTTTAAAAGAAAAATTGTATAAAAACAATTTCCTCTATACAGTAATCGTAACGCAACAAATTTAATTTTAAAAATTTAATAGAAGGTCGGAATACTTTTATTCTAAGTGTTATTACATTGAATTAAAACGTCAAAAGTTTAATTTGATTTTATGACTGAAATAAAATATTAAAATTGGATACTAAAAACAATTAAAATGCTGTTGTTTAAAGGTGTTTTAAAATTATTTAACACCTTCATTCATATTATATGAAATATAATATACAAAAGAATAACTAATAAGAAAAAAAAAACACTTAAATCGTTTTTTACTGCCTTTTTATGCAGATGAGAAAATCATACCTAAGGCTATTAATTAACTTTGTGTAAGTTACGTAAACTTTTAAATCACGTTATTTGAATATTTTATTAAAAATAATTTTTTTTTTTTTTGTAAATCAATATTCACCATTTTTAGTTATAATATATTATACTAAAACGGTTTTTTTTTTTTATGTTATTAAAGGATAGTACTAGTGAAATTGAAAAAATTATTTATCATAATCATTATCATAAGAAATGCAAATAAGATTCAGCATATAAACAAATATCAACAGCATTGACTTTCAAAAACTATTGATGCGGAAATGCAGTAAAAGGAGAGTAAAAGCATGTATGGCAAATAAAGTCCTTTAAATGGATGAACGAGTACCTACTACGCAAAAACGCAGACCTAACTAAACATCTCATGAATGCTGGAAACAAAAAGAATTTTGATATCTAATAGTAAAAACTGATAAAAATATATAAGCATTCATAATTAACACTGATTTTAATTGACTAACTTATAGATTCGTAAGTTTTAGAACCTAAGACGGTTTAATATAAAGGAATCCTAGAAATAACTATGGTACCGACATTTTATAGGAAGAGAGGTTCTTTTATTAAAACTTAAAATCTTTTGTAAAAGAGCTTTCTTTACTTGCCCTGGAATAAAAATATTCCTTTAAAATAGCTATACCATACTTATTATTCTGTTGAATGAGAATGTTCCGTATATTTACAGTTTTCTAAACATAGTTTTCGTACTGTCTCTTATGGCATATAGTATCTTTATTAACAGTATATAATTATAAAGTATCAAAGATACAATAACTCAATTTACAATAGTCAAAATTTTATAATAATTTCACAAATTAATCAGCGAAAAGTTGAGCCATCGCAGGCCTTCCAAACTAAAAGTCTTGGTTTAAAACTTTGATCAGTTCATATACATAATTTATTAATAATTTATATTGTCATTGTTTATATCGTAATATAAAATAAATAAAAATAAATAATTCTTGTATAAGATAACAGATGGCACACAAGTATAATTCATCTTGTGCAATAACTGCAACCGAGTAAAGGCTTAGTGAAAATAATGATTAACACGTTGAGTCCCACGCTCAACATAAAAAAATACTTGCGTTAAATTCCACGTGTATCACCGGTGAACATCACTCAAATGTTACAACATTCCGCTCTCACCGGTGAACACAAAAACAAACTTGCGTTAAGTCCCAATATATTACCGGTAAATATTTTTAAAAGTGAAAAAAACAGTACATTAATATGGTTTACTGGTGATACACGTGGGACTCGACGCAAGTTTATTTTTATGTTCACTGGTGAGCACGAGATTTTGAAACATTTAAGTGATGTTCACTGGTGATACACGTGAGACTCAACGTAAAAGAAACTGAAACTTAGTCAAATAAAATTTGATTTATTTGATGTCCTATTAATGCTCCTCATCAAAATGGAAAAGAAGAAAAAAATCAAAGAGATTTGAATGAATAATGAAAAATATTTACAAATTTAACTGAAACTTTTTTAAACAAATTTCAACATTTTACAAAATAGTTTCAAATAATTTAAGAATATTTTAAACTTTTCAAAAAACTTCACTGACTTTTTTTTCCACCGTATTTTAATTTAAAATTTTAAACATCGTTTAAAATTTCATTTTATATTACATTGCAAATTACAAAATTTCATTATCGGTCTTTTAAAATTCTAATTAAAATCAAAAAAAAAATTTAAATTTCTAAAAAAAACTTTTAAAATAAAAATAAAACGAAAAATTCCAATTAAGATAATTAGTTGAACAAATTTAAGTTAAAAATTTTTAGCATACAAATGAATTGTTTTACTCTAAATCTTATTTTTAGTTATTATTATTATTATTTTTGTTATTTTTCTTTTTTTTTTTTTTACTTTTAAAATTTATTCCAGAATTACTTTATTTTTTTGTTTTTAAAATTTAATTCTGGTCACAATGACTTTACGTAAAAATAAAAAAAAATTATTTTACTTTAAAAAACTAAAAACAATCTCAAAACCATTCCCATGATTTTAATTTTTAATTTGTTATACAAATTATTCATAAAAATTTGTATTTCATAAAAATTCTCAACCCTTTGTTGAAAGTAATTTTAGTTTTATGCTAATTCAATAACAAAAAAAAAGAAAAACTACAAAAACAATTTCAACATTTTTTTAATTGTTTTTTTTTTTTTGTTTTTTTTACATTTTGGAAAAAACTAAAAAAGAAAACCACCAAAACACTATCATCAACAACGGTGAAATTAAACTAAAAAGGTTATTTTCAGGTGAGTAATTTTCATTATCTATAACTACTCATACATATTTTATAGTAAATAGTTATAATAATAGTTAATAGTCATTGGAATGGTTGATCAGAATGTTTAATGGTAATATGATGCTGGTACTTTTGGTACTTTAGTTTTTTTTTTTTTTTTTTGATTTTTTATTAATAGAAATTAAAGTGATAACTAAAAATAACTAAACGCCATTCAATAAAAATTTTAATAGTATAAAAAGATTTTTTTTTTTTATTACAGTGAAAGATAAAATTTTTAAATATATTTTGAGTAAATTATAAATTATTTAATACATAAGCCATTACATTATTATTACTAAAAAAATATATAGAGTTAACACTAAAGTTACACTTCAATAAAGATACCAATCAGTTTAAAAAACTTTAAAATTTGGAAATTCTCTTAGGTGTAAAATTATCTGTTATACCTTTGATTAAGCGTTTCTCTATATAGTGACTGACTACAGACTAGAGTTTCTTAACTTTTACTTTTTTCGGTAATTTGTGAATCTAATCCTTGTAATAATTCATACAATTTGGTAACAATTTGAAATTATCTATAGATTTTTTTTTTTTTATCTAAATTCGATTTTTAAATTTTAGAATGAATGTAGGAAGGTACTAAGAAGAAGTATAAAAATTCGTTAATTCAGAATTTTTATTTTGTTTCACAACCTTCACGTTCTTATTAGATTTGTTTTAACCAGTTTTTTATTTGAGATGAGAACTTTTTCTAAAAAAAACTTTACATTTTGTATTGTACAAAATATTTGGTAACAATATTTAATTCCCTTACAACTGTATTTCTTAGTGCCTTAATGTTATATCCAATAGTACATGGTTGAGAATCCAATAGTATAAAAAAATAAATTTGAAAAAAAAAAAATTTTTCCAATATTGTACTTCTATTTACTATATTATGTTCTTTTCCTTGTTTTCTTCCCCTTTCTCAATCTTTTCTACGTTCAATCGTTCACTAATAGATTAATATAAGTTGCGGTCGGTCACAATGATTAAAAAAAAAAAAAAAAAACACAAAATATGTAATAATAAATTTTAGAAAAGCACACCTTTGGCAAAAATTATTTTATTCATTTTCTATGGAATGAATGAATAAAGGAATGGATGGATGAGTGAATAGTTGAATGAATATAACATAGTTAAATGTACCTATATCTAAAAAAAAAAAAAAATGTACCCAATATCTATCGATATAGTAATGAAAGAATTTTTCAGTATATAATATGACGAGGTGACTTTTTTCATTATATCCATGCTTAACACAGCTTATGAGTTGTAAGTTGTAATGGTCGTTGGAACATTACTTTTTTTATTTTTTTCTTAGTTTTTTTTTTATTAAATTATGCAAACTCTTTCTCTAACCACAATACATTTAAATAAGTTGAGGTAAAGTTTTCACTTTTCTATTCAATAGTTTTTAAAGTTTTTATTGGTTTTCTTTTTTTATAATGTTATGAAAAAGTTTTTTGGTGGAATAAAAAAGAAAAAAAAAAAAACAACAAAACTGATTTGAGTGATTTGAAATGCAAATTATTATGCTTCTACATAGTTAAATTGATCAGATATGCTTATTTTAGATATAAAAAAAAACACAAAAAAAAATAAAAATAAAAACAAAAGTATGAGAAAAAATGTTCAATGAACAAAAATTCTTTAAAAATCTTTAATTTTAGAATTCGAGACTCGAAACTTGCAAAAAAAAAAAAAATTTTTTTAACTACAAAAAGTGATTTTAAACATCGCTTTATATTGTACATGAAACAAAAAAATAGGAAAATATTATAAAGATGAGAAATTTTATTAAAAGGACACTACTGAATATTGCCAGAAGATAAATAAATTTACATATAATTATAATATAAAGTTTATATACTTACTTATATACAGTACCTACGTTAATATTTTATATAAAAAAACAAAAAGTCTAAAAAGATTGAGAGAATGACATTATTCTAAAAGGCAATTATAAGATTCCTTTCAAACTTTTTTTAGTTTTTTTTCTTTTATTTTTTTTTTTTTATAATTTATTAAACCAAAAGTACCCTTAGGTGTTAATGTTAATATGAAAAATTCCTCTATTACTATAAAAAAAAACCCAACAAAAATATTTCAATAGAGAAATTATGAATTTTATTTTAATAATAGGTATATGAAAATAAATTAATTCAATATTTTTTCATTACTTTAAAAATTTAAGGATTAATAAAATTGAAAAATTGAAAAGTGTCAAAACCGCTTACCTACACATATATAATTTAATTTAATTAAAAAAAAAATTCCTAGAAATAATTAATAAACTAACAAAAAAAAAAAAAAATAGCCTTGAACCTATAGGCATTTTTTAAAATTTATAAATCAATTTTGATCAGTTAAAAATTGATCAGTTTAAAAATAGTTTTAGTTGTCAAACTAAAACTGATGACAAGTACAACATTGTAATAATAATTTTAGTACTTTTTTTATTTTTGTTACAAATTTTAAAATTTGTGATTGAAAGATAAACTTCTTATTGAAAATTTTTCTTCCTGCCGATGCTGTAATTAATTTATATTTTAATATTTTCCTTTTCAGTTATACTTTTCGAAAACAATCCAAAGCAATAATATTGTGATATATAAATGGAGTCTTGGTCGAAAATAAAGGTATATATAATAATGGGTATTAATCAGTCAAGAACCGATCGCAATATAAATCCGAAAAAAAAAAAATGAAAATCGATTATTGTTATACTCAGGTGACAAACAGCATCAGTATCACGTCATACGTTAAACTGAATTCTCCAAGTCATAATAAACGTGGAAAGACCTTGGACTAGAAGCGTCCAGAATGATATACATATAAAGAATTGAAAATATTGAGCAGAAATTAAAAGAATAGCACAAAACCGAAAAAATTGGATTTGTTTTGTGGAAGCCTTGAATCTATTAACTCAGCAATATTAAAAAATTGGAAACAAAATAAAAGGTCAATCATTAATCAAAACAACGTCTTTACAATTTATATACAACAAATAATAATATAAAATTAATGCTCAAACTTTAGATTATTATTGAAAAAGTTAAAATGATAAACATTTAATTTTATTTTATCTAAAGTAAATTACAAATAATTTTTTCTCATTAAATTTCAATGGAAGGCTTAATTAGCTTGATTTTAAACATTTTAAAAACTTTCCAACATAATTAATAATTGAATATTTTTAAACTGCATATCTTTTAAATGTTTCAATACAACAATATTGCAAAAAAAAAAAAAAAAAAATCTTAAATATTATCCTATTTTCTCTATTTTTCTTTTTTTAATTTTAATTAAAGTAAAGAATTTTCATTTTAAATTCCAGATTCTTGCAACGCATTCGTTTAAATATAGTCATAAAGTAAACTATCGAATAAATAAAATAAAGCAAATCAACAGGAACTAATCATATCTTCAAATTAGATCTTTATATCTAGTAATTTTTCTTTTTCGAAAAAAAAAAAAACCAAATATCAAAATCTACTCAACATATAATACTCGTATTATCTACAGCAGGGAGTTTTTAAAGCTATTTTTTTTTTTTTTTTAATTTTTCTCATTATTTTATTTTTTTTGTTTTTTTTAATAAATTTTATGATTTTTCCAATTAAGTAAAGTCATTAAAAAATACATTTTTTTTTTTTTTGTATTTTCTATTTAATCATGTGCCCCTTTAACTTTTTCCTTTATCAAACAATTAAATTTATTTTGTATTTACTTTTAATGAAAATTTTTCCGGATCATAGAAATATATATTATAATATGCACAGTGTCACAAAAATACATCAACAAAACTAAACGAATGAGAAATTGAGAAATAAGAAAGTAAAATCAATAGCAAGTCATATGAACTATATCTATTAATTGACTTCCTTT
The DNA here is from genome assembly GCA_947095535.1 of Poecilobothrus nobilitatus. Lineage (NCBI taxonomy): Eukaryota > Metazoa > Arthropoda > Insecta > Diptera > Dolichopodidae > Poecilobothrus > Poecilobothrus nobilitatus. The sequence continues at coordinate 15,837,340 of OX352773.1, read as the reverse complement.
TGATACATATATGTATATGTAAATTATGATGTGCATTCACAATAGTTTTTATAAAGCTTTCATAATAGGTCTGGCTGCGTACTTTCCTGACAAATTTTCTCTGACTATTTTTTTTTTTTAATCGAGAGAAAAAGAGTTAAATTTCACGTTTTTGTCATTTTATTGTCACTTGTAAGGAAAAGTACACAGACAGAAAACTGACTAATAATGTTATAGTTGACACTTCACACTTGCAATTAACATATAATGTTTAGTTGAAATTACAATTTACAACAATAAGGTACAAGTTTTTTTTTTTAGAATTTTTTTTAAATTCAATTATGTTAAATAAATTATTTAATATTGAAAATGGAAAAGAATTAATTTTAATGGATATGCTAAATATATCTGATATTGATTCAGAAAAAGAAGAATCAGAAAGTAGTAGTAGTGAGACCGAAATAATAAAACATTAAACATCTGAAGTGCGTTTCGTTTCTTACTCGTTTCAAAATGGCCCGAATGGAGTTCCACTTCTAAAGCAAATCTAACTTAAATATTACAAAGTTACAAAGGTCAAACTGTCAAAGTGTTATGAAGTGTCATTATTATATTATTATTTCAAATTTCTATATTATAAATTTACATATACTAATATTCATTTATTTCTTGTTCCAAACTTACAAACGTTTTAATTTATAATGACTTAATTATAATATAGTGGTCGGTTTTCACCTTACAGCTAAACTATAAAATTTTTATTGTTTATTTGATACATATATTATTTTTAATTCAAATTTATTAAGAGGAAAGGAACTGAAAACCTCTTTTGACCTTTGTTGACTTATAACTAAAAATAAAAACTTACATACTATGACTTAAAATCTAGAGAAGGAATAATTTTTAATATATCAAAATGATTAATTAAACAAATTTTGTATTAAAGGATTTTGAGAATCATTGCTTCTAATAATAAATGAGCTCTTTCTATTTATAATCATATTTCCAATTGTTTTAACATTTGTAATAGCATGAAGTCTTGTAGTAGAAAAAAAGAATGGTTTGTCTAACAAGAATTTCAAAATTTTGTTTTGCTTAATTTGTATTTGGTCTAGGTGTGATTTAGCACATGAACCCCAAATTTCTGAGCCATAAAGCATCAAACTTTGGAAAACTGATTTGTAAAGCAATATTTTGTTATCTTTCAACAGAAGTGATTTCCCATTTATTAAGGGATATAAAGTTTTTATGACGATGTTGCATTTTTTAATTACGAAATCTACGTGTGTTTTAAATAATAGTTTTTTATCCAATTGTAACCCTAAATACTTTAAGGACTCCTCCCAGGTAATTTCAACACTATCAAGTCTTAAATTTATCGTTGGTAATAAATCAGGCCTGCGTTTTCTACTAAAAAAACAAGCCTGAGTTTTCAATACATTAATTTTTATTTTCCATTTATGAAAATAATCCTTAACAACATTATATCGTCTTTCAAGATTGTGAGATATAGTAGTGGGGTCCTTATGTGTACTAAATATTGCTGTATCATCGGCAAATATACCTAGCTCACAATTAACGGGTTTAGGAATGTCAGAAGTAAAGATATTGAATAAAATTGGACTTATCAATTATCACCTTCAGTCTTATAAAGTGTCATTATTATATTATTATTTCAAATTTCTATATTATAAATTTACATATTGAAGTAAATGAAATCGTTCAATTAAGACTCCATTATTTGTTTGTAATAAATACATGTTATAAACGAAAACGCATAAACTTTACTCAGCGTAAGAATGAAACTCACTCTGTTTAAAATTTATTTTTTTGACATTTAAAAACTTTATAAATATATAAAATTTTTGCCCGCTAAAATTTTCTTTGCTAAAACTTTATAAAAATTTTATGGGGGAAGTGTGTCACGTGATCAAAAATTTAGTCAGAGAAATAGTCATTCTCAGTACGCAGACAGTTTTCGGGCTAAAAATTTATAAAGTTTTACATTTTTTGTAAAATTTTTCAGTACGCAGACAGACCTAATTTGAATAATTGTTCAATAATAATGGACAATGCTGCTTTTTTAACAGGATCAAAAAACGGTTCATCTAAACAATTAATTTATATAATATGATAGAATATCCTTTCATTTAAATTTTTTCTTAATTCTAAAATATGTAAAAAATTATTAAAAAATTATACTTTTTTAAAAATTTTTTAACTTAATCGAATATTTTTGTTACAGAGTGTATATAATATGTATATTATATACATATGCCTAAATATTATTTAATACAATAATCCAAGATATTTTCTTTTAATTAAAATTTTAAAAAAATTCAACCAACTAATAAAGTTGTTAATTTTCTCAACCATAGATAAGATTTCAATCCAAAAACCAATACGAAAAACGAAAAAAAAAAATTAAATCATGCCAACCTTCTTTTTTTGCATGAGATAATTAACATTATACAGTCAATAATTTAACATATACATATACTATATATACATATACATATTATTGTATCTATCCATAGTATCTATCTACATGTGGATGTTTGATCTTAATCGTATCTTATAGTATATGGTCTCCTTTTTTGTCTTTATTATCTTTAATTCAAACTTGAATTTTTCCTTTTTTTTTTTTTTGCTTCTTTTTTCAATATCTTATATAGTTACAAAGTTACTATCCTCATGTCATCTCTGTTACATGATGATCACCTTAACCTATACCGTTCAAAATTTCATTCTTAAAGTCATACCATTTAGATATTATATTATTGCAATAATTTCCAATGGTCAGTTACAAGATTTTTTTTAAAGAAACAAAAGACTTTCAAAAATAAATAAATAAAAAAACAAAAAAAAAGAAAAATAGTAGCCATCATCTTAAAAGATATTTCACATAAGATAATCTAAGTAACATCAGAAACAAAAAAAAAAAAAGGAAGAAGAATTATAACAATAATGAAAAAATAAAAAATTAAAAAATTAAATCAGTAATGGAAACGACATTATCGTAATCGTTTTTAAAAAATCCACAAAAAAAAAAAAAAATTAAAATTAATATGAAACATAAGTTCATATGTATAAATATGCGGGTATGTAGTGGAAGTAACTTAATAGGTAGATTTTTTTTTAAAAATAACTTTACTTCATTAATTTAAAAATTTAAAACATAGTTTTTCAAACTTCTTACTTTGTAATTGTAATGTAACTGTTCTCTTTTGAATAGATGCATTCTATCGTAAGCTTTGTCATATTTACTAAATTCTATACTTTAATCGATAAGCGACAATTAAAGTTTTCAATCATAATTTAAGCTTTTGAAGAGTAATGATCTCGAAGTCTTAAAACTAACTGAAAGCTATAAAATACAAGAACCTATATTCTATCATACCCTACCGTTATATTACTACAAACTATAAGAACTAATAATGATATCAATATACTATTATATCTTTTATTTTTGTTTTTGCGCTGTGAGTCAGTCATTTAATATTTTTATGTCATAGCAGTTATGCTGAACACTATCCGTGACATCCAAATTGCATAAAAAAAAGACGTCCAATGCAAAGTATTATGATCCAAATTGTAAAACAATATAGCTTTTTACAAAGTATCATGATTCAAATTGAATTATGACAGTTTGTACACCGCCTTCGATGTTCGTTTATTTAAAATGTTTACATTTAAAATTTTCTGGACATTTTTAATTTATCTTTGATAATTTGATAGTGAATTTGAATTGTTATTTAACCGGCGAAAAAGTTGTTCTAAATTGTATTACATTTACATTGCATTTAGACACGAAACATCGATTTTACAATGTATTAAAAAACTTGATGTGTATTTGTAGCGCATCTAAACACTTTTTTTATGCAATTTGGATGTCACGGTATGCTACACTAATCTATGGATGAAAATATTTAGAATTGAAAAATAATTGACGAGCAGAAAGGTTCTACGTCTAAAGGTTATATTTTAAAAAACCACTTATATTCAGTATAGTAGTTAAAGTTATTTTATATCAAATTTAAGATTTTGTAAAATAGCTTTAATTTCTCAAACTCTAATTTTTGGCGAATCGTTATTGCAGACATAATTTGTCATAAAATGCAGAAGTTGTAGATAAAACAGATGTTTTTTAAATTGTGCTAAAAAGAAATTTGATTTTCCCGACACTATTATTTTAACGAGTAACCCGACACTATTATTAGAACGAGCAAATTTCCGATTTCTCAACAAAAGCTTTACTAATGTCTAAATCAAAATAAAGGCTATTAACAAGGGGAATTAAAAAAAAAATTTTGAAACTTTGTGGGTTTAAAAGAAAACAGAAAATTAAAAGAACATTTTTTATTATATAACGAAACTAAATTAATATTATGAACTTAAAACTTAACCAATATTCATTTTTTTTTTATCTTAAGATCTTAGCCGTTATCCAATATTTACTTTTACATGAACAACCCATTAATTGTTACTCTTGTTGATGGTTATATTTTTTTTTGTTTTTGTTCTTCTTAATTTATTTGTTTGTTTTGTTTTTTTTTTTTTGTTGGTTTGTTGTATCAATAAAAGCTGATCTGCAGCTACGGCAAACATATACATATACTATATATATATTGAAGCCTTTAGATGAACCTGTAATGATTTTATTTTCTGATATCGTTTCATTTCTTCTCTTTTTTATTTTTATTTTTTTTTTGTAATCAATAAATTGATTTGATTATCATGGCTATAAAAAGGTGGAATATTTGCGTTGATAATGTTTCCTTTTTGTTGTTGATTCAATTTTGCTTTTTTACATTTTTTCCATGGTAATTTCGCATTTTGAATTTGGAACGGAAAAATTATTATATTTTATTTTGAAAGCCTAGATCGGCAACTGATTTGACAATTGATTAGTTCAAGGAAGGATCAGGAATTGAATGATGTTTTCTTCTTTTTTTTCATCCTTAGATCTATTTTGAGGTCCAAGCAGAGACACATTCTTTCAATAGCTTCTTTTACAGCTAATGTAAATTTGAGCTTTCATGAATTTCCATTGTATTGACAAAACGGGAAGGTTGGGTTTAGTCGGTAAGAATCTGACATTTTTAAGGCGATATTAATGGTGTCTTTGTAAAATCTCTACTTCCCATAGGAAAACAAATATCAACTTTTGACAACTTCTTTTGATCCAGTTTGTCTTTTATATATCGTATTCTTTGAGAATAAATTTTAAAAAATTTTATTCTGTTTCCCAAAAAATTAAATTTAAGATCTAATTAAGGTAGTATTAAATATAGAAGAATAGATCGAAATAAATAAAAATATCACATAATATTTATAAAGAACCAACAGCACGACGATGTTGGTAAATGAAAATCTACTCGTAGATAATATGCAGATGAAGAAAATAAAATGTTTACTATTTAACATGATTTTTATTTCTATCTAAATTGAATGTATATAAAATTCCTTTTAGTAACTTTATAGTTCGCTCTTTTAAATTTAATTGTGATGGCATTTAATCTGATTTAGACAAAAATTAAAAACCAAAACTAAAAATTATCTTAAGATAAAAAAAAATGATGATGATTTTTGTTGACATGAAAATGCGATTTTTAAATAAATGCTTATACAAAGAACATGCAAATCTCTGTATAATTCATTATTATTACTGAACTTGAATGTTAAGTTCCTTCTTTTTTTTTTATTGCTTTTAAAATAAACTTTAGTAATCACTTATAGAGATTCAGACCAGACCATTTTCATATTTTATTTTATTTATATTCTTTAAAAATTGTTATCTAAATAAATCTAAAATTTTACTATTGACAACCGACCTACTTAAAGAATTTTTTATCTTTAGTCGAATGGATAAATGAAAAAAAAAAGTCAAGATTAAAATAAATGATTAAGTCTGAATTTAATCTTATGCATATACAGATGATATTTTTCCATTAACATGATTCCTTTTTATCTATCTTTATCCCTTTTTAATTTTATTTTGTCCTTTGCAATTATTGTTTTTATTTTATTTTAATAGCAAATCAAAGTAATTTTTGAACAAAGGTACAAACATAGCATAGTTGTACTATATATATTTTGTTTTGCTCCTATTGAAGTAAATTAATTTTAATAGGATTTATACAAAGATGAAACAGATGGCCGACAATCAAGCGTAATACATTTCAAAATGGATCTTCAATAATTATAGGAGGAATACATAAATGAAAATTGATTAAATATTATTAGAGTTTTTTTTTAACTTCCAACCTAAATTTCATACCTATATTGCCCACACAATTTGTAGAATTTTATCATCGTATTGGAATGCTCCCTCGACCGCTACTTTTCACTCCCGTAAATTTGAATTCGAGACGATTAACACAACAATATTCACTTTTCTTAAACAAACAAACAAGTAAGTCTAAGTAAACTTAGTGATTACAGATAATTTCAATGTCTGCCAGATACCACGTGTCCTTTTTTTTTATTTCGTTGGGATTTTCTTATTAGCACAGAAATAACTAAGATTATGTCTTAATAACGGCCTTAATAATCTCTTCTTTAAATAATTTTAAATGTTTCACAATTTCTTTTAATTTATTTCAGCACCTATATTTATTTTGAATTACCATTTCATTTCACATCTTTCAACTCACAGATTTCTCTATGTATTCCTATAGTTATCCTGATTACGCTAGTAAACGACTAAAGTGAATAAACATTTAATAATTAGATAAACTTAGAAATTCTTGATCTGCCTTCCTTTCAAAAATAAAAATCTTTCTAAAAACAAAAGGATGATTCGCTATTTAAATTTTCTAGAAGTTCTAGCAAAATTCTACGACTCATTTAGCTATGTTCATGAGTCAATAGAAATAAGTTGTCGACTACTGAATTTTAAATAAAAATTTACTCACGCATAAAGTTGTTGCTACTATTTTTTAATGATTTTAATCTTTAAACTTCAGCTTCATCTTAATCTGAATATGATATGATTATTTTGTGTGGTGGAATGATGATATAATATATGTATTATGTTTAGTATAATGATGATTTTGCTGAGTTAAAATCAGAAAAATGTAGAGAAATTGTTTTTGATCTTTTGTTCCAATTTTTTTTTTTTAATTCCTTTATCGTTGCAATTATGCAATAAGGGAATTTTCAAGGCAGACTACTATTTTGTTAATTGAATTTTGATGCGATTCCCATTAAAATAAGATTTTCCATCACCTTTAGATTATAAAAGTATATAATATACAATTTGAGATTGAGATCTTTTGAAGGAATCTGTTGTATTTGTTTTTCTTCTTTTTCTTAAAATTAACATTAAAAGCAATTCTTAAAGATATAATCTAACAAAGTAATCTTAAAGTTCATATCTATAATTCAACGATAAAATAGAAATAAAATCCATACAAAATAATTAAATACATACATTAAATAAACTTAGAGAATTAAAATGATTAGGTTTAAAAATCTTAAAAAAAATATTTAAAAAAAAACGTTTTTCGAATAACTTAAAAATAAATGAAGAGGAAACGATGGTAATCAAAATAGTTCATAATATTAAATGCTGTCATTAAAAATTTTATTAAATTACATTTTAAACTAAAGATAGGATACTAATAGAAGAGGATACTAATAATAATTTATGATTATTATTAAAACTCATAGAAGTTAAAGCAAATTTTAAACTATTAATAAAGAAAATTATAAACTATCTTAATAATAAATTTTTACTAGCACTTCTTTTAGTAAAGAAAAATTTATTGAAATTAAATTTGAAATAAGTAATTAAGTTAATCTTACCTAAATTTATATGCGTTTATAATAAATGTTTATCATAAATATTTTTCAATGATAAACCTATAAAGTTTTATAATATATTTTGAACATAATTTTTTTTTTTTTTTGCGAGGGTAGGTGGGAATCATCGAAAGACACTATAGAGGAGTGAAACGAACACGAATTCTCTATGTGTATGTGGGACCTCAACCTACTAAACATCAACTGCCTCTTTTGAGTAAGTATATATGAACACAATAATTGAAATATTATCTTTTTCCTTCCAAAGACACCAATGCTACTAGTATTGTCAAATTTTTATTTACTAAACGCACCTCCCTCTTTAAACTAAAGTAAACCATAAAACCAAAAGGCTAAAAGTAAAACTTTTATCTACCCAGACAGTATATAGGCTAGCGAGATGGGAAAACTTTAGATTGGGCAGTGAGACTGTATATGGGAACAATATATATGGGAATTCACCTATTATTATTACTATGTTGTTTAGTGATGAAGTCACCCTTAAAATATGTAATAGTACATTACACTTTTTTGCATGAGGTAATAAAAGAGGTAAAGTGAAGGCTACTCCACTATTGCATTGCATTTACAATAAATGAAATATCTTTGTTCTTTGACTTGTTCTGGATAAAATTCGAAAACCGAAATCAGTACCACAATTAAATAATAAAAGTAATGGACAATCAATGATTCAATTTTGGACACTCTAATTTAAAATATACAATATTCTAATGATGTTATAGAATTTAAGCTTTACAATCAATATAAACTCTTTCTCTTAAAATAAGAAACACAAAACATATTAATAATAAGCCTTCCTACGACTCAATATTGCAATTAAATATTAAATTTAAAGAAAAAAATTTTTCCAGTCAGTAAAAACTTTAACCTCAATAATCCATTACACATATAGACAAAAATTATTAATATTTTCTTATTATAAGAAGAATATCGACTATTATCCTTCGATATATATACAATGTAACATGTATACAGATATAAAAAATGTATTATAACATCATAAATTAACAAAAGACTTTCTCCGTAGAATTTACAAAATGTTATCCTTAAAAAAGATACGATTATCGAAAAATTTTCTTAATCTGATAACTTTCAATGTATTGACAAAATATAAAAATTAAATATTAAATGAACCTTTTTTTTAGAAATTCAGGTGTTCTTATTTAAAACTAAAAATAAATGTCAATATTTATATTCCATTAAAATAAATTTTGAAAGAAAAAAAAATAATAATAACAATAAATAATAAATTTTAATCGTTTGACCCATAAATATCTTGACTGTCTGCTTTCTAATTTTTAACTCTTAAGATCAAAATAAACAATACAATTAATATTTTATAATTTATTAGACTTATTATTATTATAATCTAAAAAATTTCTTCTTCAGCTTTTTTATTTTGTTTTTTTTATTAATTCCAGACATTGCAGACTTTTTATCACCACAATTCATTTATTTATTTATGAGGGAGGGGGTTTTCCTATAATTGATTATCTGTAATAAAAACAATCATCATTTTTTTTTTTTAATCTCCAGCCTATCAAAGACATAAACCACTTCATTAATTTGTCAATTATAATCCTACTAGCAGACGTTTATTACATTACAAAAAAAAAGACAAAAAAAAAGGCACCCAACATAAAAATCTGTAATTAAATTGGTCATAAAAACAGAAAAAAAAAATAATAAATAAAATTGCCGCTAGTGAAAAAAAACAGTTTAAATTGAATGTCCCTTCATTCAGGATTAACAATATCAAAACAAAAAAAAATAACAATTAATGACAATAATTAAAAATTAAAATTAAAAAAATTGAAAATTTTTTTTATTTAAAATTAATTTAAAAATTCATTATTTAAATCTTTATGTTCACTTTTCTTCATAAATATTTTATTGTTCTATCTAAACATATTTTATAGATATAGATAAAAGTGCCTGCTATATGCACCCTATTGCACATAACTATAATCATAATTATATAACAGAGCAGAAGGGAAAATAATTAAATTAATGCGAATATATTTTATTAATAAAATATTCATGTCATTTTCATTAACTTTGATTGTAACAGTTGAATTTTTCATTTTTTACCTTTAATCACCTTAGTTGGCCAACTCATAATCTCTCTGTAAAAATTTTCAACATGGTATGGTATAAAATATCTTTTATAATGGTAATTTTGTAAAAAAAATGTTCTTTACATATTTTCTCACCATTAAATTTTTTACAATTACCTATTAATTTTATATTAATTAATAAAATATTACATGCCTGCCCATCTTACATTTTGGTTTTAACACTTTTTTTTTTAATATGCTCTTATTATTTTTTTTTATTTATAAATATATCTAAAATTTCTTTTTCAAGCTTAGATTTAAAACTCTAGAACAATATTTAAGAATTAATACAAATTTTTTTAAAAATAAAGTGAAAAAATTCTCAAAAAAAATAAAAAATTCTCATTCTATCATTGCCAAATCTATTTTTGCTTTCATGAGCAGACATAGAAAACAATCTCTTTTATTGGAAACTAAAAAAAGAGTTAAAATAAATCTTCTGATTTCAGTACAAACAATCCATATCCAAATATATGGAAGATTTAACCAAAAAAAAAATCAAATGAGTGTGCAAAACTGTTAAAATTTTTGTGAAGCTCCTATATAATAATAGAAAGAAAAAAAATTCACACTGTTCTGAAAGAGACAAAAACAGTTTACATATATTAAATTAACAAACAAAACAAATTTCAAAAATTTGCTATTTAATTGCACTCTGTCCGTTGTCCGTTTGTTCATGTTTCTGTTTACAAAATTTCTACATCGTTTAGGCTAGATAAGTTTTAACCATGGATAGAACTCATAAAAAATTGATTTTGTAAGAGAACTTCTTTATCTCTAACTTTACCCATTTCAAAGCTACCGCCCCTCAAAGTTGATAAATAGCCCGATTTTCAAATGTATATATTTCAGGTACTGCTTAACATTTTTTCAATCTAAATGCCAAACGACTGTCAATTTTTGAGCTTTCATTTATCAATTACTAAATTATTTTATCATATAAATATAAATTCTTCAAGCAACCGTTATATTTTTTATTTATTTAAGTTTTTTTGTACTACGCATCACCTCAACAATTTCAAATTATCGAGTAAAAAAAAATGCAAAAATATCGTCAAAAAAATTTGTTAGAAAAATTTAGAAAATGAAGTCACACTTTCGTCAATTTTAGGGTAACCCCATATTATTAAGAAAAGTTGTTAATAGAAATAAAAATATTTGGAGCTTTAATTTTTGTATATTACTTTAAAAAAATTTGAACAGGTGTTCACGTTACAGGTGTTTAAAAATAAAGAATTTTTTAGTTTTTGACCCCATACTGCTCCGAAACGGGAGGCGATACAAAAATATTTTCTGAAATGACTCATACTTATTTTTAAAGAACTAACTTCTCTCAAAATTTCATAAATTTTTTAACTTAAACCATTTGGAAGATAGAAGGAATCAAGAATTTTGCAAAATTTGAGTTTTGCATAACGGTAAATTAAGATATCGTATGCGACAAGTATATATATTTATTGTATATATATTTTTAAAGCTAATGCGTTTTCAAATTAGAGATATACCTTATACAGCTTGTGTTATAACAATTTAAATATAGAGTTTTTTCGAACTTTGGGAAGCTGTAGCTCCAAAAAAATAGAGAACCTACAAATTGATGTAAGAATATTTTGTGTTAATTTCAAGACTCTATAAGCTTTCTTAGTTTTTGATTTATCTTGCTGACGGGCAGACGGACGGATAAAATTTATTGGGTTTAGAATTTAATTCTGATCCGATCCATACCTTTGAAGGTATATCTAGCTAGCTTATTTCGAGGTGTTACAAACGGATGAGCAATTTTAGTATACCCGATCCTTATCATACGGGTATAATGACTATATTGCATCAAAATCCATTGCATTAGATTCCTTTCAAATAATGTGTACTCAAATATTTAAAATTACTAAATAAAGAGTATTTAAAAAAAAAGATTTACCTTTAGTCACCTAAAGATAAGCCATAAAAGTGATAATAATATTTTTATAGAAAAGGTTAATTATACAAAAAAATTAAAAAAAAACTTGAAAGGTAATTAAAAAATGTCATAAAATGAAAAATCGCATCCTAATAAACCCTGTTGAAAACACTCATTTAAATCCTAATGAATACACTTTAGCCTTCTTTATATTTATTTTTCACTATATATTTCACTTCCTCATACCTACCTATATTTAATTGATTATATACCAGAAAAGCTTCAGGTGGAGGTATTTCATTCTAATGAGATGGTATTTTAAAAATTCAATAAAAAGTTCCTAACCAGATCTAATTTCAAATTTAATTTAATACCTTTTAAAATAATAATGTTTTTTTTTTTTGTTGAGTTCTTAGTTTTGTATAAATCCTTTAAATCTGATTTACAGATTAAACATAATATTGTGGTTTAATTTCATTATAACATAAATTAACTTTTGACTTATTTAAAACAAAAAAAAAAAAAACCACAAATAATTTAACATCTAATTTTGTATTAAAATTCATCCCTTAGTTTTTTATCACCTTATCACTGTAACCAAAAATACTATTTACTGATGCAATTAAATTAAAAAATAAAATTCTTAAAATGTTTTTAATGTATACCTACGTTGACATTCAGTTACCTTGTCTTTTAACATTAACTTTTTTAAAGGTTTTTTTTTCCTTATGTCTTCTCCCTACTATGTAGTATTTATAGCTTATGAGTTCCGCTTCCGAAAAATGACTTGAATCAGTGAAAGTAGAATCTACACACAATAATGCAATTAAATGTTAACTGTATTGACTAAAAGTTACAGTTTTAAGTATAAGAAGAAACGTACGTGTATGTGAAATATAACCTGCTGTTCTTTACCTCTTCTTTAATTTAACACGTTATGATATCAAAATTTAAAATTTTTTTAATTTTTGACCCCTAATAACCTTGAAAATTTATATTTATTTCGCCCAAGATTATAAGTTTTCAGAGTAAAGCGATTGATAGAGCATTGGATACAAAATTTTAGACTAGAAATTTTTTCTTAATTTATTGAAAGTTTGTAATTTATTTATTTATTTATTTATTTATTTATTAATACGAGCTTAAATCAAGCAAATTACAATAAAAATACTACTTTAAATCTAATATTAAACAAAAAATTAAATAACAACAATAAAAATAACTAATTAATAATAATTAAATAAAAAACAAAACAAAAGAAATTAGAATTTATAATTAATTAAAATAAAAATCAAACTAAAAATAACAACAAAATAAATTCAATTAAGAATCCTCGGGTCAAGGATTATTCAATAATTTCATTCACACAAATATATAGATTACTTTTAAGTGATTGTTTTGTTCGTAGGAGGTTAATATGGGGTTTATAATATATGTTACAAAGATCATAATCATCCTATTAATAGGTTCATGTTTCCCATAATTTAGTTCCATGAAAATGCAAGTTAAACATATTTACAGATTTTAATCTGGAATATGAAGAAAATTTAACTTTAGCAAATAATTAAGAAGATAAAATTTTACCTTTAATTAATTCGGTTAAGAACACTATATCTGCTACTATACGACGTTTCTCAAGGGTATGAAGGTGTAATAAATTTAGCCTTTGTTCATATGGCGGTAGTCCTAAAGGATCTGCCCATGGAAGAAATCGTAAAACAAATCTTAGAAATTTTTTTTTTGAACTGATTCGATTCTATATATTTATATGAATATTATAAAATGGGATCATACCTGGGAATCAAATTCCAAGTTAGATCTAACTAAACAAGTAAAAAGAGATTTTAATACATAGAGATCATCAAATTCTCTTGTCCAACGTTTATTAAAACCTAACATAGAATTGGCTTTATTCAGTATATCAGTATAATGAATATGAAATGAAAGTATGCTATTGAAGAGTACCCTTAGATCTTTTATAGAGACAACTTGAGGAATAGTTTGGTTATTGAAAGAATAGGAATACAATATCGGGCATGAAGGGCGTGTAAAAATAATTATAAATGTGCATTAATTAACGTTAAGTTGAAGATTATTATTGTAACCCCAATCATAAAATCGATTAGGATCAGTTTGCAAGACTACATCATCTTCTAAATTTTTAATTTTAAGGAAGATTTTCATATCGTCGGCGTAAATTTTAATATGGCTATTAGGTATTAGTGAAGTAACATCGTTAATGGAAATAATGAACAGTAGAAGTCCAAGATGACTACCTTGGGGAACGCCTATGGCAGTATCGAACTCAGAAGATGGCGCAGATCTAAAAGACACACTATACCAACGTTCGGAAAAGATCAAAACCTTTACTAAAATCAATAATATATTAAAAAAAAATTTTTTTAACAATAACTGCCATCTTTTATCTAATATAAAAATTAAAATTAAAATGTAAAGTACCCTTTACTAACCAAGTTTACCCTAAACAAAACATTATTTTATTTTTATTTTTAGGAGTGTTTCGTCCTTCAATGCTAATAAACTCTTCAGTAGGCATGTGGTGTAGAATTAAGCCTAGGGCCTAGACAACACCTAGTTCTTACATTTTTGATTAGTCTTATACTTAAAATTTTATGTCAGATATAAAAACTAATAAAAATAATTAAAAGAAATAAATAAGTTAACTTCATTATTAGAAAATGTATTTATCAAAAATTGCATTATTAAAGCATCAAAACTTTTGCATTGCAGAAATGCCAAAAGAAGTTTTAAATGGCAATAAGCGATAATGATGATTGATATGATTGACGATAATGATAATGATGATTTAGCGATAAACATAAATCACTGCCGCGGAGGTCGTTAACTTCAATAATGATCTATAATAGTTATCCAAAAATTAATAGTTAGTCTTTAGGACTAGTTTTAATCTTTTAAGATGGGGCTGGTGTTTTTAGCGAGTTAAATTCTCACATAACTGCCTTACATAATAATCTTTCGATAGTTCTCACCATCCATTGGGTATACCAAAAAATGATTAAATATTACCTTAATTAATTGAATTCACCTTTCGAATGTATTTCTTATAATTTATTTTTATTTAAAATTTAATAGTTTAAACCAATTAAATTTTTGTTTTTATATATATATATATATATTATACATATATAAACATATATATAAAATTAAAATAAATGGATTAATTAAATATAAAAATTTTACGATTTTATATTACAATTTAATTATTCCTTCCTTTTCACACCCTATAATATAACATATATACAAAATATTGATCACTTTTGGACTTATATTACATTTTTATTAACTCATAAAAATCCCAATCAATTTTATTATTGATTTTGATGATAAATGATTTAAATCGAGGAGAGAAAATTTTCAATTAAAATCAATTCAATTCAATTTTATTTAACAAAATTTTTCATTTTCAATATAGTAATAAAAAAAAAAATAGTAAAAAATGAAATAATTGATTTTTAATTCATTATAAAATATAATACGTAAATGTTAGAAAATTGCACTGTAAAAATTTCAAAAAATTATTAAAATAGTAACAATATAAATGATAATCTAAAAGAATATTAAAATATTTAATTTTTTATTTTTATATCTTTATACAACTTTATAGAAATTGAAGGTAGATATATTAGAGGTAATTTTACAATCATTTCTATAAATTGCAATTATGTGCAATTAAATGTTATTATAATTTTTTTTTTTTTTTTTCTGCTATATACTAAATAAATACTCAATTGAGGGTAAATTTTTATTTAAATATTGATTTTAAAATTATAATCACTTAATTTTGTATTGAATGTTTGTAGATTTTTACCAATACATATGCATTTCAAATATGTAAATAATTAACATCATAATGGTATAAAAATTAAAAAATTGAAAAATGAAAAACTAAAAAAAGAAAATTATATTCAATCTGAAAGGTTTCAAGAAAATTTTTTTAATGTTTTTGTTTTAGAAAATTTCAATTAATTGTTATTTTCGGGGAGTGTGAGTTCGAATCCCACCTACGTCGCAGGGGACCCCCTCACGACATTTAGAGCCACACCTGAAAAGGAAAGGATATGTAATTTCCTTGTTATATTTATGCAACAGAGAAATAAATAAAAAAAATATATATTGCAAATATATAAAAAATCAATACTAAATTATTAAGTCTATATGTAGGCATATAAAATTAAATGGGCGAATCAGCAATTTTTTTTAAATTCGAATTAATTATCGTTTTGAAACGGAATAATACCGAAAGTAACATATTGCAATGCTCAATAACAAAATATTGTTTTAATATTTTTCATCAAAACTGGGGAAATATTTTTATTATTATACCTAATATTGTTATTTTGATCAAAAATAATATATTCTTAAAAAAAAGTGGCGAGTTAACAAATTATTATAATCACAGATTTTGTAACCCACTATAAAATCTGTCTTATATTTTAAAATATCTCAAAAACATATATATTTAATTATTATAAAGCATTCAAGAAAAAAAATACATTATATCCCTTTTTTTCAGAAATTTTACCAGAAAATGTTTTGACTTTACTACAATTTGTTTTACTTAATCTTCTGGATAATATAGAAACATTCATAGCCAACTCGAATCCGAATCCATGTATTTTTAACAATTTTCGAAAAACGACAAATAAACTTTCTGGAATAAGCGAAACAAATAACATGTTGTGTTTTGTAATACATAACGAAAGAAGGGGCAAAAAATATAATATTTAAAAAATGAAAGACCGATTCGACTTTATTATATCTTTGTAGCGGTATTTTTTTCTCCTTTCCACTCTTATAAGAAGCATAGGACACACACTAAGTTTTTATTGCTCATATTTGACTTAGCTTTAGTCTCTGCAATCACTAATTTCACGAAGCCTTTTATTACTTGACTGTTCAAGAATATGAGTGGTAATAAGACCGAATTTTTAAAAAATCATGATTTCGGCTTTATCGGATTTTAAAAAGGTAATAAAGCTGATTCGGATTTATTTGTTGGGACATTATTTTAGGGCACCGACAAAATTTACTTAGACTTTTAAATTAAAAAGTGCGGTACGTATTGAAAAATTATTTCAATACCGTCATGAGTTAGCTTATCACATAAACTTATGATTTTGACGTATAAATTTAAAATTTTGAGAAATTTAGTTAAAAAATTAAAAATTTTGCTTTTTATTTCTTTTGGAAATATTTTTGAACATTGTATGGCTTATTTACTCTTAATATTTCAGACCGAACGGGTCTCAAAATTCACGACCGAATATTCAAATATTATATTCAAGGTGCCAACAGCCAAAGGATAATTTCAAAAATAATGAATAGCCATATAATTAGTAAGAAAACTCCTTTAAAATTCTAAATATAACTGATTAAATTCAATATTATACAAACCATTTTACCTAGGATTGTTACACAAACTTTTCGAGTTCCAAAATTCGAATGGTTGAAAAAATTTAAAAAGAAAGTATGAAAAGAAATAATGCTCACAATAGTGGTTAAGAGTTTTATAGACTGTTAAATCTTCTTTTCCATTTTACTTCTTAGCTTTTCTCATAGATCAAAGTTAAATACAAAAGGCTTTATTTTTTTTTTATCAACCTATTAAAAATGTTATCCTTTATTACTTTTGCAATAATTTTCACATCCAACTGAACTATCAAATCAATTTGTCTAAAATTATTTCAATCTACTTTCAATACAAAAAACACATTTCCTTACAATACCTTTTTACAAAAATAAAACAAAACAAAAAAAATATATAGAAATATCTCATAATTTATTAAGTTTTAAATTAAAAATAAAAATCTGTTCATCACTTACAAAAATTATCATATTAAAATCATGATTTTATAAAAGATAAAAAAACAAAAAAAAAAATGTCTAGAGAATTCAGAAATATTTAAATAAAACAAATTAATGATAATTCAAAATTCCATACATAACTCTTACTTCATTAACTGCAATCTTTAACAAAAATCAGTACAAATAATCAAAGATACATCACCAAGTTAAAAAACCACAACAATAACAACAATAAAAGAACTTTAAGTAACTTAAAAACATTCACATTTTTAACTGCAAGATAAACAAAAAAAAAAGGCTATAAAAAATAAAAATATCCAACAGCTTCTTCATCATCATCATTATTATTATCATTATCATTTCCAATCATCATTTAATATCATTATCATTATCAGTTTATAAAAATCAAAAAAATTCCTGAAGCGATATTAAGCAACCGACCGCTTTAATTCCAACTCTTCTAAATCATAAATAAAAAAAATTTTAAAGATTTTGTCTCCTTATTTATTATATTCCTATCTCTTTTATTTTTTATTTTTTTTGTGCTTTCTCTTTCTTTTTCATTTTTATAGTTTTTCTTCTACTATACATATTTTGTTCCTCAATCCTAGAACTGAAATAAACGGTGAATTGCATGCTGGTTTTAAATCGACTTTGATTAATTATAGCACCGATGCGATTCCATATGTGCATATGCAATGTGACAGTAGGGGCGCTACGTCTCTTCAAAATAAAAATAAAAATTACAAAAATAAAAAAAATTGAGGGATAAAAGAGCATCCAAAGTGTCACATATTTGGTTTTATTTTTTTTTTTTATTTTCGTTTTGAGAAATTTTTGATCCCCATCTCAGATTTGTTTTTGATTTCGTGGTTTATAAACCAGATTTACCAGGCCATATAGATTTATATGAAATAAATTTGTATACTGTTTTGGAAAAATATAATTGTCAGCAAATACAAATGAAATTTTTTTAACTATATAGACTTTTGAAAAGATTATTACCATACAAGATTTGTTTTATTAAACTAATTTTTACGGAAATAACAAATTAGATTATTTTAATTTTGCATTTTCAAATTTCAATTCTATGTTCTATAGTCCATATCATTCGTCTTACGTTGTTCCGTCTTTTTTTTAGGACTCGATCATCTGAGAATTAGAATTATCATACTTTCATTAAATCGTCATCACTATAATAACCTTAATTTCTAAAGGCGTTTATTTACATTTTATTTGAATAATATTAAGCAACGTCATAAGTTAAAAAATTTACAAATATATTTTAACCATTCAAGTCAATTAAAACCTTGTTCCTAAAATATCATGATTTAAATTTTCGTTCCTATAAGACGGCATTTTAAAAGCTTATGTTTTAAACTTTAGTGTTTCCAAATACCGTGTTATTCGCATGCTAATTCTCACACCTACAATAAAATTTCTTTTGTCATATTCGCGACGATTTTTGAAGAAATCTGGCAACTCTTGTCCTTATATTAAAATTCAAAAGTAAAATATCCAGAAGCATATTCTGAGACAAAATATATGAATCAAAATAAAATTAAAATAATTTTTTTTAAATTAATTTTTTTTTTGTCTCCCCTTAAGCGAAATTTTACTTTGGTTCATATTATATCATCATATGCATATTCTTTTCTCTCTCTCACTCTATTTGGCTTATGCATTTTGCCTTGTTCTATGCTACTATCAAAATCAATCACGGTGGTTAGTTCATTTATCGGATAGAATCTTCTTTGCTCGGCAGAACAGTTTTTCTTTATTAAAATCTTTTGAGGACATTTTTTGAAGACAGGATAAATAACTCCCGCAAAATAAAAACAAGACAAAATAAAAAAAAAAACATATTATTCATAAATCAAAATAAAAATTTATTTTAAAATTTATTTAATTTTTTCTTTAATTTTTTTTTTTTTGCAATCATTTTCCAAACAAGTCTTTATTATATGAACATATTATGTACATGTATATATGATGATTTTCTCGTATGTATTTAATAAAAATAAATGATATAATATTGGATTTATATGACAGACAGACAGTAATGACAAAAGTTTAAAAAAAAACAAAAACAACAATAACATGAAGAAACACTAATAGCAAAACAAAAAAAAATTGACATGACAGATAATAATTAAAAGTTGAAGGATTCCTTAATATTATGATTCTGTGAGTGAGCTAATCAATAATAATAAGTAATAACTAATTGTATTGAATTTAAAATATTTGTATATGTATTTGTAATTGAAAATATTATTATCAAAAGTAGTTTCTTAAAATATTACAAAAATTAATGAAATATTCAAAACAAAAAAAAAAACAAAAGTTAATTACTTTTTACTATTCTGCGAAATATAATGGAATAATATTATCAGAAAACTGTCTTTATTGTCATGCCATTAATACGCCGTAAGACATTTTAATCAAAATATTTTCCTTTTTTTTTTATGTTGTCAATAATTTATGAGAATTATAATAAGAATATAAATTAATAGATGAAGGATTCATTCCTTAATATTAAAATAGTGATTTTAAAATTTTATGTAATTTATTTTATATGAATTATATGTCATTTATTTTTTTTTTATTTTTTGAAAGTGATAATTGAGATTTAATTACCAAAGAGATATTAATAGAGATAATATTTAATATTATAGTTAAAATAATTAAAGTTTATCAATAATTTATTTTTAAAATTATTATAAATATTAATTTATAATGTAATCAATAAGTTATGATTAACTTTATTTGAAAATCTTCAAGACTAATATATTTATATTAGATTTTTATCCTATTATTTATTTTTAAACGATTCCTTTAGAATATTATAGCAATTTTTATGTGTCAAATCCCTTTAGAATAATAAAAAGATTAATGTCAATTTATTATTTTTTAGGGAACAATAATTTAAGATTTGGGGAGAAATTATAAATATACACACTAAAAATATATAATATCCTTTGCCATTCCTAATCCTAAAGGTAGTGTATTCTAAGTTTCAGTTTCCTGAATCATTATTCTTGCTAAGCTGTTCTGCTCTTAATTATTCCGCTGTAACTATTGTAATAAAACACCAATTCTAAATTTCAACGCCATCTATTATCATTAGTTATTTATTTTATATTGCTATATTTACAGTTAGCAAATAAACTATATATAAATTACTACTATCTACTAAACTATAGTCATTTTGCCAGTATTAGGAAATAAAAAAATTTCAAGTATTCTATCTTGATAATGATATAAATAATTCCTAAAAACATACTGACGATTTAATATATGCTCATTGCTTATACACTGTTATATTATAATCATAATGTGCTAGTTCGGGGTTTCTAGATTTATTAGATTGAAAGAGCAAAAATCCCAAACAAAAAAATCATGATATAATTTTTTGAATCACGACATAAAAGATATAAACAACATATTTCCTTAATAGATGACATATTATCTTTGGTAGATCAAATTTTTCCTTAAAATGAACAACAATTTTATATAGAAATCTATCATATGGCACAAATAATATTACAGTCACCTGAAAATCAATCAAAATTCGACATAGGAAAATTTTCTATCATTATTGCATGCAATAATTGTTGCAAGTCATAAAAGGGGAACTAAAATAAAGACAAAAATGAAAATACCGCCATAAAAAAAATAACCCAGATTTCTTTTAAATTTTTTTTTTCTCAATTACTGAGAAAATTTCCCTTTAGGTATTCAAGAGAGGAATTAAACTCATTGAAAATTCAATTTTGTACATATAAAATAAAAAAATATAAACAAAAAGCAAAATAAACATCCGAAATTATTATTTATTTTTGTATTCAGTCGCTAATCGACTCTTCACCTGATTGGTTAGTTGGTATTAGAAGATTATTTGTTTATGTTTAGTATTCGAAAGAACGTAAAATTTTGAGTTATTCGTAATATTACTGTAAACTCAATTAAGTTGTATTTGTAAATTTTTATTGTTTTTTTTTTGTTTTGTATAAGAGGAAAATTAATTAAAAAATTTAATTAATTGAGATTGTATTATCAGAAAGACAAAGCAAAAATTTTTCAAGGATTTATTTATTTTTTCTTTTAAACCGAAAGGAATATTTTGTAAGAAGAATTTAATAAACATACACCCACACGTATGCACGCACGAATAGATGTTTAGTGTGTTTTTGATTTTGAAATAAACCACAAAATAAATTTTTATGTTGAATATTAGAAATTTTTTTTATTTTAAATAAATAAAATAACTCAAAATAATTTTATAAAATTAAAACAAAACCACAATTTGAAAATGTAATTTCCTTTAAAACTTTTTTGCTTTTTTGTTTTGTTAAAAAAAAAATTTAAAAAAAGATTACGCGACAATATCATTGTTGTATTAGTGTTAAAAAGGATTTGTTATAATAAGAGATATTTTTATCACAGTATTTTAATTTTCCGTTACGTACAGTTAAAAAATGAAAATATGAAGAGATAGAAAATTATAGATTTTAAGTAAATATGATTTTCTACTGCAAATCAAATTGAAATATTGCAAAGAAAAATTAGGAAGTTGTAGTAGAAGTTTCTAAGAATGGATGTAAAAAATAAGTATAAGTTGGGGTTAAAAATAGTATCATAGACAGAATATTGCTAGATTATTAAATCAGTATATAAACTATATAAACTGCATTTACTTTTCGAAGCTTATTTCAAAGTATATCGTCATTAATTAAAGATTTAAGTATTTTATCAATTATTTAATATCTATTAATATTTTATTGTATTAAAACCCAATTAAAATGGAAAGAACAAAATCATTATGATCTATAACTAATATTCTGATAACATTTACCAGAATCCTGTGTGTTCCTTTTATTACTTTGAATAATATGTTTGCACATTGAGTAAAATTAAAAGAGTAGAGAAGATGTTACAAGTATTAAGTACAGACAAGTACACACTAACAAGTTTTTCAAAAGAAAAACTAGAAATTTAAAATTTATGATCCAAAGATTTCAAATCCATTAAAAAAAGTTAATTTCCCGCTCACTATAGAATAAAATCTAAAATAATGCATAATAATAAGACAGCTTAAGTAAAAACTCACAAATTATTGTTTTTTTAGAGTTATTCGGACAGTTACAAAAAAATTATTGTTGTAAATGAAGTATTAAAGTAGCAAGCTTAAAATGTTTATAGAAGAGAAAAAGGATAATTTGTTTTAAAGGTGAAAGGAAATTTTAGCAAGTTTTTTGAAGAACTACCTCTTTACAAATGTATTACTCTTAATTTTTAACTAGATTTATGAAACCCACATATTTTTTGAATTTCTAAAAAGAGTTGAACACAGAAATTATGTATAGATTATTCATGTAACATTTATAATTTATAAATACTGTATTTCCAATGAAAGTTTTCAATTACTCTACCATATTCTTAAAATAGAAATATATTTAAAGATATCTCTAGGTATTTTAAAAAAAATTTTTATTAGGTAGTTAGGTATTTTAAAAAAAAATTATATTTTTTAAATTTTTTGAAGAATTCTATCTCCTTATAGCAGATATTTTGACTATTGCGCTACAAAATAACCTTGGAAAAAACCAAGACACGCAAAAATTGTATTGTTTTCTTCAATATTCTGAATTATTATTTCATTATTTAAAATAGTAGTTCAGTGAAACTGGCTTTTGTTACTTTATTCAGAAAGGTGATATATACTACTTCATCTTGCGACTGACTGATGGCCTTGACTTTGTGGCAAATAGTAAAAATTAATAAAGATTACTACTAATATTAATTATAATAGCTGCTAATAATAGGCAGTTAAAGCCTTCAGTTATGATGATATCAAGCAGGAACATATTATATTATAGTATACTACATATTGTAACTTGACGTCACTAATAGCAAAATATTAATAATAATAGGCGTATTCATTGTATCTCCCAGTTTCACTCCCTAATTTTAAGTTTCATCATCCTTATGATATCCTTTCCTATTCCTAGTCAATATAACATGTTAACGATGGTTTCATCACATTCTATTAACTAAAGCCAGAGGTAGTTTTTGTTAGTAAGTCATTCAATCTGATACTACAAAGACAATATTCTTCGTCGTTTTTAGAAGATTCATACCTCCCTCAAAAAAAAAAACTATTAGGATAACTTAAAAAATAAAATAAACTATTTGTAATATAATCAATCCGCATAAAAACTGGGAAAAAATATTAATGATAAAGAAAATAAATATTTTTATTACAGATTTCATATTAAAAAACAACTAATCATCAAAACAACTTTGGAAGTTTGTCTTTCTTCACAAAATGTCGGTATTATTAAATTGAACTTGAACTTAAAATCAATACTATTAAAAAATAAAAGCCTTCATAAAAACATTTTAAATTAATTTATTTTTTAAAATATCTTTTTATGATCATTTCGTTATCTTCAAAACAATTTCAACTAAAAATACCATTTACAGAAAATCAATAAAATTTTTTCTCAAATACTTACTTTAAAATTAAATACATTTCAAAAAAAATATATCTAACACTCTCCTATATTTAAGGATTTTTTTCAAATTTTTCAATAATAAACAAACCATAAAAACCATATTATCAAACAAAATATTGTAATCACAAAACACAAACTCATCAACAACATTTAATCCCTTAAAATCTCTTTTAAAATTCAAAACTTCTCAAAAGTTCAATTTCATTAAATATTTATTTACTATTTTGTGTTGTTAAAAAATAATACCAGAATTTCTTTAACACTTAACATTTCATTTATATAAAAAAAAAAAATAAAATTAGATATTCCAAAAAATTCAAAATAACTTTTCAATAATAACTTTTATTATTGTTAAGCTTCTGACACTTTACAACAACACTTAACACTAACACCCAAAACAAACCCAAGAACGCCTTTAGAATTTTATTTTTTGTTTTTTTTTTTTTTTAAACTAACAACAAAATTTAAGTCAAAAGTCAAATTGAACCATTAACCAAACCGAATCAAACATTGATCCAAATCCTATTCCTTCCTGTTAATTTTTTAACTATCTTTTTTTTGCTATAAGGTTGAGAAGAATGAATGTTTGTTTTTTTTGTTTTGGTGGTAACCATAACCTAAAAAAATCCATAAAAAATGACCTCCGGATAAAAAAAATTTCTGAGGTCTACAATATTCGTTATAGAAATTTAAAAGTTAATTTTATATTATTGACTTTTAAAATTTCTTCTGGTTGAAATATTACAGTTTTCAAAATATGTTATATAGTGATGGATAGTGTGAGTTTTTGGAGTTTTGTTCCGGTGTTCTTTTATAATTTTCTGATTTTCTTTAGTTATACTCTGATAAATTGTTTTTGGATTTAAGAAGGCAAAGAAAAGAAAAATTAGTCAACAAAGTACTTAACTTTTTTATATAAAAAAAAAAAAAAAAATTATAAATATATAGGAAATGTAAAAGTTTTTCTTTTATTTTTACTTAAATTTTCCTTTAAACAGAAAAAACAAAAAATGTTTACCCAAAAACCCAAAAAAAAAAAAATAAAACAAAATAAAATTTCATATTATTATTTTTATTTTTCTTCTGAACATATATCCCTTTTTCGCACCATCAAAATTCAAGAATCCTTGATGAGTCCTTAATGTTTTTTTTTTTTTTTGGGTTTTTCTTGTTTTTCATTTTTAAGTTAAAATAAAAAAAATTAACAGGAAATGGATAGAAAAAAAAAACAAATAAAATAAAATAAAAAAAGTTATAGAATATTTGCAAAAATAAAAAGGTTTTAGCTTTAAAGAGTTAAATTTGTAAAAGAGTTATCATTCTATATAGATCAAAATTTAGAAATTATATTTTAAATAAAAATAATATAAGTGTAGGTTTTTATTTGGAAAATAATTTTTACAATTTATGATATAATTTTGACAACTCTGATTTTATATTGTAAGGATGTGTGCCAATCGATAACTTTTTACTTACGGCGAAATAAAAAAAAAAATTTACTAACGTAGAAAAGAAATCAAAATTTTACCATATCAAATCAAAACAAAATTTTGACAGTTAAAATTTTAACAGCGTTATTGAAGTTCGCCAACAATTTTTATTTGTTATTTTAAACTGTTTATATAAATTATTTTAAGAAATAGTTTCGAAATTTATAAAAACACTTTTTTTAAATTTTTAAATCACATACTCAACTGACACTGAGACGATAGTAAAATAAGTAATGTCATTATTTTATTAACTATTGACCACACTCATGTCAAAATTTATCTTCTTTAAGTCAAAATTTTACTCAATTGGGTTAAAAATTATCGATTGGCACACAGCCTAAAAAAAAAATTTATAATTGTATAAATCAAAAAAAAAAAAAAATTTTTTTTTAGTTAGAACTGAACTTTAGTTTAGTTAGAACTGATTATAGAGCAAAAGATAAACAATACTCAATTGTACAAGTTGACACCGATGACACACTAATTTCCAGCAGAAATTTTACATTTAAATATTTTCAAATATGTTAACACAAGATAAATATGTACAAACTTTAGCATATGTAGGGAATGCTAAAAGTATCTATTAAAATAAAAAATATAGAAATAGGTGCCCCTCATTATAAAAAATTGAGCTTATTTTGATGTCTGCTAAAACTTTCTACGGCACTTTTTATCAAATCGATATTAATTGTATAACTCATGTAAAACAGAAAAAATACAAAGCACCAAAAACAACCAAAAAAATAAAAATTTTAAAAAATAGTTGTCATAGTCAACAAATATTGAAAAGATGGGTTGTCGTCAATAACTTTATATTGAATTTACAGTTTTTAGCGTTTATTATTAAGGATTGATTATAATTTTTTTTTTTTTTAAATGCATTTCTCTGCCACATAAATGTGGACAGGAAATTACACATCCTTTCCTGTTCAGGCGTGGCTGTAAGTGTCGTAAGGAGGAATAACTCTTACTACGTGTGTAGGATTCGAACCCACACTCCCTCGGTGTTTACAGCGTATTTTATAAGCTCTTACACACTAGGCTACCGAGGCCCCGATTTATTATAATTTTATCAAAAGATTTTGGTTTTAAGAAAAACATTGCTTACTTTACTTTTTTTAAGGCTATAAAACCTAAGTTTAGTTAATAAAAGTTTAGTTAATAATTAATATTTTTTATTTACCAATAAATTAGTATGGTTTATAAATAATTTCTATAGGAACAAAAACAGATAACGATTTAATTAAGAGATCTTCACACCTCTTCAGATCCCATCTAAAGAATAAATTAAGAATAAATTAAAAGAATTTACTATTTATTTCCAATAAAGTTACAAAAGATTTAAAGATTTTAAGTTATAATTGAAATATAAATACATACTATCTTAAAATACATTTCAAAATATTTGAACGAGACCTTCAACTGTTCGAGATTTTACCTTGGAATTCAAATTCCATTGACAGATTACTTTATTAAAGTAAAAATATATACAATGGATAAAAAAACGATATGTTGAATTTTTTTATATGATTTGAAATTTATTTTCACCTTTAAGCCAGAAAATCCTTAAATTCTATTAAATAAAATAAATTGTCAAAGCACTTTAGGGTCTTTAAAATTCGGTTTTACATTGTATTTAAACATTATCAGAAGATCACAAAATTGTCAGAGGATCACAAATAATTATAATATCTAAAATTGCTGCTTTTTATCAATATTTAAAAATATAAATACATTTCTTTGTTACCATTATTCTACATTTGATGAGAAACAGAAAAAATGAAATAGTTGAACCTCAGTACTATACTCTATAGGTGTCTAAAAGGTAAAGGTTTACTAGAAAATGAATTAAATCTCAAAAAATTAAATTGATTTTTATTTTTTATTTAATTTAAAATTAATTTTTAATTTTTAATACAATTTTATTCATTGACAAATGACAAATTATGCTAAATTTTGAATTATGCTAAATTTTAAGCTAAAAAAGTATTTTTTTAAATCTTCCAAATGACAACCCTGATTAGTAAATAAAATTTAAAAAAAAAATAATAATAATAAACAGGATGGATAGAAAAAGTTTCTGACTTTTTTTTATTTTATTCTTTTTTATCCTAATTTTTTTTTTTTTCTTTTGTGGATTACAAAACTATAAATATGTTAAGAAGTGTTAACACTTTAAGGCTCACTTTAACCATTTAAAAACATTTTCATTTAATGGTTTGTGTTTTGTTTTTGTTTTTGTTGTTGATACTTTTGTCACACTAATGTCCTTTTTTCTTTCTTTTTTAATTCTCCAAAAAAACCTTTAAAAATTTAAAATTTTTTATATCAGTCGACCCCCATTCTATTTTTACAAAAGTCAAACCGAACTCTTTAATAATAAACCCAAAAACAAAAAACGTTTACTTGTAGACTTGTAATAGAAATATTTGGATAAAATGAAAGTGAATATTTCAGTTTCTTTTCATTTTCTTTTTTTTTTTGTTTTTCTTTAGGCCCAAAAATGATAAAATTTTTAATTAACATTTAAGACAAAAACAATTTTTGTTTTATTTTTTTTTTTTTTAGAAAAAAGGGGATAGATAGAGCATGTAAATAAGTTTAATGTAAAGTGGGACGAAAAGTATTAATTGGTTTTACTAAATAATTTGTCTAGAAGGTTTTTTTTTTATTTTTTGGTTTTTAAAGAAAAATAAAAGTTAAAGTTAAATATCTTGTCCTTTGTATCTTTGTAATTTTATGACAAGTTTTAAAGTAAATTAATGGTCTTTTTGTTTTTGATTCCAGGGGTTTTTAGTTTCGCATTTAAATTAAATTTTGAAAATTTCAGAAACTTTCTTAATGCAAAATTTAGAAATTATCAAGTAGAACTTTTAAACAGAAGTACCTGGATATGGTTATTTTATCGATAGGAAAATTTAACTATATCCTGCATATTCAATGCGCTAAATTGTGCTATTTACTAGTGCTAAAAAATCGATTACTTTAACGTTATAAATAAAAATAAAATAAAAATACTAAATAATAAACAAATAATTAGTCAGTTAATTCGTAATTAAAGCTATATCTAAAAGTTCTAGACGCTTCTGTAGAGTTGATTTTGATTATAATCCTTAAATTTTGCCAAACTTTGTTCCCAAAATATTGTCTATGCATTCTCATCCCGAACACCAAACTAAAAACTTCTATTAAAGGTTCAACTTAATGTTTGGCTTCAAAGGGATTGATTTTAGTTGGTTAAAATTCAAAGTACCTACAAGAACTTTGTGCAACACTTCTGGGTATTTTTTAAAAACATTGACCGTTCCTTATAAAAAAAAAATTATAAAATATATTGATGGGCAAATATGGATGTAATCAAAGACAAGATTAACAAATTAACTGACTACTAAAACCAAATAAAAATTATTATTATAATCTGATATATGGATAGCTTTAATTTTTCATTTTAAATAATAATGAATTTTCCTATTCCTATTAATTTTATTACCAATTTTAACATTAAAAATTAAAAACAAAAATACAAAAATTAAATACTAACCATTTTCCCACCACCAACACATCTTCCTTTTTTTTCTACCCCATCCTGTCTATTATAGATCTCTTTCTTCTCTTTCTATTTATGCATATTTATTTATTTGTTTGAAAGGATATACCGATTTAAATATTGTGTTTGAGAAAATATTATCTTTTGTTTATATTTTGTTTTCTGAAATGCCGGAGGGGCAGTGGAATTCATCGAAAAAAATAAAAAAATAAAAAAAAACAGACAACCGGCAACCAAAAAAAAAAAAAACAAAAGCACAAAAATCCAAAAAAAAAAAACAAACCGATGAATGTTTTCCGAAGGGTCATTATATACGTACACTAAGAAAAAAAAAATAATAACAAAAACAAAAGAAAAAATAAAAAATAAAACTTAGTAAAGTTATTTAAAATCTGAAAAGGCTGAAGGATATTTATCTCTATTTTGTGTGTTTTTCAAGTTTTTTTTTATTGTTTTTTTTTTTCTTTTTGTTTTTTTTTTCTTTTGCCAAAATACACTACCAACGAAAAAAACAAAATAAAACAAAAGTTCATTTATAATGGAATGAATGAATGAATGTTTATTGTCCTATTTAACCACATTAAAATATTGAAAGTCGAGAAAAGAAGTTTTTGTTTGGTAAAAAAAAAAACAACAGAAAGAAAGAAAAACTTTTTCTTTTTGTGGAAAAAATAAAATTCTTTTTTTTTCCATTTTTTATTTAATTTGTTTTTGTTTTTTATTTTATTTAAAAAAATAAAAATTCTTTTAGACCTTTAAAAATGTTTAGAAATATTTTGAAAATTTGTTATTGTTATACAATATTTAGTTGTTTTTTTTTTTTTGTTTCTTTTAGGAAGGACTTCCCTAAACTGTAAGTAAAAAAATATAATTGCTGCTAGAGACAGGGATGCTGAAGAAAGATTTTTCTCAATATATTGCTTAGTATAAAATTGGGATTTTATGTAACAATAAAATATTAGGAAAAACAAGAAAGTTGTTCTGAATTACGTATTAAAATAAAATGCAAAACACAAAAAAAAAAAAGAAAATTGGTTAAAATTTATGAATAAATATTTAAATATGTACTAATGTATTTTTTTTTTATATTATCTAAGTACCTACCTAGATATTTGCATATTATATAGGTATACCAACAAATATATAAATAAAAGTTTGAAATAAAAGAATTTTGTAAGTTTATTAGGAGTTATAATGGAATTTTTTTTTTTTTATTTTTGACAAAAAGAAAAACACAAAACAAAACATTGTCTTTGATTAAAAATACAAGTCTAAAGATTTAAAAAAAAAAAAACAAAATGAACAAACAATATCTTAAGTGTAAAAAAATTTAAAATATGCATCAAAAAATATATTTTAAGATACACATTATGGTCAATCCAATTTTATATTTTATTAAACTAAATGTTACCATTTACCTGTTCAAAATTTTTAGTTCTTAAAAAGGAGGTTCAACAAAATGGAAAATTTTAATTCAAACTTAATTTGTACATAAGATTATACTGATCTACGGTAAAAAAAACTATCAGCAATAAATCCTCTACTAATCTTTAGTCTCTATAAAGTTAGTTGAGCTGACAGTAGTACTACAAGTGATGGCAAAATCCACAATACACAATGATAAGGAGAGCACAACACATCTACATCAAAATGTTGTATTGCAATTGTAATTAAAAAAAAATTATCCTGTGATTTATTACGATTGACCCAAATTCTAAGAATAAAACAATAAGTAATACATTTCTTTACAATTGATTAGAATTTTTAGTTATGGATGAGCTAACAAATTCAGTTAACGAACGGGAGAAGTAAGTGTTAAAAGACGAAGAGAATGCAAATGGAAACATTTTTTTGACGGGTTGAATACTTAATAATATGTACACATTAAGATAACCACCGGGAGCATGGTGATTTTCTGAAAATAAAAATCTTAAAACAATTCTAAATCTTTTTATCTTGATTTTGTAATTGTAAATTGTAATTTGGAATTATGATTTTGCGATTTTTGTAATTTTTCAGATTTTCCAACTTTGAGAATTTTTGTAGTTGGATTTTTTAACTAGTAGGTAAAACGAGTCATACAAATATGAATTCTAATGAGAAAAGAATTGAGAGATTTCCATATATTATTAAGTCGTTATTCAAAATTAATTTCTTAAACCAAAGAAAATATCTTCACTAAAGGACACTTGTGGTAATTGTGCATATGAGTGGTAAAAAAAAGAATTTCACTAATGAAGGAAGAAGACAATAATGTACATGAAATTTTAACCGATAGCAATGACATTTTGCAGTCATATGAGTTTTTATCAAAAAATAAAAACGCTTCGGAAAATCTTATTATGGATGACCTAATGACTATTGATTACTGATTACTGATTAGTGATTACTAATGAATTTGTAGGCTTTTTTTAATACTTCAAATAATACACAAATATTTTTTACTATCTCTCTTCCGGAACATATCAATCATATAAGAGCGGATTGATGCGTTGATTTAGAAAGGATCTTGTACTTTTCAGTTTGAGTAGAAGATTAAAAATTCAAAAAATTTTTCTTTTTAATTTTAAAACAATTTTCAAATAATTTTTTTTATTAGAATTTTTTAGATTTTATTTATTTGTCAGATTAAAACTTTTAGCTTGATAATAGAATGTTTTTCATATAAATCAACTTTACTTTCTTTCTATTTCCTATTTATATACTATTTCAATAAATTTCTTTAATTACATCCTTTTCAAATTAAAAATAAATATGAAATATATAAAAAAAAAAAAATAAACTTAATTCTCTATAACTTAAAAGTAATTAAAATATTTCTAATGTTTATAAAAAAATAAAACAAAAAAAAAAAAAAGAATTCTTCAAATACTTTTAAATTAAAGTAATAAAATTTATATATAAAATAAAGATTACCCTTTTAACTCAGATTAATTAGATTTATTATATGATTTTATCCTTTTTATAAATTCTTTTAAGTTGATTTAATATGTTTTACAGGACTAACATAAAATATTTATTAAAATGTTAGAATCCTGAGTGTTTATTTTATAATAAGAGAATTTATTTGATATTGTCATTATTAAGGGCTAAAAATTTAATAGAAATATGGGTCAGACTAAAAAACATAAACATAAAATAAATAATTAATAAATAAATAGGTAAAGTATATATAAAAGAAAAAAATATCACAAAATTTAGGTCAACTTTTAGATAGACTTTAAAAAGAATTTACAATATATATATATATATATATATATATATATGTATACATGTTTTTTTTTTTTTTTTTTTGAATGAATTAAAATAATCAAAAAGATGTTAATGGAATTTAGATTGAAAATATAGGCATACAAATTCTTTAGTAATTAATGATAGAATTTTTCAGTTTTAATTACAACATTACATAAGAAATCAATTTAAATTTAAAGAAAATAAAAAATAAAGGAATTTTTATTAGATTTTCATTTCATTAACAAAACTATGTTTTCTATGTTTTAATGTTTTTTATGTTTTCTTGCAGTTTCATTAGAAAATTTCATTAACTTCTAGATGATTTTTAGATAAGCTTTGGAAATTATAATTTATATACATAAAGTTTGTACACAAATGGCATCTTAAGAACTGTATGGTATAAATATAATGTTCAGTTTTAAAATGTGAATTTTAATTAGAGTCCAAGATTTTTCGTCAACTTGTAGGTACTTATGCCTTTGATGCATTTAATACATTTATAATTTTAAACACGGAAAAATGTAAAAATCAAAGAATATATTAAGGGCTCACATTTTTAATTTTTTTAAAGGCTTACAAAAGTAAAATTTTAACCAAAATTTGTATTTTTGTTCTTAATTCTTTAAGCAGCAAAAAATCATAAATGCTAAAGATATTTTCTTCAATTTTAAGTAAACTCTACGTACATTAAAAAAGATGTTATAAAAAGTTAGTAAAAGTTCGCCAAGTTTAGTATAAGTTCGTAAAAATATAATACTGAAGATTAATTTTTTGAGTATAAATTTGAATAAAATTGTATAAGTTCCTAAGTTTCTAAAATAACAAATTTTCAATATCTCAACCCTTATTATAGCTCTTAAGCAGGGAAACGTAAAGAATAAATTGAGGTAACGTAATCTTCATTCTGAAAGATCTTTCATTTTTTATTATATCAAAGTTTTCAATCTAAAAGCGTTCGAGAGGCATAAAAGAAGAAGCTGAGACAAAAGGCAGCAAAATCTTGTAAAAATTTATTTCCCCTCTAAATGGTGAATTTAAATTCTAAATTACAAACAAATTGTATTATTTTGATATTGATTTATAAAGTTGGAATTTGCACTTTTACATTGAAAAAATATTAAGCAGAATCTGAGCTACACACTTTTGAAAATAGGACTTTTTCAAAGTTTAAGAAGCTGTAGTTTCGTAATAGAATGGATTACCTAAAAAAGTTGTTTAAGAGGCATACCCCAGGTTTAAATTGCATTATTCTATATTTAACATTATAGAAGTTTTGTCAACAGATAGACAGACGAACGGATGAATAGAGTGAAACTAATAGGCAAATTTTTCCAAAAAGGTTCTTATCAAAAGTTTTAAAGAATTACCCTAGTGAGTAAGAGCGCCTAAAATACACTGTAAATACCGAAGGCGTTCGAATCCGACACACTTCGTAAGATTATAATTTCCCTTTACGACATTTACAATCACACCTGGAATGAAAAGACTGTGTCATTTCCTTATCATATTCATGTGGCAAGAGAATAAAACTAAAAAAAAGACAATTCTACCCTAAAACAAAAGAGAATTTTTCAATTACCTATATTACTGTTAACTTTTAAAATTATATTAAAATTTTTAATTAGATACATAAGTAAAAAAACATTAAAAATGCTTTTCAGTTTTACTTATAATGAATATATACATTTAAAAGAAAATTATAAGTTATCAAAATTTCCACTTAGGTCCATTCTATATTAGATATATAAATACTAACACAATTTACAGCATGATTACAAAATATTTAAATGAAATATGAAATAATATGAATGAATACAACATAGATAATAACTTTTTTACAACTTAAACATGATTTAATTAAAAATAAAAATAAATAAAAAAATTGCATAATTACAGGAGTAAATGTTTTTTGTAGTTATGATGTATTACAATTTTCTTTTACAAATCTGAAAAAAAATGTTGTTTTATTTGTCATAAAAGTAAGATAAAAACATACATGTATTACATATTTTTATTTTAATAAATTTTTCTAAAACATCAAAAAAAATCTACAAATAATATTTAAAAAACTAAAATATTTTTTTGTTCCTAATTTTCATTTAGAAAATTTTTCTTTTTCATATTATATAAAGTTATACAAAAAGAACTTTTGCAAATAAATCATTCATAGATAAATATAGAAATTGTATATTCACATACTCATTTCACATAAATATAAAATAAATTTAGTGAAACTAACTAAACTATTGTTTTTATGGTGGTACCACAAAATAAGAAAGGAAAACAGAAAACTTTTAAAATTTTTGTTTTTAAAATACTATCTACTATAATTTTTAATATTAGACATATTGTTTTTTTTTTAACATATTTTTACTTTAACTTATTTAAAGAACAAAGAAAGTATTCGCCTACAAAATTTTGATTTTAGACAAGAAAATACCTAGCGTTTTTGAAATTTTCTATGATAACCTGTAAAGCTCAAAAAAGTTTTAGTTTAGAAGCCTCGGAAGCCTAGTGGGTAAGATCGTATAAAATACGCTGTAAACACCGAGGGAGTGTGGGTTTGAATCTTACACACGGCGTAAGAATTATTCCCCCTTACGTTATTTACAGCCACACCTGAACAGTAAAGGCTGTGTAATTTCCTGCCCACATTTATGGTGGCAGAGAAATGCAAAAAAAAAGTTTTAGTATAAGACAAATAAATTTATAAAGGCGCGCTTCACGCCAATATTACATTGTATGCGGTATCAGACGTATTTAAATAAATAAATACATAAATGGAAATTCCATATATCAAAAATTAAATTAAAAATCTTGCAGAAAAATTAATATTATAGCTGATAGTAACATTATGATGTTAAGTAGTGACAGATAATGTTAAGTCGAAAATTAACTTCATTTTAACATATTATATGGTAAACAAAAAAATTTTAAAGAAATAATATGCGAACTTTTAAGTTGATAAAATTTTCTTCCCTATAATATAATATTTTAGAAATATTTTAACCATAAATATTCTGGGAATAAAAAAAAGTACGACTATACAAATTTTAAATATTTGGTGCTGGTTTACACATTCAAATATTAGTTACAAAAAAATTTTATTAATATTACATATATACTTATATTATGAAAATTAAATAAAAATCACTAGATTCTTTAGTACAATTCTACTTTTCTACTGTACTCTGATTTCTGTGCACATATATTAAAATATTTCCTATACTTTTATATTTTGCTCAAAATAAATTTCTTGTTTTTCGCTGAGGTTACGAAAAATTGATTGAATTTCATCAAAAAAAACCTCATCTGAATTTCATCTAAACCTCAAATTTATTCTGCAATATAAAATATTAATTGTAGTTTAAATCACACACTATTTCATTAATTAAGTATTTTATATAAAAGATTATACTTTATTATTACCAAATCTCTAATTATTAATTATATATAATCAAAACACTCAAAAAATTTAAAATATTTGGGAATACTAAAGTTACAGTTCTGATTTCACTACTGTTCGTAAACTAAATTTACTCTCTTTTTTTTATTCCTCTCTCTTCAGACTTCAAATTTTTTAATTTAAAAAAAAAACACAAAAAAAAATATTATGTTTGAAGCAAAAAATATAAATAAAAAAGTTTTAAATTTGAGTAATGTTTTTTATACATTTACCGTTCTATATTTAAAATAAACTCAAAAACAAAAAAAAAACAAAAAAAACTCACTCGTAATCACAATAAAGATTCCATTTTTTTTAAATCAAGTAATTATACCTAAAGCACTTTATTTAGAACTTTGTATACAGAAAGCTAGTTAGAACAAAATAGAATACTTAGAGAAAAGCATATTTATAAAATATTAAAGCTAAAATTGGAAAAAATTTTCGTATGATTTTTTTTTCTCATTCGGACAACCTAAATTTGAATTTATAGACAATCAACGTTATTAAATCCTTTAACTTTAATAAAATCCGTTCATTAATAAAAAAAATTTGAAAATTGTCACTTATAAAAAATAAATATAATAGCAATGGAACTTGGAAAATTTTTAAAAACGAACCGAAAAGTATACAATTAAACATTTATTAAAAGGAGACATGATATGATACAGGACATTATAAAAAATATGAGAATCTTCAACTGATCATCGAAAGAGGAAAATTGAAAGTATTCTCATGGATGTTAAAATAAAAAATAAAGGGTATAAAAATTAAAAGACCGCTGGACTGGGAAGATATAATGATATTGAAAAAGTTAAGAACCTGGGCATCTTTAACCGAAGAAACATCGATTAAAATCTATTTATAAAGCGGAACGATTAATAATAAAAATTATTTTGTATGGTATAAAAATAGGAATCATATAAAAAACCGGTTTATCACAATCCTGTTTTATCAAATACCCTTTTTTTAAAATCCAGTTTTTTTTAAAATCCTGTTTTTTTTAAAACCCGCAAAATGTAAAAATAATATGTAGTTGGAGTGGATTTAAGAATTGGATTCAAAATCAGGGTTATTACGCTTTTTCCAGAATATTATTATATATGGAATATGCGAGATTCTGAATTTAGGAGGGATTTTATAGTTATATTCAAAATCAGAGTTATATGCTTATTCCAGAATACTTGTAATAATACATATATGTATATGTATAGCCGAGATTATGGATTAGGCGAGGGATTTTAGAGTTGAAATCAAAAGCAGGGTTATATGCTTTTTCCAGAATTTAAGAAAAAATAAGATTTTAAAAAACAGCATTTTAAAAAAGGGGATTTTGATAAAACAGGATTATGATAAACTGGTTTTCGTTGTACACCAGTAAAAATACAATTTACAAAACAATTTTTTTTTTATTATTTCGATAGACAAATTGGTAAAAAAAAAGAAATTTTTATTTTTTAAATAATTTTTTTCCTAAAATAGAAATACATAATAAAATAACAAAAAAAAAAAATAAAAATTTCATTCATTAAACTTTATCATATAATATATGAATTTATTTTAGTGTTTTTCTTACTTTTTATTTAATTTTTAAAATAATTATTTAAACATTATAAAAATATGAAATTTTAAAAATATTTTTAAATTTCCCATGATAGAAAAGATAATGTAGAAAGTTTCATTATATTTGGACAAAGTTTGAAAAAATATTTCATTATTTAATTTGATTTTGTTTTTTTGTTTCTTCCTTAAGTAAAACAGGATTGCATACATTTAGGCGAAATATTATAAAAAGTTTTGATATTTTTACTAGTTGTAGATATCTCAAAAGATTTAAATAACAAAAAATTTTTTTTAAACTTTAATAAAATTCAATAAAGTTAAATATACATAGATAAAAATTAGATTTAGTCTATTTTTTTTTTGTTCATATTCCAAAATTTCAAACTATAAATTAAATTATACACATTCATATTTTTTTTTTTTTTGTTTTTATTAATTTTAAAGTTTTTTTTTTTTTTTTTTTGTATTTTATCGTTTTTTTCTTATTTTGAGGGTAGGTGGGCATAACGGAAGACAATTAGATCAACTCGAAAATTCTCTTTGGATGTTGAACTTTAAACAACTATACACCCACCTCCCTTTTAAACCAAACATTAGTTTAGAACCTATGTTAAAATTTGCTGTTTAATTTTTTTTAGAATTGGGAAATTTATAAAAATTTTATATTTCAATATTTTCTTTTTAAATTTAATTAAATTTAATGTCAATTACTTAGTAGGTATATAAAATTAAAACATTCAAATTAATTTTAACTTCCAAAAACCAAATATCACTCGAAACCTAAATCAACAAACAAACAAATAAAGAAAAACCATTAATAATAATTTACGATAATATCTTTGCTAATATTATAACATACATTTCCTAAAATTCTAAATGTTGTTTTTTTATCAATAAACTTATGTGGTGAGATTAACATTTACCCATAATACATTAATATTACATATTAGAAATATATTAATACCTACATCTATTTGACCAAATTAGTATAATACATATAATATAAAAAAAAAAAAAACTAGAAAATTTTAAGGTCAATAAATCAAAACATTATATATTTTTTTTTTTTTTTTGGTGTTCTTTATTTCTACATCAAAATGTAATTAATACACACATATACAAAATATATCAATTATATAGTATATATACGTATATTATGATTTACCATAATACATAATATTATATATAGCTCTATTATTTCTGATACAAAACCAAAATTTTAGATATTTTTAGTGATTTTGACAGGACATTGAATATGTCACCAAAAACACTATATTATTTTTCAATTTCTATTTATATTTTATTTATATAATATATAAATATTGTATATTAATTATTGTTGTATTTTAATGGTTATTTTTCCTTCATCTATAATCTGTTTACGGTCTAACATGTCAAAATTTTTATAATATGATAAAGTAAAACTATGCATGACATGACAGAAAAAATATTTTCATATCCTTTGTAACAAGTAACAACTTTGTAACAAAATGAATAGTTTTGATTTTTGATTTATTTTATTATTAATTATTTCCGCTAAAATAATTCAAATTAATAATATTATAATTCGTTTATAATGTGAAAATATCTTTAAAATTTGTATATGCATTATAATATGTATATGTATGCGTTAATTTAAAATTTATATTATTTCTCTTAACTGATTTAAAATTGATTGATAAACATAAACCAGTAGTGATACCAGAGAGTTTTGACACAATTTTGCAGAAAAAAAAAAATAAGCTGTAAAAAATTTATATACTGTCAAGTTTCGATTTTCCTGATACTTTTTGTCTTATTTTTGTACATTTTAACACAATGAGCGCAAATGAATTCAGTTCGATGCCCTATCAACAACTTTCATACTAAACACATAGGTCTCTTATATTAATTATTTTTATATATACCTTTTTTCATTTTAACAAAAAGTATTTCCAATTTAAATGAAAGGATTTTCTTTTTTTTCTGCTTTTTCTTTTAATTGAAAGTATTTTTTTTTATTTAGAGCAAGTTTTCCTTTTAAACTTCAAGA
The DNA here is from genome assembly GCA_947095535.1 of Poecilobothrus nobilitatus. NCBI lineage: Eukaryota > Metazoa > Arthropoda > Insecta > Diptera > Dolichopodidae > Poecilobothrus > Poecilobothrus nobilitatus. The sequence continues at coordinate 15,797,844 of OX352773.1, read as the reverse complement.
AATTATTGTTAAACTTGAAGAAATTATTGTTTTTAAAATTACTTCCATTTAAAAAAAAAAAAAAACCTTCACTTAAAACGGAAATCGTTTTTCTTAAAGTAAAAAAGGCAGATAGTTATTAATTTGAAAACTATATATATTTTAACTAAATATTAATATTATTTATATTGGTGACTCAAAGTATTCTAGAGACTATTCTTAGTCGATCTAAAAAAAATCAATGCCGACTGTCATTATGTCATTGTACAGAGTTTTGCTTACCTATAAGTATTTTTTCTCATTCAAAATTTCAACGAAATTTCAAATTGGTAATTATTCAAACATAAATGACCAATTTTTTTTATCGCTAAAGCATTTATAATTTCTATTATACAAAGTATCACAAAATAGGTTCAAAATAATGTAATATGTAGTGATGAAGCTCAAAGTAGCAATAATAAGTTTAATTAAAAGGTTTTTTTACCATGTATCAGTACAAACTTTAAAAATTATTGAAATACAACTCGTTAAATTGTACAACTTCCAATGTACAACTTCCAGTATTAATAATAATAATTATTATTATAATAAAGCAATTTCCCGAAGGCAAGGCTGCCCCGAAAAATATGCAAAAAATAACTTAACTTAAAATCAATTTTTTTTTTTTGTTATTTACAAATTAATTTATTATTATTTTACATATTATGACATTTTTATATTTTAAATCTGTATTTTGTATTTGTTCATTTTAATTTAAATTTTATATTTTATTTTGTTTATTTTTTTTTACTGGTACTTTAATAGGGTAAATCAATTAAAAATACCAATTTCCAATTACCATACTTTTTACATAATTTTATGTTATGTTGTAAACATGTTTTTAATCAAAGGAAAACAGATGCTGTTTCAAATTTATTTACTGAATTACTATTATACCACTTTATTTTATATGTATCATGAATGAATGATTGTAATTTGTATACAATATACTATTAAACTGATAATAAATGATGATGATGATAATCATCATATTATTTGGGTTTCGTAAAATGGATGATTGAATTGGAAATTTATGTTGAATTTATGCCTTTAATTTTAAATTACATGATATTATTCTAAAGAAATCCTTAATAAAAATTAATCTATAGACAAAAATTGTGAATTTTAGCATATTTTCAAAAATTTTAAATAATATATATTATTTATATTCTCCTAAATTAACCCACTACTCATTGCTTAAAAAACTTCTACACGGGGAATTGCTTCATTTTCTTCTTTATGTAGTTACGTTCCACAAAGTTAGATAAAATCAGATATTAAATTGATTAAATTTACCGTTAGATGAATAAAAACAAGCATCTCTTAAAAGCTTAAAAGTGTAAAATTATAATTTTCAAAACGAATAACCATAAATTGACTTATTTCAAATTTTATTTTTATTCCGACCACTAAAAATTTGAGATTCAAATATTTATTATAATTTCCAAAAAAAAGTGCTTTTAAAAATTTTTGATTTTTCATACTGCTTTGTTTTTAAATATCAATGGTATGAATTTATGAATTTAGTTGCAAATTATGATAATATAAGATCCTTAATTTTATTAACTACAGAAATTTATTATCTTTCTCTGAAATAAAATTCTATTCTTTTAATCGATAAGGATAAAATTTGAATTTTTGTAAAATAATTTATTATATTTTATCCTTTGGAATTTAGAAATTAGTAATGAAAATATTTTCTAAATATTTATTGCTTAAAAATATCCTTGAGTACAAAATTTTTAATATGAATTGCTAGGACAATAAAAAGAAAAAGCAAAAGAAGAAAACAGAAAGGAAGGTATTTGTACTAATTAGGATATCAATTTACGAAGATTTTGAGATTTAGAGAAAAATAAAGAGGAGGGCATATAATTGTCTGTATCAACTCTTCCACAAACATAATCTATACTGTTTCTATAAAATTTAATCATCTTTTCCAAGATATATGACAATTACCCGATGTATAACAGCTATCCGAGCAACTGTTAGATCTATGAACAACTTTTGTAGAAGTCGGAATCATACAACTTAACTTTTCAAATGACAAAATTTCAGATATTTATGTTATTTAATATTAAACTGATGATGATGTTCATTATCATTCATTTATCATCAATACTGCTAAATCGCCTAAGGATTTAATCCTCACCAAGATATTAATATATAGTTTTTCATATCTACCTCCTGTGATTTACAGTGTCACAAACGTAGTGTCAAATTTATTATACACTTAGAACTGTTTTAGTATGGATATAAAATGATAATTTGTTGCAACAATCTATATCTTAAGAATCGTAAGTAAAAATCTATCAAAATTATTTTTAATTTATATATTATTTTAATCAAAAGAAAATAAATTTATTATTTGAGTTTATCACAATTGAGTTTACCACAATAATATATCATATATATATATACTTTTAAATTGAAAGGTTGTCTATTCAATCCCAAAACAATTTTAAACGAACAAAAATTTAAATTAAAAGTTTATCACTTGTCCTTTAATTTTTATTTCAAAAATAAAGAAAAAAATTTCAGTCAAAGGAAATCAAATTTAAATTAAATTAAACTTAAAATAATTAGAAAAGTTAAGTTTTTAAATTTGGTTTTCTCCTCGCATCACATATTTTTCACAATATATCAAAAAAAAAAATTATAAAAACATATTTATTTTTAAATAATTAACTCTAAGCAAAAATTTTTTTAAAAATAAAATAATTGAAAAAAATAAAACAAAATAATATAACAGAAATTCAGATCTGTGACAGTTAGCATAAAACTTTTTAGCATAAAGCGACTTAACAAAAAAAACTTTTAACGAAATGATAATTCCGTAAAAGCAAAAACTTTGCTTTAAATCCTTTTGGTAAATATTTGACATGCAAGATGATTGTTACGAATTTTGAAGATGAATGTTACGATCGATGTGGCAAAAATTAAAATTAAAACTGAGCCTTTTTGGTTTTGTCTGTCATTAACAGTATGGCCGTTTTTTTATACCTTCTCAATTACAATTTTTTTAATTAAGTACCTATATTACAAGTTGAAAAGAAATGTCACGTTATGTAAGAGAAATTTCATGAGAGTAAAGAGAATTACGGTATAATTATTTTTAGCGTTAATATTGAATTTAATGTTATGAATAACTCACTGGTACCATGTCATTTATTTTTTGACATATAGCGATCAGTTTTTTTTATTATAAATCTTAACAGATGATATTGATGTTTATGTGATGTTATTAGGTATGTAGTAATGTTTATGCTATTGATCGTGATGATAACACATTATTGAAACTCTGATTTTGTAATTTATTTTAAAATACCATATCTAACTGTGTTCGAACGCCATAGGAAAATATATTTTTTCAAATAGGATAGCTATAATTTGAAAATATTTTGTGTCTTTTGTGTCTTTTTAAGAAATGATTTTAGACCAAATGTCCGTGCTCTCGAAAATTTTATACAATAATTGGCCTTGGTTAATTTAAAAATAAATAAAATAAAGTAAAATAAAAAAAAAACATACTTTTCAAATAATTTTCAAAAAATGAAAAAATTAAATTTAATTATGAACTTTAGAAAAACTTAAATTAACTTTTAAATAAAAATCTTTTTTAAAAACTATTAAACATATTTTTTGTTATTTTTAGTATTATTAAAAAAATTAATTGCAAAGATTATAATGTAAGTAAAAATTAAAAATTCAAATTTTTCTGATCAACTATAAGATATGCATTTTTTTTTTGTTTAATTATTTGATTCTTCCGGTAGTTTTTAAAACCTTTAAAACCAAATTTACTGTTAAAAAAATGTACTGCAACTTGCTCTTAATTGCGTTTCCTAAGGGAAATGGGAATTTTCCAAAGATACCAAAAATACCCCCTTGGCAGTATCAGATTGTTTAAGACTAAACCCACCTCCAATTTTAGCCAAAGTAATGGGATGTATGGAGTAGGGATAGCAGAGGATAAAACAAGCATCTTAATGTTTCCAGATTCTTGTTTTATCCTCTGCTACCCCTACTTCATAGTCAATAATCAGTTGGAGGTTTCATCCCATTACTTTGGAAGTGGAACTGTAAGGAAACAATGAATCTGCCTATTATTATTAATATTTTGCTATTACTGACAATAAGCATCAACAGTTACAACATTCAGTAGTATATAACCACCTTCCTGCATAAGGTAAGAATTGAAAGCAATCACACTGTAGCAACTATTATTATTAGTATTAGTATTAATTATTAAAATTATTATTATTTACTACAGAACCAGGGTCATCAGTGTATTGCAAGTAGTATACATAACACCTTTCCACATGATATAACAAAAGGTAGCTTCACTGTAGCAGCTATTGTTATTGTTATTATTAATTGCACGATATACATTATTACGATATAAAGTTACTATTATTGGATATGATCTGACCGAAGTTTGAACTCGAGACTCTTTAATTGAAAGGCTGGCGACTTAACCAGTACGTCAGATAACTTTTAATTTAAATTATTTTTTGCCTAATAATTTAATCTTTAGATACCTTTAATTAAACGCTAATTTACACTTTTTTACACTAATTTACACTCACACTTCAAAAAATATTATTTTTTCAAATTTAGATATAATGATTTAGTAAATGTCTAATTTCATCCCCTTTCAAACAAGTCGTCTTTGAAGAAATATTAGCTTTAGGCAAATAATACACCCCGTATTTTTTTTTTATTTTACCTTTATCTAATGATTTTATGTACATTTTATGAGAGTTTCAATTTATTTTATATAATACAGTTGAAAATTAATCGATTCTTTCATTCCATGTTGATCTTCTCAGACGTAAGAACGCTTTTTGAAATTTTAAATATAAATTTGATTTGTATGTTCAGAATTTCAGCGAATTTTTAGCTTATTGTATTTATTCTTAGAATCAAAATTTAAAAATTATACATTACACATGGAAAATAATAACTAAAATACAATCGTTTTAAAATAATCAATCGGAATATTCTTAGAATAACCACATGAATTTATAATTTACTTAAAAAGAAATTAAGAAAATCCATGATTTTGATTTTAAGTTTTTAATTTAACTTTTAATACATATAACAAAAAAAACAAATTTTTTTAAGGTAAAAAATATATTATTTTTTTTTTTAAATATTTTTAATTTTTGGTATGCATACATACATATTTATATTATTATTAAAAAATTTCTTTTCAATTTTATGAAAAAAAAAATTTCATTTTAATAAATTGTTTTATAATAAGCCTTTCATAAATAAATTTTTCACACATACATATATATATGTTAATAATTAATAAAAGCATTAAATAAAAAACTTATTTTAAAAAACTTAAATTTAGGATAAAAAAAAGATAATTTTACATTTTCTACCGTTAGTACAATAACAGTATCTTTATTTTTAATGGAAATTATTTGAATGTTTGATAATTAGACCACTAATTAAAAGCAAAACTTTTGGGATTCGAACACACACTCCCTCGGTGTTTAGAGCGTATTTTATACGCTCTTACCCACTAGGCCACCGAGGACCCTTAAGTAAGGATATGTGAATTATATGTAATATATATGTAAATTATTATTAAGTTAAATTTTTTTTTATGGACATGAATTCTGCAATTGAATTATAAAACACGTGAATCTATAGAATAAACAATTAGAGAATTTAAGTTTTAAGTAATTAGACTTATTCGATGTCTTATAAAACAGATTTTTCCTTTAAATGCTGGTTAAATAACAAGTGTGTTAAATAACTATAGATTAACCATTGCGATAATTTCTACCAAAATACATATTTTTTATAAATTTAATATGAACCATACAGTCAGTCATTATCCCTTTTCTCCTATTCTTCAAAATTCGAGCGAATTTAGATTAAGATACAATTACATAGGGTACATTTTATCTATATCTTCGAAAGCCAAAAATCAGCTCTTTCTGGTGCATATTCGAAGTTTCATTCTGTTTCATGGATAGATTCAGTTTTGCGGCTGGATAACCAACTTACCGCAACGCTAAATATTATTAACAATTCGATCAACATAAAATCAACGCTTACTATATACTTCTACTAAAAAATGTATACCTTTTTTACAAAAAATATATACAGTTAAATATATGAAGATGAATCGTATTAGGCAATAAATTTGACCAAAGTTCTTAAATAATTATATGCGGTTATCTCATTATGATCGAATTCGTGATACTTCAAAAATATAACACATATACATAATAAAAAAACTATCGAAAAATAATAAAATCAAGCTTCTGCCCAAATCACAAACATTATATAAAATATTAAAAATGAAATATTGTCATACGATGTATTAATACTATCGGAATAAATACTAAGGGATTATTTGTACTCCTTTCACTTACTCCTACTTCTGTTCTCCAGTTTAGCGTACTATATTTCTTAAACTAGTATACTGCTTCTGAAAAATATCTTTCCAATCACTTTCCATAATAACTAGTCCGGTAGTCTCGTCTAGAAAGGGAGCCAAAAATTCAGGTTTTCTTATTTATTTATACGGATTATAAATAATGATACCTTATTATAAAATTAAAATTTAATAATCTAAAAATAAAATATTTGCAATAACCATATTTTATAATTTCGATTTTTTTATATCGTATGAAAAGCTCAACAATACCAAAATTAGATTAAATTGAAAGTAGTAAAAAATGTCATATAAAATCAATTGTTGCCAAGTGAAATTAAACAAAAGAAAAATTAAACCAAAAAATTCTTATTCTAAATTTTATCATAGTTATAAGATCAAAAAATAGGTATAAAATGCTTTCTTTAAAATAAATGTGATGGTTTGGTTTCTTTTGTACATGTATACAAAATAGCAAAATGCTAATAAAATTATTTTCAAAATAAATTAAAAAAAAATTTCTTATTTGTTTTTCACTCACTCTGTCGGTCCGCCCGTCCTTCTCCTTGACCGTTTAAGATATATTAATTAAATTTTAACCACTAATCTGTCTCTTAAGAATATTAATGTTCTAGAACAAATTTCTTATGTAGTATCACCCATTATAGTGCGACAGCCTCTCAAAGTTTAAAATATCCTATTTTCAAATGTTCATATCTTAGGTTCTTTTTAATATTTTTTTAATCTAAAAAAACTAAGACAAGAGTTTTTTGTACTTTCATAATTCAATATCATAATTAAACAATTTTCAACAAATGAGAAAAATCTATCAGAATTTTGCATAGGTTATGTTAGAAAAATTGTTTTTGTACCACACCTGTTTAAGAGCTATTACAGTGGTCAAAAATTAAAGCTTAGACACAATATGTACAATATTTTGCAAAATATAATGCAAAAATTAAAGTTTCAAGATTAGAATTTTACATGTGTTAATGGCTTTTCTTAATTATATCCAGTTTTCTTAAAATTGAAGAAAGTGCCTCTTGATTTTCCACAATTTCTTCTTACATATAAAATTCTCAATATTCTAAACTTTATTTTTTTATTATCTTTTAGTAAATGTGCTCCTTCAAAACACATTTGGTTTTACATTCTGCCTTGTTTATTACTAAATATCCTTATTTGTTTCTTTTTATTTTTCTTTTCTATTGTTTTTTACTTTTTAATTCTTAAAAATAATTACTTGTACTTTAATAATTTAAATATTATAAAAAGAAATACAAAATTTTTTATTTTTAAATTTATATTTATATAAACAATTACTGTATTTATGAAAAAAGCTACCATTTTCTTTTGGTTTTTTTTTTTTTTTTGTTTTATTGGACTCTTCTGTTTTAAATACAAACTTTAATACAAATATATACCACCATTCTTTCTATTATAATATGAGAACATTTTTAGAACAACAACAATAATAGAAAAAAAAAATTTTAAGTAAAAAAAAAAATAAATAAATAAATAAAATACCTAAGAGATTCCCATTTTAAATATAAAATTCTAAGTACACTTCCATTCTCACCTTCCGGTTTAGGTTTTCAATTTTTTGTTTATTCTTTTTTTTTATTCCTTTTTTTTATATATATATAGAAGGGGGATGTTGTACCGTTAACCCGACACAATATTTTAACATAAAATCATAACATAACGGTAATAATATCTTGTGGAGGAAAAGTGCATTTTCAAATGATATTTTTACCATTTTATCTGGAAAATTATAAGGTTTCAATTTTTTTTTTAATCATAGATTCGAAAATTGTACAATATTTTCTGACAAAAAATCAATTTTTTTAGTAATTTGTCAAAAAGTGTAATTTATTAGAGTTGAATTATTATTTTATCATTATTGTTTATTGATAATTTTACCAGTAAGCGTTAAGTGAACTTTATTTAATTATTTATGGTAGGTGAGAGCTCTTTAGGATATTTTGAAGTTTAATTTATTCTAAGATATTTTATAAGAATCAAGATTATATCATTATGTGAAGAATTTATCTTAAAAGTTTGTAGCCAATTATCGGAGGTAAACCCTTTTATATGTATAAAATATCAACATAGCTAAATACTCTATATATAGTCTATACATACATATAAAATTTCTATACACTTCTAATTGTATCAAAGATCAAGGACGCTTTGATGTTTTGTTTGTGTTTGTTTTTGTTTCTATTTTTTTTTTTTTTCATTTTTAATTCTCATTTTCCTTATTTTTTTTTTTGTCTTTTTCTCATTGCATTTCATTTTCTCACTCAACTGTAAATTATTTTTAATCTTTAGTTTAATTTTTCTTTTTTCCTTCGGTGAATGTTTTATTTACACATGTGTATACGTATAAAATTATCTTAAATGGATGTTTATATTAGCGTATATTAGACAGTCTAACCATCGATTTTTATCAAGTTGAGGTATCATTTTTAGATCTTTTTAATTTATAGGTTATTATTTTCTTTGCCATTCAGAGTCAGAATAATTTTTCAACTTTTTTCGGCATTATTTTATGTTGCTTTAAAAAAATTATAAATCTTCAAAATATGTCGCTTTTGAATGCTTAAAATAAAGTGATTCAAAAAAAAAATGGACAAAGAAAAGCTCCAAGAAGCTGTTAATAATAATTATTAAAGAGTAAAGCCAAAAACAATGGTTAAGCGTTGTTTCTTGTGTTATAATGAGACATTGATGAGAAGTATAAAGTATTTAAAATCTAAATGAAAAACCGGAAGAGGAAATCAGAAAGGATATGAATATAGTCATATTCAAACAATTACAATTTGTTTGTAGACACACAACAATTTGTTTGTAGACAATTACATTTTTAGACCAAGTTTAGAAGCACACTTTCCCTTTTAAAAAAAAAAAAAAACTTTCTTTAGTGATATAGCTTAAATTTCAATAACCTGATCTAGCCATAAACATTTTTACTTACTTTGGGTGGGATTCTTTATGGAGTTTCTCATATTTCAATCTGAAATTTATTTAAATTAAGAGAGGTTATGTCAATTAAATAAGCACTTCGCGTCACCACTATGTTTTAGTGAGCTACAGCGATATTAAATTTTTAAGCAGTGTAAACATATTATGGATATACATATATACTTATATCGAAATAATAACAAAATTATATAATTATTTACATGTATACATAATATTACAAATATATATTAATTATGTATATATTTAATATTAAAATTGAGTACATTAACACTTTTCATTTAAATGATGTACTTATGATGAGACAATTTCATCATTACAATTATTAATTATAATCAACATCAATTTATATAATCAACATATACAAAATGTCACAGAATAGGAAGAAATTACGATAATAAGAAAAAGATGAATTGAAAATAAGTAACAAATAGAAGCACTTTTATGGTTCTTAAAATAATAGGATCTAAAGACTTTATACAAATTACAAAAACTTGGGTGATGATCTTAAACAATTTCTGGAAAAACAACATATTAATATTTTGATTATTTTGGAAATGGTAAGAAATATGACACAAAGGTAAGTGACAGTGTAAGGTTCAGAAGGCTACAAGAAAAATAAAAATTTGTGAAAAAAACAGTTGATAGACAAAGAGATTTTTATTAAATTCATCATGGAATTTTCAAAAAAGTTTCTGGAGAAATTCATCTTAAGCATTTTCTTCTGAAACATTTTCGATCAGTCGGAGGTGAACATAAAAAATTTACAGCACTGTCAAAGAAGCTGCTAATGATTTAATTAGAAGAAATACTGATCCAAGTTATCACAACGGCTCTAAACTGGTCTAAGTGTGCATCGGAAGATTCTACCTACATAATTACTTACTTATCATGAAATCCTTAAAACCATTCTTTTAAGAACTGCTAAAAACTTCCCTAATCATACTAATACATCATCCTGTATTTTAATATTTTGTTACTAAATATTAACTTTAAAATGCTATGTTTTATTTTGTTTTACTTTAAATATCCTATTTTTTTTTTACATTTGTTTACAGTAATTGTATATATGAATGTTATTTACTAAAATGCATTTTGTTTTTTATTTTTTTTTTTCGCAAAATATTCTTTTCATTTTGAATTAGAAACACACTTTAAATATTGTAAAAATTATCTTTTTTGACACGAGAGATGTGTAAATATGAATGTGTATCTGAATGAAAATGATAACAAAACATTTGATCTGTGTGACCTTTTAATTTATTCATTCATATATTAGATACACATATGTATGTACGTATATATAAATAAACACAAAAATACATATATATATACATCTATATATAAATTTGCAATAACCTAAATTGTATAATATATTATTACCAGTAAGAAATGTGTTGCTTTAAGGATACATTAGAATAAAAACATAAATATTTACATATATATACAAGTACATAAATATTATTATATATTATATACATGTGTAAAAACAAATGTGAAAGAATTTATTTTTAAAAGGCTTAATATAAAGCTAGCAAAACTGCTTTTTTTTATTTGTTTTTGTTCTTGTATTCCTCTCAACTTACTGTTAAAAAGGATTTCATATATCGTTTTTTTTTTTCTTTTGTACTGTTAAATTCTTTTTTCATAATTAAGAGCTTGGAATATGAAAGTAAGTACATGTTATTTTTATGTTTATTTAAGAATTTATTTTAATTTTAAGTTGAGGCAAAAAAAAAAAAATTAAAAATAAAAGTGATTTTTTTCTCCACATTTTGAAGAAATCAAAGTTTTACGTACCTACATTGAAAATATATTTCTTTTATGGCTCCCAAACTGCACAAAATAAATTAATTTCTCCAAAAACAAAAAAAAAATTTTTATTTAATTAGTTTTCACGATAGTTTTCTTTTTCATTTATATTTAAATATACTTAAACAAAAATATTAGTCACTCAATCATATGAAATATGAAATATGCAATACCCATTGCGAATACCATATATTTTGCTATACAATATTTCAAATCTCCTAATATATCAAATCTCCTAAATTTATGCAATAATTTTTTTCACTGAAATTTAATTGAAACAAAAAGTTTGACACGTTCAGACCATAATGAGATAATGAATAATTTTTAGATTTAAAATAAAACAGAAATAAAATCTAAAAGGATATGTGCACATTTAAATATGAACAAATAAAACAATAAACAAAAATTTAAGAGAGTATAATGTAATATGCATATATACATATATACTTAATTATTTATAATGTATAAAAAAATGTTTTCTTTTTTTTTTAAGTTCACAGAAGTACAATTCTCAATAGTAAATAAAGTTTGTTAATTTAAAACAGAAAAAAAAAAATTTATACTTTATGTAAACAAATTATAAGTATCGTACGGCATAATAATCAAAAAGCCCAACTTATTATTTGTATATATACAAATATTTCTCAATCAAAGAAAGTCTCCTGAACAACAAAAAATTGTAAATTCAAATGTGGACATATTGAAATCTTGTAGGGGCCTCGGTGGCCTAGTGGATAAGAGAGTATAAAATACGATGTAAACACCGAGGTAGTGTGGGTTCGAATTCCACACACGTCGTAAGATTTATTCCCCCTTACGACATTTACAGCCACGTCTGAACAGGAAAGGCTGTGTAATTTCCTGTCCACATTTCCTTTCCGCTGTAAACACCGAGGTAGTGTGGGTTCGAATTCCACACACGTCGTAAGATTTATTCCCCCTTACGACATTTACAGCCACGTCTGAACAGGAAAGGCTGAGGAATGCATTAAAAAAAAAAAAAAAATTTTGTTTCTAAAAACTTTAAATCTTTTTTAATTTTTTATGCTGAGAAACTAGGAGTTCGAATTAAAACTGCACTATACATTTAATTAATATGTGAATTAAAAATCTTATTTTTAATCTATCCATACTCCAGCAAAAAATTAAAATTATGAATCTGTGAACATATTTTTTTCTTTTGCATGAATATTGTTTTAAACACTTCTCAAGATCCAGAAACTTTAAAATATACATATTTTCAGCAAAAATTAAGATTGGTTTCGAAAGCATAGTTCTATAATTCCAAATATTAGAGGACAACAAAAATATTTTCCTAAATTTAAATTTTTGTTTTTTGGTATATGTTGTCTTTAAAGGATCAAATAAAAAAGCTTCCTTATAGATCCTTATTTAGTTAGTTCAAATCCCACTATATAGAAGCATTAATATATTACTATAAATTATATTTTTGATAGTTACATCCTTAAATGCTGTCGAGAAAATTATATAATATACACACATACACATATACAATATTAATTTATAATGTACTTGTATTGTACAATTACCATTTTAAAATAAAAAGAAAAAATGTACTTTTATAATTCAAAGAATTTTTTTTCTTTTTTTTTTTTATTACAATTTCATTTTAGTCAAAAGAAATTGAGAGCTATAGAAAAAATAAAATTTCTTTTGGAAAAACAAAATAAACTAAAAAAAAGTTTAAAAATTTTTCGCCATTTTTTATTTTTTTTGTTTTAACTTAAAAAACAAAACTTTAGAACAAGCATTTTGTATTCATTGCCTTATTTATCTTTTATGTATTTTAAATTGTTTCAACAGCTTTAAATCCTGTTTTTATCAATAGACATTCAAGATTAAGCGAATTAAAACCATTTAAAGATATGTCAGGGTTATAGACTATATTATTATCGTCCTTTAAAAATCATTCAAATTGATATGAAAATATTTAAAGTGATATTTAAATATTTTTAAAGTGTAGTATTGTCGTTTTCAATTTAAAAAGAAAATGTGTAGTGTTTTAATACTTATATTCGAAAAAATTTACTTGAGCCTACAATAATAAGTTAATAAGTTGAAAATTTTTAAAAATAAAATATTTGATTAGTTTCAAGGATATTAAAAAATAAGAAAACAACATTTGAAATTGATAGCATACCATTATATATGATGGATTTGCAGATAAATCAAGCTAGTCACTCACCGATACTCACCTATACGTTGGTCTTCTCTGTTGTAACTGAGGCTGAGTAACTCTTTTGAAAAATCTGGTAACCAATGCAGATGGAGTAATAAAGTTCAGCGAGCAAACGCAAGGCGGGATCTATATATGTAAATCTCTTAGCAGCGTCTCTTTCAATAATAGGCGAGAACAAAAAGGCTCTGTTCTCTCAAAGGATGGCTGAACTACATAGAAAGGAAAACTACCGTAAACTCTTCAAAAGGCAAAAGAAAACCACTGAAGTATATGTTCCCTAGAAAGACAAAATAGTATTATTATATTCTGCTGAAGTATGGTTGCTGAAAACAGAACATATGAATAGATTGGATGCAATTGAGATTTAGATAAGATGCTAAAAATTTTGAACCGAAAAAATAACAAATGCTGAAGTTCTTAACAGAACGAACACCAACCGACAACTATTTCAAATAGTAAAACGGGGAAAGGCGGCTTGCTTCGGTGAGTCAAGATTATGCGTGAGTCAAAATATTAACTCCTTCAACTAATAACTTAAGGCAAAATAGAAGGCAGGCGAGGAGTTGGGAGAAACAAATGTCGTGATTGCGTAACATTAAAAATTTAACGAGAATACTCATTATTGGCGAACTGATCCACATAGTATCAAATAGAATAGTGTATAACGAAAGAGTTAACAAGATAACATAATTGAGAGAACCATTACTGTGTCATGCTAAAATCCATAAGTGGTTATGCAGTTATAGTTAAGAAAATATTATATTGTGAAAGAAAAATTGGTTTTGAAAAAGATTATTTACAAAATTAACCAACAAACAGAATAGAATAATTGCTTAAAAATAAATAACCGTTCACTTTTAATAGGTTTTGTCATCTTGGTAAAATTAAATTACATGTCAAATAAATTCATTTTTACTTTTAAAAGTAACACTGAGTAAATCTTCTACATATACTTACTATACAGGATCAATAAAACCTTCGGAATCAATAAAAAGTGAAAGTATAATACTTTGGAATTGTTTTCTTTAATAAAGTTCACAAATTATCGTTGTATTTTTTGCAAAATTAACCTTGAACCAATTTTTTATATAATATTACAATTTTTATAATTAAATTTACACGTTTTTCACATTAACTAATTATTGTCATTTCATTATCAAATAAATCTTAAATTTACGGAAGCGGATCACAATCCTGCGCGCCAAAATTAACCTGCGACAAAATCTTGCTTTTTCATTACAAAATCATTACAAAATCTATCTTTCTAAAATCTTGCATTACAAAATCTTTCACGGACAAAATCTTGCAAAATATCTTTAAAGGAATAGATTGTGGCTTTATTTTTAAGATATGTATAAACAAATAGTTATGGACGATTTTAGAGTTGGATTCAAAAGCAGGTTTGCCCCTTTGTCCAGTATATTTATGTGTAAGAATATGTGACATTCTGAAATAAATGCCTCCTAGTAGATTTTGAAAAAAGATTTTCGAAAGTAAAATTTTGTATGCAAGATTTTGTCGCATTAGATTTTCACGTAAAAGATAATGTAAGCAAACCCTAAATTTACATTATAGTTTTCCGTTAAAAGCAATCATATTGATATATTTTTTAAAAAGACTTTAGGCAATTTTTCGGAATTATTGAAAAAAAAAGTTATGTTAAATAAATTATAAATTATATTTTTATCAATATCAAATTATATTTCATTTTAATGTTTGAATGTTGAAAAGTGATCATATCAATAAATCAAAAACATTCAAAAAAAAAAAAATAATTTTCATGTGAATACGACCAGATGTAAATAAACCTTTACACAAAAATAAATAACTTGTAAAATTGACCATAAAAGCAATAAAAACATAATTTTGTCAATATTTTAGTATTATTTGTTAATTATTAGAATAAAGTTAAAATTTGGGCGGTTTTTCTTTATATACAAAGTGCATTTTTTATGTAAGTTTATTATATGAAAATAATTAAAAGTTAAAGAAAATTAATAGTTTTAACTTAAGTGTTACACAGTTAAGTATAACACAGTTTTTATTATAAAAGTTTTTATAAATTAAGTTTTTGTAGAACTATTAAAGATGTTTTTTTAAAAGGTATATTAAAAGTGTTTTGAAAGGTCTATTAAAAGTGTTTTAAGTTTATCTGTTTCTTTTAAAAATTTTTTTCATAGATCCATTCCAAGATACAGTGTATATTATTTTTATAATTTATAAAGTTACAATAAAGTTAAAATATAACCAATAACTAATAATTGCCCTAAAATTATGCAATAAATTTTGGCCAAATTAATATATTTTGGTTTTGTAGTTTAATATCTAAATATGAGGGTGTCGATTGCCATGTGGTTTATTAAACAAGACAGTACGACTTTAAATCCTGTATAATATAAAATATAAACATTGTAAATATAAACAAAATAAATAATATTATGGTATAAATTATTAATAATAGTATTCAACTAATAATGGTCTTAGTAGCTGATAGTTTATTAATATGTATATAGCAATATCCTATGTTATATGTAATATTAATATAAATAAATAAACTATGCAATACTGGTCTTTATGCAATAAATAAACTATGCAAGTTACTGGTCTTTCACACAAAAGATTACAGATTCAATACTCCCGTCAGATCAAAATATTATATAAAATAAAATAATACATAATGTAAACAAATAAAAAAAAATACAATTAAAGATTAATATTTGTACTGCAACCACATCTGAAAAGGTAAGGCTGATTTATTTCTTCATCACTTTGTTTGTGGTAGGAGAACCGAAAATATATGTGATCATATTATACATGTAGATAACGTGATCAGAAAAGTATTTTTGTTGACAAATTCTGTCAAACTTATATTACTAGGATTAATAACTAGGATTATTATAACTAGGACTATAATAACTAGGATTATTATAAAATTTATAATTTTTATATTACATTGTATGTTAATCTTATCATTTCAGAATTACTTCTTTTTTTTTTTTTTTGTTTGAGTAATCAAATTTGCATATATTATGTCATTTTTTATTTACTTAGAAAATCCTTACTGTGTGCAGCTACAAGCAAAGTCTTTTTACGCTAATTCGAGTCGATTTACGCCGTGAGTAAAAATTACTATCACAATGAAAACATTTAAAATCATAAAAATGGAATTTATTTTTCTGTTGAGATTTATTTTATTTATGAAATTTGGTAGTTTTTTTATTTCTTCAATTTATTTTTGATGTGAAATCCTTTTTCTGAATGAAACAAATTCAAATAAGGAATATGAAATATGAATATTATGAAAGTTAATGTGAATAAAAATATGGCAACACAACACATTTGACATTTGACATTTCAAAGTGTATTGATTATGTAAAAATGTAAAAGTCAAAAGTTGATTCTTCGTTAGCTGTCTAAGTATAAGCGTCGTGACTATGTTAATTGTAGCATCAATATTTTTAAAATTTATATATAAAAATATCTAATAAATATCATTTTACAAAGTGTTATTAAAATATTTGAAATGTGTTTAGCAGAATCTTTATTTTTCATGGACAAAAATCAAATGAACAAATAAAATATGATGTGCAGGTTATAATATGTATGTACCTAATGGAATATAAAGTTTTATTTTTTTTTTTCTACATTTTCCAATTTTTGATTAATGTTAAAAGATTTATGAATCCTTTTCTTTTCTTATAAACAACAAACTATTATAATATACTCACCCATTCAACAATTATTTTTAATCACAAGGAAAACTCAACTTATAAATCCGAAAAATATTATTAATTTATTTCCATAAACTAAGAACTGCTCAATTATCATCATCTGATAGAAGTATTATAGGTGTACCAAAATCTGCACATGTAGTAATAGAGGGAACCTAACAGATCTACATTTTCAGTGTTACTTATACTCCTTAAACAATAATAATAATCTTATCATCTAGTTCAAGTACCTCCACTAGTCCTGTCATCTAATATGAAGAAATATCTATTTAAGCTATACCATAATGTTTTTATTAAAACTTCTTACTTTACCCGACTGGACAGATTCTTTCCTGTTTTTGTTTTTTTTAATTAAAATTTTAAAATAATATTTAAAAAAAGCTGCATTATTTTAAGATGCTTAAGACTGACTAATTTAAAATAATTATAACAAAAAGAAAAAAGGCTTTTTTTGTTTTATTTTATAATTCAAAATATTTTATTTTCCATTAATACTTTTTTAAAAGTTTTAAAAAATATTTTAAATATTCAAAAATCTTTATGTCCTTTCTTTTCTACATTATAAATTTATTAAGAAAAAAAAATTTAATAAAACTATTCATGGGTTTTTCAAGAAATTGACAAGATTATTAATGTATAGAAAATGTATTTCAGGATTTAGTAAGGAAAATTTAAAGAAATATACGAAAATACAAAGATATATTATATATATATCATTGCATTTTTGTATATTTCTTTGAATTTTCTATAATATATATATAAAAGTATGAACTATGAAAATAAAATCTGATTTGATATACAAATAACTAATTTAAGAATTTCTAATACAACTTTTAATATTTTAAAAGTTATATAAATTCAAAGGATCAAATATTTTTGATAAATTATTTTGAAAATATTAAAAAATTTGTTTATCATGAATAAATTTATAAATAAATAAATAAAATAAAAAAAAATTAAAATAAGTTAAATAATCACTCAAAAATTGTATATATATATATATATAAAACGAATAATATGTATATTAAAATAATATGTCCATATATTAATTATGTATATAAAAGTCAGTGATGGATTTCGCAATACCAAATCTAAAAGTTAACATTTTTAAAAATATTGTTAGCGATTTATTTATACTTTTTTGGAAAAAGAAAGTAATTCTCAAATTATATATTAGCGTGTCAACTATATAATAATGAACAAAACTAATACATTTTCCGACCCTCCTTTGCATGTTTAAAAAATTGACCAATTGATCAAATAATGACCAATGGAATTACTTATAAAAGGGGTATGATAGGTAAGTAAGTAGAAAGGGTTACAATTAAAGACTAAAACCAGTTCAGGTCCGTTGTGATACACTGAATAAATTTTCCTCTAATTAAACCATTGAAAGGTAATTACAAAGCGGTGTAAATCGACAAACCAAAAAGTATATTTAAGAAGAATTTGCACAGAAACTTTATTTTTTTTATTGCAAGAATCAAACATACACACAATAGGTGAAAGATTGATTAATTTTCCTCTTGCATCTTCTACATATCATAATACCATCTTTGCATCTTCTACATATCATAATGCTATCTTTGCATCTTCTATATATCATAATATGAAGGAAGTTTTAATCTTCTGGCATATATTGTAGATCGGCTTGTTGTTGAGATAATATTTGTAAGTTGTTTTAGATTTTACTTTCCTCAAAATTTGATGTTTTAAGCTTCACCTTATTCATTTAAGGATGAGAGGCAGTTACATCAAACCTCTGATAAATGAGCTATACAAAATAAAAATTGTTTGATTATATGCTTTTTTCTTATTACATTTTAAGTATTAAAGTTATTTAAGGATCAAAGGTATAACAATATAAGTCAAAAGAATAAAAAAATTTGTTTCGAAAAGCATTCAATTCACTCAATTTATGGAAGCTTCGTGTGTGAAATGTACACACATACATACATTCAAATATACAAATTCCATTTGTTATATAAAGCAAAAATCGATAATAAATTATTTTCTCTTGAATAGTATGATATTAAAATTAAATGTGGTTTATTTTCATAAATTTATTTTAAATTGAAATGTTTAATATATTTTATTGTCAACTAATCAAAAAATATTCAAATTTTGATTAGATTTTGGCTTAAAATAAAATATTTTACTCAATATTTGACAATTTTCATTGTTAAAAAATTATAAAAAAAAATAAAACAGCACTAGTTTTTTAGTTAAGTTCTTTTGTTTAAGTTTATTAATTAATTGAATCCTTCATACTTTTTTTTATAGAATTGAAAATTTTGTTATCTGTATATATAGTTCCTTTTAGTCTTAAAAAATGCATCTATTTTTACAATTCAAGTTGATTTGACGTCGAATTCATATTTACCAAAATAACAATTGTGTAACCATCTTCTCATCCTCACCCACCTCATGTCTTCTCTAAAATTTGGGATGATTACATTTTGTATTTACAAAAATTTAAAGAGAATATATTAACATCTTCGTACATCACATTTCTACAAACCTTAAAACTATTTTTACTCCATGGTAGAGTCTTCTCTTGCTTAGTACAATGTCACTAAATACTGACCTATTGTTTTGTCAAAAAAGGAGGTGGTGTTTAATAGGTTAAAGTCCCACATATTAATAAAGGAATCGTGCTTGTACCGTTCTTGTTTAGCAACTATTTCAATGATTGCCACCTAACACCGTAATTTTCTTAACAACGCAGATCATCAAATTACTTTCAACTGGTATTTTAAACATAAATATTACCAAAAGGAAGTGATTGATTGGGTGTCTCAAAACACAATTGTATATTTTTAATAATTTGGAAAAAGTGTTTTTGTCACAACTTGCACAATTTTCAGAGTTGAGATAAGCTTAATATCCCAACCTGGTAGTAAATAAAAAAATTAATATTACAAAATGAAAAATAATGTAGTGTCTAGTTTATTTTAGTAAAGAGTTTAGTTTTAGGGCGTAAAGCAAACTTTTAATGAAAAAAATTAAAATATGATATTTTAATAGCAATAGCTCCTCAACCAATGAACTCGTGAATGTCTAACCATAGAACCCCACCTCCCCTACAATTTTTTTTCATGTTTTAATATCCTCAATCACTTACTTTCTTTTGGCAACACTTTAACAATTTATACTACCCGTATTACAATTAATTCTTTAAATTGGATGCATTAATTGTTTATCAGCAATACAATGTATGATAGTGTCATATTTATCATACAAGAACAAGTTTTCTCTATTTTATATATTAAAGATAAAAAAACCAAAAGATATAGGTGCCGCATTTAATCTTAATTCATAAAAACTTTTTTAGATCATTTTTTATAACAAAAAATAAAACTAATTTTAAGCAAAGATTTAAAGATTAACTGTAGATGATACCTAAATAACTAGTTATACAAACCACTAAATAAAAGCTTATCAATTAGACGCAAAGAGAGCTCAAAATAAGCTGTTGAATAAACTAGACAAATCCATTTATGAAAAAAGAGACATTGAACAAATGTTAACCCTTTAATATCAAACGTATTGCTTAGTACAAGCATCAGTTAATGTTCATCATTTTGAGAATTATTACTACCCAATTTACTCATCATTTACTTAACTTAGTTGGTTTGTAAATAAGGACTAAACTACTTAATTACGGTTACGGTGAAGTTAATTGATTGTTAAAAACTAAAAATCTACTAGAAAAAAAGGAATCTGCTATTAGTTAATCACGATTGAAGGAAACATGGTTGAGTTAGAATATGAGATTAATAATGCAAACTATGGGTCTTTTAATCATGCGGCAAATTTTACGGTAAAGTTTGGCTCCTTAGTATTATTTTGTTATCGCTAACATCAAAGATACCAATTATTAGATAGAAAATTTTATTTCTAAACATATGTATATTAAGAAAAATTTTTAGTAAGTTTAAAACTGTTCCACTTTTACTTAAATAAATTATAAAAAAAAAATATATATATATATTAAACAGAATTTAATACGGAATTTAAATATATTTTAAAAAATATATTTTTTTTTTTAATTATTTTATTTATAGGTAATAATACCCATATTATTACACATAGGTATTAATACCTATTAATAGGTATATTGATTAATTTTACTCAAATATTATTAAATAAATATCAATTATAGGTTATAATTTATAAACAAAAATGTAATTAACGTGTTAATAATAAGAACTTATTTTGTATTTAAATTTTCGATTTTTAATAATTCCTTTCATAATTCTTTTTATTTAAATAATTTATTTCAATATATATATTAGTTGGTTAAGATATACTTTTAAAAAATCATTTATTTATTGAGTTTTATGTTTTACATTACTTTGTTTATATATACGTAGTATACACATATATGTACATAACATTTATATTATCCTGTTTTGATAAATTATTTTTAATAATGATTAAATGAAAAATAAAATATCCTATAGGCTATACAATATTAAATTATAAATATTTTATTTTTGGAAAATATTATTAATTTTCTCAATGATTTTAAATAAAAATTTGATTTTAATAAAAATTAGTTTGATGATCGATATATGAAATAAATAATTATTTTTTTGCCAGAGTTTAGTTACTTTTTGTATGTCAATTAAAATTTTAATTAACATTAAAACATGTTACAGAGTTAAATATAATATCCTTATATATATAATTATAATATATGACTTAACATTTAACTTCTTTTCATTTTTTTTTTTTAGTTAACAAACGACTAACGAGGGTAGTACGGATTTTATTTTAATTAAACCTCATTCTTATATGATTATTACACATGCTAGAAGTTTATGCATGTGGATCTTAACTGTAAACTTTGCAGAGAAATTGACACTTTAAAGAGAGTGGAGCATTTTCTCTGCACCTGTCACAATCTGTCAAGAAAATTGTTGAAATGTCTCGCTAGTTTTCTAAATATATAAGTAAATTCTCTGTCAACGATCTAACAAGATTTCAAAACTTCTTCAAACCGTCATAGTTGTATCATCGTGGCATAAATCTATAGAGAAACATAACAACTCTTATCAATCTATTCTTATGTTTTTGAAGATTCCCTATGAACCTAGTGTTTAGTGATCACTGACACATTAGTTCAGCGTTCATCAACAAAAGAAAAAATGTATATGATTATTAGCACTCTTTACAATTAATCCACATCATCTTTAAAGATTCTTAACTTTTTTAATACAATTGTGGTTTCTACTTAATATGATCTTATCATACTATTTTATTCAGTTTTTCAATATGGTCAGTCAGAATTTTTCACCTTTATAAATTTAATTTTTTTTATACAGAGTTTATAACTATGTTATATTAAATTACTACAAAATATTTTAATTGTTCAACTCATAATAAGCAAATAATCATTATGAGTCTTCTAGATTGTTTTTGACATTGTTGATTGTTATAAATTTTGGGAGTTAAATATGAAATTTTTTTTGCATTTGTATCAGTGAATGTTCTTTAAGTTGATTCTTTATTAAGAAGTCTTTAAGGGGAAAGTGACATTATATATGCATATGCAATAATTTGTTTTCTTGCTACAAAAGCTGCTTTCTATAATTAGTAATCCAACATACTTTACTTTCATTTATTTAAGTTTTCCATTTCACTTTTATTTAAGTTTTGATACTTGCAAGTATTGCATTTGCTACCTATGCAGAATTTAAAACCGCACTTCTTCGATTAATAAGCAATGTGCTTAACCAATCGGCAATCTGGCGCCTTGAAAGAAAAAATTAATTAAAAATTATTTTTAATTTTAAATTTTAATTTTACAACTTTGTTAAAATATAGAATAATTGATTGATTTATCAATTAATTATTTATTTTGTTTGTTTATGAAATAAGTAAATATTATAGTTTTAAAATATCCTATTAATACACTAAAGTCATATTAATTTTCTTTCTTTTAATATTAATCAAAAAAAAATGTTTTCTCGTTAAAGGGTAAAGGAAATAATTGAATATTTTCTTTCAAATATGCGTATTTAAAAAAAAATAACAAAAGACAATTTTTCTTTTACCATTCTTTTAATGAAAATTCAAACATTATTTCAGAAGAAAAAAAAATTATGTCACTGAAAAATGAAAAACAATTCAGAAACTCATTTAAAACTCTTTTGAAATAATTTATTATGTTGCGAAAGTCTAAGAAAACGTATTAAACCTCAAAAGGATTTATAGGATATATTAAATAAATTAACTAGTAAAGAATAGCCAACATCCTTTCTAGTAAAGAGCACCTAAATTATGTTAATGGTTAAAGTGTCTTAAAAAAAAATAATAATATTTTCGAAAACGATGAGATATTTTTATATTATTATGAGACGAAATTTTAATCTTTAACCTTAAACAAAATGCTCTGAGTATGATGGTATGACGTAAACCTTAAAATCTTATAGAAACTTAATAATTGTTATTATTAGCCCAATTAGAGAAAGTTACTACTTAAAACTAAAACTTTTTTTTTTATAAATTTTCTTTTCGCTTATCTGAGCCCTACAAAGTTTTTTTCACATTGTGTTATTTCTGTTTCCATGTAGATTTATGGAAAGATTAACAACTGCGGAAAGTAACTTTTTATCTAATTGAAACAAATCCAGAACTCTAAATTAATGATAAAGGCTAAAAATTTTTAAAATGTCTAGCCGTTGTAAATTCCAAAATGTAAAAAAAAAAGGATTAGTTTAAAAAGGACTACGCATCAAAATGAATGAATTTTATCAGAGTTTTAAAATTTTTTAGAAAAAAGTAACCTTCCAAATTTTTTTTGAATATATTTTCTTTTTAGTAAATGAAACTCTTTTAATCCTCAAGATTATATTCTCTTTGTTTTACACTTTGCAAAAGTTAAAACATCTGATTTTAAACTAACTTTATTTTTATTTTTTTTAATTTACTAAATTACATTGAGTAATTGAGACCGAGGGAGTGCAAGTTCAAATCCTAGATAGGTAGCAAGTTCTTTTTGAATAAATAGTTAATTAAATACTTAACTGTACCAGAAAGATCTTAACTTAAATATTACTGAATTGTTGCATACTTTAAGGCGAAAAAAAAATTGGTTTTTTTGCTTTTACTAAAACGAATTATGTTGTCAACGTAACATTTTTACTATTGATATAATCAACTATGTGGTGACTTAATCACTATGTTTTTAGTATAGTAATGAAGCAATGTAAATTTTATTAATTGATTTTTCCGGCGCAATATATATTACAGTAATGATAAATTTATTTTAATATCAATTTTCATTATTAAAATGATATTTTTCTAATCTTCAATTATTTTTTGTTTGTATGTCACCTAATCATATACTGATAGTTTTTATTGATCATACATTTTTTACTTATTAAGTTATTACATATGATTTGTATACATTTTTTAAGAATCACTTATAATATTAAGTAACTGAAGATTTCCGTTAAAATTAAAAGTCCATATTTTATACTTTACTCCTAGGACAACTCATTTATCATTATGAAAAAAAAGGAACATTTTGTATATTTGTATATAAAATATATAAGTCTATTTAAAATATATATATATATATACATTTCATGGTAAATTAACTTTTCTTATATAAAAAAAACAAATAAAAAATTATTTTAAAAAAAAGTATATAATATACACACAATACAACGATAAGCCTAAAGTATGCTTTTGAAAAGAATTGTAATTATTCTTTAATTTTCTTTTTTGTTTTTTTTTTTTTTTTTTTTTGCATAATAATTATGGAATTGAATTCTTTATATTATGAATATATAGGTGTACAAAAATAAATTGCAAAACAGAAAAAAAAAAAAAAAAGAAAAATATAACAAAAATCATTATAGCCTTCCAACCATATACACTACTTTATTCTTTGTACACTTTATATACTTTTAATAAGTTACAAAATTGGGTCTCTTTTTTTTCTGTTTTTTGAAAGCTTCCCTTTTTTTTTTTAAATTAAATTTAAAATTTTTTACACGTATATTTCTTTTATTTTTTAATATTTTTTATTTTGTGTTTCCTGTTCACTTCTGTTTAAAGTTTTTTTTACTTTATTTTTTTTTGTTTTTGTAGAATTTTGCGGCAATATCAGTACACTTACAATGGATAAATATGTGGATAGATTTTTAACGGTATTTCCTTCATTTATTTTTGTTTGGCTTATAACAATTTTTTGGCATCATTATAAGCTCGTTCTAGTAAAACAATACATCACAGATCTATTAAGTTGGTTGGTTGGTTATATTTTATCATATATAAGGAGGTAGCATAATGATATTCCTACACATTCCAAAACGTACGCAAAAAAAAAAAAAAAAAAACAAAACGATTTGAGAATATTTATACAAAGTTGCAAATGATATCCTTGCGAAAAAAATTCCAATTTTTTTTATTATCTTTTTTTTTCTTCTTATGAAGTAGGTATAGTTCTCCTACACAGAGACATATTGAAAAAACAAAATGATCAGAACTCGAAAAAACAATAAAAAAGAATGGGATGGAACTGAAATTTAAAATAAATAAATAAGTAAATAAATAAAATAAACGATTTTTTATTTAGTTGGCAATTTTACATATAGAATTCAGCTTAAAATTTAAAAAAAAAAAATATAAATATATATAATTTTTTTCTCCCGAAATATTACGGGAAACCCGAAAAAAAAATTAAATGTAAATACAAAAAAAGCGAAGTTGGAAAAAAAATACTATATTTTTAGTTTTGTATTGCTCGTTTTCACCATGATGACTGTATTAGGAGGAAAAAGATATATTGCTGGTTGTATTTTTTTTATTTTTAATTTATCCAAAGCCATGATGTATGGAGCCGAATGATAAAGGATTTTTTGTTTTTTTATTTTTATTGTTTTTAGTGGCTCATGTTGTTTCTGTTTCGCTATTCTTCAGAAAAAGCCTTTTGGCATTTTTTCATTCTTTTATATATATACATATATGCTATTTTTCGTGTTCTTTTACACACTTTTTTTTGTTTAATTTTAAATTCTTTTAAAAACAAATTTCAAATAGGGTGTGTTTATATATTCATGTTTGGTGTGGTAAATAGGTCAATTGCAAATAACACATAAATCCTTAAGAAAACTAAATTGTTTTATCGTGATTTGTTCAATGTATTGAATGTATCATTGAAGGATAACAAAAATCATATTGCATTATAATCCTATTAAATCTAAAGTTCTATATTGAAAAAATTTAAGAGGTATTCAAAATAATTGAGTTTATTTTGTATATCTATTATATTATTACAAAGATTCTATTGGAGTAGTTGATATACAACTTCTTTTTTATATGAGCATAATTCAGTGTCTATAAAAGTTGAACATCTAAAATTTTATCAAAGAAGTTGAGTTTCCTGCAAACGACTTCTACTCATATATTTTCTTACTTAAAAAAGCTAGACATCTGCAAATTTTGAAAAAGATGATCAAGTTTAATGATTAAGGAAACATTTTTTAAGGAAAGTTTAGTTTGTTTCGGATAAGCCAATAGCTGCCATATACTCCTCCTCGTTACGTGGATATTAATTCAATTACAATAATTTCCTTCCTATGTAATTCTTATCTTATTACTTGCAAATTTTGTGAATTGCTAATTTATTGATTTTGACACCATTGACATTGGAGAGATAGATCATGATCAGATCCAAATCATTGCATTATCTAGTTCTAATTAATCTTACCTCTACCGTATATGATATTTTTAACTCAACACATATAGTTATTCTAAAAATTTCAGCTTTATTTGCTTTTATTTCTTTTTTTTAATATGATTGCAGAAGATGGGAACACCAACTCATATCTATCAAGTCTATCATTAATTTTCTATATAAATTAAAATTTTCTATTTATGTTAAAGTATAATAATAATATGTATTCAATTAACCTCTAATGATGAAATTAATGGCATTCTTGAATTCTTTATAATCATACTATTATGTAATATTAAATAAATTCCATTTAAAAATTTGAAAAACAAAAAATTACCACTTTTAGTCCAAATATTAAGTGTTCATTTTGCTAAATATCTTCTTTTTTTTTTAATCCATTTCTCTGCCACATAAATGTGGACAGGAAATTACACAGGCTTTCCTGTTCAGGCGTGGCTGTACATGTCGTAGGGGGGAATTACTATTACAGCGTGTGTAGGATTCGAACCCATACTCCCTCGGATTTACGCTCTGAACCATTAGGATACCGAGGCCCCATATCTTTTTGTTAATTGTCTGTTTTTCTTAATTTTTTTTTGCGAAATATCCATTGATCAAATGTCCAGTTACCAAAAAATAAATTTGCCAAGTGTACCGTATTCGTACCTATTAGATATTTGATTATAGAATGCATCCTGTATTTCATATTTTTTCTATCAAAAATGAATATTCATCATACAGATTTACTCAAGTATACTATAGAAAAATATACAAATATTTTTTTATAATATATTCTACGCTTTTTTTTTATAAATTAACTAAAAAACGGAAAGACAAATTACTCGTAAGTTAAAATTTTTGGGTTGATATTGAAATCTATAAAAACAAAATCCGTAAATCATAATCCGTAACTTCAAAATCCATATATTGAAAATCCGTAAAAAAAACCTCGCGGTACATAAACTTTGTAAATATTTTTACATATTCTGGGAAAAGCGTATAACCCTAAATTATGAAATTGAAACATGTATGAATTAAAATTAAATATACACTGTCATTGGATTGTCTTATTTTATGGAAATTGTAATTTATAGATTTTGATTTTTACGGACTTTGATGTTCAAAGATTTTAAAATATTTATGGATTTTGTCTATTACGGAATTAATTTTTATGGATTCTAATACTCTCCCAAAATCTTTATATATATATAGGATCGACAATTCAAATTTTCCATTTTCGTTTTCTTTTTTATTTCACTTTTATATTTTTGAATTTTAATTTTTTTTTGTTTATTTAAATTTGTTTATTTTGATCAAAATTTTTCAAATATCACTGTTTTATATTTCAAAATATTTCTACTTTTTCGATTTAAAAAAATTTGCAATACAGCAAATTTGGGCCTATGCATTTTTTTTTTTGTTAAATGTATAGGTTTTAAAATAAAATTTTGGAAAAAATACCTATGTATATAAATGCAAATAACAAAATCTCAAATATTTTCAATTATATTAAAAATTTTGAGATTTTATAAGAATTTTAACTGATGTTGAAATTTTAATTTTTTTAAAAGGGAAAAAGAGTGTGTTGTTTATCAACTCTAGGATACTCGCACAAACAGAATATAATTTACTAGCATAATTTAATCATCTTTTAAAAAATTTCAGATATTTGTCGTAGTTAGCTTCTGAGATATATTTATGTACATTTTGGAAGTTGTATTGAAACTACCCGAATCTGTTCGGTTAAAAAAATCAAATTTTATAGGGATTATTAGCATAAAATCTAACCTGTTTTCACGCATGTGCTGTTTTTTCACGCATTGGACTGGTCAAAACTTGTTCAATTTCAATGCAGCTAAACTGCTATCTATATAAATGGTAAAAATTTTAAATTTAATCTCCATTATTTTTTTAGTTATCGTAACAAAAGATTGGCGGGCAAAGACATCTAGTTTAATTGACTCAGAATTCAATCCTAAGCAGAAATGTATATGTATACTTTTTCATATCTATTTTCTACATACATATGTTCTACTTCAAGGTCTCACAAACGTAATGTCAAATTTTTTATAGCCTTATATTTGTATGGGTATAGAATTAAAAAAGTGAATATTTATTAAAAAAAAAAAAAAAACAAATTAATAAAAAAACATGTCAATAGCATATTAATTTCTTCATTTGGAAAAGTTACTCGGAAAATATTTTATACACAGCTTTCCAAAATTTATTTATAAAACCAAATACAAAGTACAAATTATACTATTCGATTTTAATAAAAAAACAAAAATTATATTCTAACAAATGATGATGGATAGATCTATCATTACTATTTTAACAAAAGTAGGAAATATTTTTGCGGTATTATTTCGAAATCAAATAGTGAATATATAAAATGTTAATGCATTTTTCAATTAATTTTTAGACTGACGATATTATTTTATGACAAGTCAATATATTTTTTAATATTAAATTTATAATCCATTATGTTTCATATATACACATAACATGTTATACTATAAATATATAACTACCGATGTACATATATTTTAGGTATTATATTTGGGCAAAAGAAATAAATACAAAAGATGCAAACAAACGAAATATTTTAGAGTCTATGTATACGAGAATACTACAAACAAAACAATTTCTCACACGTTATTCACTTAAAATTTATTAATTCCTTTAGGCTTTTAAAGGATGAAATACAATACAATTTGCAAGATAATTTAAAACGAGGAAGAGTGCAGTAGAGTAGACTGTGTCAACTCTGGGATACCCGTATGAACGTAATATATCCTGTTTCTATAAAACTTGATCATCTTTTAAAAACATTCAGATGTTTTAGTACCGAACTGCAGAGATATATTTATGTAAATTGTGGAGTTGTATGACAGCTACCCGAAACTTCATTAAGTTCCAAGAAATGCAAGAAGCCTGAACCGGCTGCTTTAGACCAATCAAATTTTACAAAAGTTTTTGGCATGCAACTCGACACTTTTTCACTAAATTTCAGATAGCCTGCTTCAATAGACACTGAGTTATTTTCATTTAAAAAGTGAAGTTGTATGGCAACTATCCGAACCTGTCATATCATCACAATCAAATTTTACAGAAGTTGTTGCCATAAAACTGGATCATCATTTGCAAAATTTCAGATACCTAGATTGAATAGACACTGGGTTATTTCCATTTAAAGAAAGAAGTTGTATGGCAGCAACTCGAACCCGGCGGCCGAAAATACTGGAGTTAAATAGCAAAACTAACAATTTTGTAAAAGTAACGCAAAAAAAAATTCAGCCTCCTAGCTCCTTTATTTTTTGAGTAATCGTGCGGACGGGCACTGAGTTATTTTCATTTAAAAAGAGAAGTTGTATGGCAGCTACCCGAACCTGTCGCACCACCACAATCAAATTTTATAGAATTTGTTGCCATAAAACTTGATCATCATTCGCAAAATTTCAGATACCTAGATTGAATAGACACTGGGTTATTTCCATTTAAAGAGAGAAGTTGTATGGCAGCTACTCGAACCCGGCGGCCGAAAATGTTGGAGTTAAATAGCAAAACTAACAATTTTGCAAAAGTGACGGAAAAAAAATGTCAGCCTCCTAGCTCCTTTATTTTTTGAGTTATCGTGCGGACGGACACTGAGTTATTTTCATTTAAAAAGAGAAGTTGTATGGCAGCTACCCGAACCCGTCGCACCACCACAACGAAATTTTGCAGAAGTGGTTGCCATAAAACTTGATCATCATTTGCAAGATTTTAGACGCCTAGCTTCATTAAGTTCCAAGAGGTGCAAGAAGCCTGAACCGGCTGCTGTAGACCAACCAAATTTTACAAAAGTTGTTGGCCTATAACTCGACATCTCTTTACTAAATTTCAGGTTCCTAGCTTCAATAGACACTGAGTTATTGTCATTTAAACGGATAAGTTGTATGGCAGCTACCTGAACCCGTCGAACCACCACAACCAAATTTTGCAAAAGTGGTTGCCATAAAACTCGATCATCATTTGCAAAATTTCAAATACCTAGATTGAATAGATACTGAGTTATTTCTATATAAAAGTTGTATGGCAGCTACTCGAACCCGCCGACCGAAAATGTTGGATTTAAATAGCAAAACTAACAATTTTGCAAAAGTGACGTAAAAAAAATTTCAGCCTCCTAGCTCCTTTATTTTTTGAGTTATCGTGCGGACGGACGGACGTACATGGCTTAATAGACTCAGAATTCGATTCTGAGCCGATCCATACCTTTGACACTATATCTAGCTCGACTCCTTTAAGGTGTCACAAACGTAATGGCAAATTTATTATACCCTTGAACATAGTTCATACGGGTATAAAGAAGCATAAATTAATTTTAAATCATTAAAAAAAAAAAAAATTTATTTTAAAACTCTTTTGTTTAGAAATAAATTTGGTTGTATTTTTAACTCTAAGCTAAAAACGAGGAAGAATACAGTTGACTTTGTCAACTCTTAGATACCCGTACAAACCGTTAGTATGTTCACAGCCTGTCACTCTGCTTACAATATTATTTTTTTAATATTTTAGTATTTTAAAATAATTTGGGTGAATTTTATAATTTCTCGAACTATGGGTTGTACATATATTCAAACTATATGTTTATATGTACATTCTTCAAAAGCAGATTCTAACCTTCCACATAACGATTATCAATCCAAAACTTTTTCAAATATTCTATAGTACCATTTAATACTAAGCGGTAAATGTATATTAAATTTACTAAGTACAAAACAGTAAATATAATTTTAAATATTATATTATATTATATTTAAATATTCCATTGATAGAATAATTACAATAACAATAAAATACAAGTACAATAAAATACATATATGTATGTAAATACGGCGCTATATAATATACATCTATACTCTTATCATTCATTCACTAGTGACATATACGATATGTAAATAAACATGATATTATATAAGTATGTATATATATCAATATCATATAAATAAAAATTCTTCAAGCAACCGTTATGTTGTTTATTTAATTACATTTTTTTGTACTACGCATTATATCCTCAACAATTTCAAATTATCGAGTAAAACAAAATGGAAAAAAATCGTTAAAGAAATTTGTTAGAAAATTTGAAAAAATCAAGTAACACTTTCGTCAATTATAAAGTAACCCTACATTATTAAACAAAGTTGTTAACAGAAATAAAAGTATAATGTTGGAGCTTTAATTTTTGTGTATTACTTCAAAAAAATTTTAACAGGTGTTCAAGTTACAGGTGTTTAAAAATAGGAAATTTTCAGTTTTTGACCCCTTACAGCTCCTAAACGGGGGGTGATACAAAAAAAATTTCTGAAATGACTCATACTAATTTTCAAAGATCTAAGTTCTGTCAAAATTTCAAGTTTCCAACTTTAACGGTTTAGAAGATGGAAGGGTTAAAGAATTTTGCAAAATTTGAGTTTCGCATAACGGTAAATTAAGACACCGTATGCCAAAATTATATATTTATTGTATATATACTTTTAAAGCTAATGAAAGTAGTAATCGTTTAGCGTTTTCAAAATGAAGATATACCTTATACAACTTGTGCTATAACAATTTAAATATAAAGCTTTTTTGAACCTTTGGGGAGCTGTAGCTCCGTAACGGGTGGGGCTACAAGAAAAAGTTATTAAAAATAAAATTAATATTTTTGTGAGATCTATCAGTAGTTAAAATTTCATAGCTCTATTGCAAAAAAAATGTGGGGATCTAAAAGTTAGGTGTTCGAGAGCTACCCTAAGGCTTGGTCCAAACTCAACCAAAAAAATAGGGAACCTACAAATTACTCCCAAAATATTTTGTGTAAATTTCAAGATTCTAGCTTTCTTAGTTTTTGAGTTAGCGTGCTGACGGACGGACGGACGGACGGACATGGCTCAAAAGTCTTAGAATTTTTTTCTGATCCGATCCATACCTTTGAAGGTATATCTAGCTCGCTTATTTCGAGGTGTTACAAACGGAGGAGTAATTTTATTATACCCGTTCCTATCGTACGGGTATAATAATTCCATTAAACCATACTTTCAATAATATAATTTAAATTTATTTTAAAATAAAATTGCTGATAATGATGGCATTAAAAATATATTTTTATTTATTTATTTATATCCAGGTACAGTGGTACATAAATGTACCAGGTAGATAACCCCTGTTTACTGGTAAGAATGTGGGGTGTACGAGATATTATGATATATAAAGTATTTATATTTTGCGATATATAAATATTTTTTTTTTTTTATATATTATAATTATTGTAGCGGGGAATTGAACCAGAGATCTCTTATTCCCTTACGGTGCGTCAACCACTGCACCAATGGCTGGATCATTAAAAATTTAAATTAAAAAAAAATGTAAAACCTTATTGTATTTCCCTTTAATTTACATTTCAAATTTCTTTATAATTTGAATAATATTCGATTTTTTGTTGTCCTTTTCATTCCTATAAGGAGCACAAGGCACACACTAAGTCATTACCCTACATCTACAATTACCCGCTCTCATCACGTTCTCTACACGTATCAAAGTGTCCAAGTCCAATTAAATATATTAAATTGAATTAAAGTGTCCACAATAAACGCTTCCAATCATCAAAAAAGATATTCAATTTTTTTCGGTTTCTTTACGCCAAGAAATGTCAAATAATTGAACGGTATTAAAATAAAAAATAAAGAGGTATGTTTATTTGCTTTTGCAATATTTTTGAAATAATTTTCAATTATTAAAATAATATTTAAATTTAAAAATAAATAATTAGTTTATGAAATTTATAAACAAAACAATGTCAAAAATGTGCTGTCATTTTACAAATAGGCACTCTTTTGTAGTCTGGGTTGTAGATACAGCACTAATTTTTCATATTTATTAGTCATTATTTTTACTAAACCGTTGATTACACGGCTTGCAGATATTTATACGCCATCTATTATCTTATACAATAACTATTTTGTATATATTTCTTTTATATATTATGTACGATATGATATTAATTATAAAATATATATATACTTTTTTTATTTAATTATAACTAATTATATATATTATAAGAAAAATTTATATTATTATTTATTAATCAATATGACTAATTTCGACTTACTCGTATACAATTCATTGGTATATGAAAAGAATTGTAACTGCGAAAAACAATCGACCTCAAGATTTTAAATAATTTTGTTGTTTTGAACCTCTCGGATTTAGAAAACACAACTTACATTTTTGGTTAATAATATTTGATTATTACTCTTATTTTATTTTCAGCAATTTCCATTTAAAACAGATGAATATCAATAATAAATAGACAAATTTGAAAATTTAACGGACAAATTCCAAAAACAAATGGATAAATTCAAAAATAAACTAAAAAATTTTTAAAAATTCAAAAATTTCATTTTACGCTTTAATCTTCCGTTCTGGTGTTGAACATTTTACAATAAAAAGTGGTTCTTTTAATACAAATCCATTCATGGCGGAGGGAATCTTTGTCAAACGGTGTCTTTTAAAATAACCCAATATTGATTATAGACAAAATACCATGTCATAAACGTGTTGAGATGACAAGTTTTCTTTTTACCAACCCTTTATTTTGAATTCAATAATGTTATGCGTTACTAAATGATAAGTTAAATACAAGAAAGTCGAAAATTGTTCTTTTTTATTAGTTCGTCTTCATATCAATTTTAGTTTTGTTGTCCTTCGAATCTTTTTTTTTTTCACATTTTCTCTTTTGTTGTGAAAATTTGCTGTAAAATATTATTTTCATTTTAAATAATTTAATCGAATAATAATTATCTTTTCTGATATTATTCAATTAATATTTTTTTTTGAGGTTTAGATATATTTTAGATATTATATATATACTTATTAATTCAAATATAGGTCAGATTATTTATCATTTTAATAACATCTGATTTACTCGCTTTTGCTTGTGTTATTTGTTTTCATTTCCGCCCATACGTATGCAAAATTTAAGAACTGTTTATTAATATGAAATGTGATCTCTATTAATTGTCCCAACCATTTACCACTAATCAAATATTCATTTTTTTGATAAGTAGATGTTTTTAGTAATCAAAATTTTATTGATTTATTGCCTAATATGGTGTTGGTGCAACAAAAACTTATCAAAAAAACACGATTATTTGATTAATTAATTAGTGATAAGTGCAATAGGGTTAGGGTTTTTTAGTAATCAAAACTTTATTGATTTATTGCCAAATATGGTGTTGGTGCAACAAAAACTTATCAAGAAAATGATTATTTGATCATTTAATTAATGATAAGTGGTGGTGCAATTAGTGATAAGTGGTGGAGGCCTGGTTGATGGACTGTAAATAAACCATAAAGTTTCTGCACTAAATTCTTGTCTCATTTTTTAGCACTTTTATTACTTAATAAAAGTGCTAATAATAAATAACTAGCATTTAGTGTTGTTTATATAATTCAATAAATTAGTTAATAATTCATAATATTAATTAATTCATTATTATTCCTTTTAATCCTTTTCTATTAAATTCACTTTCTAAAAATGACTTGGATTATATTTTAAAGAAAAACTTTAATCATATAAATAAAAAATATTAAAAATAATTGATGTTAAGCACCATCTCTTTGCTTTTAAAAAACATCATTAGGTAATGAATCAGTATAATAAAGTAGGTCAGTATTTTTATTCCGTATATACATACTGCAATAATTGGTTTTTTTTTAATTAAATTAAAAATTTAAATTTAATTAATTTTATGTTTTTTTTTAACACGAT
Source organism: Poecilobothrus nobilitatus (assembly GCA_947095535.1). NCBI lineage: Eukaryota > Metazoa > Arthropoda > Insecta > Diptera > Dolichopodidae > Poecilobothrus > Poecilobothrus nobilitatus. The sequence goes on along the minus strand of OX352773.1, from coordinate 15,762,210 downwards.
TCCTTTATACAAATTTATTGTAGATTTACGTAACGGGGGGAGGAATTGGAGGGAAAAGGGATAGTAAGAAAGGTATATTGGAAGTGAATATATACAGGTTCTTCTTGAAAAGTTTCAAATTATATAAACAACCATATCTATCAAACGAAAACAGCGAACCTATTGCGAAATAGAAGCGTGTTCCAACCATCTAGGAATTTCCACAGAATGGGAATGAACTCTTGTTGATACTTTAATTTTTCGTTGGAATTATTTAAAAAAAGGCGTTATTGATTTTAGTTGAATAGAACAATTGTCATCACCTGCAAGAAATCTTTAAAAAGAGAGATAATTCTCTAATATTTTGACGTATGTTAAGAGAAATGTTACTGCATCGCCAATTGGACGTAAGACGCGATTTTGGATTTTATCTAGGTAATCTAGAGAAGATTGAGGAGCGCCAACTTATAGATCGATTGTCGTACTTCATCTTATGTCGAATATATGCTTTTTTGATATTAGCCACATTTTTTGGATAAAAATAAGCTTTACAATGAAAATGAATGAATGAATGAAAGAAAAAATTTTTGTTTTAGCTAGATTGCTTTCAAAATTTGCAGGATTTATACGAATTAATCTATTCAAGAGAAAAGGGTCAGTTAGCTTTAAGTTTTAGAAGTGTTGAGTTTGACTCAATTTGGATTATCCTAATCAGCTATTTTATTTAGGTCACAAATCACGATTAATCCATGTACGAAAGCAAAATTTAATAATTATTAGTTTTATACTCAAAATTACGATTTAAAATAAATTTTATAATAAATACATATAAAGTTCAAATAGAAAAGGAAAAAAAAAAAAGACCATAATATTTAGGTATCTTTTTTTTATTTTATTATAAAATTTTGAATTTAGTAGTTAGTATATTAATAAAAAGTTTTTTTAAAAGCTAACTTATTAACTTATGAAAACGAATAAAAATTAAATAAATTAAATTCTAACTAAACCAGGATTTTTTATTTATTTTATTCCATTTAGCCACATTCAAAGTTATTGAATCGACAATTTGTTTTTTATCTTGACTTTGTCCATAATAATCAACAAATTCACCATCTGGATTTATTAAATACATTATAATAGTATGATCAACAATATAATCGTCATCAATATCTTTTGGACCAGCACTAAAATAAACTCTATATGCTTTACATACTGAATTAATTTGTTCAACAGTTCCAGTTAATCCAAGAAGTTTTGAAGAAAATTCTTTAACATATTTACCAACAACTTCTTTTGTATCACGTTCTGGATCAACGGTTATAAATATTGGCTGAATTGTTGTATCATCTGATGCTTCATCAATTGCATCAACCACTTGGGCCATTTTTTCTAATTCATCCGGACAAATGTCAGGACAATTACTAAAACCAAAATAAATTAAACACCATCTACCTAAAAAATCTTCTGATTTTCTAACATTTCCGTTAGAATCAATTAATTCCCATTTTCCACCGATTTCTGCTTTACCCAATTGTCGTTTTCTTTCACGCATTGATGCTTCTTCTTTTTCATTTTTAACATAATACATAAATCCTAAAACAAATGCTCCACCCGCTCCAATATATGATAAACTTTTCCAAGATACTGGACCTTTACTTTCTGTAATATCTTTACCTGGTCCTGCTCTCTGTCTTGCTGTAGAACATAATTGTCTTTTAAAATTTAAATTTGATATTTTCGATGATCTATTTATTGTTTCCGAAAAAAAATTTTTCAAAGTTAACATCATCGGAAAAGCTTTTGAACAAAACATTTTAATTGTTGTTCAGAAATGAAAAACTTTAAATATAGGCACAAGTTTTTAAAAGTATTTTTCTTTTTGTTGTTAACCAAAACAATGACTTTAAACTTTTATTCTGATATTTAATTTTTTAGAGAATATTTAAAATTAAAATGTCTGTCAAAAAAAAATTTGAATTAATATTGTTTATGTTTCGAATTTTTTTTTTTTTTTGCTAAGCAGCAGTAACTTAAGCTTTTCATTAATGAACATTGGTTTAATTAAATTGAAGTGATATTCAAAATTCTAAAAAATTGAACAGTAATTGGTTCAGATTTTTCCGTTTTTCAATTTTCCCTAATATCATCGGCGTCTGAATAAAAGAGATGAAAATAGTTCGAAGAACTACCTGCTGAACAAGTATTAATTGAACTGCACCAAAGAAATTAAGACAAAGTAATGATAAACTCTAAGCACAGTTAAAAACTTAAGTTAAACGCAGTCGAAGATTAATTACCATAAAAAGGCTAAATTTGCTCTGTATATACTCAAGGATTGGCCTAACATAAGTAATAAAGTAGAATTTTATAATTTAGGAATATGAAGGTACAAAGTATTGAGTGTTTTCGAATCCGAAAAATTGAGGATCAAAATACAATAATGAAATTTTAAATTTATACTTCAACTAAGTATGATCATAATCCCATCATAGACTTATGACACGTTGCTTATGATAAAGAATAATAAATTATATTGTATTTTGATATTTATAAAAGCTTAAATATTATCATTAAAACTTTTAACTCACACACCATGAAATTTTTCGTCTTTCTGTTTTGGGACTTTTGTTTCAAAGAGGTAAGAGATAGATAATATTTGAACATGATAGTATTGACACTGCTCCGAATCGAAAATTTTTTTAGCCTATCTAATTTGTAAATTTAAATTCAGTTAGTCTTTTGCTAGTATTAATCTTATATAAGTTATAGTTACTTTTAAAACTATAGCTACATTATCCTGAATAAGGATCACCACTAACCGGATTACCATTAACCATTAACTTGTTCTTTTTATCGTTTAAATTAAAAAACAAACTTTTAAAATACTAGAGAGTACTAAAGAAAATTTAAAAATTTCCTACAGTGGGAGAAAAAATTGTTTGTAAAGAGAGATTTATGCTCAATAGCCCATATATCCTAGCTACTAACATTCAATAGTGCCTCTAAGAGAAAGGTTGCAAAGGATATAAAATACAATTTAATATTAATATTCTTTAAATGCAAATAAATATCCATAAGTTATTAATAACTTTTATTAGTCAATTTCAGTCTATCACAAATGATTGAATTAATTGTTTTAATTATGATCAGAATCGAAATTTTATCCAAAAAAAAAAAAAACACTTCAATTCAAATTAATATTCAATATTTTAATACACTGATATCAAATTTCCATTCTAACGATTAAAAAACCAATTAAATACAAGGTACAAAGGTATAATATTAATTCTTCTATATTATTTAACAAATTATTATTAAAATGATTATTTTATAATTAAAAAATTTAAAATTTTACACTTTCTTAACAATATAAAGTAAAAACCACCGAATAACATAAAAATTTTTGCCAAATAATAATAACATAATTGTTCTAAAATAATGGCTTAAAAAGCATCTTAATTTCTAATTGAATTTTTATTAATATTGGAAAATTTTAATAATAATATTCAAAAACATTTAAAAAAAAAACAACAACCACCCACCTATATAATCTTCTTTTTTATACATCTAAATTTAATGGACACTCTGATCATTAATTTAACATTTACTGGTTAATTAACATAACCATTTATACAAGGATTCCAAGATTTTTAAATATTCAAAAAAAAAATTTTTAAATATTCACAACAAAAATAAAAGAAAAACTAAATATTAACTGTTTTCACCTACAACATATATACAATATTAGCATATATAGTACAATTTTCATTTAATTCTATTTATTTTTTACAATACAAAAATTTAGTATTAATTCTCGCCATATCCTTGAAAAAAAAATTTAGCAAACTTTTTAAATCGATTACAGAAAAACAAGAGAAAAATTTCAATCACATCTCTATTTATATGCTATATCCTTTTTCTTTTTCTATTTTGATTTTGCGAATTTCGAAAATACTGCAGTAAAATAAAAGAATTGTAACCATATATTGAAAAAAAAAGCCTTAACATTTATTATATAATATGATGCTTAAATTTTGACTGAAAAAACAGTTGCGGTCCAAATAATACTTAGAATCTTTCATGTTTTATCTTTTTTAAAATCAATAATTTCATTATAATATGTATATATACCGTAAGATCATATGATTTTTTAATTATATTATAATTTATTGGATTCATAATATCGTCAAAAAAGAAAAAGAGTGATGTAAATGAATCGAAGAAACTCCAGTATAACTCATTTTTAGTTCCGAAGTTAATCTATCTTCTTTTATTTGAGTTCTTCAATTTTATTTGTATATAAATGACGAAATATCCTCTACGACATTTCTTAAAATTATTTTTGACTGGTGGAACACTCACTACCTCTTATAACAAATTCATTAAACTACTTTTTTTTAGCCCAAAGAAAATCCATAATTATCGTCTTTGCTTACACTAAAAGTGATCACATAGTCAATAAAGGACTCTGTAATTTGAAGCGATAAATGTCATTTTAAACTATTTCCAGAAGATTCTATAGTTTTTAGAAACAGGCACAATACTTATCTTAGAAGTATTCCACATATACTGCAATAAAAAAATTTGCTTCTAAGATAATGATCTGGGAATGTATAGCATCTTGCTACTTTGATCAACTTCATTTTGTAGATAGAATTGTGAATGCTTAAAAGTATGAAAACATTTTAGAAAACTTCTTAAAATTAGCCATATTTAAATTACAGTATTCACGAATGCTACAAAATGAAGTTCAAACCTATACAAAGGCTTTGAAATAACGCAGATTAGTTTATTAAACTTGTATAGGTTGAAATGAAAATAAAATTAAAACCTTCGGGTTTTTTCGAAAATTGTTTTAGAGTTAAAATTTAATTTAACGGATAAATGGAGAAGCTTCACCACTGAAAAATGTCATTATCTTGTTCATATACTATTTCCCAACATTTAAATACTGTAATGAAGAACAGAAGAGATATTACGCAATAATAAAATGAATCGGGCCAACTGGCATAAAAGTAGAATTGATTAATTATTTGTTAATTTTATTTTATAAAAAAGTAAAAACTTGCATTCAAATATAATATTAAGTCTAATTATAAGACTAGAAGTGGCACTACTGGTATACATTGGCATTAAGTCTTACAACAGGCACTAATATTGTATTACATTCAAATTTCACTGTGTTTAATAATAAGCAACAAACTTTATAAAGATGATTTCGAAAAGCACTTTAATAACATACAACTAATAACATATAATTTAATTTAATCATTCGCGCCTAATACGGAATTGCCATGACGTATACCTCTCATCTCAAAAAAAATTTTTTCGTTTATATTATTTTTCTTTTTATTTAAAAAAAAAAATATATTTCTTTATCCTTTTAATGGTATTCCTATTTTCCTTTTTTTTTTTGTAAACTTTATTAAAATAATTCTAATGAAAATGTAAATATTTCTATCTCTTTCTTACAGTTTCAACTATTTACAAATACATTTTTATATAATACAAAAAATGCGAAATTTTCTAATAAAAAATAATAGATTCAATGTTAATAATAGTGATGATAATAATAATATTGATGATGACCATTATTATGATAGCGATCAATATAATCGTTTTAATCCATCAACAATAGATGACAAAAGAAATAATCATCGTCAAAGTAACACACAAAACAATGGTAGAAGTTACAATCACAACAACAACAACAACAACTATAATAATAACTATGAAAATAACTTCTATAATAGTAACCGTCAAAACAATGATAATATTAAAAACTATCAATATTACAGTTATAATACTCAATGGAATGAAAATCAACAACAACAACAACAACGGCAACAAAAATTGCAACAATCAATATCAACATCAGTATTAGAAATGATAAATAGTATTGATACAGGAAAAGAAAATTCAAAAATAATAAAAACAAGAAAAATTTTACCACCATCATATCAGGATTTGAATCATCATCATCCAAATCGTTATCATCAACAGCAACAACAACAAGGCCTCTTATATCCTTATGAAACAAATAATAGTAATATTATAAATTGGAAAAATAACTCCAACTTTTTTGGCAAACACAGTTTATTAAATGTTCCAATTGATAATGATGATAATGATGATGATAATGATTATGTTGAAAATATTGATAATAATAATATTGAAAGACCTATTAATAATAATCATAATAATAGCAATAATAGAAGAATATTAATACAAAAAAGAAATCAACATCATAATTTTCAGCAGCAACAACAACAACAACAGCAACAACATTTTAATTATGAAACATCAAAACCAAAATTATTTGGTACATTTTCATTACAAAAGAATATCATTGATTCAAATGATAGTGTTGATATTGATAATAATAAAAACCGTACAACTTTCATTATTGGATTGAAAAATTCTAAAAGATTTAAGAATTCAACACCAATAACAACAAAAACAATAATAAAAAAATATAATAGAAATAAAATAAATCAAAACTATAATAATACATCAGATTATAATCAATTTATTGATAATGATAATGATTACAATAATTATGATCATAATAATGAAAATTCATTTAATAATAATAATAATAATAAAGATATTGAAATTGATAATGATGATGATAATGATGAAATTGATGATGATAATGGTGCTGATAACATTAAAAGAAAAAAAATTAATATAAAAACAAAAATAAGTTCATTTTTTATTGAATTTTTAGAAGAGGTGTCAGCACATGGTTTTGCATATTTAGCAAAAGGTGGTTTACATATTTTAGAAAGGTAAGAAAATAATGAAAATTATCCTTTTTTGTTTTTGTTTTTTTTTTTTTGTGCTTTTCCTTTGTAAATAATTTATAATTATTCAAAATATAAAAAAAAAAAAAAAAATTGATTAAATGAATTGAAAAGGAATTGAATTGAAATTTGAATATATGGTAAAAAGAATTTTAAATTGGAAATTCTGAAATAATTTTAAAATCTGATAATTTTGATCTAAAATGGATAATACAATCTATGTATAATAATAATTTAAAGGTATTTTATAAAATATCATATAAAATTACAATTGAATTTTCTTTTTTTGATAATTGATATTTTTTTTTTTTTTTGGGTACAGGAAGGATTCTGAAGATGAAATGAAAAATAAAAGAATTATACAATTTTAAAATTGAAATTAATAAATTTTGAGTAGAATAAATGAAATTTTATTATGATAAATCTATAGTTCTATTTTAATAAAAAAAAAAAAAAAAATTATAAAGTTAAATTAAAAATATAAATAAATAAGAAATTAAATCCTAAACATTACCATTAGGTAAATATTTTACTTGAAAATTATTTCAATTGTTCTTTTCTTTTTTCATTCTTTTAGATGATATTAATGACAGCATGAAAAAAGTCCCCAATTTTCGGGATTTTTTACATATGCAAAAAGTTTTCAAAATAAAGGAAGAAAATCCCCAATTTTTTCCAATTTTGGAGACTTTTTACATATTAAATTTTGGGAATTTTTTTTCATACAGCCGATATTAATAGTTTTGTAATAGTCCTTACTACACCATGCCTAACATGACAAGACAATATTAATATACCAAAATTCAAATTATATTTTCAGTAAAAAATCATGAAAAACCAAAAATATAATTAAAGTAATTAGTAATAATTGAGCATTTATGATATATGTATCAACTTTTAACGATAGGTAGATACTGTAAAAGAAACTTCTAATACTCAAAAATGTATCCTATAAATATGCAATATTTTTGTTTAACCTCTTGTTGTTTGCTACAGGTTATTTATGCGAGGGGCTTCGATAGTCTATTCCTATTGGGTAGGCGTGTGGCGTATTAACCGAAGGAGTGTCGGTTCGATCCCTGTACAGGTCGTAATTGTGTTTTTTATTTACATACCCCCCTTACTACCAAATATAATATAAATATATAGTATATAATATATAATATAAACAAATTAAATAATATTAGTATATAATTTAATAATAGTATAAAAAAAACGTATAATAACCTTAGTAGACGATGGTTCAATAATATTGCATTATATTTATGTATGTAATATTAATATAAAAAAATAAATAAATTATTTATGCGATATAAGAACTTTCGCGGCCTAGTGGTTAAGTACATGACTTATTAACCGAGAGAGTATGGATTCAAATCCTATGCAAGTGGTAGCGAGTGTTTTTAATTGTAAGCAAAATTACTGAGAAAGTAATTTTTATTATCAAATATTACCAAATAAAAAGTACGTTCTACCCCCTTGGTATCAAATATGTAAATATAAAAAGAAAATAAAAAATATTAATGTATAAATTAATGATACTATTCAACATATAATGAATGGCCTTAGTTACCGATAATTCAGTAATATTTCATTTTAATACAATATTATCGGAAAATTCGATATAACAAAATTTAAGAAGAACATTTATATATCTTCTTCAAAATAGCTCTCTAAATTTTCTTCTTCATCCTCCAAAATCCTAATTATCCCAAACCCTATTTCCAAGTATCCTTCCCACATTCTTATCCCTAAAACAAAGTGGTATATTATGTCAATATCTATTAATTATCATCCTAAAGTTTTGTTTTAAAGGAGGTGGTTTTGGTTAGTTAAAGAACAACACTATCTAGAGGAAGTTAGTACAGTTCTTTGCAACTTTATAAAAAAAAATTGATTAAATGAAATGAAAATGTAATGAAATAAAATGCGAGTATAATAAACAAAATTTTAAATTTTGGAATAATTTTAAAATCTTATGATTATGATCTAAAATGAATGTAATCTATAATAATAATATGTAATATTGATTATAAAAAAAAAAAACGTATATGATTTGATTTGTAATATTAATATAAATAAATAAATAAATGTTTATGTGATAGAAGTTCGGTGACGAAATGGTGAAGGTTATAGTGTTTGGTTCAGCCGTTACCCAAATTGCAAGGACCAACTCCAATTTTTAACTGGAAAGAAAATTGAAGAAAAAGTAATTTTTCTTAATAAAATTCCTTTTGCGATCAAATCTTGTAATGTTAATAGGCCATATTAAAGTGAAATGGTTACAGCTAGTAATTTTGCATAATCCTATGTAATTTTTTTTAATATTAAAATTAATAAATTAATACTAAGAAAAGATGGAATATTTAATATGTATATCTTATGATTTTAAAAGCTATAAATTAGTTACATCATTATAAAAATTTTTAAGCATTATCTTAATTTTCATGTTAAATTTATTAAATTTTTTTTTACAATAAACCAAATCCTTTCATTTAATCAGCCTTATATACATACACCAATGCATTTTATTTTGAAATTAGGCTTTAAATTACTTCAAAATAAAAATTATATTTTATATTATTAAAAAAATTGCATGTCTATGCAAAATCCAGAGGCGTTAAATGGTTCTTTTCAAAGCATGAAAACAAAACAATAACTTATTTTTAATTTAATGACCTTTTTTTTATTAAATTTTGGAATAATTCCAATTTAATTTTCATTTTAATAAATTTAAAATAACTACTGTAAAAAAAAAAATCACTCTTTTTATATGGCGCCATTCGAATATAACTTAAAATCTTCAACGAAATTAAATCTTAAAATGTCATCAGTTTTATTATACGAATATTATTAAACTACCATTAAATTGCTTTTCTTGACTCGTTAAAACACTTCCTATTAAAATGAAAGAGCTCCTTTTTAAATGTTCCAGTTGAGGGTAAAAAGCCTAAACCTATATTAATATTTGTCAAAAAAATTAAAACTATACCTATATTATGTTCTTTAGAAAAATAGACTTACAGCAATTACAGATATTCCTAATTTAACAAATTGAAGCACAATAAATGTAATAAAGTAAAATTTTTAAAAAAAGTGAAACTTTTTATTTTCAGTCAATTATCGGATAATAATTTTCGAAAATTATTTTGTATTAAAATTTATAAAACATATTAAAATTTTACTTTTTAGTCTAAGAGAATATTGATTTGTTATATAGTGACCATCAGTCCAATTTAGCAGACACCAGCACCTTTTTGAATTGCTGATAACATCGAGACAGTTAAATGTCCTAACCAAAAGGGGAAATCTTTTAATATATAATATTAGATTTTCCGATTTCGGCACTTTTAAGTTATACCAGGTTATACCTCAATATGTTTCAAAATATTAACAATCTTGCATTTCGTCATTTTTAAGGAATTCGAAGAACAAAAATCATTCGTTTTGATAAAACTCCTATTTTTAAGGAAAATATTTTATTTTTCTATATAAAAAACCAAAATTTATTTTAAATATTGTTAAACTCCTTGAAAAACGAATGGAAAGGCATAAAAACTTGATTTAATATTTTAGTAACTTCAATGGTAAAATTCCCATTTTTAAGGAAAATATTTAATATTTCAAAAGAAAGGTCAAATGAAATCAAAATATTATTAAAATCCTTGAAAAATGACAGCGAAGGCTTGGAAACTCAATTTTAAATTTTAATGATTTCAAAATTAATTTTTAATTGTTAAAACATAATTAGGTTAGGAATTTCCAAATTTCGTTTTTCTGTTTTCATAAATGCCCATAGCACAGGGGTATAATGCCCAATACACATATATGTCCCATAGCATTTGTCATGGCAATTGTTTCTGATTAAGAGGAATTTAAGATTGGTTGAACTAGGGAGGACATTTCAATCAATCTAAATTTTTTTCCATATGCTATGAATATTGTATTTTGGAGTTCGTATTTTAGCTTACTTCTATTAAAATGGCTTCAGTTTTCAATTATCGAAGTGTGTTAATTTTTTCTTTGCTGTACCAATTCGAAGAATTTTCTTCTTTTACCTTTGTACCAAAAATTTATCAATAATTTGGTACGTTTAAGATTCTTTTCTCTCAAATAACAAATTTCCTTACTTTAAATTTTTTCAAATCTCTTTTAATACAAAAATTTTCAGAATTATTTGGATTTTATTTATTGCTGTAGCAATATTTGGTGTTATATCCCTTGGACAAAGAATTTGGGAACGTTTTCAATCATCACCAATGGTTATAACAATGGATCGTAATAAATTGGTATGGAATACAAGTTTTCCGAGTTTAACAGTTTGCCCTTTTAAAAGAATTGATGAATCAAAAGTTGAAGAATATATGGAGTAAGAATAATTTTATTATTATTATTATTTTTTTTTTTAATTGAAACCACTTTTTTTTTTATGATTTTATAGGAGCCGTCCCAAATATTTTCAAACAAATGATGATCGAGAAACATTTCGGGAATTTGTCGTTAATTTGGCAAGTGCATCGTATGATAATATTGAAAAATTAGTTATAAATAGTACATTTGGTATTAAAAGTGATAAATATAGAGATCTTTTACATGAATTACAATGGAATTTTGCACCAGAAATGAGCAGCGGTACACCAGTTAAAATGCATATTTATGAAACAGTAACTGAACTTGGTGTTTGTCATGCTGTTAATTCAATGATTGCACGTTACAATTCTTATGAGTATGTAAATTTTTCATATAATTTCGAAATATAATATTAAAAATTTAGTTTGACTTAAAGTGTACGTTAGGGATTAAACGCTAAAGTATAATGCTAGGGAAAGTATAAAGATTGACAAAATATTTCGCTGGCTAACACAAAGTATTTCCTTCTCTACTAGTCTGGGATAGATGAACTCATTTGTATATCTTGATATACTGGTATATGGGGAAGGAAAGATATTTTTATTATCATCTGTACTGATGCAAACATGATGTACTGATGTCTTGTTCATCAGTTTTTAATAATATTTTAGGATTTGTTACATAAATTTTATTTCATGAACGAGCAACACACTTATCACACAGTATAGGAAAAAATGTGAAATTAAATGCCAAGAAGAATCTAATTTTTAATTAAAGGAATTTTAATTACATTTTATATAACAAATAACTTTCTAGCCCGTAAAAAAGAAATAAATACACATAAAAATAGTTAAAAAAAATATTTTTTTTTTATATTATTAATCAGGTATTGGAAATATAATAATTGGGCACCACTTGATCATGGTGATAAAGTTACAGTACATCCATTAGATGGTGAAATTTATGCCCAAATTATTAATTTATCAACAGCATATGATGTTTATTTTCATGGTGCCATGGAAGTTCCAGATATATCAAAACAAAAATATACATTTCCAGAAACTGATTATACTACAGTTGAATTAACAGCTTTGGAAATTTTTACAGCTGAAGAAGCTAAAGAGTAAATATATTGATTAAAATTAAAAAGTCATATTGTATTTAATAAATAAATTAGTTCAAAAAGAAATTATGAGGAAAGTATGGAAATGGAAACCAAAAAAAACATAACGTTCTCGTTATTTTCTGTCCATTTTTGCTATTCATTTTAGCAAATCTAATTTGTAATTTCTTTTGAATTCGATTTTTTAGTTTTAATTAAAAGTCTTATCTGTTTAATTTATGCTATATGTGATGTAGATTCTTATTATAGTTATAAGGTTATCATTAAGGTTTTAGTCTGTTTAACCTATATTTAAAAACGTGAAAAGCAGCTATTAATTGAATAAAACTGATTGAAAAAAAATAAACAATTTTCTGAACAATCTGTCTTCATTTTTTAGATGAAAAGTTTTTATAACTCTTAGAAACGAGCAGAATAATATGTCGAATAAATGAGGTGTAGGTATAATATCCAAACAATTTGAGATCAGTTAAGCTTTTCAATATCTCACTTCACTCTACAGATTACGGGAAATTTGAACATATATGTTAAGAGTGACCAATTCAATATCCGAGCTCCTTAAGATCAGGTTTAACAAACTACCACTAAGAGGCAAACTTTATGCTAGCATTTAACTCACATGTCTTTGCAATGCTTAATACAGGAGATTGCTTTTTCACTATTTGATCTTTAGTATCTGAAACCATCATTTGACTTCACTAACTATAGTACTTAAGTATTTAGTTTTAATTTACTAACAAAGTAACCCAAATAAATGATGACTAATAAATTAGTTAGTGAGAATTGTCAAACTGATGAAAACCGAAAAGTGATAGAAAAATCAGTAAACTTGAATAAAGCAACAGTTGATTAATAACTAAATACAATAAAATTTGAAAAATGATTAGTTTTAAAAAGTGTTTTTTTTGTTCCAAATCGTCAAATTGCTTACATGATTTAACTTCTTACACTTAAGTACATATGTTTTGTTTTAGGTCCATTTAGAATTTCGGTCAAACCATTCAGAATTGATGACACAAAAAACAAAAAAAATTTTGAAAAAGCTCTTGTGCAGTAATAGGTTAACGAAAATTGATAAAAAGCTACTCGTACTTTCTTTTAGGGCAACGAAATCATGTTCAAAATTTGGACATAAGCAGAAATCACTTTTAAAAGTTCTTTTGACGAATCAAACAATTTCCAAATCTAATTACAGGCAACTCCACTAGAAATGAAGAAGACATATATACAATTTAAAAGCAATTGGCCAAATATTTTTTTGCTGATTTGCTCAAAAATTTTAAAAATAATCTTTAAAACATTCTTGTGCCATAGCAGGTTATTCGATTCAACAAATTTGTACTCATTTCTAATACACTTCAATAGGAATTTTACCTTTCGTCAATTACCTAAAATATTTTACAAAAAAGTAAGAAAAAATGGAAAAAAAAAAATTATGAAAATAAATCTTATTATTATGATATTTAAATTACTTACAATTCACTTGATTTTAACTATTATAACATTTTTATTAGGAAAATTGTTATATGTAATAAGGAAAAAAAAAATGAATAAAAAAGGACGAAAATATCATGGCACTATAAACTATATAAAAAAATACAAAACAAAAAAGGAATTAAACAGGAAATTAAAGAAAGAATCAATTTTGTACAGAATTTATATTATACCAAACTTTAATTGATTTTCTATTGCCATATAAAATTCATTGAAAAGATATTTTCAAGATTACTAGGGGAACATTTAACTTTTATTTTAGTATTTTCATAACATATAATGAAATACGATTTTATAATCATATTTTTTTTTTTTTATAATTATAAAGAAAAACAATTAATTATATATAGTTAATAATTATAACTTTCTTTTATTTATAGAGTTTTTATTAATATATCTTTTTTACGCAATTTAAGAACTAATCTGCAATATACATGATATGTAATTTATATTTTAACTTCCGATTTACAAAAGAAGTAAAAGCGGATATCCGTGGAAAAAACGAAACTCATTTTATATATACCATACCTATTTTACTTTAAAAAACAGTATTTCCAATTTAAGTGTACATTTTTTTTTTTTAAGTGCAAGTAATTTTAATTTTAAGTTACAAATGTGTAATTTTGTATAACGTAATTTTGTATAAATAATTATGTATGTATATCAGTATATATAACATGTATGTACATATGTATATTATTCTTTAAAAATTTTTAAAACATGATACATATTTTAGGTTTTGTTTTTATAAAAGTTGAAATAATACACTGTCAATCAGACAAAACTTTTATTAAAATAGGTTTTAAATTTTTGCACTTTAAAAGGAAAACTTGCTCTTAATACAAAAAAAAAAAAAATATACTTGCGATTAACAAGGAAATTTCATCAAATTTATTCAATATCATTTTAATTTTACTTGAAATTGACTAAATATATAGGCAATCTCTTTTTTTTTTTTTTATTTTAGTTTTTCAATTAAACAAAGAAAATGTCGTTTTCATTATGAAGCAAAAGAAATGATGACAAGTCCAATATACACATTTGGTTTATGTCGTACTGAATGTCGAATGAAATTAGCATTAAAGATATGTAAATGTGTTCCACATTTCTACAGAAATCAAGGTAAGTAAAATATTTTAACCTCCATGTACATACATATGTATATAATAATAAATCAAAAACATTTAATTTAAATTAAATATTTTTTAGTAAGAAGCGGTCAAATTTTACCAATATGTGGTATAGATGGATTTGCATGTTTAGCAAAAATTAAAAGTGAACTTATGTTTTTTTTTTTTCAAATTTAAAAACTTTTTGTTTTAATATTGAAAATTTTAATTTATTTATAATTTTCAGAAGATATAATATCATTAAAATCAGATAATATAAAAATTGAATGTGATTGTCAACCAAATTGTGATGATTCTAATTTTTTCGTTCAATCTTATGTAAGTATTATTTAAAAAAAACTAATATAAAACATTAATAACTTCTCGTAATAAAACAATATCAACTCAATCCAAGCCAATCTGTATTAAAACTTAACTAAAAGTGCAATAGCTTTATCATTATAGATATTATTTAAGAATTTATATTATTATTTAATTTAACGAAAATTTACTGCATATTTTATGTGGTTATAACATTTCCAATAACTTTTATTTTTATTTAGAAATCACGTATATGGTTTTTGGGTGCTAATCTGCAATGGGGTATAAGTAATTATCCAAAAATGCAATTACGTCGTGAAATTTTATTCACTTTTGCTGATGTATTAGGTAAGAATCAAAAATAATAATATAATTCTAATTTTTCGTATATGTAAATAAAAATAATATGAATTTTGCATTTTGTATAGTGTACATTGGAGGATTGGCAGGATTCTTTTTAGGATGTAGCATTTTAAGTTTTACAGAATTCATATATTTTTTTACAGCTCGATTATTCAAGCGATTAATTTTTGGTTAAAGACCGAATACAGATTAAATTTTGAATAATAAAACTCACAACCCAATTTCTTGACATGCTTAATAGAAAAGATGTATGACAATCCTCTCACTAACTGCTGTGACAATCCTGATAAAATGCTTTATTGAAAAATTTATTCTGTTTATTTAAGATGTAATAAAATTTGTGTCATATTTAAAAAAAAAAAAAAATACATATAAAAATAATAAAGATTTTGTTTGAGTATTTAAGAGTTCTAAATATTTATTTCTTTTATATTATTTTGTTTACCTCTTACATTTTTTTTTTATCAAAGCTTCTGTCATGTTACATTATTAATAAAATTGTTTTAAAGTTTAAACGAATATAATATAATATAATTATTAATACAAACTTATACTAAAAAAAAAAAACAAATTAATTATATCCTAAATAAATATTCCTATAACATATTTATATTAAATTTTAAGCTAATAATAATAAAATTATTCTATTAATATTATTAATATATTACTATAATAATTTCAGCTATTTAAATTTTAAATATGTACTGTCTTTTCTTTTAATTAAATTACATACAATTTCAAATACGAATTCCATTTGTTGAACAACGTGTTTTTTTTGGAATTGAATTATTATGATCTTCTTCAATATCTTCACCAACATCTTCAATTTTAACTTCATTTATTTCAACATTATGATTATTGGATTGTTTATCATTAATAATTTGTTGTGATGAATTTATTTCATTTTTAGTAACATCATCAATCATTTGTATATCACCACTATCATCATCACTATTAGGACAACTTTTATTATCATCATCATTAATTGTATTTGATGAATTTTGTATATTTCTTGATAATACACTTTGATCTAAAAATTTTGTATTAACACCCAATGATGGATTTGATGATGTTCTAATACCAATATGTAAAGGTGGTGGTCTTAATCTTGATGGATCTAACAATGTTTTAGTTTGTTGTTTTTTTAATGGTGTTCTAGATGGTGAAGCTTTACGACTATTTGAAAATGATTTTAACATTTTTGCTCTAAAACATACATACATACATTAAAAAAAGAATACTTATAAAATTTATTTTAAAATTAAATATAGAATCTTTTATTATTAAATCAAATAAAGAAAACTTACGCATCAATTAATTTCATTAATAATCTATGATATGCATCATATTCTTCATTGCCAAATTCATTTGGATCATGACGTGCATGTTCATACCTAATTAAAATATTAATTTATACATAACTTTATTTTATAAATTAAATAGAGACTTACATATCCATAAATTGATGAATCATTCTTTGACCAGCTCCATTTAATGGTGGTGCTAATGTAGTTAATAAATAAGCTCTTAAACTATCTCTAGGATGTCGTATAGTTCCATCATTTTTAACAATTTCCTTTTCTAAAATTTTAACATCATCAACAGCTCTCATTCTATAATAATATGGTGGTAATGGTTTGTCAGTTTGTGTTGTATCATAAATATCATCATCCCATAAAAGTTTTGGTTCATGAGCGATTTTTTGAATACAATCAAGACGTCGTTCAATTTCACGACGAATACTCTAAAATATATATATTTTTTTTTTCTTATTATAATTGAAACTATTTACAAAAATGTTACCTTATTTGCATCATTTCCTACAGGAGCATGAGGACCACGTCTGGATCTTAATGTAAATCTCATTATTTGTCTTTTTGCAAATAAAAATAATATCACAAAAATTAAAACACCACCACCTATTATAGCAATTATCATAACATTTGGAAGAAGACTTTTTTGACCACTTCCTTTGCTTTCCGTGAATGTTTTTTCATTTCCAATTTTTGTAAAACTTGTTGGTTCATTGAAAATTTGTTTAACATCCATTTATCCAAAATTAATTAACTGTTTTTCAATTTTTAAATTTATTTTTACTTTGACTGCAAAAGTTTTTGTTTATAAAAGAAAATCATTATTTAAAACAACAACTAAACAACTAACAGCTGATTGAAAAATGACAAAATTTGTTTGTTTTGATAATAACTGTCAAAAATTTTTCCTAATTGTGAATAGCTATTCACAATAATATTATTTATAGATATGTCGTTGTGAAGAAATTTGTAAAATGTAGTAAAACTACTAATTATATTTTTTTAATTTTTAATTATATACTTTCAGAATAAAAAAATATTTAAAATTTTACCTTTTGATTTTGTTGAAAATATTTATTATATAAACATTTTAGTAAAGTTATGGTTTGATATTTAAAAAAAAAAAAGATTTTGCACTTTATTATTGTGAAGTTAATTGCGCCCCCATCGTAAGAAACGAAAAGTCTTGTCTTTGACGTCATGAATCATCGCACGTGTTGTTCACTTTAAAATTTATTCTCAATGTTGATAGAAGTGTTTTTGGTACAGAATATAAAAATAATAAAAATAATCTATTTAAAATTTCCAATTAACAATGGGAACAGCATACAAAGAATATGATTTAATACCATCTGATCTGCAATTTGCAATTTATTCATCAGATGAAATAAAATCATTGAGTGTTACAAAAATTATTACTGGTTTAACATTCAATGATTTAGGACATCCATTAGGTGGTGGATTATATGATCCAGCAATGGGAATATCTGGAAAAAGTTTTGATGTTTGTCAAACATGTTATGGAAATTCAAATTGTCCTGGTCATTTTGGGCATATTGAATTGTGTGCAACAGTTTTTAATCCTTTTCTTATGAAATTAGTTGCCGATATTTTAAAAATTGCATGCATTAAATGTAATAAAATTCAAATAAAAGGTAAGTTAAATTTGTGTTAAAAAGAAAAATTAATAAAAATGGATTTAATTTTTAATATTTTTAACTTTTTTCTTTCAGAGCATCAACAAGAAATTCTTAAATTACAATTAAAATTAATAGATGCCGGCTTTATTATTGAAGCTCAACAAATTGATATCTTTAAATCAGAAGTTGTTACAGCAAGTGCAACAGAAACAATGGTTAAAACTGAAAAAGGATCACAGAGGCCACCTGAAATTGCAAAAATGTATGAAATTTTAGAACGCGAAGAAACAAATAAGACGAATAAAACTAAAACTTCATATAATCTAAGAACTCAAATTTTAAGTACATTTATACAAAATCCTTCAAACACAAAATGCATTCATTGCCGTGAAACTTTAAGAAAATTTCGACTTAGTTATAGAAAATTGATGATGTACTTGCCAAGGGAAGAATTAAATAATTTAAAGTAAGTATTATTATTAATCGTCATTTGATTTACAATTTTAAACCAACCATTTTATCCTTTTTTTTAGAAAAGGAAGACAAGAGAAAGGAAAAGAAGAAGCTAATGAAATACCATCAAATAAAATAATTTTTGCTGATGAATGTCAAGAATATTTACGAAGAGTTTACCATGAAAATTCTGATATACTTGAAGAAATGTTTCCCATTTTTAAAATAGTATCAGATTCATTTGAAAATCCATCAGATATATTTTTTATGGATACAGTACTAGTTACACCCACTAAATCTAGACCATGTAATTATATGAATAATGAAATTATTGAACATCCACAAACTGCTATTTATCGGTCAATTTTAGAAACAAATAGTGTTCTTAAATTAATTATGTTAAATATTAAAAGAGGTGATGATGAATTGAAAGATGAAGCTAAAAAGGTATATCAACAAGCTCAAGGTTCAAATCCGCATGAAAAGATGTATTTTGCATTACAAGATTTACAAACAACTGTTGATCAATTGTTAGATAGTAGTTTAGGTCGTGAAAATACTAAAGCGCCTGGTTTAAAACAAGTTCTAGAGAAAAAAGACGGTTTAATTCGTAAACATATGATGGGTAAACGTGTTAATTTTGCTGCTCGTACTGTTATCACGCCAGATCCAAATATTAATGTTGAAGAATTAGGCGTTCCCGATATATTTGCCAAGAAATTATCATATCCTGTCCCAGTTACATCATGGAATTATTCGGAATTACGAAAAATGGTTATGAATGGTCCGGATATTCATCCTGGGTACTATTAATTGCATCTTTTTTGTACAAAAGTTAAGTGTTAGAGTTTTGTTTTGGTTTTTTTATTTTAGAGCAAATTATATTGAAGACCCAAAAGGACATAAAATTTTAATACCAGGTAATAATCCAGCAAAACGTGCAAGTTTAGCTAAATTATTATTTACAAATCCAGAAAATGGTATTAGTATTGTACATCGTCATTTATTAAATGGTGATATAATGTTAGTAAATCGTCAGCCAACGTTACATCGTCCCAGTATAATGGCACATAAAGCACGAATTCTACAAGGAGAAAAAACTTTTCGTTTACATTATTCAAATTGCAAAGCATATAATGCTGATTTTGATGGTGATGAAATGAATGCTCATTTACCACAAAGTGAAGTAGCTAGAGCTGAAGCCTACACATTAGTAAATGTAGCTAATCAATATTTAGTACCAAAAGATGGTACACCATTAGGTGGTTTAATACAAGATCATGTTATTTCGGGTGTAAAATTATCAATGCGTGGACGATTTTTTAATCGTGAAGATTATCATCAATTAGTTTTTCAAGGTTTATCTCAATTTAAGGGTAATATTAAATTATTGCCACCAGCTATTATTAAACCAATATCATTATGGTCTGGTAAACAAATTCTTTCAACAATTATACAAAATTTAATACCTGACGGTTATCCTAATATAAATATAACATCATCAGCTAAAGTTGCAGCTAAAGTAATCATACATTTATTAAATATAATTTTTAAAAATTGTTAAAACATTTCGTAAATAATTTAATTTAATTTTAGAATTGGAATACAGCACCTAAAAGACCATACAAATATGGTGGAACACAATTAAATGGGATTGATATGACTGAAAGTGAAGTAATAATTCGTAATGGTGAATTATTAGTTGGTATTTTAGATAAACAACAATATGGAGCAACTGAGTTTGGTCTCGTACACAGTATGTATGAGGTAAAATTTTATAAACCCCAGTAATTTTTTTACTCAAAATTTAATAAAATTATTAGTTAATTAAGTATTGATAATAATATTTAAAATAAAATTTTTAGTTGTATGGTGGAAATGTTTCAACATGTCTTTTGACATCTTTTACAAAATTATTCACAAGTTTCTTACAAAGGGAAGGTTTCACTTTAGGTATTAAAGATATTTTAGTAACACCAGAAGCAGATAAGCAAAGGCGTAAATTAATTAAAGAAAGTCGTAAAATTGGTATGCCAATTGTTGCTGATGCACTTGATTTTGATATTGTACCAGATTTAGATATTTTACAAAGAAAAATTGAAGAAGCATATTTAGAAAATCCTAAATTTCGTACAATATTAGATCGTAAATATAAAACAAATTTAGATGAATACACAAATAAAATTAATCAGTAAGTAAAATTTACATTTTTTTCTTGAATTTTTAATTGAAATTGTAATTAAATTTTAAGATCATGTTTACCAAAAGGTCTAATAAGTCAATTTCCATTTAATAATTTACAATTAATGGTATTATCTGGTGCTAAAGGTTCAATGGTTAATACAATGCAAATTTCATGTTTATTAGGACAAATTGAATTAGAAGGTAAAAGACCACCAATTATGATATCTGGTAAATCATTACCAAGTTTTCCATCTTTTGAAACATCACCAAAATCTGGTGGTTTTATTGATGGTAGATTTATGACTGGTATTCAACCACAAGATTTTTTTTTTCATTGTATGGCAGGTCGTGAAGTAATATTTTATTTATTTCGTATTTTATTATTTTTATTTTAATAAATTTTCTGCATTATTATCAAGGGTTTAATTGATACAGCTGTCAAAACAAGTCGTTCAGGTTATTTGCAACGTTGTTTAATTAAACATTTAGAAGGAATAAATGTTCATTATGATTTAACAGTTCGTGATAGTGACAACAGTTTAGTACAAGTATGTATTTCAATTTCTCTAACTTTATTTATTATGTTTTAATATTAACATTTCATAATTTTTTTTTTAGTTCTTGTACGGTGAAGATGGTCTGGATGTGCTAAAATCTCGTTATTTAAGTCCAAAAGCACTTAAATTTCTTGATGAAAATGCAGAAGCAGTGTTACATTCTGCCCATATTAATCAAATAAAAGACGAACAATCTTTAAAAAAAATTGAAAAACATGCAAAAAAATTAAAATCATGGCGTAAAAAACATGGAAATTCAATACAACATAAGCGTTGTTCAAGTTTTCAACAATTTTCATCAGAACTTCGTGATGAAATTGAAATTTCAAAACCTAAAAAAATTAAAACAGGTCGTTATAAAATTGATTTAAAGCTTGTTCAATTATGGAATAAAGCGGATAAAGATAAAAAAGCACAATATCATAAAAAATATTTACATTGTCCAGATCCAATAATTTCCAAATATAAACCAGATAATTATTACGGTGCTGTATCAGAATACGTTGAAAATTTAATGAATGCATATACAAAAGAACATCCTGACCGTAAATCTATAATACGTGATGTACTTTATGCAAAAAGTATAGCATCTATTGTTGAACCAGGTGAACCGGTAGGTTTATTAGCTGCACAATCAATTGGTGAACCATCAACTCAAATGACATTGAATACTTTTCATTTTGCTGGTCGTGGTGAAATGAATGTTACATTAGGTATACCACGTTTAAGAGAAATATTAATGTTAGCTTCATTAAATATTAAAACACCATCAATGGATATACCATTTTTACAAAATCAAACAAAAAAAGCTGAAAAATTACGTATAAAATTAAATCGTGTTACATTAGCTGATGTTTTAGAAAAAATTAATGTTAAAATTCATTTACAAATAAAACCAATTCAAACTTATGTCTATAAAATAAAATTTAACTTTTTACCTAAAGAAGCCTACCAGGAAGAGTTCTGTGTTAAACCAAAACAAATTTTAAAATATGTAAATGATAATTTTTTTAAAGCAATGTTTAGATTAATGAAGAAAAGCAGATACAGTAAAGATTTGTATGTTATTTTTGTTTTTTGTTCAAATTTGAAATTTTAATAAATTAATTTTAGAGTGGAAATATCTACAGAAAAGGGCAGCAGTAATAAACAAAATGATGCTGATAATGATGCAGAAATTGATGAAAAAGATGAACAACAGAACTTAAAAAAAACTGAAAAATCAAAAGCAGCAGATGATTCATCGGATGATGATTTTGTAAGTTTTTCTTTAATTATTTATTAAATAAAGTATAATTAAATTTATGTATATGTATATTTAATATTTTATTACAGGATGATGACGATGCTACAGGTGTTAAATTAAAAAATAAAAATCAAGATGAAAATGAATATGAAGATCCAGAAGTCATTGAAGAAATTGAAGATGCTGATGGTATTTAGAAAATTAAAAAAAAAAGATCCAATTTTTAATTTTTTAATTTTTTTAATATTTTGTTAATTTTTTTTTAGAAAATGATGACGCAGATTCAGTTAATTTGAATTATTCAAATGAAAATAATAAAAATAATGAAAATGATGATGAAGAATTAATAGTAGCTTCAAATGAAATGATAAAATCATATTCATATGACAAAGAAAATCATTTATGGTGTGAATTAACATTTTATGTATGAGTTCTAATCGTTTAATTTAATTAAAGGAATAATTTTATTTAAATAAATATTTACTTTACAGGTTGATTTAAAAGATAAAGTTATTGATATTTCAACATTATTAAAATCATTAGCTGAAAAATCTGTTATTTATCAAGTGCAAAATATTAAAAGAGCTATTACATATAAAAATAATGATGATTTAATATTAAAAACTGACGGAATAAATATTGTTGAAATTTTTAGACATAATCATTTATTAGATTTAAATCGTTTGTATTCAAATGATATACATTCAATTGCAAAAACATATGGTATTGAAGCAGCAACACAAGTTATTGTAAAAGAAGTTCAAAATGTTTTTAAAGTTTATGGTATTACAGTAAATCCAAGACATTTATCATTAATTGCTGATTATATGACATTTGATGGTACATTTAAACCATTAAGTCGTAAAGGAATGGAATTTTCACCATCACCATTACAACAAATGTCATTTGAATCTTCATTACAATTTTTAAGATCTGCAACAATATCAGGTAACAAAATAAATATAATATAATAATTTTTTTTTTTTATTTTATTTAATTTTAAATGACTTTCTTTTATTTAACTTTTATTTTTAGGTCGTAATGATGAATTAAATTCACCATCAAGTCGATTAATGGTTGGTTTACCAGTTAGAAATGGTACTGGTTCATTTAGTTTATTTAAACAATATGTTCTTAATTAAAATTTTTAAAAAAATTAATTGAATAAAGTTTTTAATTTTTTGTATAATATTTAACAATTTTGTTTTAATCAAAATAAAAAAGAAGAAAGTTAAAAATTTTTCGATTTAAAAAAACCATTTCATTTAAAAATAAGATCAAATTTTTAAAAATGCGCATCTTGTTTTATATTTTAAGCACGTCACATTTTTATTCATCAATTCTTATTTTTTATATTTTTCTTCTATTAGACATTTTATAAAAAAACAAAAATAACTATTGATTTAATTGCAGTAAACGTGTAGACTAATAATTTTTAGTGAATTTAAAAGTTAAAGTATTGTAAAAATTTTTAAGTTTAGCGTTAAAATACGACGAGCTTTCAGTTACGATCTTTTAAACATACAGGGACTACTGTGACAGTGAAATACTAATTTTCTATCGAGTTAGATCACCTAATTGATTAAACAAAAATTAAAACAAAACAGATAGATTAAAAGTATTTATAACAAATCCTATATACAATTAAAAAATGGATAAATAAATTTTTTAGCAACAATGTTTTCCAATTATTCACTTTCCTAATGAATCGGGCTGCATATTATACTTTCAATAACGAACAATTTATACGAGTATCGCACGAAATTCCCATTATTTTTAATAAACTTTTATTGAATAATTCAAAATCACCAGATAACACAAGACAATTCGAATGCCTAGTGGGAAATTGCCATATTTCAAAATTTTCAGTTTCGATAAAATTACAATCAAAGTTTTAATCAATTTTATATGGAAAAAGGAAGGGAGACTGCAGTATTTTGGGTTAGAAGCATTTTTACATCTAATTAAGTAACTGTTTTGTGAATAAGTTCATTACTCACATGTGTACAATTTATTTAAGTTCAAAAAAAACATTAACATAATATTTTTTTAAAATCTCCCTTCATTATCTCTTACCATTCCTACATAATCCCAAATTTCTCTAAATCTCTTTTCCTAAAAATCCTTTCCACAATATAAACCAAACTGACTGTACATTTGAGTTAAAAATCATAATCTAAAGTTTGATTTAAAAGAGGGTGGTTTTGATTGGTTGAAATCCAATACTATCCGAAAGAATCAAATGAATATTTCTTTAGGTGATTCTCAAAGTTTTCCACCGATCCTCGTAAAAACACAAAAAAGGTTAGGTTATGTTTAGTAAATGTCATTAAATGTTAGAAATTGAACTTTTAGTTACCACATACTTTTTAATTGATTAGGGATGTTAAAATACTATACAGTATACACTAACTCTTATCTAATAATAAAAAAAATTAAAAAATCATAACTACAACAGTACAAAGTTCATAATTTAAAAAAAAACAAAAACAATTTTCAACTCAATTCTTTATTCTAATTTTTTCAATAAAAAATTCTTTACTTTTGTTGTTTCACCTTTAACAAATTATTAAAATCATTTTATTTGACCAAAATAAAGTATTTTGTATTAATTTGTAATAAAAATAATTTAAATATTTGAATTCTAGATTTGTTGTACATATTAAGTAGCTTAAAAATAAATAAAAACTTTATTTTACATCAATTTCTTTAAATAAAGATAAAATAAAATAAAAAATAAAAAAAGTCTTATGTTAGCAACAGAATTTTAATACTTTATTCAGTCAATAAAATTTAAAAAATTATAAAATTTTAAAATAAGATAAAAGAAAAAATTTTCGAATTTAACATAAAAAAAAATTCTTTCCTAAAATTATAGAAAAATTTCAATGGGATTTAAAATTTTTAATGTATTAATGGGTAAACGTAAATTTAATACTGAAAAAAATAAATAAAATTAGAATTATTTGAAAGTATGTAATTATGAATATTTAAATGACTGTTTGGAAAAAATTCAAATATTTATGCGATAAGCAAAGAGAAGCAAAGAGAAATTAAACTTCTAAAAAACGCAAAAAAAATATATTAGATTCAACTTCCTTTTTATTATTTCTATTTCTTTCTTTTGTCTCTCTATTTTATTGCATAGGTGACTTTTAAAGGCACTTAATGATCGCTTTAATTTAAATTTCTCAAATTTAATTGACCATAGACTTTTTTTTTTAATACATTTCTCTGCCACATAAATTACACAGCCTTTCCTGTTCAGGCGTGGCTGTAAATGTCTTAAGGGGGAATAACTCTTACGACGTGTGTGTGGGATTCGAACTCATTCTCCCTCGGTGTTTACAGCATATTTTATACGCTCTTACCCACTAGGCCACCGAGACACCTTGAATATTTTGTGCCTACCTAATGTTTCTAAGTAAAAAAATTTTTTACTTAGAAACATTAGGTTACTTTTTGTAAAAAAATCATTTCCTCCAGATATATTGACATAATTTCTTTTATAATTCCCGCAGTCAGCTCTCAAATTGCCTACACTTATCTTTTGGAATTCAAAAAGATTGATTTAATAATAACCTATTTGAATTTTACATAATATCAAATATGTATATGTATGTAGGTATAGGCTTTATTTTATAATAATTATTAATAAGGCCTAGGTCCTAACATATAGTTTCTTATAAAAATATCCTTGAAAAGCATAAAGCTATATAAGTTTTACAAATCATATAATCTAAAATGATTATCGTCTTATCTGGCATATATATGTATGTAGATCATATCAAGAACTTTAAATCAACCATTTCTGCACTTAAGTTGCAAATTTAAGCCATCTTTGATTTTTTTTTTCGTCGGGTCGAACTATTTTTGTCATATTTATATCCCATTCACATCTTCTTAGCTTTGCTGAATCTACATGATGCAGGAACAATAATCTCGAATTAAATGTTAGTAGTTTTGATTATTAAGAGCTACATATTATATAAGTCAACAAAGAATTATGATTATTTTCTCAACAATCAACCTATTAAGAGAGCTGATCGTACTTCTAATTTGCGACTAGTTCTTAATAATAGCTTAGATTTCAACAGTTAGTATAAATTCATAATCAAATCTTGGATTTATTGTAAGTTATATAAAATTTGTGAGATCTCTATATGACGAAATAACTTTATATTACTTATGTAAGACCTATCCTTGAATATTCAAGTCAAATATGGTCTCCTTATTTTGATATAGACATTTTATGTATTGAATCAGTAAAAAATAAATTTCCTTTGTTTTGCTTTGCAAATTTCTTTAACCAGTTTTGAACCACCATAGAATTTCGACGGTGTAGAAATGACCACTTGAACTTTTGAAGCTTTATCTAGTGTTGTGTTAGAATTATTTATAGAGCCGGCAAGATATATATGAAAGAGATATTATGTTCCAATATTTCGACGTATATTAAGAGAAGTAAAAATTATTTAAATAATAGAATCGCCAATGCGGCTTTAGAAGCTAACGATCACCTGGTGATCTTTTTTATGGTCAGAATTAATTGAATTAAATCCATTCTCGGCATTATATATCATTTACTAATATACTAACATTTGTAAACATAATATGTACTTGTATTTTAATCAAATCATCTGATACAAATATAAATTAACATTATAAATGATTTTAATCAACGTTTTAATTAAATATTTCTTCCTAAAAGTATGCAATAACAACTAAATATTATAAAGTTAGATATTGACCTAATAAAAAATTAAATATTAACCGAGAGGGAGTGCGGGTTCAAATCCTGCACAAGTAGATAAGTTTTATTAATTGAAAACAAATCCCCTTTGCTACCAAATATAAACAAAATAATATAAATAAACAAAATAAATAATATTAGTGTATAATTTAATAATAGTATTCGACCTGTAACAGCCGTAGTAGCCGATGGTTTTGTAATATTGCAATATCCTATGTAATTTGTAGGTAATATTAATATAAATAAATAAATAAAAAATTAAAGTGCATATAAATACGCAAACAAATTACTTAAAAAAACTATTTTTGATTTTACCGAACTTTTATTAAATTTTAATGAAATTGAATAGAATTAGTAAATAAACCCAAACAAAGTTTTTTTTTTGTTTTTAAATTTTAATTTAACATTTTAATTGATTAAATAAATCCGCGCATCTGCTTTTGACAAATCAATCAATTATGTTAATAGTACATACGTGTATATATTATAAATATACAAATATACAAGTGAATATTTCTATTGTATTTGAATTAGAGAATTAATTTATAGAAAAAAGAAAAAATTATTGTGCGCATGCATATATGTATTATGTACTCCCTCTCTAAAGATAAGTACACACAAAAGAGCTAAAATGATAGAGTTGAGAGTTGAAACAAAAATCTCGGAAGAGCGACCTACAGACTGCAATCTACATGTGATGTGTATGTAGTAATTAACTATAGTTGTCATATGGTTTAAGTATAGTTTGAACAATTTTTAAAATTTTAACCAAAATATGTAAAAAATATTCATATTTTATTTACATTAATATTAAATTTTTTAGTAAACATTCTTTAGAGTTCTAAGGTTCGTTAAGCTCTTCATCGACTAGATATTAATTGTTAGACATTTCTCTATCACGTAAACACTTTCAAGTAGAGAATTTGTTTCTGTACAAAACGTGTTTGTACATCTGTGAATTTCTTCTGTAGATTTTTATGTATTTCATGTATTTTAGCACATGATATTGTTATTTAAAGTATGTATGTACGTCTAGGTATGTATGTTTCTAAAAGCAATCAATAGAAAATAATTTATTTTATAAAACCCGGTTTCA
This sequence comes from Poecilobothrus nobilitatus, assembly GCA_947095535.1. NCBI lineage: Eukaryota > Metazoa > Arthropoda > Insecta > Diptera > Dolichopodidae > Poecilobothrus > Poecilobothrus nobilitatus. Next base: position 15,733,423 of record OX352773.1, on the reverse strand, counting down.
TTATCAATAAATTAATTAAAATAAAAACAAAATGACAAAAAATGAATTTACCTGAGGGGACTGAAATACACTTAACATTATGGTCCATCTTTCTCCATCAACTGAAATTAATTGCCGCATGCTTTTGTTTTGTTGTTTCTCAGGGGAGCATGAAGTTGCCCTTACACCTAGGCCCTGCGACCCGTTGTGCGCCCCTGCTCAACGATCCGCTCGCTTTCTACAGCGTCTCGTCGAGCCACTCAATTCCTTTTATGAAACGCACTATGTCTCCTTGATTGAGCATTCTCACCTCGGAGAAGTTTCCCCATTGAGCCTCTCCCAAGGTTCTTCGCCTTAGGGTCCTCAAGTTTGGTCATTAGCACAGAACGTGAAGTACTGTTTCTGCCTCTTGCCCACATCCCCTACATAGATTCACTTCCGTTATACCTATTCTTTTGGAGTGAGCCCTTAGCAACAGGTGTCCTGTGCTAATTCCTATGTATATTCACAGATCGGTTCTATTTAGTTTTAGAATTTTCTGAGTCTTTTTACTATTATATTCTCCCCAGAATTCCTTCGTATGTATTGAACCTGGGGATTGCCACCAACTTTCCTTAGCTCTGGCTTTTGCCCAGTAGCTTGTTGCTAACTTTACCGCAGAGTACGGCATACCTACATCTTCTATATCCACCAGCTGTCTGTTTAATACAGATTTTGCTGTCGCATCTGCAATTTCGTTACCTGGGTAGCCCGAGTGCGCTGGTATCCACTGCAGCTAAACTGCATTTGTTTACCCCAGCGCATGTAGGGCTTTCCAGCATTCAATTGTTTTCCTCGATTTGTGAAAAACCACCCTCCATAATTCTAACGATTGATTTGCAATCGGTCTGTATGTTTACGATTTTACGTCGGATTCTTTTCCGAAATAGTTCTTTGGCTGCGAATTCTATATGCTTTGTTTTACTTTTGAATATTTCGTTTTTGAACTTTTCCTAACAAAAAATTTAAATTTAAATGGAACTCACGTAAAAAATGTTTATACGAATATTTGCATCTTCAACCCTTAAATCTCTACAAAATTTCCCTGCCAAAATTTTCATTAAGTGAATTTTCTGAGTAAGAATTATTTATACTCTCGTTTAAACATATTTGATAGAGTAAATTTTTTTTCTATAGAGCTCTATCAACTATTTTAGTCTCTCGTGTATACTTAGCTTAACATAAGTTCAAACAATTACACTACACAAATTGCAAATATCAAGTACTCAAATAAAAAAAAAAAAAAAACCGAATCATATTTTCTGATTCATTTAAATCTCTTTATTATTTCTAATTCGAATTGAAAGTAATTGATTCAAAATTTTGCATATTATGTATGTATGTATGTACAAAATAATATCATACATTATGATATTAAACCAGATATATATGGTATTGTATATGTATATCATTCATTTATACATATTATTATTATTGTTTTGTTGTAAGTTATGACAATTTACACCAGGCGTTTATAAATCAAAGAAAAATTAAATTAATGTGACCGATTTTTGATGAGATCAATACAAAAATCCCAATCAATAATTTTATTTTCTTTTCTTTCTTTTTTTTTTATTTTTATTTTTTTTTTTTACATAAAAACCAAGAGCCGAAAGAATTAAAATATAAAAATATAGTGAAAAATGAAATCCTTGTAATAAAGTAAAATTAAAAAAAAAAAAACATAAATAAAAAATTAGATCTAATGCAGGTTTCTTTTGATATTAATTGGAATTGAATTCATTTGTTTTAAATAATTTAAAAACTATTTTTTTTGTTAGTTTTTTATTTTACATATGTACATATAAATAAGTAAGTATGTAACAAATATTAAATTAAGTCAAAAGTATGACGTGTTTTAAATTTTAAAAGTTTGGTTTTTATTGCAATATTTTATTTTATAGGTCATTAATGATTACTGGAGATACTGGAATCTTCTTTAATTTATTAATAAATTTTTAATTTTGGTTATTTCCTTCCTTATTTAAAAAAAAATAACAAAAAGTTAAAAATTATAGTGCTATTTTTAAACCTATATACGGAGTTATATTAACACTATGCAATATACATATATATGGTAACTCCATCTACAAGATGTTTAGTTTTGTTTTTAAATAAATTTTCGTATATATTTATAAATTATCGTATAGGTAAAAACCTATACGATTTAACATTAAGTCTCATAAAAATGCGTTATTGTAACTTATCATATACATGCATCTTCTTGTAACTTATAGATTACATTTGAAGCTATTTCTTGCAACACTATTAGCAATATCAACAATTTCCTCGGTTGTCAAACCTTGTTGCTCTGCATATTATCATACGTTACATTTGTTTTTGGATAACTACACACTACACAGCTTCCGGATACAGATATGGACTAATGTTATTAAATTTTAATTATTTTTTTGCATTATTTTTATATCAGGCTGATTTCAAATTAACACTATTTTAAGTTCTATAGATTCTCTTCGTGTTCCAAGGTTCGGCGTAATCCTCTAGTAAAATTTTACAATAAGTGTAAATGACAATAGAAAATAAAGTTTATACATAAAGTCGATTCATATGTATTTCATATTAAATTTATTAAAAATTTTTAAATTAAAATTATTAATACAAAATTTATGTATTTCGAATCTCATAATTCATATATTATTTTATTTACTTATTGCAATTAACCTGGAACGTGCTGGAAGTTGAAGCCTTATATTTAAATTAAGTATATATCGACTATCGACTATCGAAAAAATAAATCGAATCAACTTAACTGACATTCGACTTAAATTTTTAATCACGCAGTTAAACAAAAAATTAATTTAATACCAATATTAATACAAAATAAAAAAAAAAAAAAACTTTTTCAACATTTTTGTGATTAGACAGAAATATGATGCACACGTGGTGCACAAACAATAAATTTAAAACGATGTTTTCAAGAAGAATCAAATAATTATAAAATTCTTTTAGTAAATGTTTAAATTATTTTACTGCTCATTTAAAATTTTTTATTTTATTTATTAATTTTATTATATTTATATTAAAATAAAAATTAAAAATTATTTTACTTTCCTTACTTTCTTTTTTTTTTAGTTTAAATATAATTACATTTTTTTTTTTTATTTTTTATTTTTTATTTCATAATAATAAATTATAACATTCAATTTAAATTTACATAATTAATATTAGATAAACTGTCTATATAAAATAATTTTTAATTATTAAGAAAAAATAAAGATTATAATTTTAAAACTAAACTGTTATCTAAAACTTTTCTCTATAATAATAATTAAAAATTTTAGTTGATAAAACAAAAAATTAAATAAATTATTAAATAATAAAAAATAAAAAATAAATATAGTTTTGAAAATGAATTCATTTTTTTCTTTTATTACTCGAACAGATAATCTTATGCTGTTGATTTTTTGGCAGTGAACATACACTATTATTTATTTATTTGTTATATTCAACTTTTTTTTTTTTTTTTTTTGTTACCATATTAAGTTATTTAAGGATCGAAATTTAATTTTAAATCGATATGATTAATACAGTGAAAATATAGTGACGACAATATAAAATATGCCAAAACAAGAAAACAGAACAGCGAAAATATATATAAAAAAAAACATCTAAACAAATGGTATCCCGCCGTCGTGATTTTAATTGTCGCGATTTTGATATGACGGGATTTTGATAAGGCGGGATTTTGATAAGGCGGGATTTTGATATGGCGGGATTTTAATTTGGCGGGATTTCGATTTACGGGATTTGGAAAAACGGGATTTCGATACGGACCCACTATTATTTTGATTATTATATTATTAGATATATTATTTTGATTATTATAAAAATAATAATTTAAATAAAATTTTATTTTTAATAATTTAATTAATTGAAACAAATAAATAAATTATAAAAGATCACCGCGTCAAAAAAGCTCAGTTTTTATTAATCTTCAACCGATATTAAAATATATGACAAATAACTATTATAAAATATGGGGGTATTTAAACATGGGATGATGTCATAATTTAAAAAAACAAAAAAAAATTCCTAAACAAAATCCAGAAAACAAATTTCATAAGGATCTCCGGATAACAAATTTCATAATTCCTAAACAAACTCATTTCAAATTTCATTAGATAAAATGCATATAAAAAAATAATTAAAAAGCGTTTTCCTGGATACGGTATAAATCAAGGTATTTCCTCTTCTAGAATATTTACAATTTATATATGTATATTCACAAGTATATGCGAGATTCTGAATTAGAAGGGTTTTTATAGTTAGTTAAAAAAATCAGAGTTTCAATAATTTGTTAAGCAGGAGTTTAACCCTCATTATTTAAAGTGTTTGCCATTGGAATTTGAAAATGAAATTTTCTTTTGGAATTTCATATACCCAATCCTTTAAACATAAATTAACATTATATAAGATCATACGATATATTCGTACTTACAATCTAGCCTAAGTTATTTAACGATGACAGTGTTTATTTTCTAAAAATTTTATAACAGTTTTTTTTCCAATAAATTGTAAAATATCTTTTTGAAAAATTCAAATTTTCTAAATAATTTTAAGATAAGAAAAAAATTAAATATATAATTTTTATATTTTTTTTTTATATAATCAAATTAATAAGAAAAATCTTTCTTATATGATTATTAACTATACTTTTCTCAAATAAGTTTTCATTCTACTAATGTCAGTAAAACGAAAAAATAATCGCAGTAAAAATAAAAATCATAAAATAAAAAATACAAAATTTCTTTTCTGAAGAATAATATAAATTAACATATTATAACTAAAAAACAAAACAAAAATGATCAATAAAATTCAATTTTCATTAACTGGTCACTTTAAAATTCTAGTCACGGTAAAACAGAATTCAGTTCAGTATAGAGTAAGTAAATAAATATATTTTTTAAGTTAACAATAAATGATAAACGGCTTGAATAATTTTTCAAAAACTAAAAAAAGCTGACTCGTTATTATAATATTTTAAAAGTATAAAAACGAGTTGTGTCAGTCGCGACTTGTAACTCGTAACTCATAACTTACAATTTTAATTTGCATTGCAATCAATTTATAAATATTTTCCAGATCATTTTTTTTTATTTCAATTTAAATTTCTTTCATATTTTCAACTCAATTCTTATTTTTCATCCCTTTTAAATGATCGCTTAACTTTTCAGAACTTTAGTTAAAGAATTTGTCTTGATGTGGAAAGGTGTGTTATCAAAAATAAAACTATTTAAGAATTAAAATATTCTAAATTTTAAATATAAAAGAATTTATATACATATAATAAGAAAAAGATATATTAAATGTATTTTATATGTATTATAATAAAATTATTTGCATTAAAAATTTAAAAATAATAAAAATAAAAAAAATAAAAACAAACTAAATTTTAATAAGGAACAACAAGATATATATATAATATGTATGTATATAATATGTGTGATATGAATTATTGTATTGTTTTTTTTTCATTTTCAAAAATTATTAATAAATTTTGATATTTTTCATAAAAATATAAAATTTTTTTTTTAAATTAATATTTTAACAGTACCTTTTAAATTAATCCTTTAAATTATTGTAATTAAATGATAATGGTATACTTTATGGTAAATTATAGTGAATAATAATTAAAAACTACAAAAAAAAAAAAAAAAAAAATCTATAAGATTAACTAAATTTAAAAATATTATTATTTATTATTTAACAAGTAAATTAAAGTTTTGACAGTCCTGACTTAACAGTTAAAGTGTTAAAAAAGTGTTTAAAAAAGAACTGTTGAAATATGTACACATAAAGTTAAAAATAATACCGTTACCTATTTTATCACAAGTTAAATTTGTTTGTTTTTTTCTTTTTTTTTTTTGTGTTCAATTTACTGTTAGGATATATGAAAAAATTTCACCTTTTAGCTAAATTTAATTTTAATTACACGAAAAAATATTAAAATACGGCGCCTCGGTGGTCTAGTGGGTAAGAGAGTATAAAATACGCTATATGGTTCGAATCCCACACAAATCGTAAGAATTATTCCCCTTTACGACATTTACAGCCTCGCCTGAACAGAAACGGCTGTTTAATTTGCTGTTTTTATGTGGCAGAGAAATGCATTAAAAAAAAAAAAAAACATTAAAATTCATTCACTTTTTGGTTTGAACGAAAAAACAATACTAAAACTTTGAGTGAAATTTCAAAATAAACTTAAATAAAGCCAAAAAAAAGAGGATATTGTGACAATTGTGTTCAACTAAAGATTTAATATTTAAATGTTTCATTATCTATATTTAAACACCTTACTTTGAAATATTTAATATATTACATATGATTTTACTTTATAATTTATTTTTACTTATACCAAACGAAACAGATTGGATTAGACTAAAAAACTAATCCAATCAAAGTTGTTAGCCTTTATTATTTCAAATGTGTGATATTCAAACCAAACAATAGATTTGTGTTAAAGGTTCTATGTATATTCTTATATTAAATTCAAAAGAACAATGATTTTAGTTGATTAAAATCTAACACAATTCTTATTTCTTATTTTTACAGCGAATTGAACCTAACTATATTGTGACATATAGAATTTAGCTCTACTTAGGTGTTTGACATGAAATATATAGGTTCCAAATTAGATTTTGTTTTTAATTTTTTTGTATCTCACAAATAACTAGTTTGTTTTTCCCCTAAGAGACTTGATAATCTTAAAAATACACCAAAAAATGCTACCTTGGTAGTGTGAGGTTGTCGTACACTATAAACCTGCGCCCCAAGTCAGCATAATCTGGTAAACAAGATAACTTCTTCCGTAGTATTATGGATTGAGAATAAGGAATGGAAAGGGATGAAAATTTATTAGGATGATAATAGTTAACAAATATAATTAAATAAGGAATCGAAAATAACTTTACTTCTTTTTTAAATTTTTGCAAATCATATAAGAATTGAATAATATTTTTTTAATTTTACACTAACATAAAAAAATTTTTTTTTTTTTACAAAATTTAATTTTTTTAAATACGGAAATTTAAACCCTATTGATAAACTTTAATTTTGCTTGTTATAAAATAGATCACGATTATTTATTATAATTAACTTATTTATAACTTAAAAAAAAAAATAAATAAAACGATAAGTATTTATTTTAAAATAAACACGAAAAACATTAAAATACACAATTTTGTTACATTTTGAATTAAAACAAAATGTTTGTTAATTGTCTAATGTACTTTTGTCAACTGGTGTAAATTAAATAATTGTAAATATTTCGATAATATATTATTTGGTAAGAATAATAATTATCCATTCCTATAAATAATGAATAAAATAAATTAAAAGAAAAAAATAAAATTCAGTTAAAATTCTAAGTGTTTTAATCAATAAAATTGTTGAACAGTATTTCGTTAAATAAAAACCGGCAGGGTGTCATATGCCTGTATTTCTTTTGCCTGTATTTCATTTGACTCTATTTCATTTGTATCAAAGTTCTATAATATCATTTATTCATTACTCTTATTTTCATCACTTAAATATCTTATTCAGAGTGTTTCACCTTCGGTTTTAAATATTTATAGGATGTATTTGGGGTATCAAAACGAATATAAAATTGTTCTGGATGGGAAAATCTATTTTCCTCAGTTCTTGAGATAATGGTCCGTAAACTTTTTTAAGGTCTTTTTTAATTTACTTATTTGTTCCAAAACTCCGCAACTAATAAATAATTTTGACACAGTGTCGGAAAGCTTTGCACATCAGTTTTTCTAACAATATCTTTTCATATGCTATTTCTTTCATTTACCTTTATAAGTATTTAAATTTTCAATAAATAAATTATCACCATTATTTTATTTTTGTTATGGAAAATTAACTATACATTAATTACTTATAAAAAAAAATATTTTTATTTTTATTTTATAACTTAACATCGAATGAATCAATAATAACACTAAAAAATTGTCTTTTTTAATGTTAATACAGTAGAAACCATTTTGAAATGACACCGCTTAAAACGTCATATCGGTTTAAAACTAAAAATATAGGACTATTTCCATATAACCAATGTCCATTTGAAACGACATCTCGACATCATTTAATACGACTAACTACTTTATAAGTCCTTAATTTTATTACGACAATATTTTAAAAAAAACGGTTGAAAAGGGTATTTTTTATTTTTTGTCACTTTGTGGTAAGAGGGTGGTAATTGAAAACAATTGAAATGAGTTTGTTTCAATTGACAAAAATATCATATATCTTTCTAAAATTAAGAATTGGTGAAATTTTAAATAATTAAATTATTACAGAAGTTAAAAGTAACAAAAAAAAAATTTTTTTTTTTGGAACATAACAAGTTCTTTAAGTATAGATTCAATTTGAAATTTGCAAATTTCAAATGCGTAAATAACATAAAATATGGTGGATCTACAATTAACTCTCTCATTTTGCTCTCTAAACACAGTCTTTACGTAGCCTACAAAAGAGTATCCAGTATCCATCAATAAAATTTGAGTTTGACAGAAAAAATTAAGTTTGTTTAATTAAATTTTGACAGATTTTTTAAATTCGTATAGAAAAAGAAAAAAACAAAAAGTTAAGTAACTTTTTCCACGACTATGAAATGTGTAAATACATAAGTATATATTTTCACTTTAGTATATTTTAACTTTATTTTGACAGTTGACTGGGTTATAGAGAACGAATAAGAGCGTTTATTGTAAATACCCTGTATTATCCTTTTTTTAGTTTTAAATCTTTTATAACATCGATCGCTTATTTTAAAAATAGGAAACCTTTTATAATATCAACCCTTTAAAACCGTTTAATTTTAATGGTCTCTTAAATGTCATTTTATATAATTTTTACTGTATATGAATATATTGAACTTGATTTAATAAACTTGATACTATACGTCATATAATACACAGAGTAATAATATATTATCTTACTTGGTTTTTCGCTACAATACTATCGAGTCATCAGTAAATTGTATAAAAGAATAAATAATTTAAATAAAAGAGAATATAATTAATATATGCGACTATAGAAATATTAAGAAGTTTCTATATACTATATAAATACTATATAAATAAATAATAATGATAATTTTTGTTATTTTTACTGATAATATGTTTAAAATAAAATAAATAAATATTAAGTACAAGAAATTAAGTAATAATTGATGCAAAAGTCCATATTAAGTCTTGACCTTCCAGCTAAATAAATCACTTTGTTTTCAATTTGTAATTTCTTTTATGATTAAATTTGTAAGTATATATGTATATGTTTTCATTATTTATACATATGCATAAGTTCACTCTTAAAAAAATTATTTTATGTAGTGTTTTTATAACATTTTTAAGTTTTTATAATTCATCCTTAAAAGTGTAGAAAAATATTTAAAAAAAATGGATTAAACTTTAACTCTAATATCATACATACTAAAATTTTACTAAACCTATTATAACACTTTGTAAAGTAATCTCCAATCTGATATAATTTTTTTTATGCTTTTTTTTATATATATGTATTTAAGTTGAATTATCTGTTTAAGTTCAGTATTTTTCAACTGAATTTGAATTTTATCAAGATAAATTCAGATTTATACAAAATAAAATTGTTTTTGTTGATTCGAGTTTCTAAAATTTTTGCAAAATTTTTATCTGTTAATGTAGTGTAAATTTTTTTGACTTTTAAGGTCACCATCTACTCCAGTAAAAAACTAATAAAATAATCATTATAAATTCTTATGCATAAGGAGTTTGGAAAAAAAGTATTAAATAAGAATAATCGTATTTAAAATAAAAAAAATATAATTGATATGTCTTTCTATTTCTTAGTCATTATATACCGTTTTAAAGTTAGAGGAATTATCCCGTTATAGTGGCTACGGTGAGGGATAATTTTAATGAGTAAAATAAGTCCTTGCTAGTCTTATAGGTTTACTTGGTATCTTTTAACAATTTACACCTCCGCGCAGAAAAGAAAATCATTGATTGCTATTTCATTTAACTTCTGGTATAGTTAATAATAATGTACCATTTCTCAGTGCCGAAATTGTACACTATTCCTGAAATAATCCAAAGAGGGTTATCGGTTTATTTAATTATCCTTTTAGATTAAAGACGAATTGGTTTCTTTAATTACCCTTTCCTTTCCTTTAAAATTTCATAAATTTGTTCTCGATCTCTTAATCGTAAACTTACTATATAATGGTTTAGTTAATTCTTCCTAAAAGAATTTTTTGTTTTTAAATTTAAGTCTTAATAATACTTGTTTCAAATTAATTATATAATAATTTTTTTAACTTCCTTGAGGACTTTTTTAACTTCCTTAAAAGCTATTAATAAAACATTTTTTTAAAATCAATTATATCGCATATTTTCAAATTATTGACGTGCCCTTATAAATCTTTTAATTTGTTTTTTGTTTTTAATTTTGTTTTATTTTATTATAAAAAAAATTTCTAAATATCATTTAAATTCTTCATTTGTTTTAATATTTTTATTATTAAAATAAAATAAAAAAAAAAAAACAAATAAAAATTCATTCATAAAATGCAGTCTAAAATTGGCGCCAATATTAGAAAAAAAGCGAACATCGGAAAAATTAGAAAGCTTTTCACAATCTTTTTTTTCTCTGTTATTTAAATTTAGTATTGAAACTACCTACATAAAATAAAAAAATTTATATAATTAAATATATTTTAAATTTTTATTTTATTAAGATTAAAAAAATATTAAAATACGTTTTCATTGATATCAAGCTATTTTAAATTAATTACGAAATAAAAAATTTTAAGCGGTAAATTTCAATAAAATTACATATTTAAAAAAAAAATATGTATACATATTCATACATACATATAAACCCTGCACTTGACTATTGAATTTTTTTTTTTTTTCTAAATTGATAAAATTTTAAAAATATAGAAAAATTAAATTCAAAGTACATATTAATAATGAAATTAAAAGGTTATGGTTAAATTTTTTTTTTAGTTAATTAAATTAAATTCTATTTTCGTTAAGTATCTTCGCATCTCATTAATAACCGACAATTTACAATACAATTATTTTATATTTGCGTAACAGATGTTATTGGGACCCAGATGCAAATGTTAAACAACAATAAACCGAGAATAGAAAATCTCGGAGAATGATTATTGACGTCTTATTAACGCCTTATATCATACCAACTTTTCTTATATTTTTTTCCCCGTTTGAAAAAAAGGGTCTTAAAGTATTTATCTATTGTTTACGGTTACACAAAGCAGGTTTAATTTTTTTAAGTTTTTATAAATTCTATCTTTTTTTTTTTGTAGTATTTTCAAATTTCAGTCTAATTTTTAATACATTTTTTTTATGTATGTCAAAAGTCAAACTAGAAATAAATTCAAAGTTTAAGATAGCGACATCTTGAGTCTCTTGTACTGACGATAAATGACGAACTTTTTATTGTTATTTTGTTTAATAAATTAAAATTATAATAAATATAAATTATATTTTATTTTATTATATAAATATATAGCATTTGATATTTCCCGTTCATTTCCGCAGCCATATTTGTTTCTTTATGAAATGTCAAATTAATTACAGGTTTATATCGTATCGTAGTTATAATAACAATACTACCACGGGTACCAACTTTAAACCTATGTAAATCATTGTTTTGAATTATAATAGCGCGACTTAAATTATCAAAATATACATACGCATATATATACATATATTTTTGATCCCCATTTTCTTAGTCCGATTTGAAGAATGAATCCACTTCTTTTTTAAAGCATTAAATTTAAGTAAATTAAAATCGTTAACTTTAATTAAATTTTTTGTATAATTTTAGTATTCATTAATCAATATATACTTACTTATATATAAAATTATTACTTCTATGGTAACTCTTTGAGATAGAAAATATTTAATTAAATTTACCTGAGTTCAAGCTAAAATTTCATTCCACAAAATTGACCAAAATGATTCCTAACAAAATATTTTTAAAAAGAGAAAGTTTGATTTTAAAGAAAATTATATTTTAAATATTTTTAAATATTTAATTTCTAAACTGTCCATCTTGCAGTGTAGCATACCTACATTTAATGATTTATCTTAACCACGAAAAAAAAAAAAAATTAGGTTCTATTTATTATTTGTATAACACAAATAAAAAAAATTTTTAATAAAAGTGCGGCAAATCATAAATTACTTTTGTTTAATCATGTACATACATACATAGGTGCCTATATTATTTTATTATAATTAAAAAAAAAAAAGTAGTAAACTAAATATTAATATTTTACTTTAAAACAAATAATTTTAATATGATTATTATTTAAAAATGAAAACAAAATTCAGAAAAATCAAAAATCAAAATTCAAACAAACCAAACATAAAAACTTATAATCCTTCGCATGGCATACTCTGCTTTTATTTTTTTTTTTGTTTACATAAACCCATACTTCTATTTATTCTAAAGCATCTTTATTTTCACTTTTTTTCAATTTCTTATTTATTTTTTTTTCTTTTTTTTCTTATATTTTTTTTAAAAAAGCCGAAGAAATTAAAATTTACATGATAAAAATTTTTCTTAAAATTAGTAAGCAAAAATTAATTACGTATCTAAAATATGTAACTATAAGTACATATGTATCCAAAATACGTTTCAATGTGGCTGTATATAGGAAAAAAAATTTACTCTATTAAAAAGTATAAACATTTTTAAAATTTTCAAACTAAATATTGATATCGTTGACTTTTAAGCTAAACTTACCTAAATTGTCAATTTTATTTCAGAAAATGAAAGAACTAAACTACTAATCTACTTGCTAATACTACTATATAGCTACTAATTTAGTAGATACTAATCATGCTATACCAAATTAATTTCTAAGCAGTTTTATATGATTTTATAAAAAGCGTTTTTGATTTGGTTTTGTTTTAAATATTTAAATTTTAACTGCTTTTGTTACTAACGTGTCAGACAAAAGTCATCCAAGCAAAATAAAGCGAATGCAAGGGACAGCAGATTAAATACATCAAATTCTTGATAGACACAAAAAATTATTTTTCTAAATTTTATTGCATATTATATATCAAGCTCGAAATCTTAGAATTTTAAAACGAAACTCTAATCAATTTAGTCACGCATTTGTCTAAATAACGCAATCAATCTTGTCAACAACCCGAAACAGTAATCTTATACTATAGTATAATGTTGCGTCGCGTCGCCATATTCCATAATGTCAATTTATTGAATCTTAATACATATTCATACATGAAAAACCAACAAGTAATTTTTTAAAAATATAAAAATCTTGTTTATACCCAGAAACTAGAATCACCGGAAGATAATATTTGTGTTTTACAATCTTGTACAATTGCTACAATTAAACGCTAAACTACAGTTAGCTACATTAACAAATACCTAAATTTATTTGTAAATGGATGGACTGACTAAAATTTTTTCATTTTTTAAAATATTTTGAATCTTTAACTATATAACTACAAAATTATAAAAACGAAAGTATGAAAGTATTTAAATTTAAATTTGATTTCAAATATACATATATATGTACTTAATGTATGTATGCTTGTTAAAAACGCAAACAACAACAAAGTTTTGATAAAAAAAAAACAAGTGCAATAACACTCAAAATAACACAAACTTAGATAAAAAAAAATGATAGTCAAATAATTTAAAATGTAAATATTTATTGCTACCAAATGAATGATTTTGTTTTTTTCAAGTTCAAATTCTTCATCTCTTAAAAAAAAAAAAATGGGACAATAAATTAAATTTAAATTCTAAATTATCTTTTGCATTCAAAATTCTCCCTGACGGGACATTTACAGTTACACCTGGAAAGGAAGGAATGTTTAATTTCCTTGTCACTTTTATGTGGCAGGGAAATAAACTAAAAAAAAAAAAAATAACATATATATTTATTTTTTCCTAAGAGCGGTGATAAACTTTCAAGACCTTAAGTAATCCTTGAAATAAGACTATTATTCTGGTTAAAGAGATGTTCACTTGTACAGTTCAATAAATCCGGACAGAAGTGGAAAAAGCTTCAAACTGGTTAAAGTTTAATAATAATAATAATAAGGTAGAGCGAAGTAAAATAAAAGGAATGGAATTATAAAGGTAGTAAGTCTAAAATCTTTCTTAATTTCTAATGTATAGGACAATATTATTATTCCATAACTATATACTCGTCTCATTCTTATTTTAAAATCTAAAATAAGAATATTAAATGCGTGCGTGAAATCTTTGCTACTGTATAGAAGTTACATGTATTCACCGACTAAAGCTTAAGAATGATATGCCGAATATTCTGGTCGAGAAGAATACTAAACGAGCAATTATGGGTCAATAACCAGTCAAAAACTAATCAAAATGGAAATTCGAAAAACAAAATGGAGATTGGTCGATCATATCAATCAGGTTATATCTTCAGATGTCAAACAACATGAACAAAAAGCGTCCAAAATTAGATGAAATTAAAATAATAGCGCAAAACAAAGAGAATTGAAGAAAGAGGTGGAACATATATAGAGCTTTTCTCTGATGTATTGCGTTAAGCCGGAAAATAGAACTTCCACAAATGCTCTTCAATTCTCTCTGTCTTATATTATTCCAAGAGAATAAACAATAGAAAATTATTATTTCATTATTTTCATCATTATATTTAAAATTCAAGATTTCATTTCTTATTCTTTATATAATTTAAACATGTTTTACTACCTACATATATATATGTACATAATATTATATTCTTTAAAACGATTGCTGTCATATTTTAAATAAAATATTTAATAGATGCGTTGTCTATTATTTTTAAAAATAACAGTTATTTCATTTCCAAACAACTGAAATTTAAAGATTTAATTTAATTACGTATGCATGTGTACGTATTTAAGGTATGTATGCATGTGTATATGTTGTATAATATACAACATATACACATGCATACATACCTAAATTAGGAAGACTTTCTATATACATATATAATATATTTTGTGTCTAAGTATATATCTGAAACTGATCGAAAAATTAACACAAATATAAATAACATTAAATAGAGTTTCTATTTCATAAAATATTTTGAATATATTGAATATTAAATTTTTAAATAAATAAATTAAAAATTGATTTAAATAAAAGCTTTCTCTAACATTTTAATATAGAACCATAACTTTAAACACCGTTTCGTTTAAAACTGATAGAACTGATCAGTCAAACATTGAAATGAAACAAAACCAACTTCAAACTGTTATACTACTAATTGTCATACATGTTGAAAATGTTAAAATAAAAAATCCATTACATACTTTTTATAATCATACATAACTGTATAACGAATAAAATTTGTATGTATACCGTTATAAAATTAATGACAGTACATTATGTTAAATAATTCAAATATTTAAGTTCGAAGGCAAATTGTTTTTTTTTTTGTTAAAGATGAAAGCTTTCATAAATATTAAATTTAATTTATATTACATATATGTATGTATATAAAATTTATTTGAGAGAATATGGAATGAAAAACATATGTTGACAAGCTTTTGTAAGTATGCGTGTTTTTAAATAAAATTTCAACTAACGAATTTTTTTTTTTGAAAACAAACAACAAAATTTTTAAATAAAAATTAGATGGGGCCTCGGTGACCTAGTGGGTAAGAGCGTATAAAATACGCTGTAAACACCGAGGAAGTGTGGGTTAGAATCCCACACATGTCGTAAGAGTTATTCCTCCTTCCGGCATTTACAGCCATGCCTGAAAAGAAAAGGCCCTGTAATTTCCTGTTCACATTTATGTCGCAGAGAAATGCTATAAAAAAAAAATTAGATGTGTTTTAAAGCAATCTGTTCTTTATTTCAAATATTATTCTATACTCTTTCCAAAATTAGATTATTCTATAGATTCAAAAATTTAAAAGATTCATAATTATATGCATTCCGCAGGATATATTCTGGGCTAGAAAAATCACCAAAAGTGATTTAACGCACCAAATAAGAAAAATAAAATGCAGGAAAACGATGTGAAAGCAATATAAAAACAATATAGTGAGAATGACTCTTGATTGGAATTCGAAACATTCTAGAAAACGTCATGGACTAAATAACACCTAACCTGCGAACATTTCTGCAATCCATTCCTCCTATTGTATGGAGCCAAACGTAATAAATATAACTTAGAGGAAAATGCAAAAACAAAAGTACCTGTAACAGACTTCAGCAGTGGTATCAGTGGTAATTCAGTTGGAAGTATCTAGTAGAGAGCCTATGTCCCCAAATGGTTAAGAACAAAAAAAAAATTTGTAAATAGTGAAAAATAGTTAAAAATTTTCGTTCTTCGACAAAAATATTAAACGAACCCCATTATGTTGTACTAATAAACTGTTTAAAATAACTATATTTATTTTAATTTTGTTTTATATTAAACTGCTTCTTTTCCCAGTTTCTAAATTAAACTTAATTTTTTTTTTTTGAATTTACAATATTTTATATAATACAAATCCTTTTTATTTCAGATTTCGATATAGAATCCTTTAGATTAAGACAGCAAAAAAAAAAAACTAATAATTTTAATTAACGATGACAGTTTTAGATAATAAATTATACACAGAACAAAGTCCACCATTACTTGGCAATGAACAAGAAAATTTTAAAATTAAATTAAAAGATATTGTAAGCTATATATAATTTATATAAAATATATATTTCAAATATATATAGTCCATATACAGAAGCCTTTTAATCCCTTAACTTTTCCTTATTATATTTTTAGGAATCTGGAAATCATGTTCGTGAAAAGTGGGGTAAAGAAATAGAATTTTTATTATCATGTATAGCATTATCAGTTGGTTTAGGAAATGTTTGGAGATTTCCATTTATTGCATTAGAAAATGGTGGTGGTGCATTTGTTATACCTTATATTATTGTTTTATTATTAATCGGCAGACCAGTTTATTATATGGAAGTGATAATTGGACAATTTTCAAGTAGAGGTTGTATACGAGCTTTTGATATGGTACCAATAATGAGAGGTAATTTATATAATTACAAGAAAAAGAAAAAGAAAATTTCTTAGTCCATTTAAAATTTAATATAAATATTTAGGAATTGGATATGGTCAAGTTTATGCAACAGCATTAGCAACAACATATTATGCTTGTATTATGGGACTTACAGTTAAATATTTACTTTTATCATTTTCATCAGTACTTCCATGGGCATATTGTTTAACTGAATGGGGTCCTAATTGTATTAATTCAACAAATACTGATATTTTAATTTTTGATGATTTCAATCAAACAATCAATGGCAAACGAGGTTCTTCAGCTGAATTTTATTTTACGTAAGTTTTGAAAGTTTTTAAAATTTAAATTTTATGATTATAATGAAAAAAATATAAATTTTTATTTGTTATACATATAGAAAAATTGTTCTAAATGAAGTTGATGACCTTAGTAATGGATTGGGTTCACCAAGTTGGGATTTATTAATCTGTTTGGCAATTGCTTGGATTATTATTGGTTTAATTCTTTGGCGTGGTATTAAAAGTTCTGGTAAAGCATCATATTTTTTAGCAATATTTCCATATTTTGTACTTTTTATATTGCTTATAAGAGCTGTATCACTTCCTGGATCATTAAATGGAATTATTTACTTTTTAAAACCACAATGGGATCATTTATTAAATCCTAAAGTATAAAATATATTTATTGTTAATGAGTGATAGATTTTATATATATTGTTTTTTTTTACCTTCATTCAAGGTATGGTACAATGCTATAACTCAAGTATTCTTTTCATTAGCAATATGTTTTGGTACACTAATCATGTATGCATCATTTAATAATTTTCGAAAACCAGTTTACAGGTATTTTTAGTAAATCAAAATACTTTTTTGAAAATTTTATAATACAAAATAGTATTCTTTTAGGGATGTTCTTATTATAACAACAATTGATTCCTTAACTTCTATATTAGCTGGTTGTGTAATTTTTGGAATATTAGGAAATTTAGCCTATGAATTGAAAACTGATGATATTAGACATGTAGTAAAAGGTGGTGCTGGTTTAGCTTTTATATCGTATCCAGATGCAATTGCAAAATTTCAATGGCTTCCTCAAGTAATAATCAATTCATTAATTTTATTTAATATTATTTATCTAACGTTTTAAAGTTTATTTTTTAGGTTTTTGCAGTATTATTCTTTTCAATGCTTTTAGTATTGGGTATTGGCAGTAATATTGGAATGTCATCTTGTGTTATAACAGTAATAAAAGATAAATTTGTAAATTTACCACATTGGTTATTAGCAGCTAGTATGTCTATTATGGGTTTTATATGTGGTATTGTATATATGACACCAGGCGGACAATTTATATTAAATTTAATTGATTTCTTTGGTTGTTCATTTATTGGATTATTTTTAGCAATATTTGAATTAATTGCTGTTGGTTGGATTTATGGTAAATTATAAAAATTTAGTATATATATACATTATGTATAAAAATAATAATTTCTTAAAAAATTACATAATTACAGGCGTTAATAGATTATGTAAAGATATTGAATTTATGTTTGGTGTTAAAACTGGTTTATATTGGCGTATATGTTGGGCAATTATAACACCAGCATTAATGATTACAGTACTTATTTATTTAATAATCGATTATCAACCATTACAATATAAAAATATTGATTATCCACCATTAGCAATGGGTAAATTTTTAATAATTTTAATTAAATTCAAGAATTTACCACAATTGTTTTTTTTTTTAATTTAAGGTATTGCATGGACCATTTATGCTATTGGAATACTTCAGTTGCCAATATGGGCAATTTATACGATATATAAACAACCAGAAAAAACATTAATTAAAAAAATTAAATCAGCTTTAAAACCTACTAAAAATTGGGGCCCATTAGAAAAACATAATTTTGATGAATATCAAAAATATCGTTTAAATTTAGAAAGTAATTTACAAAATTCAAATGAATTAAGTATATGGCAAAAAATTCTTAATAATATTTTAAATTAAATTAGTTTAAATAATATTTTTTTTCATTTTGTTATATTTTTTTTTAGTATATTTAAGATTTATTTACCTTATAATTTACTTTTGTTTTTAATTTTTATATTTAATTTAAGAATTAAAAAAAAAAAAAAACTCTAATTAAATTTTACGATTTAATTGCATCAACTTGTTCTGAGGTATCTAATTGTAAATTAAATGCACTCTCTTCTTCTTTAAAAACCGTTAAACTATTATGATTAGCATTAATTTTTAATAATGCTAATGAGAACATACGTTTACTAGCTGCTTCATTATCTTCAAAATGTTTACTTTCAGTATTAACTCCAGCACTTTTAATATCTTCCATTGCAATTCTTAATGCATTATATTCAGCATTTGTTAAACTTTTTAATTTTGCATTCATTTGAATCCAACTAGAATTAATAACTTTTTCAATTGTTATTCTTAAACTTGTATCTGGTTCCATCATTTCATGTAATAAATTTTTTAATTGTTGTGAAACATTTGCACATATTGAACGAAATTTCCATCTTCGATTTATTTGATTATCATATAATAATTTTAAATTTTTTGAATCAAATGGATTTGATTTATTTAATATTGTATATATTAATACACCTAATGACCATATATCAGCTATTTTTGGACTATATGTTTCACCATGTATTATTTCTGGTGGTGCATATGATATTGAACCACAAAATGTATTACTTAATTCACGTGGTTGTCTTGGATCTGTAACAACACGACGTGCAAAACCAAAATCAGCTATTTTACAATTTAAATGATGTGTTAATAAAATATTTTCACATTTTAAATCACGATGTGCTATCTCTAATATATGTAAATATTGTACACCTAATGCTATTTGTTTTGTCCATACACGAGCTTGATTTTCATTTACTGGACCATTTTTTAATATATAATCTAATAAATCACCATTTTCAGCATAACGCATAAATATATAGAAATTATTTTTCCTGTGATAAATACTAAAATTAAAGAAAAAATTAAAAAAAAAAAGAAATATCAAATATTATTAAAAATTTTAATTCTTATATAAGAAATTCCGCCTAAAAGTATGTATTTTTTTAGTATATATTTTAACATTTATTTTTAATATGCAGATTGAGGGGGCTTCGGTAGCCTAGTAATAGGCGTGTCGCGTATTAACCGAAGGAGTGTGGGTTCGATCCCTGCACAGGTCGTAAGTGTTTTTTTTCTTTACATACCCCCCCCTTACGACCAAATATAATGTAAATACATAGTATATAATATATTAATATAAACCAAATAAATAATATTAGGGGCTTCGGTAGCCTAGTGAGTAGGCGTGTGGCGTATTAACTGAAGGAGTGTGGGTTCGATCCCTGCACAGGTCGTAAGTGTTTTTTTCTTTACATACCCCCCTTAGGGTCAAATATAATGTAAATATATAATATATAATATAAAGAAAATAAATAATATTAGTATATAATTTAATAATAGTATAAAAACCTATAATGGCCTTGGTAGCCGATGGTTCAATAATATTGCATTACATTTATGTATGTAATATTAATATAAATAAATAAATAAATAAATAAATAATATTAGTATATAATTTAATAATAGTAGAAAAACCTATAATGGCCCCTTAGTATGGTTCAATAATATTGCATTACATTTATGTATGTAATATATTAATATAAATAAATAAATAAATAATGCTGATTGTTAAAATTTCACTATTAGAGACATACTAACAATTTACAAATTATAAATTTAGAAAAAATCAAAAAACAAACTCGTAAAATCATAGTTTACAGTTGTCCTGGTCTAGTCTATCTACTAGTATAAAATTTAGTATTTCAACACTAAAGTACAAAAAAAAAAAAAAATAATTATTGGCAGAAAGAACAATTTCAATTAACAAACAGATCGCAATTTTTCTTTTAGTTCAGTCAAAAATAATAAATTTTCAACCATATGCGAAAAAAATAATAGATTTACTTTTTATATAATAACAATATTGGACTAATCATTCAAACAGATGTATAAGCTTCTTTAATGAAAGATTTTTTAGACAATTTATTGTTTTCTGTACAAAAATTTTTAATAAAAAAGGAATTTTAATAAAATATTATGTATTTAGTTGAAACGGAAGTCTTAAAAGATTTGGTGATTTTAAAAGTGACACGTATTTTGAAAGTATAAGACTAATGATAAAGGTAACATAATATAAGGGAAAAAGTAAAGGATGTGACCTTTTAAAGTGCACATTTATATACACCAAAAAGTAAAAATCATTAAATCATTTGGAAATCCATTGGGAGATTTTAAAACAAAAATCAAACAGCAAACTATATATTATGTATTATTTAAAAATTAAACATATTTTATACATACCTTAATATTCCTATTATATGAGGATGATTTATTTGTGCTAATATATTTAATTCACGTGGTAAAAATTTTGTTAAAAATTTTTTTGGTGTATTTTCAACATCAATCACTTTGCATGCTAATTGTATTTTATTAAGACTACCTTTTGAATGAAATTCAGCTAAATAAACTTTTGCATAACCACCTTCACCCAATTTTTTAATAAGTGAATAACCACGTTTTGATAAAATTTCTGTTTCAGATGCGCCTGATTTAGGCATTTTTGGTAAATATTTTTTTAAAAAAAAAAAAAATTCAGGACTATTTTAAAATTTGTCATGTAATAAATGTTTATTTTATTTAAAATTTGAATTATAATTTTTGTTAATTTAACATTAAATTTTCATTGTTATTTTTTTTTTTTTTTTTTTTTAATTCGAATTTCAATTTAAATTTTTTTTATTTTGAATTATATTTAAAAAAAAAAAAAAATCTTTAAAGATTTATTAAAACTATAAAATTTGACACTATTAGTAAACATTTGACTTCTATTACTTATTATTTAAAAAAAAAAAAACGTATGAATTTGATGTAATTTAAAAAATCAAATTGAAATTTAAAATATTTAAAAAAAAAAAAAGAAAAAATATATGTATAACAAATCAAAATTAAAAACAGTTTAGAAAAAAACAAAATTTTTTTGATCTTCCTTTTAATTATTTTTTTAATTTTAGATTTTATAAAATTAATCGAATTTTTCAAGGCTACCTAAGCTATTATTTATTTTGAGTATAGATTTTTGATTTTATTAAATTATTTCCCTTTTAGACAAAGCGGTAACGTTTGAGTACAGAATGAAAGGAATAATTTGAATTTAAAGTTACCGCTAATTAAACGCATTAGCGTACATTTTGCAAATTAAAAACTTAACGTCAAATCAATGAGAAATGAAACTCAGAAACGAGGACTTGTGTATGTAATTAGTTAGTGTTCGTATAGTTTACGCTTTAGCGAAATTTTTATGGTACGTTTATGCAATATTTGAAAAAAACGTACCACTTTCAATTTCAAATAAAAAAAAAATATCTCTATAAAAAATATAAATTCGAAAAAAAATTTACATAAATTGTACGTTTTTGTTAAGAATTTGAAGTATAGTGTTTTTTTTTTACCTAAAGGGTTTTAAAGTTAAGGCGCCAGTTATAGCTATCATTGAAATGCTTCCAGAAAAAACGTTTCATTGAAAACTTATACTTTTATCCGTATAGGTGATTATAGCAATTAGAGAAAACTGTCAGTTAAATTATTTTTCAAATGGCAAATGACAATAATGAAGGCAAAATAAAAATAAATGTAATTTAAATTTAAATTTTTGTTAGCGTTATTTCGATGTTTCCAAAATTATATTAATTTATATTTTATTATTTTAATTTATTTAATTATTATTGGTTGAAAATGGTACTAATAAAAATTAAAAAAAATATTTTTTTATTTAATAATCACATTGGCTGAATTGAGAAGGATAAAAAAATATACATACATTTTCTAGAAGTAATTTTTTTTTTTTACTTTTTTTCAAATTTTCATTTTAAAATAAAATATTTTAAAACCAAAATTAAACAAAATAATAAAAAAACAAAATTTAAGTCTAAACTCATTAAAATACAAAATCATCATAAAATATACCAAGAATTCCATCAGAATTTTTTTCAATGACAAACTGAAATGGGAAGAAATGAAACATATTATGTCATTGGAACAATTTTGTTTCATTAGCAAAATCATTGATCAGTTTTTCAGGAAAATAATTACCAATCCGGAAAATGATAAAATTGATTTTATTTTTAAATATTTAACTTAAAATTTAAAAATTCGTAGCAGAATTTATTCTTTACAAATTATTTAATCATAAATCAACACTTTTGTTAAATTTTTTATGTCTTTGCTGCAAAAAAAATTGAAAACAAACATTTTCCGGAAGCATTTCAATGATAGCTATAACTGACGTCTAACAAAACAAAATTAAACATTGTGTGACAATTTTCTTAAATATAAATTATAATTAATTATCATCGAAATTTTAATGGTGAATTCGTTTCATTTTCACAATTTTGTCTTCAAATGGTAAAGTTCTCTACTCTTTTTATTTTACAAACGAACAGAAAAAATTCTACATTTTTTTTTTTTAATGTTTCCAACAATGCGTTGTCATTTGATTTTGTTTTATTGGTGATAATTATTGTAAAATATAAACAACAAACTGCCAAGCTATATTTTAAATATATTTTAATTTTAAGATTTCGAATTTTCAGAAGAATATTATGAATATAATATATGTATAGCTTGATAGCCATAGCACAACACAAAAAGATCAATTTTAATGTAACAAAATAAAAATATTTATCTAACAATGAATAGTAATTGACATTTGTCATATTTTTTTTTATTTTTATTTTTTTTTTTTATTATATATTGCCTAATTGTTGAGGGCAAAAATTGTGAACCGTCGATAGAATTTATTATTAAAAATGTTTACATTTAGAGGCAGAATTTTATATAAACGAACACGATTTTTTTTTCAGTTCAACATTTTTTTTTTTTTTTTGAGAAACGAACGAAAAATGTCATGCGTCATCAAAAAAGTGCAGAACGAGTATAACATTTTTTTAAGAAACAAATTCACTAGAACTGTTCATTGGAAAATCTTTAGTTTAGCTGACTGTAAATATAAGATTGTGTACTAAATATAAACAAGATATCGTAATATAATTAATAATGAAAAGAGAAAATTATATGATTGTGCAAACGTTAATAAAAATATAGAAATTAATTTACTTAATTTATTTATTTTTATATTTTTATTATATTTAAAAAAGTTTCAATATGTAACAAAAAATTCAGTTTGGTACAAAAAAAAACTGATTTTTACAAAAAACTATAATGAGGTTTGAGGATATACATATTATGTGTTAGTTTTCTTTTCTTAATTAATTTTTTAATCTGAACAATAACGAATTTGACCAGTGCTTAAGTCGCAAAACTTTTAATTGAAAGGTCTCGAGTTGAAAGATTTCGAGGTATATCATATAGGCATAATGCAATATTTCTAAACCGGCTACTTTAGGCCATTATAAATCGAATACTATTATTAACTTAAACGGTAATAATTTTTATTTTATTTTACATTGTATATTTACACTATATTTGGCAGCAAGGTGAATCTGTACCTAACGGAATTTAAAACCGCACTTCGTCATTTAATAAGCCATGCACTTAACTACACAACTCTCTCTAAAAAAATACCCCATAATTTTTTATTTTATTAATTAGTAAAATTCTTTTAGGAACATAAATACATTTCTCCTATAAATATGCAATATATAAGAAAAAAATTAACTACTAAGTAAATATTGCATAAATTCTGGCGTTCTCTTCAAATAGCGTTAATATATGAAAACAAATGAAAACAAATATTTTTATATATTTTTCTTTATTTCTCCGCTATATAAAAAATATTAAATATATTTTAAGGTAAATTATTTAAAAATATGTACATATATATACTTTGATTCACATTTTTCGAATGTTCGAATTAATTCTTAAAATTTTTTTGTAATACTATAATCTGAATGCAAAGTAAATTTTTAATTTTTGCAGAACATTTGCACAGATTGAACGAAATTTCCATTTTCTATTTATAATGGGTGTTCAAAATTGAGGTATCATTTTAATTTTCTTCCAATCTTTTACCAAAATTCTGAATCACGTTGTTCAATAAACTGTTCTCAATGGTTGAAATTTGCTCGATAATGTTGTTTTTAAGCTCTTGAATTGTTGTGGGATTATTGCTGTACACTTTCGATTTCACAAAACCCCACAAAAAAAAAATCGAACGATGTCAAATCGCACGATTTTGGTGGCCACATCACTCCTCCTCTACGAGAAATAATGCGATCTTCGAACTTTTCCTTCAAAAGATCCATTGTTTCTCGTCCTGTTGAAACCACATATTCTCTACGTCCAAATCATCAATTTCCCGCCACAAAAAGCTTCGGATCATCTCCCTGTAGCGATTTCCATTGACCGTAATCGCATTTCTATTTGTGTTTTTAAAAAAATATGGTCCGATGATTCCTCCTGACCACAAACCACACCAAACCGTAACTTTTTGTGGATGTACTGGTTGCTCTAAGATAACCCTTGGATTCTCTTCACCCCAAATGCGGCAATTCTGTTTATTGACGTAGCCATTGAGCTGGAAATGAGCTTCGTCGGTGAAGATTATTTTGTAAAAAAAATTCTCATTTTCTTCTTGTTTTTCGATTGGCCAAGAAACGAATTGCCGACGTAATGCATTGTCAGTTGGTTTTAATTCTTGCGTCAGCTGGATCTTATAAGCCTTTAAATGGAGATCACGATGCAAAATGTTGAATAATGTGGATGGATTGATGTTTAATTGCTGCGAACGATGACGAATGGAAGTTTATGGATCTTCTTCAACACTTCATTTTAAAATAAAATATTTTAAAACCAAAATTAAACAAAATAATAAAAAAACAAAATTTAAGTCTAAACTCATTAAAATACAAAATCATCATAAAATATACCAAGAATTCCATCAGAATTTTTTTCAATGACAAACTGAAATGGGAAGAAATGAAACATATTATGTCATTGGAACAATTTTGTTTCATTAGCAAAATCATTGATCAGTTTTTCAGGAAAATAATTACCAATCCGGAAAATGATAAAATTGATTTTATTTTTAAATATTTAACTTAAAATTTAAAAATTCGTAGCAGAATTTATTCTTTACAAATTATTTAATCATAAATCAACACTTTTGTTAAATTTTTTATGTCTTTGCTGCAAAAAAAATTGAAAACAAACATTTTCCGGAAGCATTTCAATGATAGCTATAACTGACGTCTAACAAAACAAAATTAAACATTGTGTGACAATTTTCTTAAATATAAATTATAATTAATTATCATCGAAATTTTAATGGTGAATTCGTTTCATTTTCACAATTTTGTCTTCAAATGGTTGTCTTCTCGGTTGAACGGCCACTACGTAGATAAATGTTGCCTCTGTTATCAAGAACAGATCCAGTTTCTAGAAATTTATCAACCATCAGCTTGATGGCACGATTTGTTGGAGCATTTTCTCTACCAAATTTTGTTCGAAATTTCCTAATTACATCTTGAAAACTTTTACCATTTTCAAAAAATGTTGTAATAACAAAAACACGTTGTTCCTTCGTGTAACGTTCCATATTAACTAACCGGAATGTATTTAGAATATACCTAAAGAAACCTCTTATAAAAATTCCAGGTAGAAAAAAAATAGCGGCAAAATCAAAATGATACCTCAATTTTTAACACCCTTTACAAGGATCAAAAATTCCTATTTTGAGATATTAATTCAAAGAAATCACAAGTATATTTTATGGAAAAGGAAAATTATAAAAAATTACATTAGATTTAAATTATTATCAATATTATCAAAGAAAAGTTTCTATCTCTGTCAGATTTTATACGGTTTCACTTTTGGGCTTTAAAAGTTTTCTATGGAAAAAGTTTTTATTTTTTTAAGTAATTTTTTTAACCTTTATATTTAAAAGTTAGCAAATTAAAAATAAAACTCAAAAATATTTATGGCTTTATAGAATTTTTAAACTTGAACTTGAACCTGCATATACAGAAACGTAATTTCTAGCTCTAGCAATTCTACAAATTATCAAATTTGATGTACAATATACAATATGAAGATTCAACGTAGAAACAAAAATTCGTTCTGCCTGAAAGTGTTTAGAAGGTAAAGAAAACTGCATACAACAAATTATCTTGTTAAGTTAATATAAAGCTCTACGATAGAGGTCTCCTACATGATGGGTGTTTAGACTTCTATAGATTGCTCTACTAAAGTTGAGATTTCAACTCAATCATTATACACCTATCATTATACATATATATATATATATATATATATTTTAATTCTCATTTATACACCTAACACCAGCTTGATATGTAATTCTTTTTATTATTAAAAAAAACCAAATTAATCAAAACAGAAAATTGCGATAGTAGGAAATACAATAAGTCTACAATAAGTGCATATTTAGAAAATTTTAAAAAGTAATCGTTTCTCAACTGAACTGATCTGATCTGAGAAAATTCTGTTAAATATCATTTTTGATGTTGAAAGATCAAATTGATGAACAAAAAACGATTGAAATAGATTTTAGTAATTTGTAATAATAATTGTAAATAATTTTCTAATTATTAAATAAAATATTAGAAATGATAATGAAAATTGTGAGGGATTATTAAATCGTGTTTATTTTTCTTGATAAAGAGATAATAATATAAATTAAATAACAAATATTTGGTATGTACTTTAAGGTAAATAGTAAAAAACAATAAAAATACAATTTATAAGTAGTATCTTTTTATTATTTGTTTGTTTGTTTAAAAATATCAAAATAATTTAAAGAAATTTAAATAAACCTATGCATATAGGATGGGGAACACTTTAACACTTGACAAAAATTGAAAAAATTCAGATGACAAACACCTAAGTTCCCTTACCAAAATACTCCAAATGCAAAAAAAATATTTACCACATTTCTCTTTAATAAAATCGATCTTCAATTCGCATTTATCAAAAAATCTAAAAAATGCATAAATGTATTATGTACGTATGCATAAAACTGAGCTTATACTTAAGTCTCACTTTTTCTAGTTTTTTTTAGTAGGGAGTTTTTTTTATCTGAAAAAGTGAGCTTTGAATTACAGTTAATGGCTCGATTACATAAAATTGAGCCTGAACTCAACACTCATTTTTTCAAACAAAATGTATATCCGTACTCATAGTTTTTATTTGAAAATGTAAGATTTTAATTTTAGCTCAGTTTTATGACTTCGACCCAATGCATTCAATCCATGCAGTCTCTTATAATACTTTTAAGGTATGATTTTTTCAAGTAGATGGATCGAATGTATAAAAATGAGCTCGAACTCAAATTTCAATTTTTTAAACAAAATTTGCACTTTAATTTGCAGTGTTTGTTTGAAAAAATGAAATTTGAGTTTTAGCTCAGTTTTATGCATTCGACTTCGATACAATGTTTTATGCAATTATTCTTAAAAATTTATAATATATTTTATTATTAATTTCATTATTCGATAACTAATGCAAAAAAACAAAAAAAAAAATCAAGTCAAGTATAGGTACTTTGAATAGTGTATTATCAAGTATTCAAGTTTTAAAATTTCTACAGATAATAACAAATTCTTATGATTTTCTATTATTTGTATTTGACAAGGTATTAATGAAACTAAAAATTTTCCATTATTTTCATTTTTTTTTTATATGTATGTATTTATTTTTGATTAATTGTATAAGTGATAAACAACATATGATTTGGTTTTCTTTTATTTATATCACATACTTGTAGCTTATGGTATTCATTCATTACCATCAGTTTTTTTATTGAAGTTATTCTTTAATATTGTGTTAAATAACATAATAAGTTAATTTAATTGTTATATATACTATATACTGCCTGATAAAATGGTCATAGTAGTAGTCATTGAAATCCCGTTCCACTCCCCAACTCAAAGTTTCTTCGTTCTTGCTCTATTCTCCCCTATACCTACTTCCTAGCCAAAATACTCCGTTTACAATTAAAAGTTTCACCCCATTGTATTGCCTAATGGAGGAGATCAATTTAGTCAGTAAGAATCTGGCACTACCAATAGGGTATTTTTGGTGTCTTTGGGAGAATCCCTTGTCTCTTAAATTAAAAAAAAAATAAATAAATTTACTTTCTTTTAAAGCATCTTATTAAAACAAGAGTTCGCTTGTATGTTAGACTGCGTTTATATTGAAGCTAAAATTTTATCGCTCTTTTTTTTTAAATTTGGTGTTCTTTAGTTCTCAGTTTTAAAGGTTTGATTAAAGGTTTTTACTTTCATTTTTATTATGTTCAGCAAATTTAATTGGATGTTACTTTAAATCTCCATAAAAGATTATAAAATTTTCCACGAACACAAATGAATACAAACTTTTAACTTTTTCGTAATGTAATATTTTATATAGTATTTAATGATCATAAATATTCCGCACCTTCGATTTATAAAAACTCCAATATAAATACAACATAAGAGTATAGAGAAAACATATCCCGTGGATGATGTAGCACCTAAGACACTGACTGTCCTTTTATTCAAAAGGTTTGGAGTTTAAAACTCAACTAGGCCATATAGCTTAAAATTAGATTATTTTATAATGAAATAAAAAATAAGTATATGTATATAGTATATAGTATATATATGTTGATAAGATGATCATCAATCAGATCATGTAGTAAAATATAATAAAATAAAAAAGAAAAATAATTCTTGTATAAGAGATAATAGATGGCGCACAAATAAAAAAAAATATATTTGTTTTTCATAGCCTTGTACTTGTTAGCTACAGCAGCGTAAATAACGGCTTAATGAAACAACTGATTTCAGAAACATGAAGATTAGTAAAATATAAAATAATAAATAAACGCCTTAAACAAGTTTGCATTTCAAAAGTTAAAACAAAAATCCTAAGAATAAGAGAACAGAATATCCTAAAAATCCTAAGAATAGAACAGAACACATATTGAAAATTTTATCTTATTATTTGTTTTATTACCATCGGCTCGACTTTATTAACTCCACTTTGTAGCTGCTAGTAAAATATTATAAAGAATTTATGCAATTTTTCATTGTCGTTCGCTATCTAAATTCTGTTTTATTAGTTTTTACTATTCACTAAAGTCTTCTTAATAAATTCAGTAAAGGGTCATGTCATTTATTTCGAAAAAAAAAAAACTATTTTATCATAAATTTTTAATTCTTCTTCAAATTCAAATAGTTGATAACAAATCTCTTAATATCTATATAGAATTGCATTTAATTTTTGTTTCTTATTTTGTTTCTTTAAACATTTTGAATAGTGGAAAAATTTAAATAATAAATTTAATCTCATATAGTCATATCATATTATAATAACGCCAATATATTATAAAAAGTTGCTTCTTTTTCTAAACGTTTTATAAATCCTACACAATAAAAAAAAAAAAAAAAAAAAACCTACAAATTATACTAAAAGATAATTTATATTGTATATATTTATGTACATATATATACAATTGTATTTATTTTTTTTATTACATACGAATCCAAGTTTATTTTAATAGTATCTTATTTTTTTTACACCTTCAGTTTAATATCAGATGTATAACAGAAAGTATAACATTAAAAATTAACTATACCTAATAATAAATTTTTAAAAGTTTATATAAAAATTTAAATTTTTATTAATAAATTTAATTTAATACATATAATATATCTATAGATACATTATATATATATTACAGATACAATTCGTGATTATTTAATTAAAAATTTTATTAAAAACGACAAAAAAAAAAAACCAAATAGATAGATACTTTATAGATATTTTGTACCTACAAAAGATACTAAGAGAAAATCTTAAAATTTAACATTTTATTTTATTGTACACCATAAAAAGTATTTAGTCTGAAAAGAAAATTGACTTTTGTTTTTCTTTTTGTGTAATTTTTAAATTTAAAGATTTTTTTTTTTTTTTTAACATTCTATGAGAAATACGAATATTCAAGAGAATATTCCATTAAATAAAAGAAATCATGAGGTCTTATTAGTCCAGAATCAACCAGAATTCATTAGGAATAATAATAATGTAAGTATGTACATATATACACTACATAAAAGGTGTAAAAAACGATTTATAAATAAAAGTGTAAATTAATTTAAAATTGTAAAAAAAAATTTAATTAATTAATTTTAATTTAAAATTTTGTTATACATATATCCTATATTGCGTCACTTTAATACTTAATTGTTTCAGATTTTGATTAGCCCATGATTTTTTCAGAATATGTGATTTTTTTGATGGTCGTACGATATACATATATCGTTATATATACATATACTCAGGGCAGGGCTGCAAACTCACAAAAAATCTGGTTCAGGTTTGGGTTCGGGTTCGAACTGGAAAATTTTAGTGGGTTTAGTCCGGGTTCGGGTTCGGGTTCAAATTTTTTAATCAACATAACAAGTGCAGCATTATTGATTGCAAATCAAAATCTATTAATTTTACTTATGTATTATCTTTTGCTTTATTTTATTTGCAAGTGCATAGTAGGCATAGAAATTCGAAATAGAGAAAAAAATTCTTGAAGAAACATGAAAAAAACAAAAACAAATTGTGTTTACTTCTTTCTATTTGGAATGGAATATGTATACTATAACTAGCTATACCAAAAGCAATACACATTTGGATAAATAATTAATCTCTAAATAATTTTTGTTGTTGTATTTATTTACTTACATATATTTCTAATTGGTATATTACTACGTACATACATATTAAATTGCATAATACGTGTACTTACACAGTACGAAAATATGTGGCTATGAAGTATTTTACTATTTTGTTTTATATATTTTTTATTCTCAGTTTAAAGTAAAAAAACATTGTTGAATTTGATTGCGAATGAAATAGTGAACCTGAACCAAATGCAAATTTTTTACTGGGCTCAGATTCGGATTATGGTTCGTCAAAATGCTTGTTCCGGAACGGTTTTGGGTTCGGGTACGGTTTGCAGCTATGACTCAGGGGGTAATAAATTTGCTATAACGTTTGTAACATCTTAAAAGAGACGAGTTAAATGTGGAAAAGTATTTATATTCTAACTGAACATCAAATTCTGACTGGATTAAGTGATGTACGTTCATTCGTCCATTGATCCGTCCGCCCGTTATGATTTTAAAATTTTTACCATTTCAAAATTTTTGTAAAATTGTTAGTTTCGGTATTAAAATTAAGCAAATTCGACCAGCGGGTTCGAGTAGTTGCCATACAACTTCTTTTTTGTATGAAAATAACTTAGTGTCTCTATATTGAAGCTAAGTATCTAAAATTTTGTGAAAAGAAGTCAACAATAATTGCCATAGGATAAAAGAATTAGTATTATATTTCACCAAAAAAGGTTTAATAAAGAATAAATTTTTATACAAGCAAAATTAATAAAAAAGCTTGTAAAGAAAATAAATTTTCTAAGTATAAAATAATTAACTGATATACATATATTCAAAAATTTAGTACTGTATGCCTGTAAAATATTCTTGATTTTACATACTACCGAATGCATCACTTTCACACTAAGTGTTGACATATTGTTATCAATTATTCCTGCATGACATGACGAGTCGTTTTCGAATCTCTAGTGAAATTTTATATTCATACAAAACGTCCAAATTGAGTCGTTTTGGCATTTCGTTTTTAAGTCGTCAATATTTAGAATAATAGCCGATTATATGTATATGTCGTGGGACTGGTATCTCGATTTAAGTTCGCCATAGCAAATCGCTTAAGACTTTTGTTAGTGAGTCAAAATCGAGTCTTTTTCAACCCAATCGTTTGTAAATTCTCTTTTGGTGAATTGCTAGTGTATCTTTTTCAACAAGTCCTTTGTAATTTTTTTTCGACGATTATTTTACTAATATTGGTATATTAGTAAAACTTCACATTTATCTTCATCTTTTTTAATTTACTTTTGGCTCGTTTTTGGTAAAGTCTTTTCTTTAGAGGGATGACACTCTCAAATTTTGTCAACTTGCATATTATCTCAAATTGATAGGTATATGGTATTATTATATAATTATGTAGGTATGTCAAACCGCGTAGAAGTTTTGTAATAATTTAAATGTAATAGTTGTGTATTAGGCAATATTTTTCTCAAATTAAAGTTTTAAGCTTACAATCATGTAAAAAAAATGGTCAAAAATATTAATAAACATTATCAGAATTTCTAATATAAGAAATTTCTTCCATTTATTTTCGTAGAACTATTTGCCTGTCTTGGCTAATGCACCGATTATTATGCTATTGCCTACCATATTTTAATATTTTGTAACCGTTATTAATTAACATAATATTACTATTATATCAATAACACCGTGTCTTAACATTGATTTTGTTAAAATTGATAAAAAATCATTTATAAATTAAATCATGCATAAATCGTTAGATATAATTTATAGTTTTTTTTTTTAATTCATCAAATTAAAATTTAGGAACACTTTATTACTTCGGCAACAACAACCACAACACAAGAACTAAATGAAATTAAACGTGAAGAATGGGGTAAAGGAATTGAATTTTTATTCTCCTGTATTTCATTATCCGTTGGATTAGGAAATGTATGGAGATTTCCATTTATTGCATTTCAAAATGGTGGCGGAGCATTTTTAATACCATATATAATAGTTTTATTGGTAATTGGACGTCCAATTTATTATATGGAAATTATTATAGGACAGTTTTCAAGTCGAGGATGTTTTCAAGCATTTGGTTTTGCTCCAATAATGAAAGGTATAGTACATATTATTTTATACTTTTCATCTCAAATACAAATATCTGTACAAGAATAATATTTCATTAAAATTTATACTCGTACATAGGTGTAACTGCTGGACAAGTTTATATAACTGGAGCTTCTATAACATACTATTCATGTATAATGGCATTAACATTCAGATATTTGATTGGCTCCTTTATTTATCCATTACCCTGGAGTTATTGTCGTCCAGAATGGAATGAAAATTGTTTAGATTCAATTTCGAGAAATATCACAGGATCTACTGAGAGAGACGATGTGATAATATCCAATATAAGTACACCAATCAGATCTTCAGCAGAATTGTATTTTTTGTAAATAAAAAATAAATTAACTTTTAATAAATCATGAACAATTTGTTTAAGTTTCATTTGAATTTTTTAGGAAAGAAATTTTAAGAGAAAAAGATTCAATTAATGATGGTATTGGTTATCCTAATTTAGATTTAGTTGGATGTTTAGCATTTGCATGGTTTGTTATCTGTGTAGTACTTGTAAAAGGTAAAATATAAATTACAACAATTAATTAGAAATACTGTTCTGTTGAAAATTAAATTTTAAGGTATTCAAAGTTCTGGCAAGGCTGCTTATTTCTTAGGAGTTTTTCCATATGTTACAATGTTAGTTTTATTGGTTAGGTCACTAACATTACCCGGTGCTTTGAATGGTCTCTGGTACTTTTTTAAACCACAATGGGGTGAACTTCTTAATCCAATGGTAATGGATAACAAATTTCAATAGTATATAACTTTAAATTAAAATTTTTTTATTATTTTTTATAGGTTTGGTATAATGCAGTGACTCAAGTATTTTTTTCATTAGCCATTTGTTTTGGCACACTGATCACGTATGCATCTTATAATCCATTTTCACGGAATGTGTACAAGTAAGTAATAACTCTTAGATGAAACTTCTTTTTTTTATTTAAAATCCTTCTACTGCCACAACCAGATTTAATAGAAATGGAGATTTAGCTTTAAAAATTTGAAATTTAAATAAACTGTTTACCATTTCTAAAATCTGTTGTAAAGTCGAATATATTAAAATCCTTTCGATTTTTTGTTTCCTTTTTTTTTTTAAAGAGACCTAACAATTATCACAACAATGGATTTTTGTTCATCAATCATAGCTGGTAGCATAATATTTGGAATTTTAGGTAATTTGGCACTTGAAACTAATATAGATGATATTGGTAAAGTTGTTAAAGGTGGGGCTGGATTAGCTTTTATATCATATCCAGATGCAATAGCAAAATTTGAATTTGTACCACAGGTAAATTGAATTTAATCGTTGAAGTTCTTAAAACTTCAATTATATATGTTTGTATCATTTAAAGGTTTTTGGCGTTTTATTTTTTATGATGTTATTTGTACTTGGTATTGGTAGTACTGTTGGTATGGCTTCTTGCATAATAAAAGTAATTCGAGATCAATTTCCAAATATAAGACCCGGTTATATTGGAGCTACAATATCTTTATTAGGTTTTTTAATTGGATTGGTTTATATGACACCAGGTGGTCAATTTGTTTTAGCTTTAGTTGATTTTTATGGGGCTTCTTTTATAGCATTAATTTTAGCAATTGGAGAATTGATTGCAGTTGGATGGATCTATGGT
Source organism: Poecilobothrus nobilitatus (assembly GCA_947095535.1). Taxonomy (NCBI): domain Eukaryota; kingdom Metazoa; phylum Arthropoda; class Insecta; order Diptera; family Dolichopodidae; genus Poecilobothrus; species Poecilobothrus nobilitatus. The sequence continues at coordinate 15,697,873 of OX352773.1, read as the reverse complement.
ATGACAACACTATAAAAATTGTATTTCTGACAATTTAATGTATTACATCTTTTTTTTGTTTTTGTTTTATAGGAATCAAAAATTTTTGTCAAGATATTCATTTTATGTTAGGAATTAAAACTGGAATTTATTGGAGAATATGTTGGAGTCTGGTTGCACCTATTCTAATGTTATCCGTTTTAATTTATAATTTATTTGATTTCGAATTGATTAAATACAAGGAGGTTGAGTATCCACCAATAGCTCATGGTTTGTACAATAAAAAAAATTAATGAAAAATTTAATTTTATATATAAAAAAAAAAAATTTAATAATTTTTTAGTATTCGGTTTAATTATTACAATCATTGGGTTGTTTCAGTTACCATTTTGGGCTTTTTGGTCAATTAAAAAGCAAAATAAAGTTTACGTATTAAAGAAGGTAAACATATGTGCAAAAATTAACAAGACAAAACTTTTTAATATTTGTTTTTTTTTTCTATAGAAACTTAAAGAAGCCTGTAGAGAAGAAGAATCATGGGGTCCATTAGATTTGAAAATTCGTGAAGAATACCAAATTTTTAAAGAAACAATTGCTTCCAATGAACAAAATGTTAAGAGATCCAAAATTCAACAATTTTTAAATAACATTTTTGAATAATAGCATTTTTCAAAAAAATCCATTTTAATGAACGATAAATTTTGGGGTTAATGAAATTGGAAAGTAAGATGGACTTTAGTAGGTCTTTTATTGTCTAACCTAAATCTATAGACTTTAGTAGCTTTTCTATTGCCTAAATCACAACCTAAAATTGCTTAAATTGATAAAATAAAAGATAATTTTCTTTTAATAATTTTTAATATAAAATATTTTTATTTTTATGTTATTTTTTTTTATACATTATTGTTTTTTTTTATGTTTTTGTTTTTTTTTTTTTTTAATAATTCCTAAAAATAAAATCAAATTTTGTTTTTTTCTTAAAAATCTAATATAATTAATCCGAGTTTTAATTCTTTATTAATTATTTTTTGTTTTTTTTTTGTTTTTTTTTTTTACATATTATTATTAATAATTAATTAAATATTATTTTTTTTGTATCTACTTGTTATGTTAATCAAATTTTTGATTTTTATGCTATTTTTTATCTTTTTTTTGTTTTTGTTTTTGTTTTTTTTTTTTTTTGTTTTTGTTAATTATAGTATTTCGGTCAATTTCATTTTTGCTCCTAATGTTTAAAAAAGTTTAGATTTTAATTTTTTTTTTAGTATTTTAAATAAAAGAAAAATTAATAAAAAAAAAAATAAATAAATAAACAGTTAAATTTAAAATATTAAAATTAATTAGAAATCAGTCTTTAGAGCTAATTATATATAAAAATATATTATTTATATATATATATATTATATATATATATAAATTTTAATATTATTTTAAAAATTTTTTGATATGAAATACAATTTTTTAATTTTATTTGTTTTTTTTTTTTTTTTTAAACATTTAAATATTTTTAAACCCCCCTGTAATAATAATTCAAAAAAATCAAATAATAGAATAAAAAATTTATTAATTTTTTTTTGGAATTTTGATATGCATTAAAATTACACAACATTTCAAATTAATTAAATTCTTTATTTTTTTTTAGTTACTACTGAAGTTACTACTAACAGGTTAATAATTTAAAGGCATTCTACCGTTTGTATTCGAAAACTTTACACGATATTTTACCAACACATAAACAATATTATATCGATTATTAATGTAAACATTTTTTTTTTTTATTGTAAATCTGTTCGAATACAAAAGGGAAAGCGTCTTAAGTAACTAAAAATTTGTTAATTGGGTACATTAATTTTTTTTTTAATATCAAAAATTTTTACTGCCATGTTATAAAAAAAGAAACAAATAAAAATAAGTATAAAAAAAAAATATGTATTCGCAAATTAGGCATTTCATATTTTGGTTAAACAATTAACCAAAACATTCTTTTTCAAAAACGTCTAATACACTTCGTTTACTTGTTTGCAATTTTCATTACAATATAGAGTTTTGTGTTAAGTCTAAGTTAGTCTAAAAAACTGCAAAATTATTTACTTCTTTCTATACATTGTAATTAGTTAAAAATCTTTTAAAGTATTAAACTAATGATGATATTAAAACTTTGAATCCCAATTAAATATGACGTCTTAATAGATAAACTAATGGGACAGCTTATACAGTTGAAATATTCATTAAAACTGACATATTACACCGTGTAGAGTTGTATCGTAGATAATGGATATGATAAAATTAAGTTAAAGTTTGGGATCAGTAATTTTTGTGTTTTATATTACTATAAATAATGAAACAAGGTTCTTAATTCTAAAATCTGTTGCTGTTTTAAATGATTTAGAACTGATTTAAATATTTTTTTTTTTTTTTGTTAAGAACACGTAAAACTTAAGTTAAGAACTTGTTAAGAATAAGAAAAACTTTAAAATTAAAATTATCTGTTATGTGCACAAAAGGTTTTTTTTTTATTTTTTTAGGTAATTATTGATCAAAGATTAAAGGTAAGGATAAGGAAAGTAAATGATAAAATATAATATAAAAACCGTAAAACAGTTCTTACAATAATCTTAATTAAACTTTGCATACTACTAGGCTAAATCTACAGGAATAACCTGTAATACATTCGATGTTATACATAGCAAGTAAAAATTTTCTTTTAATTTAAAAAAAAAAAAAAACAAAAAATGTTTTTATTTGAAAACACAAGTAATTTAATTAATTTAAAACAAATTTGTTATTTAAATTCAGATTCATCTGAGGCACTTTTGGTTAATTAATAATTTTTTTTTTTTTTAATTAAAAATGATTTTTTGGTTTTTTTTTTTTTAATTTTAATTTTAAACAAAAGAAAAATATACAATAAACATTTTAAATTAATAAATTTTCTTTTAAGAAAAGACATACATACATATAATCTTATATACTAAACATTTAAAATTATATTTGAAAAATTTATTTTAATTTTTGAAATTATTGAAGATATTTTTAATGTAAATTGAATATGAAATCGAATGAAATTCAAAGGATGCTAGGGTAGGATAGGATGAAAAGGATGCATTGGAAGACTGACAAAGACTGACTGACAAAAAAAAAAAAAAAATTGAATTCAACATAAAAAAAATATCCAGATGATCCATCACCGATGAAGTCGCTATTTTATCAATTTATGCTTCTTTTAACGTTTAAAGGGTCAGAAAAACCTGAAAAAAATCAATTTGATAGTTTATGGACGTATATAAATAGTATACAGCCGAGTAATTAACGTCTTAGTGAAACTAATAATTGTCAGAAACTAAAGCTAAGTCAAATATGAATAATAAATGACTTAGTGGATGCGCTATTCTCATTACAAGAATGGAAAAAAACAATCTATGTTATAAATACTATTACGATACTATATGTTATCTGTACTATTAAAACTGTACATAAGAATTAAATTGTTCCAATGATTTAATTAAAAAATTTAGTAAAGAAAATTCTTAATTTAATAATAAGTATTTAGTTCGAATAGTCAATATTTTGATACAAATATTCAAAAAAAAAACTAAATGAACAGGGAAGACAAAACTGGAAGAATTTGTAAATTACTAAGAATTTTGTTAACTATAAAAAATGAATTAATAATAATACAATATTAAAAGTTTAGAAAAATGTACGTCGATTTTCGCCGTGTACAAAAATTAAACGTTTAGAAGCGTAAAAATGGTTTTTATTTTTGAAAAATATATATCTGAAAAATTGAATTAATTTTTTTTTTTTTTTATGTAATATAATAATGTATTTATTTACTCTTTCTCATTTTCTCTGCGAAAAAACTAAAAAATTCATATAAAGATAATGAAATATAAATATTATATAATAACAAATATGACAACACAACACAACACAATTTGACACTTGACGTTAAATATTTGATATTTCAAAATGTATTAAAAAACGTAAAAGCTGAAATAATTTTTCTTCTTAGCTGCGCGTTAGATGTAAACGTCATAACTACATTAATTGTAGCATCTTACAACTCAATACATTTTAATTTTTTTTGGCAACACTTGCGTCATGGTAACGGAAAATTCCGTTTGTTTATAACAGCACCTTTAAAACTAATTTCGAACGTTTAAAATTGAAATTCTTTTTAAAAAAAAAAAATTTTTGTCTAATTATTTTTTATTTTTGATTAAAAAAAACACCTATTTGAGTCTCATATTCAATTTTTACTACTAAAAAAAATCTTCAGAATAATTTCATTTTATGCCATGTTCATTTTTTTTTTCTCTTAAGTGTATTTTTAAATAATTATTATTTAACATTAAATTTTGATTATTTTTTTTTTTTTTTTAATTACAAATTAATAAAATATTAAAATTTTTAATCATCAAACACAATCAATTTTTTGTTCCAATTTCTTAAAGTCAATAAAAAAAATAAAAAATGTAAAATAAAAATAAATCACTTTATTTCTGTTTAAAATTTGTTATAGAACTAACAAATTCATTGTGAGAAAATGTTTGCAATATTTTTTTTTTTTTTTTTTTTTTTTACAAATAATGGCATTTTATATTTGTTTTTTATTACAAAATGTTCAATTAAACGTTTTTTCTTTTGTTTTTTAAATATGAATTGTTTGTTTGTTTATTTTTAAAAAACCAAAAAAAAAAAACAAAATTACGTAGCAAAATGGCGGATCATTATCAATGAAAATGTGAACCATCAAATATGAATTGTTTTTTTTTTTTTTTTTTTTTTTATTTAAAAATGTTTAAAAATATTGTTTTTATTTTTTTTTTTTTGTTGTCTTTATTTAAATATGAGTTTAATTGTAAATGCAATATGACATGAATGTTAATGTTTTTTTTTTTTTAATAATTATTATTTAAGTTTTTATTAAAGTTAATTTTTTGTTTTTCATTACTTATTTATGTTATGTTTTAAAAAAAAAAAAAAACAATTTTTTAAAAAATATTTAAGTGAGAAACATAAAAAAAAAAAACAAAAATTTTCTTTGATATCGAATTTTTTTTTTTAAATATCATATTTCAAAGAGAAATTAGCTACATATTAAATATTTTGACATTAATTTTAAAACTTTATTAATTTATTAATTTTTTTTTTTGTTAAAATGGAAGGATCTTTCCTTGGAAGATTTAATACAAAATAATGTTTATATATAAATTTAAGTTAAATTATTAAGTTTTATATAATTAAATTATTTCATTTTAATTTATGAATTTAATTTAGAATGGTGATGTAATTTTGTGATTAAGTATACAAGTAAAACAAAATTTCTTTTTTTTTTTTAATTTTAAATTGCAACAATATTAAGGCACTTGGTTAAAAGTAAAATTAATTTAAATTAAATTAAAAAAAAAAAAAGATACAATAAATAAATGGTAAATTATGGGAAAAAAAAAAAATTGTTTTGTTTTAAATATAAAAAAATATATAATTTTAATATTAAATATGGCACAAAAAAAAAAAAAAAATTTGAAGACAAAAATAAAATCATTTATACTTATATATATATATGTATATATAAAAAAAAATTTATATTAATTAAATTCAAAATTAATGTCAAAATAAAAATCTTTAAATTACATTTTACGTTATTATATTAAAATTTCTTCGCATAATCTTTGGTCTATTGAATTAATTATAAAAATACAGGTAAAGTCTCGTTCATTTGTAATAAAATATGTTTTTTATTTATTTTTTTTTCTTAATTTTTTTTTTTTTTTTTTTGTTTTATTTTTTAATTCTAAAAACTATTGCGATATTAATAATATAAAATACAAAATCTTAAGGTATATGCGATTGATAATTTTAATTTTCATTGATTAATATTAACAAATATTTATGTAATTACATATACATATAAATATTGTATATTTTTTTTTTTTTTTTTTTTATATACGTTATATAAAAATTGGAAAAAAAAAAAAAAAAAATTCGAATCAAAGCTCCTATTTAAAGCTAAAATTTTTATATTAAAAAAAATATATATATATATATATATATATATATATAAAATAATTTCTACACTTATCACACTAAAATTTAAAATTAATTAATATTAATTCAGTAAAATTAATTATTATTAATTAATAAAAAATATATTAAATAATTTTCAGTAACATTATTACCCCATACTACTAAAAATATACCATTCTTTTTCTTCTTTTTTTTTCTTTCTCAAATTTAAATTAATTAGTTAAAAAAAAAAAAATTTAAAACAAATATCTAATTAAAAAAAAAAAATAATAATAATTATTAAACAATAAGTAGAAATTAAAAATTTATGAAATTATTAACATAAGGTAATTAGTAATTAAATAATTCAAAAGTTCATATACGTATGCACAAAATTACTACAAAATCAACTATTTTTTACTAAACAAAACAAAATTTTTAAAATAAACTAAAAAATTCTCAAAATAAAAAAAAAAAAAGGAAACTAAATAAAAGCTTCAAAAATTATGGGTTACGTATAGCTACGTGTTGGTGATTGAACTGGTGATGGTGGTGGCGGTAATGGTGAAAAATATGTTGAACTTCTTGAACTTGGTGATGGTGGGCAACTTTCTGGTACAATTCTAACATCACTATGATAATGTGATCTGGGTGTTGGTGGTGGTGGATATGGTTCACTATCATATTGATATTGTGATAATTTTGCTGTTGCACCATTACTATTACTATTACTTTTACTTGTATAATTTGAATCACTTTCATCACATATATCTGTTGAACATGGTGTTGGTGGTGGTGGTTGATTTATAATTTTATAATGACGATATGGTCGACGACTTCTTGTTGCTGGTGATGGTGGCGGATTTATTGGATATGCTACCATACTACTACCATTTGTTGTTGAACTAGATGCACCAGTAATATGATTACGATCATAACTATTCATACTATTACAACTATGTAATGTTGACATACGCATTGCATCAGCAACTGATGCAATTTTTGATACACGACTTGATTTACTTAAACCTGGTGATAATGGATCTGATGCTTGATCATCTTTTGGTTCATTACGTTTTTTACCTAAACGTGTACGACAAATTTGTAATAAATATACAACTGAAAATATTATAATCATTGTAACAACTATAACAATAATAAAAGCTTTTTTATCAGATGCTGGTGCAACACGTTTTGTATTACCATGTTGACTACATATTTCAGGACTTTCATCAGCACCATCAGCACAATTATCCCAATCATCACATAAATATGTTGCCGGTATACAAACTTTATTTATTGGACATTGAAAATCTTGTGGTCTTTTACAACAATCAGCTTCATCATGTCCATTAGCACAATTTACTGTACCATCACATACTTTACTTTTATCAATACATTCACCAGATTGACAACGAAATTGATCTAGACGACATGATGGACAACCAACTTCATCAGATTTATCTGGGCAATCATTTTGACCATCACAACGCCATGATACCGGTATACAATCTTTATTTAAATCACTTGATAAACCATTACCAGAAACAGGAGCTGCACATGTAAAATGATCTGGTCCACATGCTGGCAGTGCACCACAATTTTGTTTATCTTCTAATAACATTAAACCATGTGGACATGAACAAATATCACGACTACGTCCATCCATTGTTGCAACACATATATGAGAACATTTTGTACGACTTTGAAGACATGTATGATTTTTATATACTTTTAAATCTGGTGTCCATACTGCAACAATATCTGTTACTAAAGTTGATAATAATACTGGACTTCGTTGTTTTCCTGTATGTGTAATACGTTCAATACCACCCTGATCATTTAACCAATAAACAAAATCTTGTATTGCTGCCATTGATATTACTTGACTAACATGTGATTTAACAAGAGTAATCCTAAAATTAATTTAAAAAAATATTATATAGATATATATTTTTTTTTAAGTTATTCAAAATATTTACTTATTTTTTCCATTAATATCCATTGAATCAATTCGTTTACCATGTGCATAAAAAATCATATCTGCGTGTTGATCAACAGCTAATGCAGTAACACCTTCTAATTTAAATGCTAATATTGTTTTTTCAGCACCATCAACTCGTGATCTAAAAATGGCTTGACGTGAACCAACATCAGTCCAAAATAGTAAACGTTTCATTGAATGTACAGCAATATTTCTTGGTTGTTCTGAATCAGTATCAACAATGCCGACACCGTCACCATCCAAACTGAAATTAAAAATTTTGAAAGAAAGAATGAAAAAATTGAAATAAGTTATGTATTCATATAGAAAAACAAAAACGAAATTGAAATAATTAGATTTTTTTTAAATCAAAACCTTCATAATATATGGTAATTTAATTTAGTCTATAAATAGAAATCTAAAAAAGGATTTATTATTCATCAGACATATTTTGTATTCAAAACTACTGCTTGAACCAAAATTTATTTTTTATAGAAATCACAGTAAATTACTTTTATTCCATTTTATGCTACATTTTATCATTATGGATCTGATATGGTGTATGAAAAAGATGACGATTAATTAAAATGTTCAAAGTACCTCAAAAAATCGATTACGGTCTACTTTCGTCCAGAATAATCATTTCGATTTTATACTATGTTTACGATGTGCCTAATTCTGAACTATTAATTAATCTTCAAATGCCTCTAGTTTGAAGTGAACGATTTGTTATAGTCTATATGGATATGGAACACCCTGTCCAGGGAAACTGAATTCTCTGCTACTTATTGGTTATTATTAAGAGTTAGACAATTTTTTAAATCCAAGGAGAATTAATGAGTTACTATATTCCTTATTTGTTTTTCCTTTTTAAAGTTTTTCAGTTTTTTATCAATTACTACTAACTCTGTTTACTGTTAACGTAACGAACAGTATGTAAATAACTACAGTCAACCGAACACTGACTACGCGAAACGTGATTTAACGGTGTATAGAAGTTTTGAAAACAAACACACAGACGAACGAAAAAAGTGAAAGTAATAGGCACATTTCAAAAATTTTTTTGGAAATGTGCTAAACCGGATATTAAAATTTAATGAAACCCATTAAAATTTTTAAAACAATACTGCTATAACAATTATTCTAAGCAGCAAAATAAAAATTTGAAATTATTATGACTATGAGTTAAGACTACAAAAGCACCAACTTAATTCTACAACTGACTTATAATTTTACAGAATAAAATTATAATTGTTTTTAATTTTAAATTTCTGTAACATGTTGAGCCATTTTTGAAATTTATTATTTTTTTTTTATTATTTATTATTTAAAAAAAAAATTACAGACAATTTTCAAATAAAGAGGAGTTCTTTAAGAGATCAACAGTATATATAATCAAAAGAAAGACCGACAAAAGAGTTTTTATAATGAATAATGTCCTTGTAAAATCCTTATTGTAATTTTTACATAAAAAAAAAAATTAAAAAAAAAAAACAAAAAATAAATGAAAGAATTGTCATATTACATATGATAAATGTGTAGATTTTTAAATCGAAAATCTTTCTTTGATTTATTTGAATTTAACTATTTTCCATGATATTGGATTCAGTGAGAAAACATCATAGGACAAAATATAATAAATTTAATTGTAGTACATGCATTTCCTGGAAACTCCTGAGGAAAATATATTAATATTTATATTATGTAGTAACAAATCTGACAGCAAAGTCGTTAGTGCTCGCTGGATAATCACAGTTCAACATTGAGCGCAGATATTAACACCCTTGAAGAAAAAGATGTTTTTTTTTTTTAAACTTTCATTGTGAAGTCATTTTTCCAATGTCCCTCTTCGAGGTTCTAAATTTATGTTTGGCTTTAGATCGGCACTGCCAGAAAATGTTTAGAAACATCTACAGAAGTTACCTGTGTGCAACTCCTACACAAATTTATATATGTTGTTCTGATGGTTTTGGCAAGTGTTTCAACATCAGATGTTCAGCGCATAGACCAGTCTAATGTCCGTACTGTTGAATAACTTTCTTTGTCTTCTCCCTTCTCTCTTTTGATCCTTTCTCTCTGGATCATCATAATTATACATATATTACTAAAACTTGAAATTAATATTAAACAGTGATTTGTTTCCATTTTAATAAATTATATCAAAACGACACAGAAATTTAAATAAGATTAATTAGTCAATTTCTTAATAAAACAGGATATCTAGAAAATGAGTTTCTAGAGACTGAAATTTAAATATAAATTTAAATATAATAATGACTTTGAAATATAATTTACACAAAAAAGAAATGCGAAAGAAGTTGTTTTGGATGTCATCTACATGAAATATACCTTAAAAATAACGCAAATCAATGAAAAACTTTATTAAATATATTATAAGAGATGATTCAGTCATAGCAGTACATTAGATCTTAGTATTTTCTATCACAATCAGAGAGTAAAATTTGGATTACCCAAGGAACACACAATTTGGATTATCCAAGGAAATGAAGTGTATGGGATAAAAATAAAAAGGATGATAAAAATGGTTTTAGAAATCATCTATGGAGTTTCACAAATCCTTAATTTTTAACAAAAATATTTTGTTCAAAATTGGAAATCAAACAATGATAACTGTAAAACTATATAGTAATTCACAATCCATTATATAATGTTTTATACATATATGTACATATTTTCCCTATGACTTGTGTAAATTTTGTAGTGGAAACCAAAGAAAAAATTCCCCTTAGCAAAAATAACAATAATTTTTTTTTCTTTGAAGTTTAAGATTTTTTTTTTTTTTTATAAGAAAGGCGGCATTAATATCAAATAATATATGAATTATGCTGATTTTAAAAAAAAATCAAAAGAAAAAATGTTTCTTTGAAATTCGGATCATTCTCTAATATAGCCATATTATAGCCCTTACACAAATTATGTAAATTCTAAAATATAACTCTTTTTTTTTTTTCTTCCATACTTTTGTATATTTTAAGTTTTTACTTTGTTTTTGATATTTTTTTTTTTTTCGTTTCAAATAAAAAAAATAAAATGTTGAAAATTTCTACAAAATAATATTTTTATTGATTATAAAAGTTAGATAGAATTTTTGAAGAGCAACAAGATAAAAAAAATAACAAAAAATTATGGTTTACCCAGAGTTTTCAAAAGAAATTTTATTTTTATTTTAAGTATTTTTTTTTCGAATTATGATTGTAACGATCTCACAGGACATCAAACACAAACTTAGCTAAAATAATACAAAAGTTACACATCATATCTAATAAAGATGTCTATTCATTGGACAATAAAAACTTAAAAGTAAATGCGTAAATGTTATTATAATTTGAAATTATTAAAGCATTTTCTTTTTCAAGACTAACTTTAAAAAATAGATGAGCACAATTGTTGCAAAGTATAGGATTTAATTTAGAAATGTGTGTGCAATGCAAATACAAAAATGGTGGGGTCTAAAGACACTGATTAGACGAAAAAAATTCAAATAAATTGATTGGATAATCGTTTATTGACAAAAGAAAGATACAACTAAAACTTTAACATAAAGATATGAAATTCATCAAATGAAAGGATTACTGGGAAATTGATTGCAGCTTAAATCCAATCTCTGCCTTTATCTTCACATGGCTAGAAGAAGTCTTAAAATGCCATTTAATTTTTATTGTTTCAAAAAAATCTACAAATCTCTTTAGTTAAGAAATTAAGCTTCAGTTTTATTATCTTTAGTTTCATTAAACCGCCCCATCTGTTGTCTCTTTATCTACACTTTGTAGTTTGCTATTTTAAATATGATTTTATTTGGAAATTTTTACACTTTTACTTGATACTAAAACTGTTGTTGTGTTATGTTTGTAGTAATACAAATAATGTTACTGAGAGAAATCATACATCTATTTCTTTTTCTATTTAGATACACATACATATTTCTTACTTATTTGGGGACCAAAATTTAAAAATGTTCCATACTTATATTATATAAATTTAAAACTTACCTTGTAACATTGATTGTATTCATATGTAAACTTGTCCAAAATAATAATCGTCCAATAACATCTAATGCAATATCAAACGGTTGAGGACCATTTCCTACAAATACTGATGAACGTGTTCCATTAACTAAAGATCTTTTGATATGATGATTTCTTCCTTCAACCTATATTATATACATTTATATAATAATTAACATTTTAATTAAAATAATTAAGACAAAATATTGATTTTAATTTACTTACCCAGTATAAATAATGTGAAATTGGATCATATTCAACAGCTCTAATATTTTTTCCAGAAACTGGTAATGGAAAATCTGGTGAATCAGTTGTATTTGGCATTAAACGACCAAATGAATTTTTTTGACTAAATATTATGTAATTTTTTGGTGGAATACATGAACTATTATCTTTTGCTAATGTATAATGTGTTGGACAAGCACATCGTGCTCTTTTACCTGGTAACGCTAAACATAAATATGCACAACCACCATTTTTAATACTACATAAATTTGTGCCAGTTTGACGTGCTGAATAATATATTAATAATGAACTAATATATGTAAGACCACGATGTACAATACTACGATTTTGTCCAGTCTCTTTATGTACTCTTTGAATTTCACCATTATTCCAATCACTCCAATAAACATAATCTTTATATAATGTTATAGCATATGGTTCATCAATATCAGTACTGACTAAAACATGTTTAACATATTTTCTTATATGTTCATCCCATTCAGCTGATTCAATTTTTGTTGGACGAATTTGACTTGTCCAATATAATTTACGAGTTTTTGGATCAATTGTTAAACCAGTTGGATGATTTGCTTGTGATACAATTGTTTGTAATTCTGAACCATCCATTGCTGCTCTTTGTATTGCATCTAATTGTGATTCAGTCCAATACATATAACCTTCTTGCGGTTCAATAACTAAATTTCTAGGTTCTTCAATTCCTTTCCATAATAATATTCTACGACTGCTACCATCTAAACGTGCAACTTCAATTCTTCTTGCTTCTGAATCAGTCCAATAAATATTACGTGCAATCCAATCAACTGCAACACTTTCTGGCCGTATTAAACCAGAATCAATGACACGTTGTACATTAGATCCATTCAAAAATGCTCTAAATATACATTTTGATTTTTGATCTGTCCAATAAATTCTACGATCAATAATATCTACATCAAGAGAATTTGCATCTCTAACATCTTTAAATGGAATTATTTCTAAATTATGTGAACCTTCATTATAATAAGTTGACATTTTTCCTATATGTTCTTGTCTTGAAAATAAAAGAAATGCATCAGGTACAACACATGTTTTATTATCTGTTGCCAATTCATATTCAATTGGACAACGACAAACATAATCTTTGGGTCGATTTAAACATAAATGAGAACAACCACCATTTTGTTTAGCACATGGATTATCTCCTTTAACTTCACGTAAACGTGTAACCTTTAAACCCATTAAATCTGGAAATTGATCAACAACAACAATCCTATCACTTCCTGTTGTTTTATGTGCTCTATCAACAGATCTGCGTTGCCAATCTGTCCAATATAGATAATCATCGAGTATACTTAAACCGAAAACATGTGGTAAATTTTCACTAACAACAACTCTACGATCTGAACCATCCATATTTGCAACTTCAATTCGATCAGTTTTGGCATCACACCAATATATTAATTTTGCTTCAATATCTAATGCAATTCCATTTGGCCAACCTAAATCTTCAGATACCAAAACAACACGTTCTGAACCATCTAATGATGATCTTTCAACTTTTGGTTTCTTTTCATCCCAATCACTCCAAAACATCCAACCTAAAGATGGTGCTAGAGCTATTGCTCTTGGTTCCTCTAGATGTTCATATATTATAACTTTTCTTGAACTACCATCTAAACGGCAAACCTCAATTCGATCAGTACCTATAACAGAACATATTTTTTTAAAATTTAAAATAAATATTAATTAGAAAGTAACTTACCAGTATCAGTCCAATATAAATTTCTTGCTAACCAATCAACAGCTAAACCATCCGGATGTTCAACTTCAGATGTAACAATATCCATTGATCCAGAACCATCTGGTCGAGCACGTCTAATTGCATGTGATGTTTCGTCCGACCAATAAATAAATTCATCGACTGGATCATAATCAATTGCAATTGCATATTTAACTTTACCCAATGATAATGGAAAACTTGTAAAATCTGGTGAATCTAATGAAATTTTACTTATTTGTGTTCTTTGTACTAAAAATAACATTTCTTGTGGTCCATCAGCACATTTTTCTTCTGATATTAATTTAACACCAGTCGGACATGAACAACTATATCCTTTATTATTTAATGCCAATAAACATAAATGTGAACAATTTCCATTATTATGTTTACATGGATTATCTTTATATGGTTGTAAACTTTTATCCCATGCTCTAACAGAAATTGGTGCTTCTGGTGTATCAATTAATTCTTTCATTTTATTTGTTTCAATATCATATGTATTTATTGCACCACTTGACCAATCAGTCCAATATAATGAATATTGAAAATATGTTACACTATAAGGATAATCTAAATTATCAAGTAACGTACGACGTTTACTACCATCAAAACGCATTTCATCTAAAAATTTTAAATGACCATCAACCCAATAAATTAATTCACGTTCTAAATCAACAGCTAAACCATTTGGCCAAAATATTTTATCATTAACTAATGTTTTTCTAGATTGTGGATCACCATCCATATTAGCACGTTCAATTTTTGGTGATTCACCCCAATCACTCCATATCATAAAACCATGTGATGGTATTAATGCTATTGCTCTTGGTTGATCTAAATCAGTCCAAAATAATACTTTTTGATATTTACCATTTAATGTTGCAACTTCAATACGATTTTTTTCACCATCTGTCCAATATATTTTATCTGTATACCAATCAATTGCTATTCCTTCTGGTTTATCTAAACCCGATGATATCACATTAAATTTGGAAGTTTTTGTTGTGGTTGCATTAACATGAATACATTCAATTGTTTCATGACTTGAATCAGCCCAACATACTAAATTTTTTTCATAAAAAAAATCTATTGCTGTACCTTCAGCTAAATCTTTGGCTAATATATCAACTGATGGTGAACCAGTTGGTGTTATATTACCTACTCTAATATCATGATATGTAGTAAATAATAAAATTGCTGGTGATTTAAGACCATCTACAATTAAATCTGTAATTAAAAAAACAAGAAAAGAATGAATTAATATTTAAATTTTAATAATAAATAAAGAAAGAGAAATGCTAGATGATCTAAAAGAAGAGATCATAATAATAAACGATTAAATATTTTATGGTGTAATTAGTAAATGTAGGTGCTTTTCTTAATGTTCACCTATACCCATGTACTTATAAAATATATCTATAAATAAACTATAAATAATTTAAAATATTTTAAATAAAAAATTAAACATTAAATAACAGATTTTCATAAAATAATTTCTTTTTTAAATTGAAGATAACTGTATTAGGATCTCGATTTTCAACTATAAAGAGCCAATTTCAACCATTTCTTTTATGACACGCCTAAAAATATGCACTCTTTTATATAATAATTTAAATTTTTCTTGATTTTCCTGATAATTAAATTTTTTTGGAACGAAATCATTATTTAAAAAATAATTTTGATTTAATTAATTAATATTTAATTATAATATCTTGTTATTAAAATTTGCTCATTCAATACTACGAAGAAATATCCTAAAAACTCATCCATAATTTAACTAAAACTCATCCATAATTTATAAAATAATATCTTTGTATTTTTTTCCAACTTAATCTGAATAGAAAATCTTTTAGAATCCAGAAAAAAAAAAAATTATTTCTGTCCGCAACAACTTAGCAGTATTCCACATTGCATTTATTATCATATCCTTTAATTAAATAACGGTTAATATTTTCAAAAGTTTATATAGAAAATAGGCAACCATTCATTAAATACAAGTTAAAATTAAAAATAAACAATTATAACAACCATTTTTTGCTACTCCTCAATTTCATTTTTTTTCATTCCAAGTTTCAAGGTTCTAAAAAATATCAATTATAAGGAATTGAATATTATTGTCAGTTACAAGCGCAGCATATGCTTAGTTATTATGATGATATCAACTATACCTCCATTTTTCTTGTTTTAATCAGTTTTTTTGTTTTTCTTTTATAACCTTATATAACCAATTCGATAGGAAAACCCTTATGCACAACAAAATTTAAAAATCTTAACTATATGGAAAAAAAATAATAATTCCACCATTAATCATTACCGTTTCTTGTAAAAAAAAAAAAAAAAATTTGCATTAAATGTTTGCAATAAAACAAAAAAAAAAAACACAGCAGAACATATAAATTATGAAGAATATAAATTTTTTTTCTCATTATGGGCAGAAAATAAATTCAAGGATTTTGAAAGATATA
Source organism: Poecilobothrus nobilitatus (assembly GCA_947095535.1). Taxonomy (NCBI): domain Eukaryota; kingdom Metazoa; phylum Arthropoda; class Insecta; order Diptera; family Dolichopodidae; genus Poecilobothrus; species Poecilobothrus nobilitatus. The sequence goes on along the minus strand of OX352773.1, from coordinate 15,681,403 downwards.
TATATATATGTTTCTTTTTTAGTGCCTACAAGCTTCAAAATCATATATTTAAAAAATTTTACAATATTATTTTTTTTAAATAATTGCATATACCATAGGCGTATATTAAATTCATAGATGGTTTTTTAATTTGTTGTTTGGTTTGCTGCCAGCTGCTTGTATGGTTGGTTGGTTTGTTTGTTTCAATGTTGAATAATGAATTCAGGTGTACATAAAATAATTATGTATGTAACTTGATCTGAGGCTATTTTTTGACAATCTGTCTGGATAAAATCTGTCAGTAAATACACTAGATGTTTTTTTTTTTTACAATTAATATTTTATTTTTCATATTTTTTTTTTCATTTCGAGAGCCATCATTTTAAAGTCTAAATGTAAAATGATGTAAATTTTATAGATACATTTACATGAAAATCTAGGTATGGTGTTATTTAATGTATATTTAATTTTGCTATGGGATATTAATATGAATACAAATGGTAGTAGCAACATAGTCATTTGTTTTACTTTTTTTTTTTTTTTGCATAGTTTCCTTAACATTTTTTTTTTCTTTTTGTTTCATCAATGTATACAAAACAAAATCCAACCAGCTTAATAGAAGTCCTTCTTCAATATACGTACAAAAAAAAAAAAAAAAATGTAAAATAATTTAAAAACTGATGACGGTAATGGGTACAACATTCCATAGAGCACTTCATAAATATTTTAGCAAGCAAGATGAATTCTATATTTTGAAATCATTCTTGTGACATTAAATTATTTTATACTGGATGTTTAAGTATAATTTTAAATCTTTTTAGAATTTAATTTAAAATTTAACAAAACAATTTATTTAATATCAAAATTATTAATATTGCAATAGATAAAGTATATAAAAACATTTAAATCCTAGATCTAAACTCTTTTAAATCAATCGTTCATCTTTTACGAGAATGTCCTCATCCCTCCCATTTAAAAAAAGAAACTCTCTGAAGAAATTCTTTCTCGTTGACAAATTATTTCGATTTGTAAGATATATATATAATCGAAATACAGAGTTTTGTAAAGAAAAACATTATAAAGGTTTAATTATAAGAATATAAGTTCGGAGAAATAACAATTTGTGTAAACTGGCCTAAATATGTCCTTAAACAGTTTGTTTCATCTAAATACAGGTAACCCTAGATTAACACGGCACTTTCATAACGCGGTTTTGGTTTTTCGCTGAGAAAAATTTGGTTTTTTCTTTTACTTAAAATCCTAGAAAAGATAATCTATAATACATAGTATGTGCATATTCTATAATCTCTTGTATATCCATAGACAAATAACATAATATGTAAGTTATAACCATAGGATTAAAAACATATGTACATATAATCATAGACAAAAAACATACATAAGAGTTACACCATGCTCAACTGTTGACTTATTGGGCAATCTGCGAGTAAAATAAAAACTACAACTTTAAAAGGATATTGGAAAAAATTGCGGCCTGATATTGTAGTTTTACTTGATATTGAATCTCAATCTGTGAACACTGAAAAAATTGTAACAAAATTGTAGAACTTGTACATTCTGTTAGACATGAAGGTTGCGATACTTTGAGAAAACTTAATAATTAACGATCTTGATGTAACTGAAGAAGATTTAGTTTTCATGATTGACGATATAAATTGGAATTCATTTGAAGGCGAAATGGAAGAATAGTTTATTAAAAACATTTCCGCAAAAACCTTAAATGAGGCATTAACTTCAGTCCGTAAACTTTAAAGTTTGATAAGAGAAAACAATCCAGACATCTCTAGAAGTCTAAAATTCCAATTTAAGCTACTTAACTGTTCAAACATTAAATAAGGAACTACATCAATATAAAATAAAAGCTAATTCCCAATTTTAATTCAGACGAACGAAAACCGACACCAGCTGACACCATTTTATTAACTAACGCAAGTAATAAAAGCTCAGTTATGCCTCCAAAACGGCAACTACTAAGGATTAGTTTTGTAAAAAAGAATAACTTCCAGGAATCATAGACAAGACAAGATTATTTTTATAGGTTTCCTTTTAATCTTTTTTGTGTGTTAAAAATTTATATTGGATTCTTTATGTTTTTATTATTGTTATCAATTTAAGTTCATTTTAATTTTAAGAATAAAGAATATTTTGTGGAACCAATTTTTTATATGGATTTCATCTCTTGAATAGCGTGTTTTTGATTTACACCCAATTTTTTAGGAACGAATTTACCGCGTTAATCGACGGGCTACCTGCACTTACCTATTTACGATTCTACATTTTATTCATTTCAGTCTTTCTAACTCATTTCTACTGTATACCAGTACTAAATGTATAATCCAATATAAATATTACCCAACCCCTTAAATTAACTTTGAATGATCATACCATTAATTAATACATAAAAGATAATAAAAAAGAAAATTGCGTAAGCAAATAATTATTAAAAATTAAAAATTGATTGAAAATATTTTTACAAACCCTGTATTATAAAAATTCTTTAAAAAAACAAAAATAAAAATCAAGAGAAACATAAACATAAAAAAAAAAAAAATTGAAAATCTCAAGCTTGTAATTACTATCCCTGTTGCAGTGTTGACGTTGATAGCTATGATGTGGTCCTTACAATAAACATTCAAACCAAAATATTCTAGAATGTTAGTAATAATATGTATGTATACAACTATTTATAATAATCATTATAATATTAATGATGTTGATTGATTATGATAGCAACATTAATAAAAATAAGAAAAACTGTATTTTAAACTCTTGCAAATTTTTCTACTTTCTGCAGGATGTTTTTTGTTTTTTTTTTTTTGTTTTTTTTTTTGCATCATCTCCTCACCTTAACGCGAAATTCCTTATTTTGATGATGATTTTGATAATTATGATGATGAATTGTGAATGTTGAATGATTTTAATTATTATTACATTGGGAGGAAAGAATTTATTTTTTTTTGCTGTTGTTTTTTCTATTTAAGTTCTTAACATAGGGTAATCTTACCAAAAATTAGGACGGATTTAGATTGAGGTTATATTAAATAATATAAAAAAACAAAACAAAACAATTTTTTAATCTTAAATTTAAAAATATTATAAGTATTTTAGTTTTTAAAATGCTTAATTCTTATATATATAATAAAAACAAAAAAAAAATTCAAGTTGATTTTAAAGAGTTCTTAAATTTTATTTAAAAAACTTAAATATCATGAAACTTTTTGAAATATTATATGAGAAGTTATAGATACTAAGGTGAAAGAACTTTTCAAAATATGTACAATTATATTTAAAATATCACAATAAATCTTCATGATATGTACAAAGATCGTCACTTTACCATTGCAAATCTATAACTATAAATTGAATAATGTATAGAATAAATAATAATGTGGGGATGATATACAGATTCTATTTCTCATATATGTACTTAATGGAGAAGATTTTGAAAATTTAACAAATCATTATTACTTAAATTAAAATTATTTTTATTTTATGTAAATGTATTCTAAAATTTTCCTAAACTTTTTGTTTCGTCATTAAATATAAAGCTAAATTAATTACCCTATCCATGTTACGATAGGGAGTCCATTTTTGTTTTTTACTTTTTGTTGTCCTTTTTTTTTAGAATTTGTAATGCAATGTTCTCATTTCTGGTTATTTATCCCCATTAGCAGGATAATATTCACATCGTTGAAAAAGAACAAAAAAAAAAAAAAAATAATGCATCAACTTACCAAGGGTGCTGGCATAATTAATTTCATATTTTTCACCGTGTACATATACACATATACATATTTTACATATAGATTTAAATATAAATAACTGTACATGTGATATGAAGAAGAAAAAAAAAATTGCAGGAAATCTGACTTGAACTCAATTAAACATCTACAACTTTGTTTTTTTTTACATATAATACAAGCATTTATTTGTATATAATATACAAGGTGCTCTACAAGTAAGTATAGATTAAAAAGAATTTTAGGAAATCGGGAGCTTTTTTAATTCAGGAACTCAAAATAAATGATCGTTTTAAAGCGAACGAATATAATTTTGTTAAATAATTTTAATGATTTAAAAACAGTTTTTTTTTTAACTTTCAGCAATTAAATGTTAAGTACAAAAAATCAGTATCAGAAGTTTCATACTTAAACTAAAACCAATCCGAAGTAGTACACGTAGAGTAGGTCTCTCTCTCTCTTCCTGTTTCATAATTACAAAGTGGAGCCTATTAGAATTAGAAATATTGGCCAATGAAATATAGGATATTCAAACTTAGCTCGTATGTTGAAATTGTGTAACATATTACCATCACAAATGTTCACTGTTTGTATAATATACAGAACTTCAAGGAATGAGTGAACTTGCATTTGCTAAAATTCCACATTAAATTCCACTTCCACAATATAAATAAAAAAATTCTCATCCTTATTTCCTTTCCTTATCCTCTTCCTTAGTTATTGTACTGTTTTAGAATTACGGTTATTATTTCATTATACAGGGAGAGATTTTAGTGTATAAAAATCGCATACTACGAAAAGTTCTTAGGTTTTCTTGGTGTATTTTGGTGTATATCATCACATCTCGCAGGAGAAAAACATTCTATATGAATCTCATACTGTAACTTTTTTTTTGTTTCTCATTCTTGCAAGTGTTCAGCATCTGCAATTTTAGTTATTATTTTATTTTATTTTTTTGTATATTTTTTTCTTGGCTTGTAGGACACTCTAAATTTTGTATATTTATTTTAAATGAACAGCAAGCATAATGTATCACAAATTCCTATAACAGTTACATTTATACATATATAAATATGATTTATAGTATATGGTAGGTAAATATTTTAATGTGGTCGGATAAAAATTGAAATATATAACGAAAATAAGAGAATGGGTGGATGAAGGACTCCTTATAGTTGTTGTCAGCAGAGTAGGATGTAAAAAAAAAATTTTTTTGTTTAAATAATAGCAACTAAAACAAAAAAAAAACAAAAATGGAAACAAAATCCTTAAAACAACAACAATTATTGTAAAAAAAACGGTATTGAGTTTACAATTTTTTTCTTATTTTTTTTTTCTAGTTTTTATTTTTGTTTTGTTAAATTTAACATTGGTTTAAAAATTTCATTCTACGTGTACTAATTTTTTATTGTTGTTGTTGTTTTTGTTGGTGTTATTATTACAATAATATTTTGTTGTTGCAGTTGCAGTTGTTGGAACGCATTAAGAAACAAAATACTGTTATATTAATACCGATGGTGCATATCTATATATTACATAACATATACATATGTACGTAAAAAAAAAAATTTACCCTAGAATTTTTTTTTTCTTACCTGCTTGCCTAATGTTAATGTTCGTTACCTCCATACTAAATGCATCAAGGATACAACAACAATAAAAATAAAAAAATTGCAAAACAAAAAGTAAAAAAAAAAAATAACGGAATTCATTATGTTATATTGCACAACAACGTAACATATCTTGAGAAAAATAATTTTCTATAGTCATTTGTTTTAGCAACATATACACAAACATATGTACATGCAAATATAAGGGATAAAAAAATGCATCTTCACAATTTGCTATAAGAAAATAAATATACCATATATAGTATAGAAATAAAAGTAGAAAATGGAATGGTTCAGGATGATGGAAACAGTATAAAAAAACAAGAAAATAATATGAGATTTCTATTAGAGAATAGGTGAACAAAAGAAAAAAATGACTATGGAATGCAATGAAAAATTCATTTTTAACGATTGAATAAATCATGGATGGATGATATGACGAATTATATGAGCAAAATTTGAAATTTTTTATATAAATTGTATTATATAAACATTTAGAAGCATAAATATATATTCATCTCATATACATATATATATATTATGTAATTTAAATTAAGAATTGTCCTTATTAGTGCTCATTTATAAATGAATAAATAAAAAATATACCACTAACAATATCCTAGAATTTTTTCAAACCATTTTAAGATACCATTTATTCATCATAAAAAATAAAAATAAAAAATAATAATAAATTTTTCATTTAGTTACATTATTATTTAATATATCCTAACAGTTGCAATAGAAATGCTATATATACCATCTCAACAGAATTTTTTTAATCATATATACATATAAAAATATATATATGTATATATATATATATATATATATTCTTTTTTTCATCCTTGCCATTTTATCATTTAGAAGTAAGTAATCATCATCACAGTTCACTTCATTGTTCCATTCCATTCCAACTCAAAATCCTGTATACTTAATAAACCAGGAATTCTGACAACTTCGAAATTATGATTTTGAAGGAGTTATTTATAATTTCAGCTGCTACTTTAACTTGAAATTCTAAATAATAATTAAAAAAAAAAAATTTGTTGAACTGAAAAAAAATGTATAGGAAAAGAAAGTAAAAAATTAACAATGGCATACCACAGTTGAATTGAATTGAAAAAACAAAAAAATAAAAAATCTGTTCAATCTTTTGTTTTTTCTTTTTTTTTTAACAAAACTTAATTTTTTTTTATATTTGAAAACAAAAAAAAAATTCAAGGATCAGGGATTCCATTACAAAAAAAAAATGACAGAAAACAATTTCGAAAAAAAAAAAAAGAAAATCTAAATGAGTCTTTCTATTTAATTTATTATTTTTGAATATACACATATTAACTATACAAAATATAATTTTAATTTGCTTGTATTAAAAATTTTAACGAATGGGAATTCAAAATACTGGAGTTGGAGACATGCTTCAGATTAGAATATTAAATGTAAAGTTTGAATGTAATAAAGAAGTTATAGAGACTGCCTTCCATTATCCATTAAATATGAACATTGTGATGCTTAGCAAATATAATAAATTTAATTGCAATAGTTAAAAACTCTTTTTGCATTAAATTTAAAAAATTCTTTTATTAAATAATTTTTTTAAAGAATGCTTTTATTTTAATAATAGAAAGAAATAATTATATAAATTTAGATTAAATCTACAGTAAATAAAATTTAATAAATAAAAATAAGAAAATATTATATAAAAATAAAAAATGTCTTGAAAAAGTGAAAATTTCTGGAAATTCTTAATTGTGACAGAAGATTAACTTCGTAAAATGTTTAAATAGGTACATAAAGGAATCGAGGTAATCTAGAAATAAATATGATACTTTTAAATGTACATATTATATCTTCTCTTTTTCAATAAAATAAGATGAGGACGAAAATAGGAATAATGATAAATAAATAACTTCAAATACCAAACACGAAGAAAAAAGGCAAAACTATAATAAAACAAGTAAAAGTAACAGTAAGTCGATACAACCGACTTATTTATACCCTACACCTAAAAAATTCAAATTAAATTAAAAATCCATAAGTTATTTTAGTTAGGTATTTAATACAAGCTAAAAAAAATATATGCTTTTACAACCTTTGTACAAAATTTCAGGTTTCTATCTTTATTAAATTCGAAGATATGCTTGTAAGGTCTTGGGAAGTGTGTGAAGGCACCCGGACCACCACCCCAATTAATCTCAAATTTTAGAGACATCATCAGAACAGGGTAGAATACTCTTATATCAAATTTCAAGTTTTTATATTTATTAATTTCGAAGATATGCTTGTTCGGTCTTGGGAGTTGTGTGGAAGATACCCGAACAACCATTCCAATTCATCTGAAATTTTAGGCAAATCAGGGATTCAGGAAACAACACGCTAGTACCAAATTTGAAGTTTCTATCTTTATTAATTTCGAAGATATGCTTGTTCGGTTTTGGGAGTTGTATGGGAGGTACCCGAACGACCACTCCAATTCATCTTAAATTTTACGGAAATCAGGGATTTAGGAAACAACACTTTTGTATCAAATTTGAAGTTCCTATCTTTATTAATTTCGAAGATATGCTTGTGTGGTTTTGGGAGTTGTATGGGAGGTACCCGAACAGCTCTTCTAATTCATCTCAAATTTTCGACAAATAAGGGATTCAGGAAACAACACCCTAGTACCAAATTTGAAGTTTCTATCTTTATTAATTTCGAATATATGCTTGTTCGGTTTTGGGATTTGTATGGAAGGTACCCGAACAACCACTCCAATTCATCTCAAATAGGGATATTTAGGGATATCAGGGATTCAGGAAAACACACCTTCGTACAAAATTTTAAGTTTCTATCTTTATTAATTTCGAAGATATGCGTATTCGTTTTTGGGAGTTGTATGGGAGGTACTCGAACGCATGGTGCGATTTCGCCCATTTACAATTCCCGCCTTACCTTAGTCATTGTTAACCTACAGTATAAATTTCATCAAGATAGCATCATTATTTTTTGAATTATCGTGCGTACGGACGGACGGACGGTCATCGCTAAATCGACTCAGGAGGTGATCCTGATTCAGAATATATATACATATCTATACCTAACTCCCTTCCTTTTGGTGGTTACAAACACCATATAAAAGTTAATATATCCTATACTTAATGTGTAGCATATAAAAAAATACATACGCCTTGATATATGCAATATTTTTTTAGTTTTCCATATTTTAAAATGGTCTTGGTAAGCCGAGGATAAATATTAATATTAATAAATAAATAAATAAAATAATATAATATACTTGATTAAATTAAATATTACTTGACTTCTTCATCAAGCTCATAATTTATCAAGTGGGAAAGTGTGGTTCAAATCACAGGTACAGGTAGCAAGTTTTTAATTGAAACAAATACTTGTTGGTAACAATTATATCATTCTATCACTTTTAATTTTTTCATATATAATTGTTATAAAAAATATTTTATAACATCATTTATCATCATTAATTTTATATTTGCAATATTCTTATACAATTTTTCGTATGAAACTTCAATGGATTTTCTGATAAACTTTTTCATAAAAATGTTAAACCATTTTTAAAACGTTTTTAAATCTTAACACTTTGTTGCTAAATGTAATTAAATTAAATCCACATAGTTATGGTTAAGAGTTATAACATAGTACGACAGAAGGATTCTTTTTCAGGATATGTAGACAGTTGTTAAATTTAAGTTGGAATAGATATAAATTACAGATAGATAGAATAGATCAAATTCTGATCAAGGCAGTTAAAAAATTATGACTTGCTACAATTTTTTTTTTTTCTAAGGACAATTATTACTTCATTACTAATCATGAACATAACCGCTCTTATTTGTATCTTATTTGAAATAAATTAAATCTTGAAAAGCTATGATGGATGACAATGCATATTCTTCATGGGAAGATAGAATGAATAAGAAAACTTATTAGGAAAACGCCACTCTTAAATTACCTCAAAAACTTAAAAATATATTGAATAACAATAATAGAACAATGATTTTAGATTATAATTCAATGTTAAGGTTCAAATATTATAGATCCAATTAAGTATATAAAGGGGCTTCGGTAGCCTAGTGGGTAGGCGTGTGGCGTATTAACCGAAGGAGTGTGGGTTCGATCCCCGCGCAGGTCGTAAGTGTTTTTTCTTTATACATACCCCCCTTACGACCAAATATAATGTAAATATATAGTATATAATATAAACAAAATAAATAATATTAGTATATAATTTAATAATAGTATAAAAACCTATAATGGCCTTGGTAGCCGATGGTTCAATAATATTGCATTACATTTATGTATGTAATATTAATATAAATAAATAAATAAATAAATAAGTATATAATTTAAAAAATAATATTACCATACAGAAAAAGGATCCAAACTGTTCATTTAAAATTTTTTTTGTCAATTATTAAAAATAAAATAAATCTTAGGAATAATTTAACACTATAATCCCCACATTAAATTTTAATGGACACGAAATATTTTAAAAATATTTAAAATAAATTTTTCTTGGAACTCTTGATTTTAAATAAAATTAATCACAACAAGAAATATTAATTTTAAGAAATCGGGTAATTCTTAAAAACTCCTTAATATAAAACTATAGTAAAAGATATCAATATAATATTTAACTTTTTATTTGGACATCCCAAAATTTATACAAATTTAATTTATTTTTCATTTTTTTTTTTTTTTTTTTTTTTGATACAAACTTAATTTAACAATTTTATAGTGGAAAGGATCCATATATCCTTTTCACACAATAAAAAATGTAGAATAAAGTGAAATATGATTTCTTATTTTAAACCATAAAAAAAAAATCATAGAGAACAAAAAAAAATATTTTTTTTCTCAATAAAACTAATAATGAGTTCTTTTGACTTAAAAATTTTCATCATAAATGGTAAAGGAAATGTTAAAAAAAAATTTTTTTAACAGAATAAGAATGAAAAGTTCAAAATAAAAAAAAAAAGTTTCAATTTTTTTTTTCAATTTTTTCCATCATCTTTAGATTTTTGAAATGACTTTTGATATGGCTGGTATTATTGAATAGAACAAGGAAAATTGCATTTACAAAAATACATCATTTTTTTATATATGGTGCCTAGTTTTATGCAAATAAAATTGTGTAGTTGTCAAACGTAATAAAATAATTTTTTATGTCTTTTTGCATTTAAAATTTACAGTATTGATTATATTCCAGTAACTTTAATAGGATTTTAGTCAATTTAAGTGATGAAAGTTGTATACGTTCAGAGGTTTGAATTAAACAATATTCTTTTTTATTGTTTCGTGAATAATCGTCATTAACAACCATTTCCATCAATAAGAATATGCCAGAACTATTTTGCATTATATCCAATTTTTCATTAATTCAATGTTTTTTATTCTCAAATGATTTGATTTTTTTTTTTAACAAACAATAGATACATTTTCCATTAAAATTAATTTTTATTTGGTTTGTTTCAAAAATCTTTTACAGTTTTTTGATGTAATTGAAAATATACCATATAATCAATTCTGATTGCGGTTTGTAAAAGTCAAAGCTATACACAAAATTAAGTAATTTTTCTTTTATGAAAGCTTGAACTCTGAACATTGTATGGAATTCTTTAACATCCTTCTGTAAAATATACTATACGTATGTGCTTATATATATAAAAGTTTTCGCAAAGAATTACATTTATTAATTTATCTATACTCAAAATATTAACCTATAACTTGTATTTTAATATCCTATTTATATGTCGGGTATATATTAATCCTTTGAATTGCATAATATTATAATAGTTAATATTCCCGTTTTATTCTAATTGTTAAGACCACTAGTTAAACCATACTTACGTATAACGAATTAAAACAAAAAAAAAAAAAAAAAAACAACTTCTAAGCCGAAATTGTAATGAAAATACAAATTTTCAAATCGAAAACTCAACTACAACTACATAATATATTTCATATAAATAATTTAGTATCTTATGGAAGTCAAAATATAAATTAAAAAAAGAAAATATAAAATATTTACTTTTCAAAAAAAAAAAAATTTTTTTTTTTTTGCAATTTTTTAAATTTTATTTGCTTCAAAAATTTTTTCTTGTTTTTCCTTTTTCCTAAAATAAAATTTTTCATTATTCTGCCTTGAAAAATGAAATTGTTAGCTACTATTTTTGTTTTTTTTTTTTTTTTTTACTTTAAATTGTTTATAGGATTTTTTTGTGTTTGTTTACTTTTTTTTTTTTTGTTTTTCATCTCTTTCTCGCAATTCCACCCATCATCATCAAAGGAATATCGAGAGCAAATAATGATTGTAAAAAAAAAAATAAAAAACAAAAAAAAAGCACGCAAAAAAAATATTAAATTCAATTCGTTTTCATTAAAGGTGGTTCTGATATAAAGTACATTATATATAAAATATACATATATATTATGATATATTTATACATAATATATTTGCCCTAGAACTTTTAGAACTTTTCTAAATTTTCGAAAAAAAAAAAACAGTGAGTATAGTATTTTTAATAGTATTCTTTCTTTACACAGTGAAAACTTAAAGTGAATCAAATTAAATGAAAATTGTCCAAAGTAAAATTTATTGGTACCTTTTTATTACATATTATTTTTTTAACTCTTAACGAATTTTAATTCGGCAAAGTAAAAAACTCTTTTACTTTCAAAAATATTTTAACTTAACTTTTGTGTAAACATTTCTCTACCTATTTAGATGGTTACTTAAGCTTTTCTTCGGTTTTGATTTTTTAGTTTAAATAATTTTATCAATTTTATTTCTTTAAATTTTTTTAAGGTTTCATTACAAAAATTAAAATTTCCTACAAGAATAATATTAGAATTTTTTAATCGTGTTATCAGAACAATCTGAATTAGAAAAATAATTTTTTAATCTCATGTTTTAGTTCATTAAAAAAAAGAATAAGTATAGAGTTTTTAATATTAGAACCCAATCAATCAGAACCAACGATCACAAAGGATGTCATTTAAAAAACTATTGAATACTAACTATTAAAGATTCTCTAAGATACTAATGAATTAAGAGTCTTAAAGAGACTCCACAAATTCTTAATTTGATTAATTCTTAAAATCAATATACCCAAGAAGACTAGATATGCATTTTCATAAAAAAAAAAAACAAAACCAAAAAACAAGACGTATAAGCTCATACATAACAGTTTAAAACAATAATGTCAAGATTAAAAATAAGGTGCTGTATCATCCAATTTTTTGGGACTAATGACTCATCGAACAAGCAAAAATTCCCCGTTAAATAATAACTCTGACAAGTAAGCCAAAGAAAAAAAATTGGAAAGGAAAAAAATAGGTAGTATATTTAATAGGACAGAGTATTTAAATGTTCGCGAATACGAAATTCTGAATTACAAGGTTTACAAAATGAGGGTTCGCCTTTTTTTCAGATTATTATTAAATGCTTTTGAAAAAAGATGATTCCCTGATTTTACAACCGCCTATGAAGTCTTTCCCAATTATATTTGTACATACATCAACATCAAATAATTTAAAATAATGGAGCGGCAGCTTTTGCTAAACCCTTCGCTAAACAAATGATTGAAACCCTTATTTTGTAACCAACTCTAAAATTCCTCATAATTCAGAATCTCGCATATAGACATAATAATTATATTTTAATAAATTTTGGAAATAATTAATTGTGTTTAATATATTGAATTTACAATGTTTCATCTTACGAAACCCCAAAGAATTTTTGGCCATTTTATGGGAGTTATAATCTCCCGAGATGCTTTGACATGCTTGCTTGATGAGGCATAAGTTCCAAGGGGACTTTTGGCGTATCACCTGAAAATAACCATAACCTAGCAATGAAATATCGGATTTTTTTTACATCATTTTATGTCTACGTACAAAATTTCATACTGAAAGATCACGTACACTATTCGTTACTGTAAAAATTACAATATAAATATACATTATATATGTATCTATATACAACATATACAAATATTTCTTTAAAGGAAATACCCCGAGTGTGTAACTTTCGTTTGTTCACAATTTACATTTTTTTTTTAATTTCTTTTATAAAAAAGAAAAAAAAAAATTGTGTTTTATTGAGAATCGAGAAAATATCGAATTGACTCTTTTTCTATTCTTTCAATTTTTTTTTTTTTTTTTTTTTTTATGGAATATTCTGGAGCAGTTGCCTCTTCTAGTAAACATCAAAGAGTTTTTTCAACTATGAGAAAACAACAAAAAAAGAAAAACAAACAATAACAACATTGAAAAGAATTTGACTTATTTTTGTAAAAAAAAAAAAATTTTAAAGTGACCAGATATTCTTTGTTTCTTTTGTTATCTCGCATAAGACATTATATTAACTTATACAATATCTCAAGAAATCAATCAAAATTACTTTATTCTCTCTTTTTGTACTTTATATATTATTTTTATAAAGTCATATATTTTTTATAAATTTTTAAAAATATTTTTTTTAATAAATCAAAAACTCAATTTATTATTACAGATTTACTAACCAAAAAAAAAAAATATATATATATGTACTGCTAAAATGGTCTCTTTATGTAAATATCGAAAAAATAAACATTATTGCAAAAGACTTTCCGATGATGATTCCTGGATGGATTAAAAAAAAAAAAATTATATTTTCCCTTAATTTTTTTTTATTTTTGTTTTGTTACCAAAGGGAAGTTGGAAACAACTCGAATTATATGAAAATAGTTCCGCTCCTTCATAATGTTTCAAGTGTTATGTATTAGTACTGAAATTCAGGAGCATAAAAAAAATATGAAATAAATGTGAAATATGGAATTTCTTTAATATTGAAAAAACATTTCATTTCATAAATTATATACATATATATATATTTGTTTGTTCCTCTCTTGTCATAAAGAGATGGACATATTTACAGTTATTTTACTTAAGGATATTCGAAATATTTGTATGAAAAGTCCATTTAGTTTGAATAAAATAGGGGCGAGAGTTGAACATGATGACGACAACTTTACTAAATTGAAATTGAGTCAAAGAAAAATGTAAATTTTCTTTTTTTTTTTTTCATTTTTTATACATATTTCACAAAAAAAAAAAAAAATAAAAGAAACAAAAAATAAACTTTTCCTTAAGGATATGAAAGGACATTATATAAGAAGAAAATTTTAAGAGGAAACGGAAACAAATTGAAAGAAAAACGCTCTTGAAAGATGATAAAAATATTAAACACAAGAAAAAAAAAAAAAACCCTTTGATGATCGAAAATCCCCATTAACTATAAGACATTCCTTTGATACACAGGAAAATATTTATGAAACCCATCATTACAATTATAGAACAATTTTCTTGATGACTTAAGGACTTCGAAAACGAATTTATAGAACGTTGTAAAAAAAAAAAAATATAGAAAAATTGGTTTAAAAGTCATTATAGATTTTTTCTAATTTTTAGTTTAAAATTTAGTTGTTATCGATTTCTTATTCTTATTCTTGAAAATGGACATTTTTTCTTTTTTTTTTTACTTTTCTTCTTAGATTCCTTTATCAAATTTTAGATTTTGATGGATTTTAATTTTCTGAATAATGTCAAAGGAAAAATATTATTAGTAATTTATAACGATGGTCTTTCAAAAAATATTTTATGCAAAAAAAAAAAAAATTAATATGAATATGCAAAAGGAATTATTTTCCTATTAAAAAAAATTTAATTTTTTCTTTGAGAATTTTTTTTGGAGAATTTATTATAAAATAATACTTTTTCTACTTCATTAGTCTACAAAGTAGAATTTAAATAAGGATTTCGTTGGAAAAGGAAAATATGACCAAAATCTATTAAAATATAAACAACGATTTTTCTTTTTCATCCATTACGAAAAAATCCTCATTATTTTAAACAAAAATCACCAAAAAAAAAAAAAATTACTTAAAACTTCTTAATAGAATCGTTCAAAGAAATAGTCGAAGTTGTTAAATCCATTTTGTAAATTCTTAAAACTCGAATATGTCTTCAAATCAGACCCACGAAAAATTGCTTTCTGGTTTAAACTGGAAGATTTGAGTGGGTTCCGGTTCAAATTTTTTTAACCAAAATACTCAACTCAATATAGAGCTCAATATAGAAAAAGTTATTAAATTTCAAAAAATTGACGGAACTCAACAAAAGTACGATTTGTTAAGATTTCAAAATAAACGGGTTCTAAATTTTATTTAGTAGGTAATAAAAAGATGTACATTTTGATTTTCTTTTATTTATTTGTTAAAAAAATTTTCATTTAGTCCTTATAAATAAAATATTTCTCAAAAAGTTGTTGAGATAATATAAATGTTAGGCTAAAAAAGATCCACTCCACAGTCCACACTAACTTGTATAGCAGAAAACGCTATAATTAATATATATGTACTTGATAAAAGGCTACTTGATCAGCTTTAAAATAGAAATAGAAATAGAAATAGAAATAAACACTATAGAAATAGACACTAAATAGAAATAGTGTGTCCAATTTTCGTTTTAAAAACTAAATCATTTTTGTAGTTGAATACATTTATATGTAAGTGAAAATTTTACTGAGTTTACGTTCGCATTAGGGCTGATAAAAATGTTTGAATCAGGACGGGTTTTGAGATCGGGTTCGGATACCGTACCCAACCGTTTTTATTAATTAAAATAGCGTTAATTAATATATAAAGTAATATATACTATTAATACATTTTTTGGACTTAATTTTTTTTAATTTACAATTGTGAATAAATATCGATTGTACTATGATTAAAATTTATACAACATTTATACAGAAGATTTTTTATACAAGCATAATATAAAAAAATCATTAATATTTAATCAGTATAACAATATTCATTCATTTAGCGCAGTTTGACTTATGTATGTATATATTTAAATATATTTTTTTAAACTACGTTACTAAGTTACAGTTTCTTTATGTAAGTTTCCTTTTTAGCACATTTCGAAAAAAATTTTGAAAAATGTGCTTATTAGTTTCACTCTGTCCGTCCGTCCGTCTGTTTACAAAACTTCTACACCGTTAAAGATAGAGAAAAAAAACCATGGGTAGGTCTCATAAAAAAAAATAATTTTGTGGAACAACTTTTTCATGTAGCCCCTCCCATTACGGAACCACAACCCCTCAAACTTTGAAAAAGCCCTATTTTTAAATGCATATATCTTATGTTCTGCTTAAGATTTTTTCTATCTGAAAACGTCATTCGACAGGTATTACTTTTATCTTTGTAAATTAATATCAAAATTATACAATTTTTTTAAATTTAGTATTTAAATTTACCGTTATGTGAAAACCAAATTTTGCATGATTTTTCTACTTTCATAACTCCGGCACGCTTTTAGATAGAGCCTTGAAATTTTGAGGCAAGAAAGAACTTTTAGAATTAGTATAAGTTTCCCCAGAAAATTTTTTGCTAGCACCTCCTCTCTCTTTAAGAGTTATTACGCCTCAAAAATTGAAAATTTGCTATTTTTAGGCACCTGAAACTTAGGCACCTGTACAAATTTTTCTTCGGCAAGACATGAAAATTAAAGCTTCAATAATATATTTTTACGTGTGTTAACAGCTTTTCTTAGTTATATAGGATTCCGGAATTACGGCCCTCAAAATTTCAAAAATGTCCTATTTTCACATTTTTTCTTATTACATGAAATTTTCAACTTTTTGTGTAAGTCACACTTCTAAACAGTTTGTATTGAGTTTTGGAAATGTGCGCTTTTAAAAACCGTTGGTTTACATTCTACCTTGTTTTTTTTTATCATTAAATTTTAATCTATGTTGGCACATAAAATTTTCAGCAAATCTCTGGAATCAATCAAACAATGCAAAGTCTTAAAAAATTACTTTTTTTTATCAGTTTTTTTTTATATTTTTC
Organism: Poecilobothrus nobilitatus; assembly: GCA_947095535.1. Classification (NCBI taxonomy): domain Eukaryota; kingdom Metazoa; phylum Arthropoda; class Insecta; order Diptera; family Dolichopodidae; genus Poecilobothrus; species Poecilobothrus nobilitatus. The sequence continues at coordinate 15,664,141 of OX352773.1, read as the reverse complement.
AGCAATTTAGCCTTTACGTTCTCCTGAATTTCTCAATGAAGAATAGCTTTTCACTTAACGTTTCACCTAAATTTTCACATCACGTTTCAAATCTTCTTAATTCCATTTGAAAGATTTTTTTTTACCAAGTCTTTGAGTTGAAAGCACAAAACTAAAAGTAATCTCTAATCTGACATTTCCAAATAAAAACTGCGAGTTCAAGAGTAGGATTTCTTAAAAAAAAAAAATTAAGTTTGAGTTCAAACTCAGTTTTATGTATTCGGCTCTTTAAGGTAAACACTCAATGTATGCATGCTTCGCTTTGACAGTTTTATTTTATTTCTATGGTTTTTGAGTATTTTGAGCTTTTGACAGCAATTTAAAATTGTAAACAAAGAGAAATTGTTTTTTATTAAAACAGGTCTGAATGACAAAAAATTGAACTTTAATTAAAACTTTAATTTTAAATGGCAAGAAATTTAACTTTAATTTAAACTTTAAACGTTTTAATAATATAATTAAAAATATAATAATTTGAACTTAAAAAAGAACAAAAATCTTATAGCAAAAAAGTTAAAAATGAAACGTCAAAATAATTTTTTTTTTTTGTTTTTTTTTTAAATATTTAACTAAATTTTTTTTTTTTAAATGTCAAAAGCGCAAAAATCTAAAAAAAGTTGAAAGTTGCCTAAATTTGTGCATTTCATGCGTTTTACGCTTTACTATTTAGTTAGCTTCGATATAAGTAAATCTTTATATTCAACTTTAATGTTAAAAACGTATAACTTGTCAAAACGTAGAAAGCATACACTTAATTTATCATTCAATTTTTGTGGTTTTATTTAAGTGTTATATAGATAGGACAATTGATTTTACATTAATTATTCAGAAGGCATAATTTTGATACAAAAGTTGTAATTGTATTCATAATTATATTTAAACAGTTAATCTGATGAGATAACAGTAAAAAATTAAAAGATATTTTTCTAAATTAATAGTTAAGTATATTTGTCAATAGAAGTAATAAAAGTGACTCAACTTTTTTAAGTATTCATGTATGAGTGTGAGTGAAAAGAAGAAAATATTGTTGTAAATAGAACAATCTGGAAAAGTAGTAAATAGAACAATCTGAAATAATCTAGAATATAGTAGGAATAATCTAAAATTAAATAGAAATAATCTAGAACTATATAGAAATATAAGTGAAATAAATAATATTAGCTTTAAGAATAATAGTAACATTAACATTACATTAACATAACATATTATGTATTAATATTAGTAATAAGTTATGCAAAGTAACATGTAATGTTCTTGAATATAAGAAATTTTGTACAAATATCGCCAATTTCTGTAAATAAAGAAAGGTTCTAATATGAATGTGATAGAGTTAAGATCGAATAAACCGAAAAGATAAAGTAAAGTTAAAGTGTTATTATTTATTGGAAAACACATAAATAATTGCGAACCGACAAACAAGCAACAATATCTAAAATCTGAGAAAGTGAATTTTTTTTTTTTACGAAATAATCAGCATTATATTTGCAAAATCTAATTTTTTAGTCGTTCTTTTTTTCTCTAATTAATAAATTATAAAAATTTTAAATATTTGAAATCACTAAAATAAAAAATTCCATATTAAGAAATTAATTATTTCTTTTATATGTTATAACTTATAAGTATTAATAATAGAAAACTATTTTAAAACTATTGTTCTTTTTTTTTTAAATTATTAAAAATAAAATTTTTCTATAAATTAATAAAAAGAAAGAATTCACATAATCCGATTTAAAGCTTTGATGATTGATTGAATAAAAATAAACTTTTTTTTTTTTTTTTGAAAAAATATTTCCCATATTTTAATCAAAAAAAAACTCACTATAATAAAAGAAATTGAATTTTACCATATATATTAAATAAAAACTAAAAATTTATTTCCTTACTTTGACCCCAAAATTAACTTTTAGGTGTCAGGTGTGTAGCTTTATATGTTTTTCTTATGAAAAAAAGCTATTAACCAAAAAAAAAAAAAATTAATGAATAAAAACATAAAGTTCCAAAATTTAAAAAAAAATCGATTAAATTATTTTGTTTTATAAAAATTTTATTTTTCTTGTTTTTTTTTTTTTTTTCTTTATTGTCCAAAAAGTTAAGTTAAATATTAAAAATTTTAAAAGTTTATATCATCATCAGTCATTGTCCCATAATAAAATTATTATTGTTATATTATGGCACTGATATATCTTAAGATATTCAATAAAATAATAACAATATAATATATATATATTTTTTATATATAATTTATGTTAATTTAATTCAAAATTTACACAATCAACTGGTTCTTTTTTTTTTTTTTGGTTTTTTTTTTTTTAAAGAGAAACAAAAAAATACATATTTTTTTTGAAATTTTAACCGGTTTTTATTTGTTTTCATTCCAACTTTTTATTTGTCGGTCAAATCTATTTAGAGTATCTTAAGATTCTTAAGAAAATTACAAAAAATAGAATTTATAAAATTTAATCATGGAAATCATTTTGCATTTTAACTTTTACTTATATTTTAAAATTGATTTTTTCAATTTATTTGTTTTTATAGGTGTTTGCACCCAGGAAAAAACAAGCACTTACAAACGGTTCAGGTGTTTTGTGTCAGCATTAAGTATTATTTTAATTGTCATATACTCTTTGAAAAATTATTATTTTTTAGATGCTTTCTTCCCTTCAAATACCTTACTCCAATTTCCAATTGTCTTAAACCAAATTATACAATACTTATTGTCTATTAAAGATCCCATTATATGTTGTGGATTTTGGTTTAAAATGGAGATGGTTTTAGGTATACTTACACATTTTATAAATTGTATACTTAGTTACATATAGCAAAACTCATGATTTTATTATTTCTTTTCGGTTTTCACCAGTTGATTAAAAATAAGAGATGTTTTCAATCGAAATTTTTCTTTAATTCTTTTAAGAAACTTGGATGGAATTGCAGATACTGTTTCCTGTCATCTTGATCAATTAGAATAAGAATAAAATTAATATGTAGTGGATTCAATAGTGTAAAGCCACTAATACCAAATCTTCAAATTGATAGTTGTAATTACCATATCCAGATGGTATTAAGAACGCATTTCTGAAGAGCGTTCTGTTTCTTACTTTTTACTCTGAGTATAGAAGTTATGGGTTTATAGGTTTAACTATATCACACTCAAATGCAAAATTAACTTTACTCTCCCATTTCAGAACAATTACAGAAGAGTTAAATATGTATTTAAACTGTCAAAATCAGATGGTGGAATTTATTTCAAACAAACAATGGAACCTTCAAGAAAAATTATAATTCAATTGAACATTTTCGTTTACAATTATTTGTATATAATGTAAGTATATAAGTTTATAATATTTAAAATAAAAATACAATAATGACACTTCATAAAGTTTTGACATTTGTAACAGTCGTTAACTCAATCAATTCTGTATTTCGAAACTATATTTGTGACGTTTTACCAAATGACATTATCTGCCACAGATTAACTTTAACTTTAGCATAATAAGAAACGAGACACAATTCTGCCAAAAATTATGAGCTTATACCAACCATAGTATAAAAATCAACATGTAAGCAAAAATTACTGATTATTTCAGATTATTCTTAAATTTTGTAATTTTTTACAAAATCTTTAGTGTAAATCTTATCTAAACGAACTGTCAAATTATGAAATTTTTCAACAAATTAACAAATCAAGAAATTGAAATTCTCCAACTTAAAATAAAATTTGTTTTCATTTAAAAAATATTATAAAAAAGAAAATAAATAAATAAATATATAAATTTAATCGAAGACATTAAATGTTAAAATTTTAAGTTTGAAAAAAGTAAATTCTAAAACAAATTTAACTCACTTATACTTACTACAACTTAATGTATAAAACACATTTACAAAAGTAATTTTTCAAAAGTTATACATATATTTATAATTTACGAACATTATCTATACCTAACATTTATGCCAAAATTAATAACTACAGTTAAATATGAGAAAACGACATATTACAAAAGTTGTTTTACAAAAAGCCATTTCATCAAAAGAAAAAAAAATACATTTTACAAACAGATAACACTTTGCAAAATGGACATTTGTACAAAAGATAAATTCAAAAATTTGTTTAGAGTGGGTTTTACTATTTTTAATTCCGTGTTGTAGAAAATAATTAGAAAGAATTTCCGGTATCGGAATTTTGTGAAGTGCCTGTTTTATGAAATGTAATGGCTTTTTTGCCAAATAGGGAATATGTGAAGTGATTTTTTTGTAAAATGCTAAACTTCCGAAGTGGTTTTTTTGTCTTTTAATAAAGTTTCCAATACCCGTTAAATTTACCTTTTTCTATTGTCAAAAGGGAAATGAAATTTATTCCGGAAAATTATCTTATGTAAAAAATATTGTTTTAAATTTTGATTTTTGACTAGACTAAAGACTAAAGAATTTTAGCAATCTAATTATGTCTACTAACTTTCTTATTTTTGTCATTTAACTAAAAATTTACTCTAAAATTAAATGTTGTATTTTTAAAGTAACAACTGCAAATTAATTCTCACATGAAAATTTTAACTGTCATAAAAACTGTTGATAAAATTTCGTTTTGTGTATTACTTTTCTCATCCATTTTTTTTTTTTTTTTTTTTTTTGATTTTAAATTATAAAAAATATTAAATTTATTAAGCAAGATTAAATCATGAAAGAGATTTAAAGCCGATTTAAATTTTAATGACTGCTACAAGAAAAAAATTAAGCTTTCGCTTGTTTTCAAGCAAAACCTTATATTTTTAATATCTTAAACTGATAAAATTCTTTGAACTTTTGTAATCGTACCTAATACAAATATAAATAATTTATCTTTTGATTATCTACAGATTATTAAATAGAAAACATTAAAACAATGTAAATATAAACACAAATATAGAAATAAAATTAATAACAAGTTATGGAATACATGATTTTCTAAAAAGAAATCAAGTTTTGGTTCTCTTAATTTTTTTTTTTTGTTTCTGGAGTTAATGTAAAAGCTGGTAAAAGCTTTGTTGTGTGGAAAGGCTATCATAAATAATTGTGGAGTGTATAATGCTTCCTAGACAACTACATCTGACTCTGTTTTGGGCAAGTTGTCTTTGCTTTATAAATTGTATTATTAATTAAAGTCAACTTTTGCTGAATCGTACGTTTTCAGATGTTATTGTTATTGGAACGCTCTCGTCTTCCATTTCCTTATACGCATTTTAACGTAGTGCTTCTCTCGTTATACTGTTTTTTGGCTTTCATTTTAACTGAATACCTTATTAAACCTTTTTGTTTTTTTTTCGTTCGATTTTGATTTTTGGTAGAAAATTCGGCAGCTTGGTTATTTTATTTGGCAAGAATCTTCTACATATGATCCTTAATCACTTATTAACAAATGAATACCTGTAGTTTTTTGTGATAACTAACAAAATTTTACTTCTATATATCAAAGTTATCTTTACACATGGTCTTGAATACATACACATATAAAAAAAATGTTGAATAAATACATATTAACAAAATGCAAATGAATCCATTATTTCGGCTTTAAATATACATTAATTTTAAAGAATATAACAGTTAATATTCAACAAACATTTCCATTATAAAATTTTGTATTTTTGATAAAAAAATATATATATATATATATGTATGTATATTGAACTATTTTTTTTTTTATTATGGCAACTCATAAACAATAATACAATAACAACAACGGTAACAAACATAACTAAAATTATTTTTTACTTAAATAACGGTTTAAAATAGGTAACAAATAATTTTACATAATTAGATTCATAATTATACTGAAAAATAACATAAAAAAATAAAAAAAAAAAAAATAACATAATAATATGTATAATGATATGTTAATTAACTTTAAAACAAAAAACAAAAAAAAATTAATGGTGGTGGCGGCGGCGTGACAAAAACGATTCTGTGCTAATCAATTAATTGACTTAACGCCATCTTGTCCAAATTCGGTATCTTTAGATCTTTATGTTTTTTTATTTATTTTTTTTTTTTTTTTGAGAAAGTTGTTTTTTTTTTTCTTTTCATCTATTAAAGATTTTTCGCCTTTTAACTTTTAGTTTTTTTTTTTTTTGTTTTTATTATTGTTTTTTAATTAAGTAAAGAAAAAAAATTTTTTGTTGTTATAAATCAAAAGAAAAATAATAAAAAAAAAAACAAATTTCCCAGTGATATTTTGATTGAAAAATAGCGAATAAAAAATGGCAAACAAAAAAGTGAAATAAACTGCGTTTTTAAGGTGTAAAAACAAAATTGTTTTTTTGTATAAAATAATTTTTTTTTTATTTATGACCAAACACCCTCATAAAAATAAAATCAGATCAAAAGTTATTTAATTTAACATTATTATATATAACAAAACACGTCAAAAAGTCTGAAAGAAAAATAAAAGAAAAATGCATTTATAAATGATTTTTTAACTCCACCTTCTTATAGCAACCCAACCATAAAAGGTGATCTGTTTTTTTTTTATTGCAAAAGCGTGCACTTGTAAGTTTAAGTGCATATCATAAATTGCACAAACATTTTATAAAATTTTAAATTGTTTTCTTTTTATGTTTGACTTAATCTGTATGGTATATAATTTATTAAAGGTATTATTAATTTAAAATACCAGTTGCTTGGTTATGTGACCATTAAAATGGTAATGCAATGTAGTAATAAATTTTAGCTATGGCTATTTTTACCTTCATATAATGTTATGTTAATTATCACTACAAAAAAAAGAATAAATCCTTTAAGGCAATTTCATCAAAATAAGTATACCAGCAAACCTTGAAATGCAAATGATTTCTGTATATTTTTGACAGTCAACGTTTTTGTTTTAGTTGATAACTACCTCGTTTGTTTCACATGCCAGTACCCCATGTTTTGCATGTCAGTACCCCATGTTTTGCATGTCAGTACCCCAACTTAGTCTTGGAAAATTTTTTTTGTTTATACGCGCAAAATTAGTTTTAACTCAATTTAAATTCTAATTTTTCTTTTAAATCTTTTTGGATTTATTTTCGTAATGTTGTTTTTCTGTTCTGACTGTATACTCAGTAATAATACCAAATTTTTGTTCTTTTATATGTATTTTTTCTTTTTTGTTAAATTCCTTAAACGGTTCTCAGCCACCTTAAAGTTTTGTTAGCTTCAGCTCCTTTTTTTATTCTCTGGTATTTTAAATTATGATTTTATTCAATCTCTTCAAAGTTTATACGGCAAGTAAGTAATAATTCGACATATGATATAAAACTTCAGTGTTTCTTAGTTTCTCGAATCATTATTTCCAATAAGTCGTTGGTTATGATTCGCCCCCCCATTTTATGCAACATTATGAAACACAAATATTTTTTTTTAAGGTTTAATATTAGGTTTTGATTAAAACAATTTCTAGATTTATTATTATTCTAAATTTCTATATTTTTGAAACATTTTTTTTTTAAATAAACAAAATATCCTAATATTGACAAATACTTTTATATTTTAATTAACTATTAAAATTACATGTCGATAAATTTTCTTGAACATGATTTTAAATCATTTTTATTCTTTTAACTTAAATCGATTTTATTTTTTTATCTTTTTATTTTTTTTTTTTTTTTTTAAGTTTTCCTCAAATGGAAATTTTTTTGTGTAACTTACATACATATACTTTTGAACACATATTTTATTTCAAGTATCAGTATTTCAAGTGTAGGTTTTTGTTTATTAAATTGTGGCTTATTTTTTTTAATTAATTAAATTTTATAAATTAATAAATTTCCATAATTGTGGTTTTTTCTTTTTGTTTTTTTTTTTTTTCTGTTTGTTGGTTTGGTTTTAAAATAAATTTTTAAAAAATTAAATTAACTTATTAAATAAAACCATATTTCTATCATAATTTCAATTACACTTCAATACACGCACATATGTATATATGAAAATGAAAATAATTTTTATTTGTATGTTGTATGTGTATGTATACCAATTGGCAGGAAATAAAGGAAATGTTAAAAATTTTAAAATAAATTTGTGGTAAAAATATAACTACGTGGTAATATTTATTTATATCTAACTTTTATAAATAGTATAACTAGATTTTAAATTTTGGGAGTTTTAACTGTATATGAATTATTTAAAATGTGTACATTTTTAAAAAGGGGAATAGTTACTCGGCGGTTCTTGGAAAAATTATTTGTAGATTCTTAGTAATTTTTTTTTTTTATATTGTATAGAAAAAATATATTTAATTCGTAAAAACTCCATATAACGAACCGCCTCAATTCACATATTTTTGTTCGTAATATATAGAGAAATAGAGAACCAAAAAAAAAAATTAATATCTTAGGTTCTTTTCCCATTCTGTAACAAATTTTTTTATGAAGATAAAAAGCTTAAAAATTAATGAAAAATAATCTTACATAGCATCTTTTTACGTAAATATTTTTACCCAAATAAATTTGTTATATAGAGATTTTTTTGTTCCGAAAAGTTGTAGTAATGCTAATGTAGTATAAATTGTTCGTTAAATGGAAATGTTCGCTAAATAGAAGATTCGCAGATTCCCTATATGGAGTTTTTACGTATTTAGTTTTTAAGTTATGTTACTATACTTATTCAGTTGCTTTAACCTGGATTTGGACTATAGAATAAAAACAAAATTAAATCTCTCTTGTATGACAGCAATGACTTTCTGTGAACTTTTTGTAAATACTCTGTATGTACTTATATACAGAATCAATAGGGTAGTCATGGCCGGTTAGAGTGGAACGTTTTGTTGTGATTAGAGGATCAGAAAATAGTTTTTGGTATAAAAAGCACTTGAATTTGTATGTTAGCTGAAGCTCTTTGAAAGACTAAGATTTTTGAGAACTTTAACTATAAAATGTTTTGAAAGTTTGTCATATATAGTACCAATAGTTCAGAACAATGAAAATATTTAAAAAAAAAAACATATATTTTTAATTAAGACTGATGTTCTAAATATACAGGAAACAGAACACAATTAAAAAAAATTTCGATGGTCGTACTATAATTAACATAGAATGTGCGCCTACAAAACTAGATATAATTTTTTTTATAGAATTTGAAAAATTTATATACCGAAATTGATTAACTGATAACAATTATACCCATTACGACTTTTTGAGTGTTGCCAATTTATTTTCAACTAAATTTAGCCTGAGAATTTCAAAATAAAAAAAAAACAAATAAATATTGCATGCATTCTTATAGAAATTTGCTTTTCATCAAAATAAAATAGTATTATTTGTATTTAACGACTTCGTGACTATCAAATTGTTTCACTACATTTCGATTTTTTGAATATCTGTCTTGTTAAAGTTAAAAAACATTAATATAATAATAAAAGAAATGGTATATTCACACTGTTATAGGCATTTATTTATATTTAGTTAACAATATTATATTTTCTAAGATAGATAAATTTGATGATAATCTATCACAATGTGCTTTTGCTAATTTGATAACAAAAAAATGTTTTAAATATAAATTTTAAATGTTTACAAAATCAAGCTAAATAACGACTATACTATTCAAATTCAGTTAAAAACTGGATTCAACTGAACAAGTAAAAATTTTCAGCTAAAGTTGTTATAACTTCTGCCTAAATCTAGCCATAAAACGGCTAAATAGGCATCACTCCGGAACATAAAAACTTTTTTTTTAATATATATTTCGACAAACTATAAATATGTAAATATGTATGTACATAAAAACTATAAATTAAAGATATTTCGACACATGAACGATTTTACACTATTTTCTGCACTATATATACATACTTCCTTTAAATACAATTTGTTTGTTTCTTTGTTGTTGTAAAAAAAAATACCATCTACTTTGTAATACGGAAGTTACTATAGGGAAATCAATATATTTTCCATTTTCCGGTTTTATATTCTCTTCATTAAATTTGTTGTAAAAATTCAGATACTTATATATTTATAACTGTAAACTCTTCTTAATTTTGCATTGAATTAATATGTATATATCTACACTATATACATATATACAAACGAAATACTAAATATTTAAATTATTTTTTCGTAATTTCTTAATACATTTTTGATTATTTTCCTAATTATCATTCTTTTCATTTTTTTTTTTAACTTTTTCATTGAAATATTAATTTTTCAATTCATTATTGGTTTCTTTAATATTTTTGCTTACTTTTAAAATTATCGAAGAAAAAAAAAAAAAAAAAATTATTTACCCAACGTTTTAAGTTAAATAATAAATTAATTTCGAATTTAATTTTTATTTGATAAAATTAAAATGAATTCATCACGTCTTATTTAAACATCAATATTTATACTTTTTAATAAAAATAAGAATTTACGATTAATTGAAAATTTTAAATAACTAAAAATGTGTGTTTTGAAATATAATTATGAATAATTCGTTAATTTGTTAAAAAGAAAATAAATTTCAGAAGTTAAAGAAAAGAATTTTTCTTTTTTAAAGATTTTAAACCAGAAAATCTGATAAAAAAAAGCTTTGAATAACAGTTATTTTTGATTTCCTTATTCGTTTTTCACATATACATATATACGCTGACGTCACGCTGACGTCAAATACTGAAATATGTACTACATTTAATAAAAAATAATACCCCGAAATTTTATTTCGTATAGTAATTAACCTATGTAATTAACATCCCTATAACCTATAGTAATTAACCTCGGGATGTTATTTTTCTTTCAATTTAATCTACGACATCTTAAGAAATGTCATTTCTTATTAAATGTTTAATGAAATTCACTTTTGTAATATGTGGCTTAGGCCATTTTCGCACTGAGAAAAATATAATTTTTTTAAAATTAAAAGTGCCTTAGGCCATTTTTCTAATGGTAATTTTTCACTTAAACTTGAAGAAAATTCGAAAATTAAAACTTCATAGTAATAAACCACATTTAACAAAAGAAGAATTACCAGACTGAATTAAAAAACAAGAGTATATTACCCTTTTCCAAAATATATATATGATGTTGTATTAAAATTTAAATAAATAGATTCTTTTATGAAATATCCTGAAAATGAGCTGATTAATTCCTATTTTCGTTACTCTCTTTTATTAATTAATTACCAAACATCATCAACACCATAACATTATATATATATTCTCGAAAATGGTAATATATTTCTTTTTTTAAGTCAGTTTGGTAATCCTACTTTTGTAATACTCATAATAAATAACACCCCGGTGCTTTACTTCTCATAAAATTGGTAGATTAAATTGAAAGAAAAAAAAAATAACGTTCGGGCTTTATTTCTCACATTTTGTAATCTTATTTCACTATTACTAAGAGAAATGTGACCCATGTGTATTATTTCTTATAAAATTTTAAATAACACTCCCGGGCTTTATTTTGCAGAGCAATATTTCACCAATAATTTTCTGTTTGTTTTTATGTTTAGCTAAAAAAATTTTTAAGATTCAACGAAGACATATATTTAAACATTTCAACGAAATTCTTCAGACATAAAGTTACCTACCATTTATTTTTTTATTTTATTTATTTTTTTTTTTTTTTTTGATAATTTATTGTTTCATAATAAATTAACAATCTGTATAAAAGTTCAATTCAATTCAATTCAATTAAATATAAAAACAATCCTACATTAATACAACAAAAAAAAAAAAAAAATACATCTTTTTTTTATTAAGTGCGATGTTATTCTTCCATTGTTGTCTATTTCGCTTTTTTTATTAATTTAAATAAAATAGAAATATATAACAAAATAAAAATAATTAAACTGACAAACTTAGAGTATTTATTAATGAAAAGTAAAATATTTGTCTATAGAATATTATTAGATCATAATAACTTTAAGCATTGTTTGCTAATTTTAAATTTGAAAAAAATTGTATATATAGGATTTCTAAAGTTATATGTACTATAGTATCATTGTTTATACTTTATATGAAGGATCTTAAACTTTGCATTTCATCAATTCAACTGTTATATATTAAATAACATTAGTAAGATTTTTATTCATTTTTAACTAAGGAATCGGATTCAAAACTTCGGTCAGATCATTTTCAAAAAATTAATATAACTAAATAAAATAAATAATAATATTATAAGATTACATCCTAGTGGAACAGATTTCGAAATTTTCAAAGTTTTGTGTATTTTATATAATTTCGAATATTAAATGATTAGAAAAATTTTATAAAATTTTAATTTGACCGTTAATTTTAAAAATTAAATTAAGATGTTTTATTTTTTTGTTTGATAATTTATAACTCACATACGATATTTGGGAAAATTTATATAAAGCATTTTAAGATTTGAAAAAAATTTTTGTTTGGGAGCATTTCAAAAAAAGAATTAAAATTCTACTGTCAGAATGTAATCATGCCTAAATACAGTTATCCTGATAAGATTAAAAAGAAAAACCATATAAAAAATTTTCTTTCTTTAAGAATTCACTAATTCAGTATAAAAAATTTTTTAAATATAAAAAATGAAAAAATATGAAATATTGAAATAAAAATTATTAATTATTTTTTTTTATAATTGTTTTTTAAAAAACCCAATTTTATAAGTTAAGTATGTAATTTTTTGAATATACAACTAAATTTCTATCCACCGGCAGTGCTTTATATAAAATTTTAATAAAATTAAGTGTGAGATGTAAAAACAGATTAAAAATTAAAATTTTACTTTTAGTATCGGCGCGATATAAAATAGAATAAAATTTTAGAAAAAAATTTTTCAAATTGGTTTGGTGACCATTTAATAGATACCTATAAAAAATTTTGAAGTTAAAAAAAATAAGAATTTTAATGATGGCATGAATTCGCTCATAAATGAAAAGTAGAAACCTTACAGGTGTTATAAAATTTTGTGTATATTCAAAAACTTACATACCTAAACTTATTACTAATTTAGAATAAGTGTAAGTATTTTCGATATTTAAAATATTCCGCAAAATCAATTTTAAAACTGCACAGTACACAAAAATTGTACACCACTTCATTCCATTTTTTAATTATTAAAGTAGTTAAATTGTTTTTCAATATAAAAAATTTTAATTCTATATATAATAATAAATACAATGCTATTAAATGAAATCCAAAACATTTTTATGACTATCATGAAATTATGAAGAACGCAATGAATTACAAGAAACAAAAAAAAAAAAAACTATATAGGTACCTATCACGTATTAACTCTTAAATTTTTATTAAAGTCTATAAAAAAAAACAAAAAAAAAAATATTAAAACAAAAACAAAAAAAAAAAAATTCATTATTCATTACCCATTCTATCCGGAAGAATAATAGCTATCCGGTAACAATTCTTATTAGCTATATTATTTTAATTTATCCAAGAAGAACCCATAAACATTTTATAACTAAGAATATGTACATTCATATACCATATTGTGTATATTATATATTATAAGTAGGTACATATTATATAGTATTTATATTTAATGTTACATTTTAATGTCATGTTCTATTGTTTTGCATTTTTCTATTTTCTTACTTTTTTTTTTTAATTCTTAAGTGCTATAAAAATGTATATATAAATAAATTAATATATGTATATATGTTTATTTTAAGTATACATATATCTATAGATATTTGCATATATCCTTGTGCATAAAAACAATACGTCATATAATATATATATAAATATAATATTATATAGAATAGATACATCTTTAGGCATATAGCCAACAATTATTATTTAAAAATATAACACACAAAATAAGTACTTATTTTTTTTTTTTTATTATTTTTCTATAAGTTATTCTTATCTTACAACCCCCAAGTCCCAACAAATGAGAGTACGAGAGTATGAATGAGAGTACGAATTTAAAAAAAAAAAATATCTTCAATTTTTATAACCCTTAAAATAATAACTCTAGAACAAAAAAATTTATCTTAAACAAAACACCTAATGGAGGGACTATGTACCACCACGCCAATCACTACTGCATGATATTCGACCTCTTTATTTCTATAACAAATTCAATCCAACCTTGTCTTATAATATACAATATAACAAAAAAAAAAAAAAAAATGTTATAAATTGTAAATGGTTTGCATATGTGGTATGAAAAATAGGTTCTAGAGCTATTATATCTATTATATAGGGAGATTATTATGGGAGGCAAATTCAATGCAAGGAAAATATTTTTTTATTTATTTTTTTTTTTTTTTTGAATGAATAACTGAGTGAGTGAATGAGTGAATGAATGAATGGAACGAATGAATGAACCTAAAAATATATAGAAATTTATATCTGTTTTTTTTTTCTTTTCTTTGCTTTTTTTTTATCCGAGGACCATTGTATTAAGAAACAAAAAACAAGAATTCTACAAAAAAAAAAAAAAATGCATTGGAATACAATTCAACATTATATTCATTTATCTAACAATTCTTCTTCATATATCTATTTAACAATTCATCCATCCATCCATCTATCTATCTATCATTTATCTATCTATCTATCTATCTACCTATACCTAGCCAAGCATTCAACTATCCAAATCTATTCATCCAGGACTATTTAAGAGATTTTTCTGGAAATTAAATTATTAAGAACATCACATTTTAAAAATTTGTATAACATATACATACATATTATATACATACATATGTAAGTATGTTAATACATAATATGTATATTCATTTAATACCTTGGTGTGTTAATTCGTATTTAAACATTATTTTAATATGTTTTTTTTTTTTAAGAACGCTTCGTAAAGCTCAGCTCATCTTAATACAAAAAAAAAAATTTTCAATATGCTTTGGGGATTTTACAACGAAACACTTTTTCATTCCGTTCACAATTTTCTGGAACAGTGGAACATAAACAAGCACAAGGTGTTCAATAATAAAAATTTATGTAATCTTCAATAAAGAGTAATTTTAAATGGTTTAATTTTTTTTATTTTTTAAAAAAATATAATTATATTAATTTAGATTACTGAAAGCCAAATATTTCTAATGTGAGCCTTCGAATGAGAGATCGGCATTATAACTAATCTTACCAACTAAGGAACCTTACGCAGTCACAGTTAGAAAAAAGCAATTGATTTGAAACAACGACAAATTTTTATTTTGAAATATGAAATATATGTATCTTAAGGGTAAGTTCACATGGGATGCATGCATCCAGATACAAAAATTATTTCGGTTACATTTTGTGTACTCTTCGGTAATATAAACGAATATTTTGCATCCACTCGTTCACGTGATGCAAAACGATGACATTTTTATTTTGAAAGTTTTATTTGAAAGTACCTTAGTTAGGCTAATATGTGTATATTGTTTTGACATTTTATGAAAATAGTTTTTATTTACAAAATACAAAATGGTTACACCAGAGAAAATTGTTATTTTATGTAAAAAAAAATTTTAATTAATATAAACAAAATATAACTTATTACATAATACACATAAAAAATGGCAATTTTTTTTCTTTTTATTATATCTATCTTCAAAATATTTCAAAATATTTAACGTTTAAAATTTTTAAAACGTTTGATTTTACGTCTTTATTTGACGTTAAAACAAATTTGCATCTTGTATGCTTCTTATAGAGCATGCAAAAAATTTTGCATGTAAAATGAGCGAAAGGGAAAGCATGTTATGAATACGATATATTTTTTCAACGAATCAAATATTTGCATCCGGATGCATGCATCCCATGTCAACTTACCCTAAAGCTTTATTTATATATGCTTCAACAACAAAACAGAAGACACTATCTTAAATTATAGTTGTCTATAGAAAATACTAATCGAGAAGCTAAAATCATATACCAGAGAACAACTGAAGTATCAAAAGGAGAATTAATTCAATCAGCAGGAAGAATTATTGTAGGTACTTACATTATTATTTATCAAATCTAATAAATATCTTTAGATGAGATGAAAAATATTTGTTTCTGCACAGAAAACTTACATTTTATATAAAATCAACATAACTTTCGATATTTTTTATACTTCTTATAATTTTATAGTATATCTCTTATTTTGGATTTCTTTATCAAACGAGTTTTAAATTAAGTTTTTTGTTTTTGTAACACCCTGTATTTGTAGTTATGTCACAGAAGATAATGTTATAATTTTATATATTAAATAATATAAAAAAAAATAAATATGTATATGTATATACATTTTATTTTCTATAACATTCCAATGATACTATCAAGTTATCAACTTCAACGCATTGGGGGTTTCATCAAGAAAACAAAAAGGAAAAGAAATCAGTTAAAACTCGGTAATTTTTTGTTAGAATGAACTATAAACTATGTATATATTATACACTTTTCGAAATTCGAAATTTTCTAAAATAGGAAACAAACAAATTTTTTTTTAAATATGTAT
This sequence comes from Poecilobothrus nobilitatus, assembly GCA_947095535.1. Classification (NCBI taxonomy): domain Eukaryota; kingdom Metazoa; phylum Arthropoda; class Insecta; order Diptera; family Dolichopodidae; genus Poecilobothrus; species Poecilobothrus nobilitatus. The sequence continues at coordinate 15,647,732 of OX352773.1, read as the reverse complement.
TATATAACAATAAAATAAATTATGATTAACATTGCGAATATCAAATACACTTACAGTAATAATTATTGACAGTATTGTAACAATGTATTGTTGCATATGGAATTTAATCAACATTATTTGATAAAATCGTTGTATTAAAATTTTTTTTTTTTGTTTTTAGAAAATTTTTAAAAAAATTTTGAAAGAATATTTCTATTAGTTTCAGTCTGCCCGTCTGTTTGATTATCCGTTACAAAACTTCTACATCGTTTAAAATAAAGCAATGCAATTTTAATTACGGTTAAATATCGCAAAAAAATTAAATTATTAGAACAACTTTTTTCTAAGGCCCCCCAAAGTTAAAAAAAAGACCAATATTTAAATTGTTATAAGGAAAGTTCTATAAAGTATATTTATAACCTCGAAACGTCAAACGATAGTTGCTTTATTAAGCTTTCTAAGCATATACAAAATAAATATATCGTTTTGCCATACGGTATTTTAATTTACCGTTTTGCTTATGGTTTGGTTTAAGTTAGGAATTTGAAATTTTTTAGAAGAGTTAGATATTTGAAAATAAGTATGGGTCATTTCAGAAATTATTTTTTCTGTCGCCCCCTCCATTAGGAGCGGGGTTAAAAACTGAAAAATATCAATTTTTAAACATTTGTTCAAATTTTTTTTTTTAAGTAGTTTGCAAGAATTAAAACGCCGACATCATGTTTTTATTTCTGACAACTTTTCTACATATAGGGTTATCTTAAAATTGACGAAAGTGTGACTTGATTTTTTATACGATTTTTTTCAATTTTTATATTATTTTAAATTTATTTTTGAATATGTGTACTCTACACTTTATATATATATATGTATGTATACTTATCTTTATCTACTACCCAAAACTTATTATCGAATATTTTTCAATTTTGGAAATTATCTTTTTTGAAAATCCTACGTTTTTTCATTACTTGTTCTATTCTATATTTAATTTAAAAAGGATGTCATAATATTTAAAAAAAACATAGATAGTTTATAATATATATATACCTATATATACATATATATATCCATATATATATAGTTTATATAATAAATATATAAATATATATATATATTATACATATAGATTGTGAAAAGCATTACTATCGCATTAGTTCTTTCAAATTCAACCAACACCATCTAGCAAATCAAATTTGTAAATCCTTAAATTATATGTATATAAATACATATATGCAAACTATTATGTTAAACTAAACAAACATTGCATATATCTCTGTCTACGTTATATACTAACATATATAATATGAAAGTTATTTAAATTCAAATTAGAAATATTAACTAAAAAAAAAAATTTTTTTTTTTTTTGGTTTTTTTTTTCAATATTGTAGATGAGAATAGAGAGGAAGATAAGAATTTAAAATGTAGGCATGAGGATGAAAACAATAAAAAAAACACTATAAGATTTTGTCTATACATGAATGATAAATCTTTAGATAAGATTTAATTTTATTATAATATAGCTACTCATCTTCTTTCCTTATATCCTTGATGGGTTTACTAAAATAATTGGGGTTTTATATACATATGTATCATGTATATGTATACAGTTGTGGTATCATATGTGATTTAAATTTTAACCACATTCGAATGATTATAGATATAGTATTATATATAAAATTTTTCTTCATATGTAAATAAAAGAATAATAGTGCAAGTTAGGTATAGATGCAATATTTATTGTAATTAAAATACCTACAATACATATTATATATACATCCATACATACATATATACAATCTATATAATACATATTTAGGTATTATGCATTGCAAAATTATAATGTGATTAAACAACATTTTATAACAATCTTATTAATACATCCTATTATATTTGAAAATATCCTTAAAATAAATTTCAAAATATCGGCTTTTGTTTTATTTTTGAGCCGACATCTAATTTTGAAACCTGAAATAAAATAAACTGAGCTTTAATTTCAAAATTTTAAGTTTACACTTAGCTAAAAGATTAAAGTGCCAGAAAATTCGGTGCATTATTTTTTCTTTCGATCCCGTTCCATCACAAGTGCTTATGGGAACTTTTTCGTTTTTTGGTTGCTTTATCTTTTTTGTGTTGGATCGATTGAGTTCAAACTCTTTAGAAACCCAGTTCCTTACAAAAGGAATTTATTGCATTAATATGGTTTTTATACATAAATCCTTTGCGGCAAAAAAATTCTATCCGAATGTATGCTGCATTTAAAGAACTTTGACACATTTTTTGGGAAGTTCCGTTAACTTGTGTTTTATACCTCCACTAACTCTAACCAGTCAAAGTTGTGATTAAATAAAGATATTCGCAAAAATATGTAAAATACTAAATTTTATTTTTCTTTTTGGTGCATTTCCCTGCCACATAAAGGTAACAAGGAAATTGCACAGCCTTTTCTTTTCAGGCGTGGCTGTAAATGTTTTAAGGAGGAATTATTCTTACGTGTGTGTGATTCGAAACCACACTCCCACGGTGTTTTTAGAGCGTATTTTATACGCTCTTACCCACTAGGCCACCGAGGTCCCAATTATGAAATGTTAATTCAAAAAGACTTAGGTTCAATAAATTCAAAAGACTCTCATTGAAATAAACCTATACTTAGTGGAAGACGGTTAACGCTAAAATCGTTATTCATATATAATTCGGCATATTAAACTACTAAGGAAGTTTTTTTCTTTACTGTGGAATTACTTGGAAAAAAAACAAAAGTATGCAAGTTTTTCTAGAAATGGCAAACGGAGCTTAAAAAAAAATTTTGTTAATAAATAAAAAAAATTTCTTCTGCCATAATTTTAAAAATTTAAGGTAATATTTATCAACCACTATTTTATAATTCTAATTTAATCCAAGCACTAAATATTTTCGATGAAATATATCCTGGATATGTTCCCGTTAGTTCAACTTTAATTTTTAAAATCAACAAAAAAAAAAAAATATATATATATATACATGTACAAGTATATCAAATAAACTTAGTATTCGATGAACTGTACTAAATTTAACCGCACTGGCACAACATTAAATGTTAGATTTTTTTTGTTTTTTTTTTTTTTAAAACCACTATTAGAACCGCATAAAATATAATAATAATGTATCAATTTAAGAATGCATGTACATCATACCAAGGATACACAACCACATACATACCTACCAAACAATTCCACCATAAACATACATACATTCAATAAATCAACAAACTAGAAATTTTTTTTTTTGATTTTTTTTCAAGTTGCAAAATTGATTTGATGATGACTTTTATTATTGAAGATATATACTTGTAATCTCATTGCTGCTGCCACTACTGCTGCTGCTGCTGTTCATTAGAACGACCTGAATTGAATATTAGAATAAAACAAAATACTTATATATGGGAAATATAAAATAAATACTTGGTACGGGTACGGTTGGGAAATTGCAAAAAAATAATAATAAACTTTTTTTTTTACTAAATTAAAAAACAAAAAACAGCAAAAACCATTATTCGCATTCCATCATTATCATTCGTTTTGATATCAACATAATCATCATTATCATCATCGACCCAATACTATGTATTTTATATTTTTGAAATGAATGTGAAAATTCTATTCATTAATATGTTGATATTGTTGTTTTTATTTTTGTTGCTGTTGCTGTTATACAGAGTTTATATTGTTTTGGTTAAAACAAAACTTAATATAAAAAAACGAAACAAGAGGATGGATGGGTGGTAAGAAAGAAGGGGTGGAAGTATAAAATAAAAAAAGAAAAGCATACAAATTGCATACAAATCCTAAACAAATACATATACATATATACAAACATGTTTTTTATGCGTTTTACACAAAAAAATAAAAATTTCTATATGGTTTTATATATATATATATATATATATATTTATTATATTATATATATATATATATATTGAAATATGTATCTAGTTTTAAAGAATAGTAAGGGTTTAAGCGATAAGAATATAATATTACATCCTCAACTTCTAACTAGCAAGTAGATGTAAATAAAATATGGATTATATACATATAAATATATATATATACATATATGTACATGTATATACAAAAATATATTCCATTTTGTAACAAGGATTCTTCAATTCTATAACACAAAAAAAAAAAATCTTTCCATCTTTATATACATATATGTTCGTTTAAATGTATGTATATGCATATTACGTAATTAAATTATATAACTACATATATATATACTATTATATTAATGTATATATCAATGCATATATATAATGTTAAATATGCATACTTATGTGTATAAAAAGAAGTATTGTATTTTAAATATTTTTCATTATTGGAATTTCAATTTTTTTTATAGAAAAAGAAAAACAAAACAACTTTTTTTTTATTCCTATGTAATATTTTTTCTAATTTATCTATATATACATTTAAATATATATATATTTAGTATACTATATTCATTATTATATATATATATATATATATATATATGTATATTAAATATAAAAAGATCTTAAATAAAGATACTCTTATATTTGCAACATAATAATCAACCTTATCTTTTATTATCATAGTCATCGTTATTATTATCATCATGATTATTATCAACAATATTCCTCTCTATATAAGGATTGCCTAAACAACCCTAAACCCTAAACAGTATGCATATATATATATAAAATTTTTATTGTTTTTTTTTTCTTTTTACACCCTTACCAAATTCTAGAAAAGACATATTTGTATAAAATTATTGTTGGTTTAGATAAGGGGAAAAAGAATTAGAGAAAGTTGCAACCAATAAAATATCAGAGAAGAGCACGTTAGATGGAAACTTAAGTTTCCATAAACTACATGTGGTAACTGATTGATGGCCTTGCCACTATTAGCAAAATAATTATAATAATAGGCAGATTAATTTTTCCCATATAATACAAGTTCCCAAGTCAAAGTTTCCGCATACCTGTTCAATTGCTACTTCCTATAGTTAATATACTGCAGTGGTAGTTAAGCGTATTCTTGGTGCTTTTGAAAGATTTCAACCTTCCTTAGATTTAAAATTTATTTGTTATACCTATTAAGTATAAAATTTTTTTGGAGCATAAGTTTTAAACAAATGAATAGGGATGTAATGCTGCAAATTCAAAATAGAATAATGAGTATAGTTAACGATGTTATTCCATAAGAATCTATTAAGGTGCAGAGACAGAACACCCGAGGAAATAAAGCCCGTGGGCTTTAATTCCAAAACTATTGAAATTAAAGTTGATAATTAAGAGCCCAAGGGCTTTAATTCCAAAACTTTTGAAATTAAAGCCGATGATTAAAAGACATATTCTGAAAAAAGCTTATAACCTTTTTGATTTTGTAACCAACTCTAAAATCTCTCCTAATTCAAAAACTCGCATATGCATATATCTAAATATTCTGTAAAAGGCGTGTAATCCTGATTTTGAATTCAATTTTAAAATCCCTCCAAAAATATCTGAGTCGTTAACAATGAGACAAAAGTTCCATGGGACTTCTGACATGTCCTCGGACGTTCTGTCTCTGCACCATCTATTAATTTTATTTAAATTAATTCTTCTTTTTGTTCGAAATTAAACCTATACTAAACTCAGCCACAAAATTAAATAATGGTGCAATCTCTACTGATGTAGAAGATATAGTTGGAGGCAAAGACAAAAACGAACATATTTCATAACATTGTTTCGGTGTGTTTTTGTCTGACAAAACGAGATTTCATTGGTTGTGCGGCAATGGTTTATTTTCCAGAATTATGATTGGATTATCAATATGTGATTATAAAATTACCTTTTTTAGGTTTATTTTTTTCATACACCTTTTTATGAATTTTATAAAAAAGGTTTGTGATTATTGAAGACATCAGAATGTTGTCTTAGATAAAGTTAAGTTTTATACTTACTGAGGAGTTCAAAAAAACTGATCAAGGACAAAGCAACTTCTAATAAACTTTTGGTCTTTAAATATTACTTATAATTTAATTTAAAATATGTATGAAAAACATTTTATTGCTTTATCTCTAATGGTGTAAGTAAAATCTTGTCAAAAAACCGACATGGTGTTTTTTATTTTTGTTTTTTGAAAATTTGCTTAGAAGGCTACAAATTTATTTGTCTACAAATTTTTACTATAACACCATTACTAATATTTTATTTAAATGTCACAAATATCTGTCTTAAATCATTACATATTTACTTATAGTTATGTAGATATATACATACCATAGTAAAGTGAATGTTAGTATCGATATACATATATTTAAAATGCATAAAAAAAAAAAACAATTTCGCAACAAAAATTATAAAATCCAGCTAGAGTTATATTAAATACTAATGCTGCAGATATGTAAGATACACTGTTTTTCGAATATATGTCTGTGCACATTATTAATGCTCCTATATATAGTAATACTAAATCCTTATCATTTATTATCCTTTTTGCAAATCTAATGGAACGGGTGACTTGAATGGGAAAAAAAAGGGGAGTAAAAAAAAAAATAAAAAAAATCTCAACCAGAAAATGCAATACAAATGCATGTATGTATGTATGTATGTTTACATAAGAAAAAAAATAAATGATTAGATTGGAATGTTAAGAATTTTATATGATGATAAATGTATACATTGTATACATTGTATACACATAATATAAATATGTAAATATAAATATTGTAAATAATTTAATTCACGCCATCACATCAACTCATCTTTCTATTCAATTCAATCCAATCCAATTCATTTATCCACCCACAAATTTTCTCATTCATTGTAAATGAAGTGCAACTTATTATGTGGTTAAGTTTAATATGTATATACATATATATATATATATATATATACATGCATTAATGTATATTTATATATATATATATATATGTATTTTTAAAATTTATATAATAGATGCATGCATATGCAATATATATATATATATATTTGTTTTTAAATAGGTGAATCTGTAATTATTCAATAGAAAAAAAAAACAACAAAAAACAAATAAATAAATAGTTGCATACATTTTAGGGCATATCAAGGATATTCTAACAATATTATAAAAAATTATGTATATGTATGTGAATAAATATATATTATATATACATATTAATATTGAATTTAAAATATATTATATTTAATAATTAAAAATAATAATATAAAAAAAAATATATAATAAAAAATAATTTATGAAATGCATATTATATACAATTAAAAGATTTATTTGAATAATTTTTGGGGTGGATGAATATTAGATATGAATGCATAATGATTATAATAATTATATTAAAATCCTGTTTAGAATTAGAGCAATGAAATATTAAAAAATTAAAAATTAATATTTAAGAAATTATAATTAGAAAATGTTGTATATATAAATTTTATTTTACAATATTTATTAAATGAAATTTTAAAAATTAAAAAAATATCAAACTATGATTTTATATTTTTTCCATTCATTCCATGTCATATAATCGCAACTACATATGTACTTAGTACAAAGTAACATAGTCTAAAATTGTGATTCATATGAATATAAAAAAAAAAAGAAAATTGTAACCAGTGCAATTCGATTATTAACTATTTCAGATTTATCTCAAAACTAACTCTACTCAGTCATCATCGTATAATTGGGTTATTTAACTTGTTTTATAGATATCTTATATAGGGATATACACCCGTTCTAAAGAAATAAAACATATAATGCTTCCACTTAAAATTTTCCTACGAAAAACAAGCACTGCGACAGATACCCATCTCTATACACTGTAGAACTTGTATATAAAATGGTGTAACACTATCTATAGAAATATACGTTCGTCAAACTCACGTCACGTCGTTAATATGAAACTATATGCGATCTCATGTGTTCTTAAAAGTTGGTAAATCATAAATATATACTATAAAAATGTGCAAAACCACTTCTTATGAAAAAAAAAAAAATTTTCCATTAAAAATTGTTTCTAGTATAAACGAAAAAAAATATACAAGTAAATTGCGAAAATTCAAAGTGATTAAATGCTAGAATAGACACAACTTTCAGTACCAGATCAGAATGAAATAAGGTCATACTGAAGTGTATCTTATCTGATATGAAGGACGTTTTGTATATTATTCACCTTTTCAACTAAAAGGTTTTTCAAAGGAAAAGTCATTTTATGGAAAAATCTATTTAAATACAACATTATTTTGCCTAAAGACATGAAAAGTTCATTTTTCAACACTACTACTATTATAGATAGGTATATAAGTTAGAACTTATATGTTACAAAATAAAATAAAAAAAATTAAAAATATTTTTTCTATTCTATTCTATGAATACTTAATATAAACTTACATTTAAATTCTCTATAATTATAATTATTATTTAGGGTTAATTAAAAAAAAATTTTTTCTCTAAATTTTAACAAATCATGAATAAATTTTCACAGAAAAAATCTTTCTCTTTTATAGAAGCAATCAAATTTTTTATTGAATTTTATTTGAAACTTTTAGCAATTATTTTTATTTTTTTTTTTTTTTGTCAGGAAAATTTTCTGTATTAAAAAAATTATATAAGATAATAGATAATATAATTTTGAATTAATTCCAAATTAAAATTAGGTTAAAATTAAACTCTGCAGACATTCATAAAAAGCAATTTGGCATCAAATAAAATAGAAATTATTTAATTTTTTTCTTTCCTTTTTTTTTTTATCTCTTTCTATTGTTTTGTAATTCTATTATTTTGTCATTCTATTATTTTATTTTTTGATTAAATATCCTTGGGTTCTAAATCCTTCATTGCAACAACAATTTAAACAAAAAAAAAAATATTGGCATGTTGCCAATTGGAACAATTAAAAACAAAAAAAAAAAAAAGTTGAAATCAATTTCTTGAGACAATGAAAAATCTAATTATTATCCAAAACCAAAAAGAGATAAAAATAAGAAATAAATAAATTAAAAGAGTAGATTTAAATATATACGTATGCCTCTATGAAATAGTGTCACACGAAATAACTTCACATTCAAGAAACGAAATAAAGTCGCAAAAAATTAAATAAAGTTGCAACATTTTTTGTCATTTTGCAATCAAATAACGTCGTAAAAAGGAAATAAGGGAGAATTTTACGAACTTAAATTTTCGACATTATTTGCTTCTTGTGACGTTATTTGATTTGTAATTGCGACATTATTCCATAGAGTCTATATTTTTGCCTACATAAGTGAACACAGTACAAATTAATTTTTATTTTTAAAAAATTTTGAAGAAAATTTATGTCAATAATTTTAAATAAATACCTGACAACACTTTTATATTTTGAATAAAAATGCAATGCAAAAAGTTAATTTTTGGTGTTATATTATACAAAAAATTGTGGATTCGTTATTCGAGAGCTGTCAGAAATAATTCTAAGAGGTCATTTTGTTTTTTTTCATGTGGATAAAACTCAATAAATTGTTAAACGTATGATATATTTTCTAATACTTAAGTATACCAGATTGGAGAAAATTAATATTCAACTATCACAAAACCGTTAAAAGAATGACACAAATTATAATAACATAAATTAAAGATAAGAAATTGGAAAATTTAAAAATGAAATAAAACTTCAACATTATTAACGGTTTTTGTATAAAAAAAAACATCAATCTGAAAATTTTTTATTTTTGTAACTCAGATAACATTTTTTACACAATATTATAGAAGCTGATAATTTAAAAAATTTAAAAAAACTTAAATCAACTTTTTATGTTATACCTAGATTTGAGATTTGATGTAAAATGATTTTAATTTTTAAAATACATCCGAAAAAATTTTGAAGGTCGATACCTTGGAAAATAGTTTTAAGAATAAACACTTATTCAAAACAAAATTTTGCTTGTTTTCCACTACACTCCTATCACCTATTGCACTAGGTCATATTTATCCTGAACGACTCTGTATTTCCCAAAACTGCTGTTCACTTTTATATTTTCAAATTCTATAAGTGCCTAAAACTTTATTTTAAATATTTTTGATATTTCTATTTCATTTTTATTTCAAAGGACCCTGTATTCACGAAGAGTGCTACTCATTTTTATATGTTTATTGTCAAGTATTTGTTTTTTTGTTTTGCTTGATAATTGTTTAACTATTAGGTTGCTAACAGTGCCTTTGGCACTTGTACATATTGCAGCAAGAGAGAATTTATATAATAGGAAAATGAGATTATGACTAATGAACCAAACAGATATATCTAAAAATCAGATAACAAATAATTTTAACTTTTATTGAAGTGTTAGTCTGGATCCCTTGAATGAGTTATTGGGACTCTAACCTCACTATTTGATTCAACCGTTAATTAAAAAACAGAAAAAAAAACAAAATGCAAAACTCATTTTTGCACTACAATTTAAACACGTACCTATTAAAAGCCTTAAAATCTTTAATTTACCAACACCTATATGAATGTATATGAAAGAGTATAATTTTTTATTAAAATTTAAATTTTATATTTTGTATGCAAATTTGAAAAAAAAAAATTACCATTTTTATTACTTTGAAAATCAATTTTTGAATTACTTATAAGTTTTATTTTTTTTTTATTATAATTTATTTTTGTATGGAAATACCGTACGCACACCTTTTTTTTCGTAATTAGTATCTTTTTGATTTTGTTTTGTTTCTTCTTTGCATTAATATACCAAATGTGCATGATATTCATCGAATTTATAACATAATATGTAGATGCAAATATTGGAATAATTTATTTTGTGGTTTTTTAAGTATAATGCAATTTTTCTTTTTACATGATCTTATCTGGTAATTTTCTTATGTTATTAAGGGGGGGTAAAACTGAGGAGTTGTTTTTTTTTTTTTTTTTCAAGAATAAATTATAAGGGGATTTGATCAGTCATTTTAAATTCTGTTACAAACTATCTCAAAAAATTTTGTATAAATTAATTCATATTAATATAATTAAGGTGAAATTCAGTGTTTTGTAATAGTCCCTTACGATCTTTTAATTTGATTTACAGTTTATTATTCGGTTCTATAAAAGAAACTATATAAACTAACTAAGTATACAGCTCCAAATAGCAATATGTGAAGCAGGAATACCTATGGTTGGTGGTGCATGGATACATACACGAATGCATACAAATAATTTAAACCAAAAATGCCATAATTAACACAATTAAAATTGTAAAAACAATTAAATTTTCTTGTTATTAACAAAAGTCTTATCTATATATTCAGTTTTATTTCCGCTCTCTTCACTTTTCTGGATGACAGTTTTTTCGAAAAAGAGATACGATACGCAGCTCGAGATCTTAAATCAAACTAAATTCGATAGACGAACTTAGAGAAAACAGAGGTTACAAAAAAATAATATCGCAAAATATTGAACTCTAGCCATGTGGATGAAAATTCGAAAAACTCTACACCTTTAAAAATAACAGTAACTCTGAAAATGAATTTAACTCACTTTCAAAAATGAAAAAAAATAAAACACATAATTTTTACGCAGAACTCGTCAGTCATTTAAAAAATTTTAAAATTTATCAAAATATGTACATACTTTGATTCCATTTGCGATAATAATAAAAAATTGTTCTTTTTTTTCTTTTTTTTTAATTTAATAAAATTTCTAAAACTCTTATATTGCACCAAAAAGCAATAATTGAAACTTTTATAAATTAATTTAAACCCTAATCAAATCTAAACAAAAACAAAAATTTTTTTAATTTTTAAAAAAATAAATTTATTAAAAATAACTGCAAACAAAAGAAAAATTTCTATAGTACTAAAAATCATTAAAGTTCAAAAAATTCAATCCAGAAAATGATGAACTAAAAAACATAACCACAATAAAAAAAAAAGAAAAATAAAAAAAAAGAAGTAATTACGAGTTGTTTAATACGTGTCAGAGAACAAAAATATAATTTTAGAAAAAAAAAAGTTTTTTTTTTTATTATATTTTTTTCGATTTCCTTCTTCAAAAAAAATTTTAACTCTATTTTTAAAACTGTTGTTTTCTAATAAAAAGTCGGAAAAAAAATATTGATTCTAAAACAAGAAAAAATTCAGGTATTAATAAATACAAATATATGTGTATATACATATGCAATATATATACGTAAAGCATACATGTTCAGATATTAATTTCGTTTGAAGAAATTTTTTTAACATATAGATATAGCGTTTATTTTATACAGGATGTATACTTTGGTGTTTTGTTTCTCATTTTTCCTTTAAAAAATTTTCACAAAAAACCGATGAATCAAACAAAACATAGTTTGATTACATTCTAATTGAATCATGATCCAGTTTAAAATTTAAACTATAGGGGGTTGCCTTCAATAATTACATCATACAGTAAGGTGTTGTGTATTATAAGGTCTATTGTATGTTATAACTGTTCTAACGGCTATAGTAACTGTTAGCAAAATAGTAAAAACAATAGGCGGATTCATTGTTTTCTTAAAGTCCCACTCCCAATTCAATATTTCCACATCTTATTTCCTATCCCTACTCCCTAACCAATATACGGCGTTAACAGGTAAGAGTTTCATCCCATTATATTGGCTAAAAGGGAAGGTGGATTTAATCAGTAAGAATATGACACTACTAAGGGAAAATTCTTGGAGTCCAAGGGAATTCTTTGGAAGATTCCCACCTCCCTTAGGAAAGAAAAAAATATATATAATTCGAAGTTAATTTGAAGTTATATCTACACTACACTATACACTACAGTACTACACTACACGCTACCCCACAACTAACCTTTATATTTTATCGACTTATAGTAAAAGAAAAACTAGGTGCACAGTTTTTCTTAAGATATTGTGAAAGCATCATTATAATCATCTCATACATTTTTCTAGTTGTCAAGAGTTTTGATTACATTTGAAAATCATTTCCAATTCAATTTTTTCGGCAACAATAACAAAAAAAAAACATTTTGATTTAATCATACGAGCTACATATGTAACGACATGCACGAAAAATGTTTAAATTAAAAAACTCCCAGTGATCCGTTAAACACAATAAATAAATGAAAAAATATAACTTTAATGGATAAAATTAAATCTTTCAAAGTTTCTTACTTCAAACTGAAGGGATTCTTCGAAATGAATAAAAAGAATAACTTTTGTACAATGTAAAAATTTAATTTATGTACATTACCCTGTACCACAGCATGAAACATACATACATACATACGTGCATATACTTAAAGAAATAAATCAAAATCATAACATGTGAACTTGATGGTTTTCAATGTAATTTCTCATCAATAATTGCATGAATTGCAAAAGAATTTTCAATTTTTACAGTTTTACAGATTTTTCTAGAAAATAGAAAAAGAAACAACAACAATTGTAATAGCAATTTTAATTTCTCTGAATGCATAAAAAGGTAAAAAAATATAAAGAACTCAGGTAAAATATGAAAAAAAAAAAAATTTAAAGTATTTAATGAAAAAATAAACACAACTATTTCAAAATTCCAATACAATTTTTTTCTCAGAAGTATTCATTTGGTTTCATTGCAATCTCAATTAATATTTTGTTGGTATTTTGTTTTTTTTTTTTTTTGAATATGTTTACCCTTTTTTATAGACTAGGGAGTATATAGGTACTAGACTTAGAGTTTTCTTTATTAGGATATTGTTATTTGTAAAATTGGCACCAATGCCTTAATTTACAAAATACAAAAACTTATCAACATTTAGTTTTAAAATTTTTAAAAATTCATTTAATTTAATTTTATTTTATTAATTAGTACTTTAAAACTCATGCCATTAAACTTAAATGATGATTAAATTTAGATTATTTAATTTTAAAAAATTTTACTATTTACACACTAAAATTATGGATTTCAATTAATTTTATTTTATTACAGAAATCACAGTCTATCATAAGACGGAATTAGGTAAATTTTTGAATTTAAATTTAAACATCTGTTAATATAACATTTTTACTTTAACTGAAAACATTTTTACTTTAACTGAAAACATTTTTACTTTAAATGAAGATCTTTTACTTTAAGTGAAGACATTGTAATAAATGTTAAAATAAACAAATATCATACAATATACATACATATATTACACATATATACATTTATGTATATGTATTTAGGTACATAAATATGAGATACATACATATAAATATATAAATATCACATCCAAATCATATATAATACGAAAATTAAATATTTATATATAACATAAGTTACTGAAGTAAAGCTTCTTCACTTAAAGTAAAAAGGTTTATATTTAAAATAAAAAATGTTCATTTAAAGTGAAAATATCTTCCTTAAAATAAAAAAATATTTACTTCAAGTAAAAAAGTTAAAGTAAAAATGGTATATATTTCGTTTTAACTAAAAACAAAATCTAATCTAAAATAACCATCAATTTAATTAAAATCGTCTACAAACCCAACAAATTGTTAGATGTGTCTTATATTTTAAAGATTTAAGAATACATATCACCAAAAACTTAATATACCTACCTATTTACTCTGATAATTGTAGGGTTTATTCAAAATTTCGTCGTAGAGTAGGTACATACTGCATACATATGTATCTATACCAATTTTTTTGTCTCTATTTATAATATTAAGAAATACATACTTTGATAAGTAAACCACGGCGTATTTGCATCTTTGTCTGCTTTAAGCAATGCTTTGCTTATTGAAATGATTTATAATTCTTAAGAAAAACGGCCTATAATTCTTCTAGCTTTTTTATCTGCCAAAGCATCAATAATATCTGTGTTATTATAATATTTGTTGTAAAATCCGTTTCAATTGCTAAAATGACTAATGAGATTAAACGTTTTTTTTTTTTTTAGTTCATTCTCCTGCCATATAAATGTTACAAGGAAATTAACCTTTCCTTTTCAAGCGTATCTGTAAATGCCGTAAAGGGGAAATTATTCTTACGACTTGTGTGGGATTCGAATCCACGCTTCCTCGGTGTTTTGATGTTATTTTATTTTATACGCTCTTACCCACTAGATCACCAATTTCATCTAAACCTTACATTTTATTTTAATGTAATTTTTCGGACTTTATCATAAAAAATCAAGTTTTTGTAGTTTACCATGTACCATCATTACCATTCTACCTAGGTAGGTACCTTACCATTCTTAAATACAGATTACTAAAATCAAAACTAGGTAAATACCGAATAACAACAAAATTAAATAATTTGTAAGCAAATTAAAAATTCTTAAAAAAAAATACCTTAATTCTTTTTTAAAAAAGATTCATAATGAAAATAATTAAAAAAAAAAAAAAAAAAAAAAACAGTGCCAGACCACTTTACAAAGTAATGCTCCATATAAATATATACATATATTTATGTATACACATAGATGTTTATTAGACATATTTACCACCCAGCATCCCCTTATGAAACATCAAAATGAACAATTTGTTTTATATGTATCTGTACATTTTTCTTTTTTTTTTTTTTGAACACACGTCAAGGAGCTTCTCATAAAAACTATTCCAAAAAAACAACAACAACATAATCTGATTCAACAATGTTAAAAATTCTCCTTCACTTTGTATTTTGCACAATTGACCTAATTTACCACATACTGAGTGAAAAAGAGAAAAAAAACAAAAAAAGATAACAAAAAATAAAAATAAGTGAAACAAAAACAAAAATATGAATAAAAAAATGTAATTCCAGTGTCTTTAAAATGAATGTTAAATAGCGTAGGGGTAAACAGACAACGACATAAAACCAATTTTTTAATTTTTTTTTTTATTTACAAACACATCCTTTGTAAGTTTTTGTTTTTTTTCCTTTGTTTTTTGTTTTTGCAACATTTAAATCCAACAATGCTATAATTTTATCAGACTTCCACTATTTTTACGTTTTTTTTATCTGGTTTTTTTTTGTTATTTATTTACTTTGCCTTTCTTTTTATGATTCGTTTTCTTTTCTTTTTTTTTCCTACATAAAAAAAAAGTATCTTAAAGTGACTTCTCTAATCACTGTTCACGTCAAAACACCCATTCGCGTAAAACTCATCACCAAAAAAAAAATAAAAAAAAAACATAAAATAAGAAATAAAACTCTTTTAACTTTAGCTCACAATTTCTTTTTTTTTTGGTTTTTTGTTTTTTTTATTTTTATCAGACCTGTTGATTGCCAATGCCATTGCAATGCAATGCCATACATACACCATAATAATTTAATTTTTTTTTTTTTTTTTATATTTTAACCATATTCTATAAATGCATATATATATATTACATATATTAATATATTATTTATACATATTTATATATGTATGTATGATTATATACCTATATATAAATAATAACTATGATACTATTGCCAGCCAGCTTCAGCTAAAGCTAAAAATACAAACAAGCTCATCAAGTCAGCCAGTCAACATATTTTTTTTTTATTTTCTTTTATCTTTTTCTCATTCTTTCTCTTTCTTTCATCCTTTTTCTTTGTACCATATTTTGTTTGTATATTATTATTATGTAGTATAAAGGTTGCCATAGCACAGTAACATCAAACGGAATAAATTGAAATGCAAAAACATCAAAAGAAAAAAAAACGTAATCAACAATAAAGAAAGATAACTAAAAAGAGAGCAATAAACAAGAAAAAGATGACGAAAAAAAAACAAAACAACACAAAAATTTATATCTAAAAGAAAAACAAAGAAAAATGCAAATGCATCTATAATCCATATGCATATTGCATATTGCATACATACAGTATATACATATGTAAATACACGTGCATCGTGTACACGTTCAAAGTCAAAAAAAAAACGTGTTCTTTGAATGTACCGTGTAGTGTACTTTAAGTATACTTACAAAGAGCATAAGAAAATAATCGTGGTGTGGTGAATATAAAAACAAAACAAAATAATTGTATTACGTCACTGAACAGAGGTAAAATCCAAAAAAAAAAAGTATATTGTTGTTTTTATTATTTCTTCTTTTTTCCTGTTGTTTTGTTGTTGTTCTGTCCCCTTTTCACGACTGTATGTATCAAAACAAACTACAAAGTAAAAATGAACATTAAATGAATGGAAGGAAATTATTGGAAAAAAAAACGAAATATTTAACGAATTACTATAAACTTGAAGGCATTCTCAATATCAATATAACAAACAACCCAATAACAACAACATCATAACATTATCTGTACCAAAACGAACTACCATTTCATTTCCATGCAAGATTTTATTATTATATTCATTGCCATTGCAACAAAAACAACAAAGTTTAGAATAGTTGTATTGCATTTACGTACT
Organism: Poecilobothrus nobilitatus; assembly: GCA_947095535.1. Taxonomy (NCBI): domain Eukaryota; kingdom Metazoa; phylum Arthropoda; class Insecta; order Diptera; family Dolichopodidae; genus Poecilobothrus; species Poecilobothrus nobilitatus. The sequence continues at coordinate 15,630,461 of OX352773.1, read as the reverse complement.
TAGTATTAGTATATGATGGTTATCATCATTTTAATCATCATCATTATCATTATAATCAGCAGCAAACACGATAATAAAAAAAGAAGAAAAACATAAACACGACCATCTCGTTAAGAACAAAATTAATGTTTTCGATAATATTTTCGATATTTTGACATTTACAAAGAAAAAAAATAAAAAAACAACATTAATTTAATACAGTAAGGAACATAAAATTAAGCAATAATCTTTGACTACAATAATAGTGACTTCACTTGTTTAATATAAGTACATAAGTACATATTTAGTACATGACTTCACTTGTTTAATACTGTGAATGCGAGTATATTTAAAAGCTTTGTCTTAGATTCTAGATTCTAGAATATAAAGTTAGGCTGCTAGAAGAAATTTGCAAATTTGAAAAAAATGTTGATATTAAAATGTTCCATCAATAAATAATTGACACTTGTAAGTTAAAAAATAACTATGTAGATATTTTATTCTTATTATATAGATCATCATATATTATGGTCTATGGAGCATATTTTTAACTGGCCAAAAGTATTGATTAATAAAAATTAATTAACTTTTTATGGAAGTAACATATAACCACATTTGTTAACAGCTTTTAAAATGAAATAATGTAAAAATTCTATATCATCCATACTATCCTTTATATTCTTTATCAAATTCATCAACTACTTATAATATGTTGTTATTAAATTATGATAAGTGCTAATAAGGTTACTATTATAAGACTGTATTTCATTTGACTGTATGTCACTTATTTGTATTTTCATTTGCCTGTATTATAATTTTTTTTTTTTCTTTTTATTTAATACATTTCTCTACCATATAAATGTGGACAGGGCAGCCTGTAAATGTCGTAAGCGGAATAACTCTTACGACGTGTATGGGATTCGAGCCCACACTCCCTCGATGTTTACAGCGTATTTTATACCCACTAGGCCCCTGTATTAAGATTTGACTGTATTTCATCTGCCTATATTATGATTTGACTGTACTTCATTTGACGTATGAGATAGAGAGAAGTTGACGAAATAGGAAGATAGAGGAAAGTTGGTAGAGGTAAATTGGGGACGAACCTGAAAGATTGCGAATTATGTAAAAGACCACTTTTTCCGGAGGAGAACACATTGAATTGAAGCATGTTCGATATTTTAACCAGTTCACAATAAATGAGTTTCCATACGGGTCCATAGCTTAAAACTACCTAGAAATTAAATAATCACTTGAGGTCTGCCTAATGTTGAGTTGGTTGAACAAATTGAAAGCATGATTTCAATTCAATAGAAAAAGTAATTTCATTAACTTACAAATTTTTTTTTTTTTAGAAAATTCCAAAGAATTCTTACCTGAAAAAGAAAAAAACAAAAATTAGTCATTATTAATACTTAAATATATTTTATCAGAATGTATTAACTTTTATTTTTTATATACTTTTTTCTTATCTCTAAATATTGTTAAATCTTGAATGATTATAATGATAGGTTGATTTTAATACTAATAATACTAATAATTGTATAGGGTTATCATTTAAATATTGTTATAGTTATAATCTTAAAAAGATAAGATAAACTTATCTATATAGTATATAAAAATAAATAGTATAACTATAATGTTATTAAATGGCAATTAATTGCTTTATTTGAATTCAAATAATTTAAAAATAAATAAATTTTTAAAATGTTTAACATGCCCACTTTTTATTTTTATAATACAATTTTTTATAATGCAATTTTTTTATAATACAAATAATGAAAAGAAAATGAAAATTTTTTTTTATACTCTCTTATGTAAGTTTTAGTACAAGTACTAAATTTATAATTATTTTATTGAATTGTATATTGAATAATAATAAAACAAAAACCAATTTTTCACCCATGAATTATAGTAGTTTTGTTTATTTATATGATGATTAAGAAATACGAAAATTGCATTCAAAATTAGATATGAGTAAATATTTATAAAAATTTTAAATTTTCAATAAAAATTAAATAAAAAAACCTTAAAAAATTAATAATATGAAATTAATTTGAACATATTAATTTTTTATGAGACATAATATTGCGTCATTTTTGGATTGATTTTTCGATTTTTCGATAAGATTAGTTTTAACTACATAAATATTTAAATTGGGTATTATTTACGTATAATTAAGCGTAGAAGAGAGTTAAGTGTGTCAACTCTCTGATACTCGCAAAAACATAATGTGTATACATATGCTGATGCCTTACCGCATCTGATGCCGCAAGTGAAAATTACAGCGTTGCGAGTGCAAAATTATATTTTGTATTCTATATAATGCTTACACAGTTAGACACCAGTATCAAAATTTTAATATCCCATTCGCAACCAATTTTCGATTTTCAAAATTCCAAATTTTCGAATGCGATTTTCGTTTAGCGAAAGTAGCACTACGCGGTAAGGCACCTTTTTTCATACAATTTAATCATTGTTTAGAAAATTTAATATATATACTCTGTTACGTGTCAAATTAATTATATTTTACAGAAGTTGTTTCCATAAAAATTAATATTTTTTTCATAAAATTTCAGAAGTCTAGTTTTCTTAAATACACATACGAAGATAATAGATATGAGGCTATGACGTACCTGTTGCGCCAGATTAATTAAATTTTTCAGAGATTCTTGCTATACAATTTAATTTCTTTTCACAAAATTTCCGATAGGTACATAACTTTATAAGTTACTTTCATATAAAAAAAAAAAAAAATTGTGTTGCACTCGAACTTATAGGTCAAACTTGATCAATTTCAATGTCAAAACTGGCATTTCTTTATAAATGTAACTCTATTCATTTTTTGAGTACATCAGCGTGCGAGAGGATGAATGGATGGATGCACATAGGTAAAACAACTCAGAATTGAATCCTGAGGAAGAATATATACGTATATACCTTTTCATATCTATTTCGTCTCCTCTAAGCGATATAGATTAAAATTTAAAATTTTGAAAATTTTCTTTGCCATTACTGTATTTGCATATTATTTTAAATTTCTCATTTTATTTCATTTCCTTTTTTGTACAGAATACAAAATAAAAAACAAAAAAAAAGCAAAAAAAAAAAAACTAGAAAATATTTTAAACATGAACAAGAATTAAATGAACGAAAAAAAAAAACAAAAATAAGGTAGTCCACCTGAACTTAAGGTACGATGGGATAAATAGGTGAGATGAAAAACGTAAAATTAAAAAATAATGTGAAAAATAAAAATAAACGAAATTTTAAAAAATTAACATTTTTTAGCATCTATCCATACAATTTAGTATACATATAGATATATATATTATATACATGCATTAATTTATATTAATTTACAGGTATACTTATACAAAAAAATTTTCTTAACGAGTTTCATGTGTATAAAAATATAATCATATAGTAGCGGACAAAATTTAATCAACATTAATATTATTATTAGAATAAAATTACATAACATAATTTGTGGGTGAGACTTTTAATTTCTAAATAGATTATTATAGTCCCAAAGATTAAAAAAAGAGCATTATAGGTATATTATAAGTAACAAGACATTTAAAATAGGACTTTGGTGTCTTACTTTAAGAAAAATATATAATTTCTAGGCTCTTTCAATACATAAATGCGCCTAAAGAATTGTAGCCCCAAACTAAAATGAAAAAAGTTCCTAAAATTTGGTAAAATGAAAAAATGTCTTAAAAATAAAATACTAACGCCAAAAAGTAAATTATTTTAGAGTATATAATTATGAAGCGTAAACCCATTTATTAATCAATTTAAATCTCAAAAGAAAAAAATGTTTTTATTTTGTTTTCATAATGCATTACCAGTTTGGAGCCAGTGAAAATTAAAAAAGATTCCATTTATACAAAGAAAACCAAAAATTACCAAAAACCATAACATTAAACCATTAAATGTCCCAAAAAACCATATAAAATTTTGAGACCGTTTGTTACATACATAATGTATGCACATATTCAACTTAGATATTATGCACGTCTTAGATAAAATAACGTATTCCTTTATTTTAGAGAGTCACTATTTTTTTATCATATTTTTTATATGACTATATATTATACAATATTCTAGTAAAAGATCATCTACATTTGCACAATATCCAAATCAAAATAACCAAAATAACCATATACCTACATATATTTTGTTTCTGTAAAAGTTGAATATCTAAAACGAAACATGCATGCAAACAAAGATACTTCTTTTTTTACGCTTATAGGTTAAATGATTTTGTTGCTACAAAAAAAAAAAGACATTGGAATTTTTAAATTTAAAAATACAAAAAAAAGAAGACCATTTTAGAAAACAAGTCTGAAACAAATTTCCATTTTTGTAAAACTTTAAAAAGAAAAAAAAAAATTTAAGATAATTTAGTTTTTTTCAATCTCCTTTTTAGTTCATCTCTTATACTAGCTAACCAGGTAGAAAAAAAAAAAAACAGCCAAACCATCATCCATTACAAGACGAATGGATATACCAATGCAACAAGAACAAAAACAAAAAAGAAATCAACGACATGTTGCAAATCTGAAAAATTGAAAATAAGATAAATTTTTGCGCCACCATTTAGATTAACACGATGGATTTGGACATGATCACGACTGAAAGATGCAAGTGAGACGTCACGAAAGATTAACAACATAATGTGAAATTTAAAGCTTTTTTTTTTTCCTTCTTTTTGATTTTTTTGTTTTTTTTTTTTTTTGTATCTCTTGATAATACTATTTTTGTTGTCAAAGTTGGATATTATTTTCATTGTTGCTACTATTATATCTGTAAGATCTTAATTTCACGTTTACAATAAGTTTTAAAAAGGAAATGTTTATTTTCTTAAATGTAACAAAAATACAAAAACAAAAAAAAAAAATGCAGTAGGAATAAAATTTTGCTAATCATTTTAATTATACATTAGAGAATTTTGTATATATAGTAAACTAAATAATAAAGTATTGTTGAAGTTAACATTCATGATATGATATGTATTAGGTTATTTCTTTTTGTAATCTGGTTTTTAATTAATCGTAATCTCAATTTTATGCAAATCAGTATAATTTTTTTTTTACTAGAAAATTACATATTGTTTAAATGTACCTACTTATCTAAATGTTTTTACCGACCGCATACATTAATGTATAAGGTAGGTATTATTTTCATACTAAAAATTTGTACCCGAGATTTTCGCAAAAAATGCACTACTCCGGTGTGGAGAAGGCTGTAAAAAAATTTTCAGCATGATGTCCGTCTGTGGGTGCGTGTGTGGGTATGTCTGTGGGCACGTGTACAGCTTAAACGACTGAGCGGAATTTTTTGAAATTTCATATTTAAGGTTTTGACGTAAATATCTCGGATTGATAAGCTTTTAGAGCAAATCGGACAACGGCAAGTGGTAGTTTACTAGTGTACTTTTTAAGTTTTTTACGAATATTTCGTAACAGAAAAATTTTGTGAGAAAAATTATTAAGAAAAAGTTGTTACACAAGTAAAGAGGAACAACTTTGCCATAGAACATTTTTTGATCCGACTAACTTTAACTTTTATTTAATTTTTTTTCTAAGTCCAAATTTCATACGTAACACTCCATATGAATTTATATGAACAATTTTTTTTTTGCTTTTTTTTATATCTCTAAAAATTTTTATACATACATATGTATGTACTTATATTTATGCCAATGCATATTATTCATTTGTTGATGACATAAAATTAAAACGGTAAAATTTTTGTTAGCAGATTTAATATTAATTTGTTTACAGTTTTTATTATTTTTTACTTTTAATTTTTTGAATGAAAAAAAAATCATGTATCTACATTACAATAATAATAATAATAATAATAAATGGATGTATGAATGAATGTACATATATTTTTACGATTTCATTGCATATAATTATTTTTATTGAATAAAAATATAGTTATTTTGCTTTGATATAAATTATTATGTAAAAAATCTATAAATTTTGGCATAAATTTTTGTGTAGTGGCGGTCGGTCCTGTGGTGGAGATAGCTGATTTTTTTTTTTCATAATTAAATATCGTTTGAATTTCTTATCTTTAACACCTTTTTAATTTGAACTTTTTTTTTTCAATTAAATCTATAGATTCTTTTTTCTTTAAATTTTTCTTTGAAAAATAAATAACATTAGATCTTTTTTATTTTATTTTAAATTTGTTTCTAAAAAATTTAAAAATAAACAATTTTCTAGATGGAAATAATATTTAATAAAAGAATCGTAGAAGTAGAACCATAGAAGTGTATATAAGTTGCTAAGGTTTTATATATCTTTTCAATATTCAATATTTACAATATTATATACCTTTTCAATATTAATTTCAATATAATATTATATATTTTCTAATATTACTATAGTGCCTTTTCTGACATCTTTCATCTATCATACGTTTGACTATGCTGATTACTCGTATATTTGCTCTTGTTTTAGCCGAATATTTTATAGTTTCATTCAATATTCTTTCAATTTATAAATAAATACTATCTTACTTACAAAGTAAAAATAAAATACAATATTGGATTCAGATTTTTAAAGTTGTGCAATTAATGAAATTTCTTTTTTCTTTTAAATTAACATTATGGGTGAATTAATTTTCTATAGGTACAACAGAACCTGCTATAAGTATGCATTTATCTTCTCTTTTTTCTCATTTTTTTGAGGGATTCAGTTTCTTATATATAGCATTCCTTCTTGTTATTTTTAGGACTGCACAAACAAAGGACAATTAACGAAATAACATAACAACTTTGATAACATATTATTATATTTTTGTTTTTTGTTTTTTTAAATTTTTATGCTAAAAATTAACAAGTTGTTCACATAAAAAAATCAACATATTTTTTTTTTTTTTTTTTTGTTTGTTTCCAATGATTGATTTCTTCTTTTGGGATTTTTTTTTTTCTTAACAAAAACCTATAATTTTCAAAATAAAAATGTTTACAGAAGCAAAATTTATTTTTAAAAAAAATTTTATTTTTCACTAAAAACTTACATAAAAAACTTGGATACAAAAAAAAAACACAGGTTCGATTATAAATGTACAGACTGCCTCAAAGATTTTTTTTTAAATAAAAACGTTTTAAGATATTTATTATTAGTTTATATATAACTATATAGAGACTACAATAACGAAATAGGCTAAATATAACCTTAAGCAGTTTTCCTCTGATTAAATGTACGATTCTTATCATTTTTGATCATCTGATCTTATTAATTCTAGTTATATTTTTTCATCTCTCTCGAGCTGAGCTGATTTTAACCTACCAACTTAGTGCTTCAAGGGTCATAAAAAAAAACAGGTCATTTCTCATCTCCGCGATTCTGTCCCAAAAACATTGTCATAGCTCTTGTTTGTACCTGGAGATCTTCATTTTAATCAGTTTATTCCTTTATAGAAAAGAATAATGTCTTTTAATTCAACATTCTCTGCATTTTGATGACTAAACATTATGAAGGCTCAGACATTTTCAGAGGAATCTCTACAAAACTTTCTGACATCTTAACATATCTAGAATAATGACCTTTATTTCAACATTCTCTGCATTTCGATGATTAAGTAATTGGAAGAGACATTTTCAGAGGAATCTCTACAAAACTTTCTGACAGCTTAACATATCTCTGCAGTCGGATTTTTTTTATATGGTGGCGATATTAAAAAAAAAATTTGAACTCATTGCCTCGAATGCAAACCCAAAAAAAAAAAAAAATTAAAATGATAAAATGTATTTTGGCTTACTCGGCAATATTTAAAAATTCTACAAAAAAATAAAATAAAAAACTAAACAAAAACCACACACAGTCATCGTGTATTCTGTTATGGTATTACGTTTGCCCTATATATCATCATAGTTATCTACAACATGACATCCAGATTTTAAATATCAGATTACATGTTTTTCTTTAATTTTTTTTTTTTATTTATTTTTTAAAAGAATATTAGCAGTTTCAGTCCAGTTAACCTGAATTTGTTATGCAAAACAAAAAAACAAACCATGTTTTTTTTTTATTTTTTTCTTCTTTGTTGGATTCTTAATCACAGTTTGTTGGAATTGAATGATAATTTTATTCCCATTTCGTAAGTACACAAATAAATATACAGAGATTCTACAAAACTTATAAAAGAAGAAACAAAATTATTTAAGAAATTAATTAATGCAAGAAAAAAAAAAAATTTTTTTCTTTTTTGTTTATTGCATGTGAAAGCAAAATTTCCGATTTTTAGTTGGGTATAAGAACAACACGTTACTTGAAAGCGTTAATGCATGTGGTTTTATAATTCTAAGTTTTTTTTTTTTTTTGTGCCAAGTCACACTTATTTGAAGAAAAACATAATTTTAGAGAAATTAAATGAATTTCTTGAATTTTTCTTTTTTTTGAATCTAATAAATAAATTCTGATTAAAATTAGAAGAATTTAATAAATAATAATGTACCTATAAGATGTCAAATGAATTTCCATTATACATCAAGCGTATTTTTGGATCTACAATTACCCTCGTTAGACATATTTCATAGCTACATTTCTATTAACTATTATATATATCAGAATCTTTAGAATGAATAACGAATAGTAACAGATTTTATAATAGAAATGAGTGCAGGATCAAAAATCGCATTGGAACTCATTTCCACTTCCCATTTAGAGTTGGTTGACTATTAATATGTATGTGCAAGATTCTAAATTAGAAGGATTTTAGAGGTGGATTCAAAATCAGGGTTATTCGCCTTTTACAGAATATTTACATATATTTATATGCGAGACTCTGAATTAGGAAGGATTTTTGAGTTGGTTACAAAATTATGGTTATACTATATATATATATATATACATATATATACCTATATGTATCTATATTATATTATGACTACATATAATTATGACAAATTTTGATTTTTGTTGTCAAAATTATTTTCTATTTCAATCGGAATTTTAACTCACTTTAATGGAACTTCTGTCCTTAGCACAGAAACAAAAGCTCCAATGACTATGGCTATGGTTCTTTTGGCTATGGGACTTTTGACGGTCCCCATTGATATGTTAAGTTTTAAATAATACCAGAATATGTAAGTATATATATACGTATATGATGAAGAATAGAATTTTGCTAAAATTTTAGAACTTACAATGAAGTGAAATGAAATATTTATCCAAAAAAAAAAAAAATATTTAACGAAAAGAGTTGCATTTTTGGTCTTTTAATACAATTTACCTTTAATTAAGGTAATGCGTTTAATAATATACTTATTTTAGCCATTGGTTTTTTATTTCATATACATTGTCTAATGCCATATATAGCTTCAAACTCATATCATGTTAGATTTGTTATACAAATCACCAAAATTAATGATTAAATTAGAGTTCAAACCATGGAGTTTTAAATTTTATTTGGATACAAAAAACTAAATTTCTAACTGTGCCAAAATAGAATTAAAAGTAAATTGCATAATTCAAAATTTATTTTGGTGAAAAATTTTAGTGATACGTACCCCAAATCCCACATAATTTGGGTAATAATATTAAAAGTCAATATATTTGAATGGCCAAGTTTTTATAAATTTAACTAAAGATTCAATCCTTTAAAATTAAACACACCATATAATGAATTTTTAAATATATATGATACAATATATTTTAAAACTTATATAATGAATGAGAAAAAATTGTTCATTTTAAATTTTAAAATAAATAAAAGTTGCAGTAACCAAACTATATACAAATCACATTTTAAAAAATAATATTAAATAAAAATTTTGATTAGAAACATGAAGGTAAAATTTTTAATTAAAATTCTTTCGTGTTCACAAAACAATTTAAAATTACATATATGTATATGCAAATAATATCCTTATATCCTTGAAATTATTTTTATATAAGTATTTTATAAAAGAATTATATTACCTATCCTGAAAAATTCTAATTGAAATTTTTTTGAAAAAAAAAAAAAAAAAAATACCAGGAACAGAATTTTTGTACTCGAATTATAAATCGATTTAGTAAGTAAAAAGATGTTTTATACGTTATCATCATGAAAATTATCCTTGACGTTAGACTTGTATTAAATAATGTTAATATGTAAATGGTATAGTTAATATGTAAATGGTATATCAGAGTCATTTAATTCAAAAAAATTGTTATTGTTTAATTCGTCACGAAACTTTTATGTATTTTCATACAAAACTTTGAAACTGATTATTATCAACTCTATACAGATCTTGAGAAATGTATAAATTTCCCTATATATTTTGACAGCTTTCAAAGTGACATTTAACAGTCAAAAATCATCAACAAATAAAACCAAAATTTGTACATTTTTTATTGTTTTACATTTAAAATAGTTGTTAAAAATTTAGCAAATTTTTGGCCGAGACAGCATAAGCATAAGTTCTTAAAAATTATACATTTTAATATTGTTTTTGTTGCAAACAAAAAGTAAAATGACTTTTATTCAAATCAATTTTTTTATTTTCTTATTTATGGTATGTACAAATGTCAAAATAAACTTTTAAATCGAGTTAATTTGCATATGTCAATAATTATTTTGCTAAGCTAAAATTTATAGATAAAAAAAAAAGCTGAAAAAACTTTTTGAAGCGCCTCAATGAATTGGAACAAACAAAGACTTGGTATAATGAAAACTGAGATAAAAAGTTAAATTATATATGAAAAGAGTAAAAATATATTTTAAAAACATACAAAACGAAAGATATCGCAAATAATAGGAATTTTCACATTTCCACACATATACACATATTTCTATACATTCTAACACAAGATTTTATTAGATTATTATTGTTATTATTATTTAAAGGATATCAGTATCTCATCAGCGACTTTTTAATGTAGATTTCTATTTTATATTCCCTCTATTACTATACGTTTTCATTTTCACTCCACTTTTAATACTCCTTTCAGCCCTATTGCCTCTAACAAATTGAAGATCTACTACAATTTATTGTAGGCAGTTCATCTTCTGTAAAGCAATATGCTGTTATTATAGGTGCACATATTTTGCTAGAAGTAAAGCTCCGCCGTATTTAAGTATGTGTGCTAAAATTCTTCTTTTACAATTCGATTTCTATCAATAGATTGTTGTTTTTATAAGATAATCCTATTTTATATTTAAATACATATATAGATTTTTTATCAAGATTTGGTTTTGGAAAAAATCTGAAAATATGCCCTAAACGCAAATAAATTAAAATCTCATAAAAAAAAAAATCAAAGTATGTATAGTTAATGAAATTTTTAAAATTTTTAATTATTAAATTTTTAAATCATCAACTCTTACTTACTTACACCTCTTCAAAACATCATAAATAAAATTTTATTAGAATCAAAACTATAATTATTTCAATATTGAGACAACAACTATAAAAATCAGAAGCTGAACTTCGAGACAAATCAAGACGAAAAAAAAAACAAAAAAATAAAACAAAAGTTAAAATTAAAATCATGTAAAATCAATGATCAAAAATGGAAGCTATACATCAATAATTTTGTAACAATTTTCCCAAGAAACACTAACCAACATACAGAACAACAATAAAAATAAAAATGTCTTAAATCATAACATCTTCGATAACATTTTGACGTTATCTTTATTTTTTTTTTTGCATAAATGTTAAGTTTTTTTTAAAGTTATGAAAGATGGGCTTGTTAAGAATGCATTATGATACAAATAATGTTGGTATATTATATGCATGTTACAGGATATACAAGTAAATTTATATTCCATTGAATTTATATCTGATTTATAAAATCTTTTAACCTTTAAATTATGATTGAATATATATTAAAAATGTATTGGAGTTGCCAGGTGGTTTTTTTTTCTTTTTTGTTAAAAGAAGTATATAACAAAAACATTTTGAATTAAAATTTAGAAATTTAATTTTTAAGAAAAAACAATTTTTGAACAACCCATCTAATGGGTGGAAGATAACATATCCATATATCAGAGAGATTTTAGTTATGTCACATGGAAGACTTTTATTAGTTGAAAATATATATCGTGTTACTAATGTGCTCTTTCTCTTTAGCACATTTAAGTAGGTAAAACTTTTCCTTTTATATGTAAAATGCATACAAGATGCAAATTTATAATAAATGTAAAAGACAGGTGATTATTATTTAAAATAATATTGCTATTTACATAATATATTTTACATTGTACATGACTAATGTGATTTAACGTCAGAGAATTTTTTGTTTTTTTAAATTCCCCTGTCAATTTTATGCTGAAATAATAACTTGTCACTTATTTTAAGCTTGAATGACTGGGTGCATGTTAAACTTCGAGGACAAATAATTCTTTTAATATTTTCGAAGAATACACAAAGGTTTTATCGAAATAAATTTTACATGCGGATGCATGCATCCAACATGAACGTACGCTAAAACGGTAAACGGAAATAACTATTTTTAAAATATTTCTGTGGTGGTCATTTGTAATTGTTACACATTTGTAATTGTTACAAAAGAATTTTATAAAGTAATAATTTAATTTACCTTAGAATTTTCTTATAAGTTTAGTATTGAAAATTCAATTAAATGAAAATCAAAAATAAATGTCAAGGAATTGATTGAAATTTAAAATTTTCTAAAATAGTTATGTACAGATTTTGCAAAAACTAAAAAAAGATCTTTTCTATATAAAGATCTAAAATAGTGTTTAAGTGCTATAATATCTGGCTTTTTTTTATAGAGTGTTATAACTATATACATTTATGCATTTCAATTTCTTCATTGTTATTCATTTTCTTATATGAAATTGCATTGTTTTCAAAATGAACGAAAACAAAAAAAAAAAACAAAATATATATGAATTACAATTTTATATTAAGAAAATAATAATTTTCCGAGGGCGTTGTTATCCTCCATTTAGGGCATTTCGCAATATATTTTCATTTTTATTTTCATGTTTTATAGTAAGTTACTACAAACATATATATATATATATATAAATGTAAAAATATATATATATATATAAATGTAAGAAATTGAACTGATATTTACCTATATATATCTTTTATATAAATTAAGTCATGATGGAAAGAAAAATTAGTACATGAATTATTAATATTTAAAAAAAAAAAAAAAAAAAAAACAATAAAAATAAAAAATATATATTTTTATATAAAATAAAATATTCATGAAAGAAAATATAAACAAGATAGTATATAAAATCAAAAGTTTCTACTGTAAGCATTTTCCAAATCTTTAATATAATTTATTATGTAAAAATAATGGTTTTTAGAAGCGATTGTGTTTTTTATAAGAAAATTGATTATTATAAAAATTAGGGTTTAATTTTTAGAATTTTTTTTTTGTTGAATAATTGATCAGAAACTTTTTGTAATTATACAGGATGTCCCAATAGATTTTTTTTAAACTGGATAATCGAGAATACCGACACAAACAAAAAACTGGTTTGGATTTTAGTTGATTTTAAAAGTTATATAAACGGAAAAAGATATGATTTTCTTTTTAAAAACAAATGTATGAAAAACTTTCAATAAGTACCGTTATCTCGAAAATTTATAGGAATTAATCCCCTTCTTCGGGAACTATACTTTGTTTATTTCGGTATCCCCGAGCACCCAATTCAAGCAAGATTATTTAAGAGTCACATCTCTAGAAATTATGTTATAACAAAATCCTATTTAATTAACAAAATAATTTGCACACATATGTATAATTGTTTGAAGATTAATTTATGAATCAACCACAATTTAAAAAATGAAATGTTTACAGGGTGAAAATATTAATTTTCAAAATTTTCGGCTGGTTATAGGTGCGCGCCGCATTATAGAGTAGTGGTTTGAATACAAAAAAATTTTTTAAAGGTAAGTTATACATATTTTAAAAGAGTTCCTCCTCTCAAGTTAACAATTACAAAATTTTACCTTTAAACTTTTAAGAGATGCAAGAGATGTAAAAGGGTTAAAAATTTCCTGTCATAAGACCATTTTAAATTCTAAAAATATTTTATAAAACTAGAATTTTCAGAATAATTATATATTTATATCAATATACTAATAGTTGCATTTTAATTTTAATTACAATGATATAAAAACTAATTACATAAGTATTTACCATGATTTCTTATATTGACAACAAAACAAAAAAAAAACAAAACATAATAAGTACATAATTATTTAATTTCAAATACTAAATTACAAAATTATTTCATTAGAATTTATTAAGAGTATATAATTAAAACAATTATAATGTAATTGCAACATTTTAAAATCATGTAAAAATAAAAACTTTAATCTATAGATACTTTAATTTTAGATTTTGATTCTAAAATTAAGATAATTTTGAATATTATTTTTAGAGTGCTATACTTACTAAATTAAATACTTTAAAAAAAAAAAAAAAAAAAAGATAAATTAAATTAAAACTGAACACTTATGTTGTACTTACAAAATATTAACTATACCTCATATTAAAATTATATTTCAAGCGAATGTCACCCTTTCGAATTTAAAAAATTAAAATTATTTATGTTATTTATATATATGTAATATTATATAGTTTTTAAGATTTTAATTACAACTTTTTATTATTAATTTTTTCTTTTTTTTTTTAATTTAATTTTTCATTTTATTCTATGAATGGATCATATGAAAAAAAAGAGGTACTTTAACCCCTTAACGAAATACCAAGAAAAAAAAAAAAAATTTGTTGTACTTTAAAATAAGTAAATATAATTATGCATTAATTATTACAACAAACAAAAAAATATGCTCAAATTCATAACTTTTTATTTTATGTTTTTGGATAATTTTCTATTGTTTTGATTGGATCGAAATTTTAATCAAAAAAAAAAAAAAAATATAAAAAAATAAAATCCAACCGCATATAATCTTCTGCTTAGTTGAATATTTTTCTCCATCAACAACCATCTATAAACAAAACAATCACCATCCTTCAATTTTTTTTTTTTTTTTGCACCATCCATCATTTAATTAAACCATCCTATCATTGTAAAAACCCCCAACAAATATTATATTTACATCGGAATTAAAGATACGGGGAGTAGTAAATAAAAACAATTTTTCTTTTTTTTTTGTTTTTCTTATTTTTTTTTTTTTAATTTTCAATTCTGTATTGACCGGAAATATTTCTATAATTTTTTTTATTTTTTTTATTTTGTTTTTTTTTTTTATTACGAAATAAATTTTATAATTTTTTTTTTTTTTTTTATAAGTAGTATTAGTAGGTTGCAGTAGTGTAGCTAACAAGAGGTCCTTCATTTAGATTTTCAAAAAAAAAAAATTATATACATATATTTGTATACAAATGTATATATATAAATACATAAATATGTAAAATATTGTAAATAAAATAAAAACAAAAAAAAAATAGGGAGAAAATGTAAATTAAGGAATGCAAATAAATGGAATAAGGGAGGAAGAGATTGAATTGAGTTCGAAGAAATATTAAGGATATTTTAACCATATATACAGAAACAACAACAAAAAAACAAAATTAATGTAAAACTCTCTCTCTATACATCGTTTAGTGCTCACTATACTATATTCGTTAATGCTTCAAGAAGTTTTAATAGTATATTTATATACAATATAAAAAATTTTTTTTAAAAAATATGAAGAAATTTAAAATATAGGATATTAAAATTCTTTATATACATATATATATTTTAAATTTGATTTGATTTAATAGGGGTCTTGTAAAGGAAACTTTAAAGTAGATGAGTTTTGGAAGAAAATAAATATTTAACTGATTAAAATAAAAAAAAAAAAACCACTATTCGCTAATTAAAACTTTAATGATAATATTGAACTTTATTAATTACTGTTATACATATAGCATCACTATACCTTTTAATAGCAAATACCTCTTGACAGACAGAGCTGTTTATACTTTGAGCTTTATACTTTTTTACTTTTGAGCTTTTATACTTTTGACAGAGCTGTTTATACTTTAAACTCTTAATATCTCAACCAAAGCACATTTTTACCGCAATTTACCTCTCTCTCTAATTGCTTCATACTAATATAACCAACTCACTATCTAAAACCTAATCTATAACTTGTATGATATCGTTAAATTCAAGAAGAACATCAATATATTTATTTTAAATAATTCTCCTAAACAAACTTCACATATTTCACAATTTCCTTTATTCCTATTTTACCAATCCCCAAACTAAACAGTACATTGTACTATATAGGTTCTAACATAATGTTTAGTTTAAAAGAGCCGATCTGGGGTTTGGTTGGTTAAAATCCAATAATATCAAAAAGAATTCGGGCGTTGATCTTATTGATGTCCTTTGAGATTCCATCTATACTAGTCAAAAAAAAAAGAAAAAACTTCAAAATATAGTTATACTTAGACTTAGTTTAAGGTTTTCATTATAGTATATAAATTTACTTGAAATCATATTTTATTTTTTATATAATAAAAAAAAAAAATATGATATTATTATGCTATTTCTAGAAGTCTAAAAATTAAAATGAAGGATAATTTTATTTAAAAAAAAAAAATATATATGAATTTGATTTATAAAATTGTGAATTTAAATCTTATCTTAAACTCTTATACGATTAGCTTTTAGTACAAATCCATTTAAAACTAAAAATAATAATCATAACATACATTTTATAAAAAAAAAAAAAACAAATTTAATTTTAAATCAAGGATTTAAAAATCATTAGCAAAAATAATAACAATCTGAATAGCATATCCTTATTTTTTTTTATTTTATATGTCGTTATAATTTTTAACTTTTAAAACTATATGTATAAATTTTTATATATATAAAAAATATTTATATAATTGTATTTATTATATATAATAAATATAATATATATGTATATATGTATATATAATTTTTTTTATATATATAGGTATTATAGTATTTGTTTTAAGTAGGTAGGTTAAGTGAAAAGTGCATAAAATGGAAATAAATACTGTTTTGTTTTTATAGTTGTTGTGTTTTGGATTTTTTTTTATTCTTAATTCTATACATACTTAAATAGGTTGGCAATGAATGCAGCAATGGATTGATGGGAAGAGTTGTACCTATATATATATATATATATATTCATAAAATTATAAATATAATATGATTTTTTTTTTATTTATTATGAAAGCCTTCCAGGCTTTCGAGTTTTAATACATTCTATAAAAAAAAAAAAAAAAACAATCCCTTCAGCTAAAGAAAAGTATATAATAATAGTAAGAAAAACAAGGAGGAAAAAAAAATATATATACACAATATAAAGTAGATTATATATATAATTATTCATCATCATTCATTTTATAGTAAGTATCAGGAAAACAATTTATCCCCTACTTGGATACAAGTATATGAAAGATTTATTATGTTGTAAAAAAAAAAAAACAATAACAACAAAAAACAACAACAACCACTATAGTATAAATTTTTTTTTTAATCCTTTTTTTTTTTTTTTTGTTGAATTCCTGTCCTGTTTTTCTTTTTCTCATATAACATCAACACCATCATCATTTCCACAAAATTATCATTATCATCATCATGAGATTGAATCAACTTAACCTCTATATATAGATACGTAAATATATATATTGTATATAATATAAATTTTTACACAAAAAAAAATTTTTCTCTTGTTCTAAATTTATTTTTTTCTTTTTATATTTAATTGAAATTCAAAATTGTTTCTTCCATCCATTTTCCTTACCAAAAGAATGATCATCATCATCATCATTATCATCAGAATTCACATAAAAAAATAACATCTTTATTTAAAAATATAATATAAATTCTAAACTCATACCATTTATCATTGAATTCATTCATTAACCATATAAAAATCATGTTAAACCAAACCAACCAAAGAATCAACTATCTATCCAATCTCAATCCAATCTCTAATTTAATCCAACCATGATATGAAAATCTAGTTATTCAACAATTTTTATTTAACCATTAATGCATAAATGCATCATGTTTTTATATACATATTATATATTATATACAACATATTAAATTTAGCAAAGAAATTTCTTTCCCTAACAATTTTTTATTCTTCCATTGAAAAAAAAAAAAAAATTGAATGAGTAAAAAATAAAAATAACCCCTGTTTTTCACCTGTATTTATTTTTTTTTTTTTTTGTTTAGTGGGAACTTTTCAATTGTAAAATGTTGAGCCTATCTAATAAAATCCATCTATTTATCCGTTATCCTTGTACAACTTCTACATCCTATGTTGGTTCATAATTTTATTACTTGTTAGTTCATTTCTTTTATTTATTTTTATGATTTAATTTTAAATAGAAGGAGCCACAACAGGAACAAAAACTGCTATACAATTTTATTAAATCAGTGATCGACAACCTTTTCATTTTTGTACATATTAAATACTGAAAAGTTCTTAAGATTTTAAAACAAGAATTTTTTTTTTCTCATATATACTTATGGAATAAGGATGAAATTTAAATGATGAAATGTCTGTTAAAGATTTCTTAACAGATCTTTTTAATTTTAATCTTTAATCTTTTTTTAACACATTTTTCAAAAAAATTATCAATTTATTAGTTTTACTCTGTCTGTTCCATCGTCTTTTTACAAAACTTCTACACTGTTTAAGATGTAGCAATGATGTAACAATGTAACCATAGGTAGATGTTATTAAAATGTTAATGTTATGGAAGAACTTTTTTTTATGTAACTCTCAATTCATTATGATGATACAGCCTCCCCTCGAGGTTGAAAAAGATCTATATCCAAATGTCTATAATATCATAGGTTGTTTTACAAGAAGTTTTTTTTAAGTTAAAGTTTAAGTTTAAAGTTTAGTTAAAGTTTAAGTTATCAATTTTTAATATTGATAAATTGAATTATATCAATATTAAAAATTATATATTTGATGGGAATTTAACGTTTTATGAAAACAATATTATGCAAGATTTTTATTGCTCCAAATCTCAAGAACATTTTTAGACAGAATGTTTTAATTTTGAGAGGAGGAAGATTTATGAGAATTAAGTTAGCTCAGACAATTTTTGTTCTTCATTCTGTTTAAGATCAATATGAGGTCAAAAATCGAAAATTCTATATTTAAAGCTTCACTAGTATGCATAAATATGTTAACTACTTTTCTTAATTATATAACATTACCTTCAGAGTACGAAAAAAGTGTCTCGTGATTTTTTACATTTTTTACATAAAAAATTCGAAGAAAAATTACAAATGTATTTTGATGTAAAAGTAGTCGCAAACAAAGTACAGTCTAGAATTCTTTTTGAAAATATGAGCCTTTAAATATCTTTGGTTTTACATTACTATTTACAACTTTGTTATACTTCTTCATGTACTCGTTTATTCGTATATAACTAAGCCGATTCAAGCCGACTAAGCCGACTAAGATGATTAAAAGTCATCAAAAACCTTACATATATTAGATAGTTTCTGTTCTTTATTATAATCTAGAAACTAGAAACTTTATTTATTTTAGTTTTTAGTGCTTAGTCGAATCTTGAACTACACAAATACCTCACTTTTTAAGATCAACCAATTTTTTATTTTTTATAATTATAACAAATTTTAAAAATAATTTTAAAAAATAATTTGTTTATACGTTTCGCAATCTATAGATTGAATTGTGGTCTGTCCTGTTATAAGATTAAGAGGGTACAATAATTGCAAGGTACATTGATAGGAAAAAATTAAAATTCCATTCTATACATAAATTATTATTTTATGAAACAGAAAAAAAAAAATGTTTAAGTTTGAACTCAATGATGGATATTTAAATTGTTACATAATAAATGAACGGGTTGATGGATGAATTAATATTGATGGTTGAATGAATATAGTTAAATACTATAGTTATTTACATATAAGTGTAAGTATATATATATTAAAATACCAAAGAATCAACCAACTATTAAAAGTAATTCTAATTTTTATTTTTAATTGTGTGTGTATTGAATTTTATTAATTCATTCAATCTTGAAAACAAATACATCATGTAATTAAAACCTATACCCGTTTTTTTTTTTTTTTTTGTTATACATTGAATAAGATATATACCTTACCTTAAGAATACTCAACCAAATAACTAACTTATTCATTAATTATCCATCCAACCATTAATTCACTGAAAAATTGTAATATTTTAAAATTTCATCATTGTTTTCCTTTCACAATGGTTTTTTTTTCCTTTTTTTTTTTTTTTTTTTTTTTCATTTTGCAGATCCTGTAATTTCTGATTTTAATATAAAGGATACGGTCAATTATGCAATGATGGTAATAATGAAAAAAAATTAAATATTAAGAACAGTAAAAAGAAAAAATAATTAAAAAAACTTAAAACAATAGAATGTAAAAAAAAACAAAATTATTATTATTTTTATTTTGGATAAAAATAAGTCCATAAAAAAGTCAATGAATTTAAAGAAAAAGTTTTCTAGTTAGTTAAAAAACAAAAAAAAAAACCAGCTAAGTAAAATAATAATAAAAAAAAGAACAGTTAAGAATTATTTATAATATATAAAATGAAAAACTCAAAATTAAATTATTTATTTTAGTTTTTAGTGCTTTTTTTGTTTTATATTGGAACACCCTGTAGTTCGAAACTCAAGATAACAAAGAACGGAGGTAAAAGAAGCGGATAGTTAATAATAAACAAAAACTTGTTCCGAAGGAGGAGGGGTCTATTTTTAATAGTTTTAATGGTTTTTGATATACCCGCCTAAAAATTCGCCCCTGATGTACAACATAAAAGACTCGTTTAAGTATCGGTAGCTAGCTGAATCTGTAGTCTTTTATACAAATTTCTCAACCTTTATCTAGCTATCTTAGTTTAAGAGTAACAAACTTAAATTCTAAAACTATTGATATTTTTCACTGTTTTTATAAAATAACTGTAATTTTTGTATAAAAAACGGTTATTTATGTACCAATTTTATTTCATTTTTAAAATCAACAATTCCTCATCTTTAATTTAAGTTACATATTATATTTTTCTCATAACTTTTATCGCTTTCGAGATAATTATCTAAATATTACAATAATTATCTAAGTACACCCTGTATATGTACTTATATCTATATATACAGGATTCTTGGACTGACTAATTTGAAATGCTTATCATTTATTTATTTTTAAAGTTTTTTATTTTTTTTTTTTTTAAATGAAAGTAAAAATTATTAAATTTTTTTTAAGCTAAGTGTGAAAAATGACATCCTTTAAATGGCTTCCATTTTCCTGTTGGCAGTTTCTGTGTGAATATTCTGAAAAAATCTTTACATCTTTACGAACTATTTTTGGTAGTAAAACTGAAGAATATTTAAAAAATTGCCAAAACGAACAGAACAATAAGCTTCATTCGAATTGAAGAGAAAATATTTAATAAACAAAGGATTTCAAAAGCATAGAAAAACAAAACAATCCAAAAAAAAAAACGTGCAAAAATAATATAATACCATTTTACATTTTCAAAGCCTTGCTTCTTATGTCCCACCAGCGGTAACAGGTCACGTAAATCTTTTAACTACAAACCTTATGAAAAAATGGGGACTGTCGCCGACATCAAATCCCCGCTAAACTATTTATTGAAACTCTGATTTTGAAACCAATTTTAAAATCTCTCCTAATTATTTTTCTTACATAAACTTCAATGTTTGTGATTCATAATACCCTAAATTTTTTTGTCATGTTGTGTCCCATAGCTGGTAGGACATATTTCCCTTCCACTATAAGCCATAAACTCTTAAATTGTGTTTGGGGTATCGCTGGTGGAACATACTTCCTAACAATATTTCAGTATTATGGCCCAGGACCTCATTATACGTCGCCGATAAATTTATAAAAAAATTTAAACACTTCGCAAACACTTGGTACAAATTTTAAAACAATTTTAAAACAGTCAAAAAAATGTTAAATCAGTATTAAATGTAATAAAATCATGAAATTTTTTAAATTGTTAATTTTAGCAAAATAACTATAGGAGTGAATAAAATTTTACTTTAAAATCTATAACTAAAATAAAAATCTTCACATATTTACTTAATATTTATTTCTGTACTTATTTACATATTATTATGTACTTTGGGTATATCAGTTATATACATTCATATTAACCTAGAGTAAAATATTTTAGAATAGCAATTGCTATATACCTATATATATATATATATATATATATATAAATATGTTTGTTGTTGCATATGTTTTATTTGTATAATAAGTATCACAATTACTTTAAAAAAACACTAAAAACAACAAAACAAAAACAATTTAAATAAAATACAAGAAAAAACAAAAACAACAAAAAAACATGTTTAGTTACATACATATATTTTTTTTTGTTTTACTTTTTAAAAAATGATTAAATGTAAATTGTTTACATGGAAAATAAATAAACCTAATGCATTTGCATATTATTAAAAACTTTACAACTCATTCTATACATTATTATCTTCTACATCTATATATAATATTGTATTATATACTTACATATAAATAAAAACTCTTGATTTTATTCTGTTTACCACCCAACCCAACCCAATCAATTCAACATAGAAAAGATCTACCTACATTATATATATATACTTATGTATATCACTTCTAAGCAAGGATACATTTATATATTTATTTGTACTTCATATAAATATATATGTATATATATATATATATATATATATGTATGTAAATACATACAATAAAATAATACAATATATATAAATGCATGCATGC
This sequence comes from Poecilobothrus nobilitatus, assembly GCA_947095535.1. Taxonomy (NCBI): domain Eukaryota; kingdom Metazoa; phylum Arthropoda; class Insecta; order Diptera; family Dolichopodidae; genus Poecilobothrus; species Poecilobothrus nobilitatus. The sequence goes on along the minus strand of OX352773.1, from coordinate 15,607,718 downwards.
ACTTTTAAATAAGAAATCTCGAATGTCGTGTTTGTAGGAGGAGATTTGAAAAAAAAAAAAAAAAAAAATTCAAGATATTTTTTTTATTTTTAATTTCATTCAAGGATTTGCATACTTATTTTTTTTTTTTTTAAATAAAACATTACAAGAGAAAGTTGTATTATGTTTTGTTATTATTTTTTTTTTTTTTTTGTTAAATTGCAATACTTTGGCAACATGCGGATAATAAAAAATAATAACTATAGTTTATTTTTATGTTTATTTAAATAAAGTTTGGCACTTCAAAAAAAAAAAAAAAAGTTTATTATTTTCTAATTTGCACCATTTTCTACAATAAAAATTTTTAATTAATGAAATTTATTTAAATTTTTTTTTTTTTTTTGTTTGCTAATGAATCATCAGATCATTTTTATTAACCAACCTCTGATTACTAATTAGAATTACGATAAACTTTATCAGTATTTTGTGTTTATACATAACTGTGGTTTCCAACCACTTTACAACCTGTAATCTGTAATCACAATGTCTCTTGCAGTTTTAGAAACAAGAGAAAGAAAGAAAGCATATAAATATTCCTAGAAGTATGCAATTAAAACGATATTATTTAAACAAATATATTTGCTGGTAATATTGGGAGGTACAAAGAAAAAAAAGAAAAGAGAAAAATTCTATAACGTTCAACAAATTTGATCTGAGATCGGTTAAGGGTAGGTATAACTTTAAATACAAACAAAAAAATTTAATTTAGATGTATTACAAACGTTTAATGATAAATTTAAATTCTTACGTTTTGTAAATAGAATCGGATAGAATAGGCTTTTGCTAAGAATTTCGAATGAAATGAAACGAAACTCTTTGAAACTATTAAAAGTAAGGTTAAATTTGATTTTCTCTCATTTTTTTCATTGTTGGAAAATTATACTTTTAATATATTTTGCTTATGATAATTTATTAACTTCTTTTAAAGCATATACTATAGTTATTTTTCAATAAAACTTCTTTTTTTAAACTATGTCATTTCACAGTTTCATTCATCTTGATTCTACTGTTGTATTAATATGAAAATTATTTTAAAAATTTTTTATTTTGATTATATATTAAATTGAGTTTATGAATACAAATGTATATATTTATATTATTTTTAATTAAATTTGTATATGTATATATATTATTATATATATAAAATATATATAACAATATTATTTTCAAAACTTAATATAATTTAAAAAAAAAAAAAAAAAAAAAAAGTTATTTTTCTTTTTTAATTCTTTTAATTTCATTTTAGAAAAAAAAAATATATATTAAATTATTAAGTGAACTATATTTAATTATACAAATTGCATATGAACATAATTAAATATATATATACATTCATACAATAACAATATACATATACATTTTAATATACTGTAAACGATTCCTTGGTATATGTAGTTGGAAGGATTTCGGAAAATTCTGTCTGTTTATGTATAGGTTAGTTTTTGTTTATTATATAATTAAAAATAAGTATATTTTTTTTTTATTTTAGAAAATTTGGATAATTCTTATACTGTTAAGGTATTTTTAAATTTAATTATTATATTGAGATGAGAAATAAGTTCTGTTCTGGGTAATGGTAAGAATATGACGTATAAAACAAAGAACGAGAAAAAGGAAATAAAAGTTTAAAGTACGTTTTTTCCGTAATTTGATTTTTTTTTTCTTTTGGTTTTGGTTTTTTCTTATTTATTTTATAATTATAAAATCACTTAATATAAGTGGAAGGAGTATGATATATATATATATATATACATATATATCAAATGAATTTATATGCAAATAAATTTTATATTTATTTAAAATATATATATATACATATACATATATTGAAATACTATATATATTGACATATTAACAATTATTTATGTTGTTTATAATTCAATTTCCCACGTGTGCTATGTATATATAAATATACAGTTATGAACAAAAATTAAAATTGACAATTGAACGACAACAACTACTAACAGAGATGGTAACTATAAAAAATTTACAAAAAAAAAAACAAAAATTTAAGAAAAACTATAAAAATTAATGAATTGATACGATTAATATGAAAAATATCCTTTTTCACATCCTTACTCATCATATTATTATAAAAATAAGTAGTTAAATCTGATCAAAATGCGCAACTATTTTTAAGATTATATGATAACTAGTACAATATGCCCACAATCAAAAAATAAGTATACTAAAAACAGTAGTTATTCCTATTTTTCAAGCTTTTGATTATACAAAAAAAAAACTAATAAACAAAAATCAGTCTACTTCGGGATTTCATCTATATCTATCTTCACCATGTTTCACCATGAAATCATGATCTATACTACCATGTTTCACCATGATCTATACTAACTTCACCATGTTTTTAAAAGATATACACTAAAATCCTGTTTAAACTCTTTTGTTTTATTTCATATTATTTTTATTCTGGAATGACCAGCAAACATTTTCCAAATTATCTGTTAGTATAAAATTGAAAGATACTTTTAAGAATATTTTGTTATGGTTTAAAATTTAGTTCTATTGTTTTTAAATCTGTGAGTATTCTGTGGGTATTTTTTTCTTCTTTCAACTCTTAGATGAAGCATTCATTAAGTGGCTTATATTATAGATTAAGTTATTTCAATTTCAACGGCTTAGTATAACTATTATACAAGATTATCTAACATAAATATGAAATTTGTGCGCCATCTATTGTTTAATACAACAATTAATTTTTTGATTTATTTTATATATTAAAGATATTAATTTTTACGACATGAACTATTATACGATATAAATTACTCATACTGGATATGATGATGATCTGACCGTGGCTTAAATTGGAAATCTACCGATTGAAATGATAGCTACTTAAGTACTACGTTATTTTGGATTTTCAATCTATGTTTATATTTATATCTTTTTTATATTTTGCATAAAAATGCTCGATTTAGAAAAATATTTATTCAATATAAAAAATTCTAAAATGAAAAACTATGAATTAATGACTAGCCATTTATGATAATTGATGTTTGACAATAAATTTTAAGTTGAACATTTAATATAGAAGTTACATTTTAAAACTTTTTCTTAAAGCTCTTTTTAAATTGCATAACTATTTTTTGCTCGCAACTGTATATTTATATATAATTGTACATGTTATAATATTCTGTATAAATATTAAATTGAAAACAGACACGCATGCAATTAACTAAAGTTTATATAATTTTTTTTTTTTGCAAATATTTTCTGTTGCCTATAAGTATGCTTAACTAAATAAATTCATGTTAAGGATTAGAAAATAGGTTAACATTAATTTAAGCAAATATAAATTTCTTATAAGTATATTGTTTGTATATATATACAATATTTATTTATTAGCAAAAGATGCTGAAAAAAATATACTGTAAATATAATAAATATATTATGTATGTAATACATATTACATATATATATATATATTTAAATATACTTGAAACAAGTTATATAATAATAAATTTTTGCGTTATTATGCATTATTAATTAGTGTATTTTAAACAAAAAAAAAATATTAAATTGTAATATGTACTTATAATAAAATTAAATTTTAATTGGTGCTTAATGTGAAGTGACAACTTAAATTGAATTTCGTAATTAGTAACAACATTTACTTTTCTGATTTAAGGTAAAACAAATGAAACAAAAAAAAAAAAATTATAGTAAGCTTTGGTTTATTTTATTATATTTTCAATTAATGTTAATTATTTATTTATTTTAATTTATTTTTGTTCATAATAAATTTAATTAATTTTTATTTTTTTTATTTAACCGGTATGCATATATGTGTAAAAACCCACATTCTCACTGATTCATCCGACTCTATATAATGCAAAAATAATAGACATAAGAAAAGTTCTGAAATAAAAAAAATTCAGGATCTGTGAAACAATTTAAAAATGTATCCCAAAAAAAACTGAAGTTGTGAATGTTTTTTATTATTATTTTATTTTCACCAATTATAACTGAGAAAAATTTCAAGAAAGATTATAGTGCGACTTAGACACTGTAGCACTGGTTAAATTTGTATTGAATGTTATTATTGCAAAAATATATGTACTTACTATATTGTAAAGATATGCCAACTTTAGTGGGGTGCATAAAGCCATATATCATAAAGCCTCTCATTTGATTCAAAATACTTTAAAAGAAAAAACTATTAAACTCCAGAACCCAACTTTAAAATCCCTGCTAATTCAAAAGCTCAAATATACATATAAGTAAATACTCTGAAAAAGGGGAAATATCCTGATTTTGTAAACTATAAAAACCCTCAAACAATTTTCTATCAGCCTTGTGGCGGCCATCGCGGTACTTTCTTCGAGCGACTCTTCACGCCTTCCTCAGCCCTTCCTTCACAACCCCCTTCGCGCTTCTTTTGAAGGATTGGGATCTGCTGCTTTTGAGAGCGGATGCGGGAGCAACAGCCCACATCCCTTCTTTTTTTTGTTTTTCATAAAAATGTCTAAATTTTCACAAAATTTATTACTATATTTTTCATAGTCACAATTTAATATTTTTCGTATGAAAATATGAAACCTTTTTTTTTTACGCCAATGATTTCAAATTCTTTGTTCTGTAAAAACGAGATACAAAAATTATTACAAAATAATGGTTGCCCTTTTCCGGGTTCTGCCTATGTATCTATCCTGTATCTATTTTGAGCAATTTTATAGTCGGTTACGAAACCAGGGTTGTCCCTTTTTCCACAATCTTTATATATATATATATTCTGGAAAAGGCGCATATACTGATTTTGTAACCAACTCTAAAATCTTTTCTAAGTATTTTCTTTTATACATATTTCAACACGAAAGCTTTTGAAAACATTTTTCAACATCAATCATCATCAATCATCATCAATCAAACAACAATTATTCAAAAAAAAATATATTTGAATAGAGAAAAATTTAATTATGGCTCTATGGCACAAAATGTTTCATAAAGCCATAAAGTTTCATTCAAATGAGTCATAAAGCCATATTATGAAATATAATATGGCTTTATGACACCCCACCGCCAACTATACATAAATATCGATTACTAATGACTATTTAAAGAATTATAAATTAAAATGGTAATAGTAGGGAACCATGACCTGCAATCTTAGAACAATTCATTTACCTACTTACATAAAATAATGAAACTTAAGTCCTGTACCTATTCACCTAAACCCTTAAAAATATTTTTTTTTAATCTAACATAATATAAAGTTAATGACTATTAAGTCATACTCTACTTTCGAACCTTAACCTTCATTTCATTAATAAAAATAGTCTAGGTTACTACTCATTAAAAAGAATTATTACAATTCTTATCCTACCAAAGAAAATTTTTAAATATATAGGTACAATCATAGTTAATTCACATAAAAACAACTAAATATAGATATAAAGATACCGCATTTTTATTTTTTTTTTTTTTATTAAATATTTAATAAAATTTAACTATTGAATTTTATTTGAATCCTGCAATGATAATAAACTTCAAAAGGAAAATTTTTTTTTAAACATTAGTAAAATACAATATAAAATGAGAAAGAAAAAAGAAAAAAAAACATTTTTAATAATAAAAACAAAATGAGAAAACGAAGAAAAATAATTTTTACCCTTTAAAAAAAAAAATTTTTTGTTTTTGTATTCCTTAAAAAGACAGTTGACTGAACTTGAACCTTACAAACAAGAACATAGACCTATTAAGAAATACAAAAAACAGAGTCAACAAGTTTATATTTCTTTCCCTTTTCTTTTTTTTTTTATAATTTTTTTTTTTGTAACATAAAATACTTACTTATTTATTCCTTTTTACTTAAAAAAAAAAAAAAAATCTCTTTCTACATTTACAATTTATGCTTACGTTCCCATTTTTCATTTTTTTTTTTTTCATCTTTTCTTTTCTTCCATATATTAAAAATTTTCTTTCTCTTTCTCCTGTACTGTTTTTGTTTTTCTTCTTCTTTTTTTGTCATATATGTTTTTTCTGTGTTATAAAGTAAATTGCAACAAGAAAAAAGTAAAAATAAATAAATGTTGTCTCAAAAGCATCAAACATCATCAACATGATTGAAGATAGTACACAAAAAGGAAAAACAACAACAATAACACATAATATATGAAGAAGAAAGATAAGAAAGAAAAAAAAAAAGGAAAAATATTAGAGGTATCCAACTACCATATATTCACACGTGAACAAAATTTGATGTATCTACTATAAAAGTTCAGTTAAGTACAAAAATGCAATATTTTTTTTCCTAATTCAATCATCCAAATAAAAAATTTTGCAAAAATAAAAAACATGACTTTTATATTATTTAAACAGTATTTTATAGATATACACAGTGTAAAAAAGAAAACAGAAAGAGATAGAGAGTATACTTAGAAAAAAGAAAAAAAAAATGTATATGAAAGGAAAAATCACTCCTTTTAGTGTCATCTCCATTTAAAGTAAGTGAAAATAATCATTTTTTTTTTTTTTTTTAAAACAACAAAACTTCTAAAATTGTTTTTAATTTCTATCACTTCTGTTTTTAGTGCATAAAAAAACATGTTCATAGTGTTTAAGTGAACTAAAAAAATACACGTAAATAAATAAAAAAAAAAAAGTTAATTGTATGAATATACAAGTATATAAAAAATAATAGCATGTCAAAGTATTTTTAGTTAATTAAAAAAAAAAACAAATTTATTATACACAAAATTGCAGTAAGGTAAATTAATATATATATATATATGACAATCTGATACATATACATACGCACTAGTATGAATATTTTATTTAATGTTATGCCCTATAAAATATTAAAAATTAATTTTAATAATATTGTATAATTTTGTAATATATTTCAGTATATATGTATATATACACATATGTACATATATATATCAAAAAGGAGTACAGAAATAATACTGTCCAAAATCAATATAAAACGTATGTATATTCTACATCTCATACCAAATTCTAATTTAATTCTGCCGAAATAAATTTATTTTAGGTTTTTATCTTAAATATTTAATGCAATTTTTATACTAAGTATTACTAATTTTTTTTTTTTTTTTGTTTTTTAGCGCATTTCTCTGCCACATAAATGTGAAACGCAAATTACACAGCTTTTCCTTTTCAGGCGTGGCTATAAATGTCGTAAGGGGGAATAACTCTTACGAGATGTGTGGGATTCGAACCCACACTCCCTCGGTGATTACAGCGTATTTTATACACTCTTACCCACTAGGCCACGGAGGCTCCAATTTTTTTTTTTTAAGTAAGAGAGACGAAAATTCATGCAATAAATTGTATTTTAAAATACGTTTTCAAAAAGGAGTAGCAGGAATTTCAAAGACAAACTAATAAAAATAAATTTTTTTTTTTTTTAAAGTACACCTAAAGATTTAATTACAGTGAATGAGTATAAATCAGCTTCTAATTACAGAAGTTTGTTTCAAATTTATTAATTTTTCCTTTATAAAATCTTAATTGAGCCATCAACAACACAATTATATTATATACCCATGTATCTTGAAAAATCCTATGAACATTAAATTTTCATCATACATAAATTTAAAAATTTTAACATATTTAAACCCTCTGATTTTTATATAATAACGTCAATGCTATCACGTTATTTTGAAATAGAAAATGTAATGGCGGTAATCTTTATTTATCAATGCTACTGGACAAACTGACCAATTCTTAATCAAACAATTTCTTTATTAGTTCCAAAGGTTTCCTAATAAAATATATGTCTCATTTAAAGAATTCTAAAAACCCGAATCACTTATATCCTTAATGCAATTCAGTCAGTCAGATTAACTCATATTATATACAGAGTATCTAGCATAAAAATCCTATCCGTTCTTTCGGGGGCAGAAAGGAAGATAAAAACTATAGCAAAAAATTGTATTGAAAGGGAGTCTATTTTTCACCGTTTTCAAGGTATATGCTTTAAAGATTTTTAACGAATTTTCATAAAAAAAAATCTGGCTTGGCTTGTTTTGTAAAGACACATTAAAAGAAAGGCCTTGAAATCCTCCTTCTGTAGAAAGAAAATTCCGTTATTTAATTATTAGTTTGAAGACAGGATGATTTTAAAGAAAAAATGTTAATTTTTTTAAAAAATTTTCTATATAACAGAACATTATTAACAGTTTATTTTTATTTGTTTTCTTTCTACCTTTCTGCAGTAGATGGTCTAGCCGCTATACTTCCTTGGTTATAGCAAAAAGTTGGTTGTCATTTTTAATACATATTTATATCCACTTGTTCATATGAATTAAAACAGTTAATTTTCAACTCTGGCAAATTGTCATAAATAAACGACTTTTAACAATGACATACTTAGGTTAAAATATCATCAGATATCAGGGCCCAACCTAAATCAACGCGTACTGTGTATAATTTCTGTCAAAATATTTTTAAATACATGTATTTAAATTAGACCACCCGAAATACACGACGTACTGTACGTCAAGTTTTCAAAATTTTAAAATTGACAAAGCGTTTAAAATTTTTTTGTTGTTCTTTGTTATGTTGTCAAGGCAATGTTTTTAAAAACGAAAACAAAAAATAAAAAAAATTTAAAAATTAAAGTAGAAATAAAAAATTGTATGCGCGTATCAATTTTGGCGAATAAAAATTGTACTTCGTACGCTTTTATTTAGGTCGAGCCCTTAAGCTCTTAATCATTCAAGACATATTTATGGTAACATGAATTTATTGTCAATATTTTCAGAAGGTAATATTAACCCCTCTGTTGGTACCATTACAAAAGTTCATTATTTTAAATTAATAATAGCGTGATCGCTAATCTGAAGTATTTTTATCCTAATTTTTTTCTTTGGATTTTTGTTTCCTATATATCTTCTGACTTGATGAAATTGTATCTCTTTGAAATTATATCGATATAAATCTAATGCGACGAGTCAGAAAATGAATAATCCACCAATTAAATTACCATCCTTATTAATATTTATTTAAAGAAATTTAAAATTAATGTGTTATTAATTTTTCTGTTTTTATCATATCTCAAAAACGCTAAAGGATAAAACCCCTTTCTTCCATACATTTTTTTGTAAATTTGTACCTAGTTCTCCGCCATGTAATGTTTTGCTAATATTTACCTCCTTTGCCTCTTCCAAAATATGCAAACGCGTTTTGGCGTTCTTATGCAACAAACTCTGTATAGTATCTGTAAAGTTTTAATTGTATGTATTTATAACATACCATTAAAGTATGAATTTTTTAAAAAAAACCAAAATAAATTTTAACTTATGCTAAATAAAAATTTAAATAATTTCTTTAAAAAATCCTTAATAAGTTTCAAAACAAAATCTTTATGTCTCAGTTCATTATTATCCTAATTATAAATCAACTATTTTTTAATATCTAATGTAAAGGTTTTAAAAAAAAATCGGGAAATATTCTAATATAGATAATATTATTGTATTAGTGGTCAACTTAATATAATTATTGAAAGTTTACCACAAATCAAAATCTAATAATTTTATTTTACTAAATAAATTTGGAGTAATTTAATTATATAAAATATTAAAAAATAAAAATAACTTTTGTTGAATATTAATCAAAAACCAAATTAATTTTTTTTTTACCACTAATCAATAAAATTTTTTTTTTTAAATAAGCGCCAGCCAATCCTATCAAAAATTTAAATACATATTGCTTTTAAAGGATAACCCTAATAGAATAATCTTTTATGTGGTTTTATAATAAAGCCACAATATAATAAAAAAAAATTTTTTTTTTTTTTTTTGCAATTTTATCAATAATTTTTTATCTAATAAATTATTCAAAGCACAAAAATCAGGATTAATAAATAAATCAATCAAAATATATCGTCATTCTTATTGAGCACATTGACATTTTATCTCCTTTTGACTTTTTCGTATCTATATGTATTCAAATTAAATCATATTACATTGCATATAATTTTAACTAAAATAATGATTTAAATCCGGATTACTATCACAATACTGTATTTCTTTTGACTGTATCTCCCTTGCCTATATTTTCATTTAATTGTATTTCATTTGACTGGAGTTAATTTGTAACCAACTCTAAAATCCTCCCTAATAATATTTTTTACATACATATTTCAACAACAAATGGTGACTACTGCCCCCTCGCCACCAAAATTCTGCTAAACAAATTGCTAAAATCCTAAATTTGTAACAAACTCTAAAATCCTCCTTAATTATATGTTTTAGATGCATATTTCAACAACAAAACATTTAAGAGTGGAGGCTACCGCTTCTTAAATCGCTGCTAAACAAATTAAAGTATAACCCCTGATTTTGTAATGTTAACTACAAAATCCAATTATTATATTCTAATTATATGTTTTACATACAGCAAAATGGTAGTAGAAGAAATGAAATACAGTCAAATAACAATACAGGCAACTTGCAAAAAATACAATCAAATGACACTAAAGGCAAATGAAATACATCCATATGATACGCTTCCTTAAAATCCGTTATGTTTTGAATTAGTTAAGAAAATAATATAAAAAATATTTTAAAAATCACTTTTAATTTTAAAAAAATTTAAATCATCTAAACTATAATTAAATATGTGGCTATTCAATTTTAAAATATTTTAAGTTTTAATTACACAAAAATCACCAAAAATTGTGGAATGTCAAAAATGAATGTGGAATGTCAGGTATGAATTTTCTTACAATACAAAATGCAATACAAAACCTAACAAGCAATACAAAACCTAACAAGCATTTTAATAACAATAGAAAAGTTTTTAACGACTTCAATGTAAAAATTCTATGTTAACGTTTAAAATTTGATCAACTTCTGCGTGATGCCTATACGATGACTATACTTGATGGCTGGCTATAACTGTCATTGTGAATATTTTTCTTGATTTCCATATATTGAAATTTTGCCGTAGCATTTCTGCGTAATGCGGCTGTCCTCATTTTGTTCGCAGAGTTATGTAAAAATATTCTTTGCACGTAATAAAATATGTTTTAACCCTAAAAAATGAAGGTTACTAGTAACTTACTACAATACTTTTCTTATATTAAACAAAAAAAAAAAAAAAATTTAATAAAACCTTGAAGAAAAGGTCAAAAAATGCTAAAAACGATAGAAATGACAAAAATAAGATAATTATACAAAAATAAAATAAATTATAGAACAAAAACAAAAACACAAAAAAAAAAAAAACAATATTTGGGTTGGCCACGGAAATTTTTCACGAAATTTATTTAGAGCGGTTTTGCTGAATTTCAAATATATATTGATTGCTTTTTTTTAATTTTTGCTTTGCTTTATACTATATAAATGAAATATTAGAAAGATGATCCATACAAACCAAAAAGATTATATAACAATTAAAAGTTTTCAAGGATCTTTTATTATTTTAATTTGTTTATTTGCTAATGAACTTATAAGGACCTCCTATGAAGTTATAAATCTTATATGAAATGTCAAAATATTATTAGATGACTGTTTCAAGGCAATTATGAAATAATTAAAAAAAAAATGAAATATTAAAGGATACAAAAAAAAAAAAATTAATTAATGCTTTCAAATTTTTAAATAAAAAATTTATTTAAATTATCATTAAAACTTGGGTTTAAAGCATTTTTAACTTTTTAGAACATTTTTCTGTGGGAAATTCTTCTTAAAAATTTTTTCGATTTGTCGGAGGTAGATTTAAGAAATTTGCAACGTTTTGTAAGAAACTTCCAATGCTTTAATTTGGAGAAATCCTGATCTAGAGTATCACAACGGGCATCTAAATATGCCGTCACATCATCTGCAGTCTCTATTTACATATACCTAAAACATTTAAAATAAAAATTTGATTAGTGATCTCATTTGGTTCGTTGATCCTTTTCTCTTTCTGTTTACAAAACTTCTATTCTGTTTGATATTATGCAACCATTATAAAGCTAAGAGTTTCCCCTTATAGGTGGGAAAATTCTTGTTTTAAATACGTTTTCAATCTAAAAATTTCAGGACGAACAACGAATGAAAATTAAATTTGGTATTTCAATTTTCCATTATGAAATCAAACTTTTTATTTCTTCGTATCTTCGAAACATTTTTAGTAAGAATCATGAAATTTTGATAATAAAAATAAATGAGCTCAGAAAAAATGTTAGCATTTCTCAACCATTTAAGGATGAAAAAGTGATAATTTCCTATTTTCAAAACACAAGTGCAAATTATTTTTACATGCGCTTACAGCATTTCTTAATTATAAAGGGTTTTTTAAAAATTAAAGAAAATGTCGTTTTGTCATTTTTTTTTGCTTAAGTGTAAAAATTCGAAAAAAAAAATTTCCGTTTTAAATACCTTTAATTTTATACTGAATTCTTAATATTTTCTTAATTTTATCTGAAGCGATTGAGGTTTGATTTGAGACATTATTGAAATGACATATTTTGAAATTTTTTATATATCCCCATTTTTGACATTGAATCTAAACCTAACATTGACTCATTATTTTGAAGTGAGATTAATTCTATATAGAAAATGAAGGTTTTTAATTTTTTTTTTAAATTGTAAAAGGAAACTTTTCATATTTTTTAGTTGAATTGCTATTATAATTAAAATAAATATTTTTAAAACTATACCAAAATCTCCATTTTTTTTTTACAGCTTTCCTAAAGCAGTTCATTATTCTTCAACACGATTTATGAAATCTTGTAAATAATTAATCCAATTTTTTATGAAATTATTTTATAAGATGTAAAATTTACCTGTAAAGAAAAGAAAATTTTTATTAATAACATATTCGTTAATTTATTTTAATATAAAAATAATTTATACAACACTAAAAGTAATTAAGATATTCTATTGAAATACATTATACCCATCATCAAAGAATTATATGTATGTACTGGATTTTTTTTTTTTGTAATAAAATTTTAAATTTAAACATTTCTTACAATATAATTTCAAACAATATATTTCAATATTTAACATTAGAAAATTTATATTTAATTTTTAAACGGAAAAACACCAATTACATCAATCAATAAATATTTTACAATTCATAATATTTTATTATAAAAAAACAAAAGATTTTATTTAAACATTCAATCAATGTTGCCCACAAATTATTAAAATATTATTTTTACAGTAAAATGTCAATAATTGGAACTTTTTATAATAAGAAATAAATAAAAAAAATTTAACGAAACAATACACCGAACTAATCATTAGCTATCATATAAATATTCGATAGGTTTTTATTATATATCACAATACAATCAACAACATCTATCACAACCCTTACTACAGGGTGGGGCCAACTTGGACTGACGGATTTGAAATGGTTATATTCTTTTTTATTTTTTTTTTTGTTTTTTACAGATAATAAAGAACTTTATAAAATTTTATAATGTCATCATACTCAGTGCAAGAGTATGTAAAAATTGTTAAATTTTATTATGTGTTTCCGAACGTTAGTAATACTACTAACAAGTATCAGTTTACGCTGATAGCCTGAAAAACAATATTAAGAGGATTTTTAGGTTAAAACAAAAAAAAAAAATTTAAAAAGATGGGATATAATATTAATTATTTTCCCCTATATGTAGTATAGAAGATGTTGGCGTATACAAAACATTAAGTATTAATTAAATTGAAAATTCGCCAATTAACAGGCAAAAAGTTATAAAAACTACAATTTGTCAATTTTTATATATATAAAAAAATGTATATGCGTATACTAACATGAATTTCTAAACAGAGGCGATTCAGCAGTATATATCAAGTCAAGATTCAAAGTTCGGCAATTCTTTTGAATATATGGATGAATATATTTACAATTGACGACATCAGCAACATCAAACACACCGTACCGGTGATTTAAAATATCGTCCTCAACGATATTTTTATTTTGTTGGCGTCGAGGTCGTCACGTCGTCGTTGCTGGTATAGAATGAATATATTCGTAAGATATGCAATGTTATCAATTAAATAAAAAATTAAAGAATAAAATAAAATTTACGCGTAGAAAAATAAAAACTCGTTTGGCGTTATGTCTGAATAGTCTGCCGTGACGATAACGTGATTTTAGCAAAATAAATCGTCATATCCGACGACAGTATAAGTAGTGTGAATACAAGAAATATGTTGTCGTACGACTGTACGACATGGTCACGATGTCGTCACGTGCCGGTGTAGTGGGAATCGACCTTAACACTACATTATATAAATCTGGTTTTGACTGTTTAATACGAATTTTTTTTTAATGTAATTAAATTCTTAAATTTAATTATCGCTATTTATATTACATACATATTATATGATATATATATAGTTATACATGGATTAAATGATTATTGTTATTTCTTTTTATATTTGTAAGTTCACATTATATACAACTTTAAAAACTAATATGTTAAATAATTAAATAAGTATGTATATAAAAATTGAAAAAAGGGAGGGAAAAAACATGAACAATTTCTAACTAACAACATTTTGTTTTTTTGTTTTTTTTTTATTTTACATAATATGTAACTCATTAAAATATGTAAGTAATATTCAATTAAACATCGAATAAGTTTTTTATTATTATTTCATTTTAATGTTTTTTTTCTCATTAAGTTTTTTTTTTTTTTTCTTTAAAGTTTATACTAAATATGGAAACATAGTAATAAAAAACGAAATAATAAAAAATGCAATTTAAAACTAATCATAAATATGTAAAAGGTACAACAAAAACTAAATGAAAAATATATTTAAAATGCATTCAACATATGTATATAAAAAACATATATTATATACAGTTCTGGACAATTATTTATAAATGAATAAAGCTATAAATAAGAAAAAAATTATTTAAAAACATTTAATCCTTCGGTCAAGCAAAAAAAAAACAACGGTTTTCGTCAATCGAAATATCTGGCCAGAATCTTTTATACATTTTGTTTGAAAATTTACTTTAATTTCAACAATAAAAAATAATTTTTTTTTATTAATTATTAATTTTATTAGTTTTTTCGATATAACATTTTATACATCCGAGAGGAAAAGGCTGTCACCTTTTCAAATAAATAAATAAATTTTATATGTATTTACTAATTTTCTCCTTCTGTATTGTTACATTTTGTGCCAATTTATTTATTGTTCTCTCTATATGCTGAAAACAAACTGGATTTACATCCAGAAATATTTGATTTTTTTTTTTTATATATTATATCGTGTATGCGGCAAATATCGCAAGATGTTTTACTACCGATGATAATACCGCTCATGTTTGCCTTACGGGATAATATGTAACTATCAAAATGCTATCATATATTTTTTTACATATATCTCATTTATATCTGTTTTGAATGTCAAAAGATGTCAAAAAGACCCGTTAAACAAAGAATAGATAATAGGTAATTATCCTAAAATTTACGAAATATATCAAATTTCTAATGATTACTGCATAGGTAAGTACATGTAAACATATCGCATGTCTCAAACAGTTCTATCTAAAATCTTTTAATTTTGTAAAGAAGCAAAATTTTAAAATTACTGATCTCCCAACGTCTTTTCTTTTTTTATACATTTTAGATCTTTTTACAGTTCGATAAATTATAGTTTCATTAATTTCGATTAATGTCAAATTAGATATATTGAAATCTAATCCAAGGTATTACTAAAAATTTTTCATAATATACCAAGTAATTTTTAATTTTCACAGTATATATTGACGTTTCCAATCAATGGACCACAATTGTTTATGTATAATATGTATATTAAAAAATTTATGATGTAAATATGTACATCGTTAACTTTTTTTGCTTTATTATGCTATTTCTTTTTTTCATATTTTATTAAAGAGTACAACAACTGCAACAGAGAAACAACAAATAGCCACAACAAGAACAACACAACAGTCCATATATATATATATAAAAAAAAAAAGATTAACAAGAATATAAAAAAAAATGTTTGGACGTTATTGCTGATATTTTTTATTATTGTTGTTATCACTTTTGCTGCTGCTGCTGCTGCTGCTCCTAATATTGTTACATATATATTTATATACATATTTTCTTTTATACTTCATTTTCTCCTCCCTTTCTCATTTTCAATATCCATTTATTATTATTATATAATATTATTATTTATATACATACATACGTATGTATTTATTTTTTCAAGTAGGTGCTTGGTAATTTTATGTTGCAATTTAAAAAAAAAAAAAAACAAAAACAATATTGAAAATATTGTATTAACATAGTACATATATAAGAATAGCACATTAACAAGAAGAACAGCAACTACATCAATATAATAATAACAACAGTAGGAGTATAACATTGGTGCTATTCGCAATTTTTATACTTTATTTTTATTCAACTGTGTTAATTTCATATGGATATTTTCCCCCCAACAAAAATATAAAAAGCAAAAAAAAAACAAAATTAATATAAATGAACAGATTACGTGCAAGATGATGACTTTTTTCATTTGCCATCGTTCTACAATTTCTCAGATTTAAATAAGTGCATTTTTAACCATATGCAGTATGCATACATGAGCTCTAGGGCTTTTTGTTTTTCTTTTTTATACATATTTAATGTTTTTTTTTTATATGTTTTTATTTTTTTTTATTAATTTAATATGTTGTAATAAAATTACAGGCAATTATATTACGAGTGTTTATGAAGTACTTGAAAAAGATCCTGACCAAGGAAAAGAAAACATAAATTAGCAGAAAGGAAATTGATATTGGAGATGATTTGCTTATACTAAAGGCTTTTGATCGATTACTTGATTCTCTGCTCGTTACAATAAAAAAAAAAATATTAACTAAGAAGAATTAATTGTAACATTTGTAACACATGGTTAATAACATTTTTGTTTTATTGATTTCGAAAATCTAAAATTAAATATCGTATACTGTCATAGACAATTACCATATAAATATACATATATAATATATATATATTATATTTTGTTTAGGTTGGGTACGAAATTCTAAAAACAAAATTCCATTTCCAAAATACCATTTACGTAATTCCAAAAAAAAAAAAAAATCCATTTAAAAAAAATTTCAAGATTCAAAAATTAATGGCAAGCACTTTAAATAGTGCTAAAAACATTCGCAAAAAAATTATTGGAACTTTGATTTTGTAACCAATTAAAAAATCTCTCCTAATTATTTTTTTTAGATATATATTTCAACAAGACATTTAAAAGAGTGGGAGCTATCACCCCAAACCCACTGAACAATTTATTGGAACCGTGATTTTGAAATCAACGCTAAAACATTTCTTAATTAATTTTTTTTACATACATATTTTCACAAGAAAGCTTTAAAAATATTGGGGGCTACTACCTCCAAACGTCCGATAAACAAATTATTAAAACCCTGATTTAAGGGTTAAATTTATTCACCACAGCTAAGCTTTTAAAATTTGTGGTATTTTTTTTTTTGGAATTAATTTTTTTCATTATTTGGAATTTTTTTTTTGGAATTATGACACCATTACATTTTTTTTAGCTTTAAGTAAAAGAAAATGTTTGAACCTATATATTTGTAAGTTATAAAGTAGTAAATACTAATTAAAATTACATTCATCTAGCGTTACAAAACTGTAGGCTTCCAAATTAAAACAAAATAATTTATAGTTATAGATAAATCATTCTTAAATCATACAAAACGAGAAAGGGTGTATAGACTATGTGAAAAGTTTAGAGTACACGCACTAAAAAAATATACTTAATCATAATATTATTGCGTTTAAAGAAAGCGATTTCTTATATTCTTAAAACTTTTAACATTAAATCAGAGACTAATTAAATTTTATTGTAATTGTCCTACAATTAAAAATGAAATTGAGAAAACGAAAAAAAAAAAATTGAGGAATTTTATGATACCTATAGACTGCGTACAGAGTCGCACATACAGACTAAGCTTACTATAAAATATTATGTAAAAATTGGAATTGTATCAATTTAAATTGAGTGTTAAATTCATCATTTAAAATACACCAAATTTTATAAAGCTTTAAAAAATAATAAAATTTAATTATTTTTTATAGATATACGACTTAACATTCATTTAAATTTTAGAGCTAAACGAAAGTTAGTGGAACTTGTTGCGCTATCTTTTATAAAATTTCAGATGTCTATAGCTTTTTTAAATATCAAAATATGAGAATGTAAAGATCACAGCTACCCCAAATCTGTTACGTTAAACAAATCAAATTTTGCATAAATCGTTAGGATAAAACTTCTTAGATATCCAGCTTATTTGGACAATAAGTTCTGATCATATTAAATCAAATATTTCATGGCAGCTACTCAAACTCACTCGTCAAACTTGTTCAACTTCAATAGGAAAAATGGAATTTATATAAAAATAAGTAATAGATAAATAGGTTTTTCTATCAAAATGGCAATCTTACTAGTTACTAGCGTTTATTTTCTTGACCTTTTTGGAATTGTAGCCTGCCTGAGGGTCTACATAAGCTTTGATTTTAAGTACTAAATATGACTTGCTTAAATATATATTTTAATTAAAGGAATTATTTATTTTTTTTGGAAAGACATACCTTTTTTTTTCCTATGATTTTGAAATCATATCAGGCAATAGAAATGTCCTTCAACTGTTCTTTAGACAACTTTATTTTTAACACAGGTAAGACAAATTTTTTTACATTTACGGTTTTTTTTTTAAGTAGAAAAATTAGTCAGCTCGGTTTAGGGTACAATTAGGTTTTCCTACCTTTAACCTTCATTATTACACCTAAAGAAACCGTATATATAAAAAAAACTAAGGAAACTTAAAAAAAAATCACTTAATTGGAAAAAAATTTTATTTTATTAATTAAAAAACAAAAGTTTTAGTTTAAACCAAAACAAAAAAAAATCAATCTGCCTTGAAAAACATCTAACAAAAATTCATTTAAGTGTAAAGATTAAATTTTTTTTTTTTTAACTTTTAAATAAAAATACATATATATACTTATATATGTATGTATATATATTATGTATTTCTTTTTAAATAAATTTTTTAGAACTGTAATTTAAAAATCACCTAAACTTATAGTTAGTAAAATTGTTAACAAGCATAAACGAAAAAAAAAAAAAAAATAACAAATAAAACTTCTTTAAATATCATTGGTAACGATCACAACATCTTTTTTTTTTCTTTTTATTATAAAGGGTACAACCTGGCCAAACCAAAACAATTTATACAATATATGTATAAAAAAAAATCATATTTAAAAAATATTCCTAAAGGCTATCATCATCATCATCATCATCATAATCATTATAATAATCACGAAAATCCATTCTATATTGAAATTGATTCTCAAACTAAAAGATGAAGATGAAGACGAAGACGAAAACGATGTAACAACAAAAAACTATATATAATTTTTGTTCTGTTTTTTTTTTTTGCATCTCATACTCAACCAATAACTAACTTAATGTAAATCATCGTACCATTTATAAAAGGTAGGTAACAAGATTCACTAGCAGCAGCAGCATCACCACCACTACAACTTACAACAAAAAGAAGAAAAAAAAAAGAAAAAAAAATTTACAAAATAACATGAGCAAAAATTATTACAGAAACTCATAACGAGTGTTTAAAAACGTTTTTTATTTTTTTTATTTTTATGCACAATACAAACTAGAATACAAGATGATATTGCATCAAGGCAACATCATACCATCATTATAATCATCATTTATAATATACATACATTTTTTTCGTTATCAACAACAGTATCATCATCATCATTATTATTATTATTATTATTTGCACATACACACATATTACAAACATACATATTAACAACAAGGATATTATATAATACATATATATAGATATATATATATGTATATATATATATGATGTATATTTTTCGTTAGAAAAGGCAACTTAAGCCAGAACAACTTGAGCAACACCATAATGGTCTAGAGGAGATGAATAATGGAGAAAAGAAAAAAAAAAATTTTTTTTTTTGCACACAATATTTTCTTTTTTTTTCATTCCCTTCTCGAATATTGTGTTCTCTTTTTTTTTTAAAGGTTTCTCAATTTTTTTTTTTTATTTTATATTTTTAATTTTCTTTTAATATTTTTTTTTTGTTTTTATTTTTTTGTTTTTGTTGCCCAACTCGTTAGAACAATATTTTGTTCTTATTTTTTAAGCCTTTAATAAAATTTTCTGTTAACGGAGGATAGCATCAACAGCAGCTAACGAATTATTAGTACAAATATTCTATACACATAGGTGTGTATGTATATATAATATATACAGTGTATAGAATATAATATAAACACTATTACTTGATCAGATGCATCCGGACAATTTAAGTTAACTGTACAGTATTTGTTATAGATATTGTTCAATATTGTACTCTATCAATATCCAATCAATATTTGTAGAGTAATCAAGTATTCTATTCTATTTATTTTCTAAATTTTATTTAGAATGGCGGATCTTTTTTAATACATATAGGTACAAAACATATAGGTATAGGTACAAAATAAAAAATTTTAATTTTTTTTTAATTTTCCACAATTTTTAGAAAAAATATTTAAATAAGAACATATACGGTTTTTTGAATTTCTACATTATTTTTTTGAATTTATAAGAAAAATTTTAGAAGCAAAACTTAGAATAAAGCCAAATAAAGAAAAAATCGTTTTTCCCTTGAAATGGGTATAGGTATTAAAACTACATATTTTTTCACATATATCAATTTAAGCTTCATATGAAAAAAAACCGTTAGAATGACTTTTTGTTCATAAATTAAAAAAAAAATTAGAAAAAATCAAAAAAAAAAGTTTGTTTAAATACTTTTCACTTCAACTATTTGTAAATGTGCATATGTACCTACTTATACTAAAAAAATATTATATAATATGTACATAGATATATGTAACTTTAGATGTAATGTTTTCCGCGTAATTTTCTTTTGTTTTTACTTTATTTAGGGAGTACTTATAGGGTCTTTACTAGATATTTCTATCGAATTTAATTCACAGCTATTATTCTAAAATTTTCCTAGGATATGTTAATCCTATTCATATCTAGTAGAAAATTCATTGCAGGTTCCATTCATTAAGAAATCTAAAATAATTATTGCCTTTTAAATGAATCGTAATCAATTTATGGAAAACCGAAAGAATTTCTACCTCTTGACAATTAGTTATTTAAAAATGAATTGATGGCAACCAAAAACAAAACAAACAAAATACAATAATCAAAAATTATTCTAGAGGAGTAGAATTCTAACCTTAAAATTTTAAACAAGCTGAAAAATTCGTATTCGAAACAATTCTCATTTCATTAATTAAAACAAATTTTTTTTGTCTTTTACTTTTCGACAGTAAAGTACTAAAACTCTAATACCTTAATAAAGTTCTTTAAGTTGTAAAAATGAAATTAAGAATCTGTTCAATTTAATATTCATTAAGATTTTTGATTTTAATTACCTACCCAGAAAATTAAAATTATTTTCAAAATATTTATTTAAATGTTTATGACGTTTATAACCTTACAAATTTATATAAATTCTTAAAAAATTTTAAAAGTTATTGTCCTTCATTTATTTAAAAAATATTTTAAAATTAATCACCTTCAATCAATAAAAATTTCATTGAACAAAAAAGAACAATTTGATAGTGAATGACTTATAACTTTCTAATATTATATGCTTTTTTTTCTAATACAATAATCATCCTACTCTACACCTACACCTACACCTATACAAATTCATAATTAATAAATAAATTATTGAACAAATATACGCACACACATACACCTAAAGAAGAAAATCCATGAAGCAAAAATAATAAAGTTCTTTAAATCATAACAAGAATACAAAAAAAAAAACAAAAAAAAAACTTTAATAACATTTTTAATAAATTTTATGATGTGCAAAAAAAATAAAGCAAAAAAAAAACAAAAAGAATAAATGACAACAAAAGTGCAACAACAATAAATACAAAATATATAACAAAGAGGAAAAAATTAAATTAAAAGCATCATCCATCTTTCTAACAAAATATTTACAAGATAAAAAAAAAAAAAAACTATAAAATCCCATAATGCAACATTCGTTTTTTTTTTTGCTTTTTTTTTTAACTCCCGTTGTTGTTGTTAAAATACAATCTTTATACAATGGCAGAAACAAAAAAAAAAAAATCTCTTTGGATCAAATTTAGTGACTCCTTTAAGTTTAAGGTCTCTGATAAAAGGCAAAAACCAATGTAAAAAATATAAAACTATACTTTTAACATTATATACATTCATATTAAGATTGAAAAACCCAGCATCTTAAGTATTTTTTTTTTCTTTTTCAATTTTTTTTCTACAACAAACCTATATTTCCCACCTAGTTATCATCACCTTAACGAGGTAAGACGAGGGCGCGTGCATTTTTATACTATAACGTTGATATTTTGTTACGTTATATGGTTTTTTTTTTCTTTTTTCAGATTTTTTTTTTTTTTGTTTAATTCTTTTCATGCCCACTTAGAATTTCCTCCTATATATATATGTATGTATATATATATTTTTTTTTTGGTTTATTCACATCATCTCTGCTGTACCTATGTTGTAATTTTTTTTTTTTTTGTATGTGACTTTTTTTTTTTATTGATGTTGTGGTTTCGTTCCTCACCTTTGTTAAAAAAAAAAAAAAAAATTTTTTTATAGCTTAAATTTTTTTTCTTTTATGGTTTTTCATGTTTTCTTTATAATATGCTTGCAAGCAAAATGAAAGAAAAAGAAAGAAAAGAAAAGATGAGAAAATATAATAAATATATTATGTATAATCTACATGTATAACGGAGAGGTGATGTATAACGGAATAATCCCGGAAATCTAAAATTGATGGTTTAAAACAAATTAAATTTCCATAGTATTTAATTCAGCAACAAGCATTCAAATAAATAATATTTATCTACATATATCTATAAATATAAAAAATCTACATATATATCTATATATTGAATAAGTATGTGTAAAAATTCTTGAGGTTTTCAAAATTAAGATAAAAAAAATTTGGTTGAATTTACAAAATTACTTTAAAATTTCAAAAATTACTGTAACAAAAATCTATTAGATACTACATATAAATAATCTGCAGTTTGTTACAAAAAGTTGAAAAATTTCTTTTTTTAAAATTAGATATGTAAGCAATTAAAACCCTTAAACTATTTTTCTCATTAGTTAAAACTAATAAAAATGAATTTAAGAGTCTATTCCATTATTCCATTTGGAGTAGCAGTTAATTATAGTTCCAATTACAAAAAAAAACAAAAATTTATGAAACTGCATTCCTAATAGTGTAAAGATAAATTATAAAGAAAAATTTAAATGAATGTATAATTGAGTGTTTTGCAAAGTTAAAATGCAATACAATAAATTGGATCATACCTACATACATAAATATGTAGGTATGACTATAAATAGAACGCATAAGAATAATAACAAAATTCAAATATGTATATGTAAGCAAGTGAAGCTGTTTCATAGACTTTTAAGCATTATTTTGATCTGCTTTCTTCGTATAAAAGTCAGATTATAATCATTATAAATCCTGCCCACCTTATCATGTATTATATATAGAATATATATCATAAAAAAAAAGTAATGGAAAACAGTATTGAATTACACTCCGACTGCAATATACATTGCACTTGTCAATTACCTCGGAAAAAATAATAAAATCCTAATCAACTCCAATAACTTAATTACACTTATAAAATTGTCTAAAACTTGTATAAATCATTGTAATCATTGTAAATAATTTCCATCAATCATTTTAATTTTCCATTAAATCAAGTATGCATTGCAGTTCCCCAAATTTCAAATTGACTTAGACTGTGTGCTAAATTATTGCATAACAAGAAACAGTTACACATAGCACAAACTAACTATAGATTACTTTTTTCAGTTTGCAGACAATAACTATCTTTTAGAACGGTTTTTTCTTTTAAACTTTGACACTCCCATTTATGTCAACTATATTAACTGTTAAAATATAAAAAGAATTATAATACTGTCCACTTTTACTTAATACTACACATTTTATACTAATTGTGAGTCAATATAACAACCAATTCCTTTCTAAATAAAAATAAAAATAAATCAATTTCTTTTCTGTTTTTTTATTCTTTTTTTTTTTTTTGTCTCTCTTTCTTTTTTTTTGTTGTTATTTTTTTATATTTTTTTAACAAGCAATAATGTTTTACTGACTTGTTCTTTAAATTTAAAAAAGCATGTTAATAACACACCTCAACATTTAAGAGTGATTTAATACTATATGTATATACTAATACTTATATATACATATCAATATGTATATATATATATATAACTGTATACATATATTTACATATGTATATACTTTAAATATATTCACTTATAAGAATTTGAATTTTCTGTTTTTTTTTTTTTTTTTTTTTTTTCATAACTTTTTATAACCTATAGCGTAGGAAGTTAACCGTTTAATATATAATATATACAAACCATTGTAAATAAATATGTATATATACCTTTATATATTATTGTATATTGATACATATCAATAAAGGTGAATATACGGATTGAAAATTTTTGAAAAAATCAAAACAAGTTCTGATCGAGATTTAAAAAAAAAATAAAAAAACAAAGCCAATCAAAGTGAAAAAAAAAATTGATCTACATAAATTTGGTTGATTACCAAAACGCCAACCAATACACAAAATATGATATACTTAAAAAAAAAAAAACGAAAAAACTAACACAGAATATTCACCTTTTACTTACCATTTTTAAAAAAAATGTTAGTAGGTGCTATGTACGAAAAAAAAAAAGAAACAAGTTCTAAATTTATAACTAAATTTTGAAAAAATAAATTAAGTCACGATCAAAATCGGTTATTTTGCGAAAAATTTTACTTAACAGTTAAAATTAAAAAAGGAAAATTGATGAATTTTCCAAATTTTCACACCAATTTTCATTATGCTTAAAGCTATATATGTATATATATATATGTACTAAATTTTATGAAATTCACAATAAATCTTACATTATCCTTCTTAAAAGTTCTTAGGTTCCTTCCTAAAAGGTGTCACATATACACATATCACATATATATATAGAGTTATAATATTCGACTATTTAACTTTAGAATAGAAAAACTTAACTTGTTTTTACAAAAATTTTAACTACATATTTTAACCAAATTTTTATTACCTATCTGATTTCACTTAATCAAAAATGCCATACTGTCACAATTAATTCTGTCTTTGCTTCCTAAAACGTCAAAATTTTAGTAATAGAATGGAGGTTTTACAGGGACATCGTCTTATCGGGTAACATTGCCCAAGATTAGGATTATTACGAGGAATCAAATAAGGTTTGCAGAAGTTGGCAAAGATCAAGATTAAAAGAAATCAATAATAATCATCTGTTATGTGAATGTCCGATCCTTGCACTTAAAATAAGACAGGTATCTGATAGAATTTTTCTTCGACTTTTCGAATATTCGGCATAATTTACATAAATCTCCAATAAATCCAAAAATGGTCTAATTAGGTGAACACAGATTCTTGGGTATCTCACCAGATGTAAACTGGCGTAATTGTGTATCAAAAGCATTTTCTACCCAATTAAAAATTTACCTACATATTTTGTCCTCTCAATATACAATAGAAAAATTAGTTACAAAAAATGTATCATTATTAAAAAACGTCTTCAACCCCCATTATATAAAAATGCATTAAAGATTAGAAAACAAATTAAAAACAAAAATGAATCAAATGTCCAACTTGTCAAATGTCCAAAAAAAAAAAAAAAACGGGTTCCGTAATTGTTAACATTTTTTTTGGGCATCTTAGAATAATTTCCCAAACAAAACGAATGATAAAATTCCCAAAACACCATTTACTTATACGTTTCTCAATAACAAATTTAAAAAGAACTAAACAAATACTTATTTAATTTTATTAAATTTTGAAACTTTTATAATATAATAAGTAAATACTTATTTCTAGACACCAAATCCAATTAATTTTAAACAGTTTAACAAAAAAAAAAACGAATGCAACGAAATCAAAAGTAAACAATGAAAGGAATGAAACTAAAACTCCACCGCAGGCAAAAACAATATAAAACAGATTAAACATATCTAAATAGGTATAGTTATAGAAATACTATATAGCTGTAGCACGCTGTGTCCTAGATTTAATCAACAAAAAAAAAAAACAAAAAATACATCAATTTACAAATTAAATCAATTAAAGTTTAAGCAAGCATAATGCTTGCTTATGCCCCCTTCTTTCTCCCCTTCCCTATTATTTTTACTTCAATATTATTACAAGATATGCAAAATAGAATTTTCTTTATACCAATCAACTTTAATATTTTATATATGTATATTTATGTATAATATAGCAACACATATATATATATGTACAAATTTTTAATTAATTGCAAAACAATAAGCATTTTTGAATGCATTCAACTAAATAATTTTTTTTTTTTGTTTTTTTTAAATAAAATGTATCTATCTCTCATGTATCTGAATGTATCTATATATCATCAAACTAAATACTACCAAAGATCTTAAGATTGCGAATGAAAATAAAAGGGGGGAAAAAAAAAAAGTTTAAATTGATCAAAATTTAAAATCGATCGTAATATTTTTCATCTGAAAGATAACTTTGAAGTTATAAAAAAAAAAAATATTCAATTGATCAAATTAAATATAATTTTTTTTCTATTAACATAATTTATATACATATATATATATATATATATATATATATATATATATATATGCGTACATATATACGTGTATATATTTTAAAAAAGTCCAACATAATAATATAAGTATTTCATTCTAATTTCAAGACTTTTGTACTCACTTAAGTAAGCATTTAAGCGAATTGTTTCTATTTATAGAATATAAAATAAAAAATGAAAAAAAAAAAAAAATTTTTCAAATCGGCACAATATATTTATAAGATAAACATAAACGGAAAAGAATTCTTATATAGTTTTTCCACTTCCAATTTTTTTTCTTTTTTTTTTAATTTAATAAATAGGAATTTTTTCCATTTATTGTTTTTCATTTACAATTGAATAAGAAAAAAATATAAAATGCAAAAAAAAAAATAATATAAGCCTACAAAAATATTAGATTAGAGGTACTCATTAAAAATAGATAAAATTTTTATATTTTCTTTTAAAATAGCAAAACAAATTATAATATATTAATTAGTAAGTAATATTTCTTTATTTCCTTTCTTTTTAATTTCCACAGTTTATATAGGGAAGTCTAAACGAGTAAACAACACAAATCTATACCCTTACTACTTACTACATATTATATTTCTCCAACGAAATAAGATAATAACTACTTATATATCATTTAATTTGTTTAGATGGTTTTATGTGGTTGTGAACGGCCTTTTTATTTAAAAAAAACTATTAAAAATTATGTTAAATTATGTTATTCAACCGCTTAACTTGTCAAGTGCCTTGTCACACCAAGCTATTAAACATTTTCCAAAAATAATTTGTTAAGATGCCTCATTTTATTCTAATTTTGAAAAAAATAAATAATTATTTTAAATATATTGAAATTTTATAAGGCTTCTGATAAGCCATAGAGTAATTAAGGGGTTAATATTATAGTTCCTTCCAAATGGCATGTCAAATTCATTACAGTGAGAAGAGCTGAGAAGTTTAAAGGCGAAGAATTTTAAAGGCAAAAATCATTTTAATTTTTTGTCTTGATTTTCCTTTTAATCGTGTTCATCTAAAGAGCATTTTATGACGAGACTATTTTAAGCTAGGTAGCAGCCAATTTTATATTCTATAATTAAGCGTTTTAAGAGATATTTATATATATATATGACCATCGTTATGTAATTTAAATTTTCAGATGGCATAATTCGTCTTACGAAAATTCATTTTTGATACGATAATTGCAAATATGAAACTATTTCCCATATCATGGGTTAGCTTGGATTGGTGAGAATTAAGTAAACATACAACATTCAAAGATTCAAGATAAACATTAAGAACTTTGTTCACAATATTGCTGTCAAATTTAAATCAATTTTCATTCCCTGAACTTAATTTCTCTGGGCTAAGACCAGTATATTAGTATCTTGGTCACAGTTTTCACATTATGTTTTAGTAAAATGTAAACGTTTATTTTCGCAGTATAGTCAAGTCTAAGGTTATAGTTATAGTCAACAGCCAAGAAAATGATAAGCATATAGACGGTTTTTTTTTTCCAAATTGAATCTGACTTTTTTTTTTTGTCGTTTTAATTGTTTTTATTTATTAACAGTGACCAAAAAGCGGAAGTTAATTTATTTCTACTGTTATTTTATGTTACATGATATTATTTTTGATAAATTTAAAGTCAAAGCTTCTTCAATTTTTTATACTATCATTTGTTTTTTTTTTCATTTTATCACTTTATTTTTTTTTTTACTTTAAAATCAGATTCACTACAATTTATTGTTTAGCCCAGGTGTATATATTTTCCATTTTCCCAAAAAAAAAAAGGAAAAAACAACACCAATGCCGTGACAAAAAAAAAAAACAAAGAATGCATTTAGTAGCAAATGTCGCTTTATTATTGGAAACTTTAAATTTTTTTTTGTATTCCACTATAAATATCGTGATTTTTTTTTTTAGCTTTAAATAAAAAAACAAAATGTTAGAGTATTAAATGGTCATGGCTGAAGCAGCATTCAGGTCAATAGAAAGTTTTCGAAGAAGAAAAATAT